>JANBVO010000013.1:24810-767613 GCA_030052745.1 Pleurostoma richardsiae
GGCACACGTAGACGTGTGCCAAAAAACGGCACCATTTTCAAAATGGTGCCGTTTTTTGGCACGCACGTGAAAAGTGTCTGCTCATGAGCGCCAATGCCAGGACCGTATGAGGCCGACGGCGTCCAAGACACTTCGTGTGCAGAAAGCTGTCAACCCGTAGAGGACTTGGTATCGAAGTTTATGAGACCCGCTGTGACCGATCTATGGGAATCTCGATCCGAAACTGGTGGGCGCTGCTCAGGGCCGTCCGTCAATGTCAAGATTCATCAGCCTGACGCCGAGACAAAATATGTCTTCTGTCATTTCGGTGGCGTCGATGTGGCTTCGAGACCAGTCATACGTCTTATGGTGGAGGTGCTGTGAGAGGGCAGTGCTCTCTATAGGAGCGTGATGTCGACAGGCATCGGCGTTTAAGGAGTTATGTCCCTCGCGCAGTTGGCTGAATACCTCGTCTTCGTCTCAACAACAGAGTCCTGAGAATAGAGGCGAATCTAAAATAACGACAAGGCAATACCAAGATCGTGGAAGCCCAAGCCGTCCGGCAGTTCTCAAGGAGAAGGACACACAGCACGGCCAACAGAGAGCATGAGATGGAAGAAAGGGCACGTGTTGCTATAGAAAAGTATCACGTTTGACGCGTCAGCCTCAATTCTCCGAGATTGGAGATGAAAGGGCACAGGGCGGACCGTGGAAAGTGGTGACGGCTTGTGGACAGCGATGTGCGGGGGTACAACACACCTGTACGCATGAATGACCTCAAGCCTTGGACAGGGTGAAAGGTTAGAGCAATAGTTCAATATTTTCACCAACAATAGGAGATAGGATCAGTAGGGAGCTGCTGGTCGGGGTTCCGCTTGCTCTTGCTACAGCTTGTCCATGGTGAATTCAGGGGTTGCACCATGTTAGAACTTAAGAGGTATTCAGCGGCTAATCGCTGCCAAATGCCTGCTCTGACGTCGAAAGCGGGTCTTGTGCGGTCCAGATCTCGGGGCAGGCTTGTTGCTTAGCACGGAGCTAAGAGGCCGCTCCAACATCGTGCTGAGTTTTGATTCTCTTCGTTCGCGTAAGTAAGTAGCGTTTCGCCATTTCATCGGTCTATGTGCGTTGTCGCACGAGTCCCTCTAGAAGGACCAGGCTGCTGCTTGCCTTGAGTGTGTCACGTCGCGGTAGCCACGGTGATTCCAGGTCTATGGCGTCCTCCACACGGGTCATCGCCATTCCCCGATCCTCGAAGTCGCTCCTGCATGTGAGTGATACGATATGAATCGGAAGGGGGAAAGGGCGGCTGCTTGATCACATTTCATGCTGCCTTCTGCCACGAATAACAAGCCGGTCTGATTCGCCTTCTTGGTGCACCTCGAAGGTCCAGATTGTCTTATAGAGCGTCTTTGCCCGCACATGAAGAAGCGGCCTAGGGTCAGTGAGACTTCGCTTCATGGGCCTTTCTCCCCCGCTCGTCTATTCCCATCTTCCGACATTGGCCGTATAGCCCAATGCTCTCCTTCCCGAAAGATCACTTCTACATACTCGACTTTCATCTCTTCCACTTCCCCGATAGCGTAGAGGTTCAGCTCACACGACACCTGCTACCGCTCCGTTCTACGTGAGGAGACCTGCCTAAGGCTCTACGAGGAACATAATGGCAGGAACAGGAAAGCCTCCGGCGAATGTCCGCTCCCTTGGGGAGGCCATTAACGTCGCCACGCGTCCGGCTCATGCGAAGCTGAACAGGTTGATCCTCCTCCGCCTGCCGCTGGCCATCCCTCCGCAGAGCCTGACTTCGTCAATGTATGTGACCGGACTGCTCCATATCACCCCAATATACATGGCCTTTGAGTCGTTGTGGGCACAAATACACCACAGTTCAGTACAGAAAGAGCCAGGTCCAGCCCCAGTGGAAGCCGGGCCCGACTTGCCGGCACCATGGCCAGCAGCGCCGCAGTGGCCCTTCGGCGACGACGACAGTCCTGCTACGGAAGCATTCACCAGAGCCCATCTGCTAGACGAGACGCGCGCCCTCCTCCAGCACATGTTTATTCCCGGCCTGCTCCGCTCCGCTGCGCTCCGCGCCGACATCCAGGCCTTGACAGGCTGGTCCGACGTCGTCATCGACGACCAGCTGCAGTGCGCAGCCGCCACAGGCAGCTCAGGGGACTTCATCGAGCACATCAGGCTTGCTGTCGAGGAGAAACCCCACGTGCTGCTCGCCTACGCCTGGGTTCTCTACATGGCACTCTTCTCAGGTGGTCGGTTCATCCGCGAGACGTTGGAGTCCATCGGCGACGACTTCTGGGGCACCGTTCCAGATCCTGTGCGGCCTTCCTTGCGCCTCTGCCTGCCGCGCTCCAGTTCTTCCGATCTTTCGCCGTCTCGCGGGGGCGCTGACGAAGATCCCGAGCCAGGAGATGATGAAGACGAGGACGCCGTTTCACCTCTTCCGGCCTCAGACCGGACCACTCCTAAGCTTCCACTGGGCTTCTTCCGCTTCGCGACACCACGCGACGGCGATGACTTGAAGGAGCTGTTCAAGGCACGGCTGCTGGAAACGGATCTCCAGCTGACGACCCTGCAGCGGGACGACGTGGTGCGCGAGGCCGGGCACATCTTCGAGAACATGATAAAGCTAGTGGCGCAACTGGACGACATGTGCCCGATGCCGGCAGGTGCCGCGGGCGACATCCCCGCCGACGACGAGTCACCCTCCGCCAGCGGTAGCAGCAGTCGAAGGAGCAGCAGTGCCAGCGCGCTCGAGAGCTTCGCCAGCGCACTGGCGGCTCCGCGATTTGGCATGATGAGGCTGCGGGACAGTGTAGCGGTGGCAAAGGAGCGGACGCTACGTGCGCTGCGCATGAGGGAGGCGACGACGAAGCCTACGGACAACGATGAGGGTGCTGGGGAGGAAGAAGCGGAGGACGAGCAGCAGGGGGGTGACGCCGAGGTGCTGGGCCTGCTCGTGGATGCGACCGGACATGGGGGGGCCGACGTCGAGGCCCTTGACCGCGTCCTCAAGCGGCACCCTGTGGCGTTCCGGGCGGTACATTTCGAGAAGAGGCTCCCAGTGCCTGACAGGGCTGAGGTCGTCCATCGCTACACCGTCACCAATGACGGTGACGGGCTGAAGGTGAGCGCGGCAGAGGCCGAGATCGTCGCCGAGCGGCCGCCGTATCAGGCGTTGCAGCCCTTGGTCACCAGCTTTAGCTTCTGGGTTGCGATTGTCGTCTTGTATTTGGCGTATTCCTATCTGCAATGCCCGTCAGTTGCAGCTTGAGACGGGATGGTATGGACTTTTCATTGTGTTGGTTATCACGGTCTTGGAGTTAGGCAGAATACCGCATGGGAGGGCCGCAAAGAGCACACAAGGCGCAGGGAAAGGGACACGTAGATACCTCTTCACATCATTAGCAACGATTCAGCATGGACAGAAAGAAGCATTGGGACGGTTTGTTGTAAAGTAAACATTGGGTATTATCATTAACAAGCAACAACTCCAAGAAACGCCTCTCGACTCCGAGAACGCGCCTGTAGCAACACATATCTCAATGCCTCGTTAGCTAGTTCATACAATGCTTGCTTGCCATGCTGTGATGCCGTTCCCATGCGAAAAGGACATGTCCAACACCTATGCCAACCAATCGGACTCTCGTATACACCGAGGATTGCAGCAAAAGCCAGGTCAAGGAATTCTCTGTCCTTGATGGCGACCGCTACCACCCGTCGTCATCCCAGTCGGACCCGACATCAGCCCACCCGCAGCCCCATCTCCGGCCCTCAGCTTCGCCTCCCGTGCGCAGGTCCGCAGCCTGGCTCTGGTCCTCGGCCCAGCAGCGGACCATGTAGTCGTCGCCAATAGTCACGAGGCTCCCGTCGTTGGTCCAGTCGAGGGCGCCGACCTCCTTCTCGTGCCCCCGAATGAGGGGCGTCCCAGTCCTGATGATAGGGATTGTGTCTACAAGTCGTCCCGAGAAATTAGACACGCTGTTCGTGCGGAACAGGCCCGGCCGTGGTAGGGCGGGGCTGAGGAGGCGTGTGTCTCGCCCGCCCCGAGCCTGAGACGCCGTGAATGTAGAATCACAAGCGTGTGATGGGCGATAGTCCCTGCGGGCCTCGAGGGACTCCTTGAAGTAGCGCTCATCGGTAGGGAAAAGCACAGCGCAGCCATCACTGCTACCTACGGCCAGTAGCTCCGACCGTCCATCCTTTGCTGGCCGCAAGGCAGATTTGACATAGAAAGATGTGGCATGGAACTGAGGATGCCGGAAGCCGTAGATCGGGCCAAGGCCCTCTTGAGTGAAACCATATCGACGTCTTGGATGGTCGGTCTTCGATGATAATTCCGGAGCGTGGCCCAAGATGAGATGGGCTGAGGAGTAGGCGTAGACGGTATTGTCCTTGCACAGAGAATACAGTCGGGCTCCGTCTGTGCTAAGGCTCATGGAGCTGATGCCGAATGGTCGCCATGCCGTGTGGCTATCGGGCGGCGCGGTGCTCGAAACGGGAGAAGAGGTCTTGTGTCTTGAGGTGTGGATCGAGCGGATGTCCCAAAGCTTGATGCTCGCATCGGCCTCACACGCTGAAAGGAGCAGGTGTTCTCGTCCCGCCGGCAGAAACTGGATGGCTGTCACCGACACTTCACCGATGCGGCCAGGGACTTCTCCACGACTTGCCACATCAGCATGAGGCATCGACTGCTGTTGTTGACGTGTCTGACGCTGGGTGCGCACATGAGCATCGTAGATGCTGTTGACGACACAGCCTTGGCTGACCTGTCGCGGGGCGCGGAATCGCAGTGATGAGTCTCTCTCAATGGCCAATTCTTGAACGGGGCCACCTTTACACCGCAGATCCCATATCTGCACGCTACCATCCCGACTCGACGTCGCTAGGACGCTGCCACTCCCTTTCCCTGGTTGGAATCGGACTTGCTTCAGTGACGCGGTGTGGTGTCCCAAGATTGAAACGGGGGTCTGCGTCATCATGTCTATCACCTTCCCCGTCTGATCTCCAGAAGCGGTCGCCAGTAGGTAGTCGTCGTCTGAGAAGGCCAGGTCGATGATGGCATTACCGTGCGATTGAAAGGCGATATGAATTTTGTCAAATCGATCAGACGAATCCAGCAACCTGACCCGGCCTTCTTCATCTCCAACAGCGACCATGCTGTTCGTATGGCATGCTGCTGTACAGAACGGGATACATCGCGGTGCCCCTTCGTGGCTTGTACAGAAGTGGGTGTCTGTAGGTTTGCTATAGAAGTTGGCAGTCTCTGACCGCCAGTCCGCCACAGGACAGGACATAAAGTGGCGGCCCGCGTGGGGCATACCACCAAACTGTCGTTGTAGAACTTGGGCACCTAGGCCACGGTGAGTCAAGGGAACAAGCCGATCTGCTGGTGGAATATCGTGCTCCGGGAGCCCTATAGAGTCGGCATCGTCCAGGTCGGAGAGGTCCTCTGTCGCTTGGCTAGAGGGAAGGGACTGAATTGGGCTCAGCAGTCCGACCTTTGCGTGTGTCGTCGACTCTGAACTGAATGAGACGTGGAGAGGTGATTCTGGTTTAAGTGGTGAGGACTCGGGAGTGTGGTGAAACTTCCGCCGCTTAGAGACCGGGATGGCTGGGCCCTCCAGAGCGTCCCCCAAGCCATTGGAATCTAGGCTGGCCTTCAGCGGGCTTGAAGGCGTGAAGGCTCTGTTGAGAGCCGGAGCTGTGAGGTCCCGGAGTGCTCTCCTAGCGGCACTCGGCTGGGAGGAGACTCTAGAACGTGGCGTGAAGAACCGCTTGAATTTCCGGGGAGTGATAGAGGGCAGCCGCTTCTCCTTGGAGGGCGGCAGCCTCGGCGGCGACAGGACATTGCTGCTATGCGTTGGTGGGCTGAGTGCTGCTGGATCCTCGTTCTCGGCCATGGTCCTGCCTCTGAGCCTTGAACAATCGTGATTTCCTGCTTCCCGGGCCAACAGCGACTGGAGTCTATGAATTGGGAGCGTTGGTCATTGTGGGAGATGTTCCGCAATTAATCCAATGGGCGGCAAAATGGCAGTGGCGGGGAACGACAGCTTCCAAGCGTGCTTCAGACGCGCTGATGCTTGACGCGCTCTTGATCGCGACTTTAAGTGCCCGCTTTCGGACGGGGACCTCGGCCGGTCTATTCTGGCCAATCATTACTCTTCGTCGCGTCGGACCGGCGCGGAAAATACCCACTCCCGCTTATCGCTGCGAATACCCCACCGAAGGTATCTTATCGGGGTCCCTGAGCTAAAGAAAATTTTGGGGGAAAAAGGTGGCAGGCAAGCTGAGCGCCGGTTTGTACCTCGACACCATACCGCACATTCGACGTCTTCGCTGCCGACGTCGACAACATGGCGATCCAGAAGAAACACGGCAAGGGCCGTCTGGATAAGTGGTACAAGCTTGCAAAGGAGAAGGGCTACCGAGCCCGTGCCGCTTTCAAGCTCATCCAGCTGAACAAGAAATATGGCTTCCTGGAGAAGTCCAAGGTCCTGCTCGATCTTTGCGCCGCCCCAGGGTCATGGTGCCAGGTCGCTTCTGAGGTTATGCCTGTCAACAGTCTCATCATCGGCGTCGACCTTGCTCCGATCAAGCCTATCCCGAGGGTAATCACTTTCCAGAGCGATATTACGACCGAGAAGTGCAGGGCCACGATCCGGCAGCATCTCAAGACCTGGAAGGCGGATACCGTGTTGCACGATGGCGCTCCCAATGTTGGTACTGCTTGGGTTCAAGACTCGTTCAACCAGGCAGAATTGGCGCTGCAGTCTATGAAGCTCGCTACCGAGTTTCTCATTGAAGGCGGAACGTTTGTCACCAAGGTTTTCCGGTCCAAGGACTACAATTCATTGCTATGGGTCTTCAACCAACTTTTCACCAAAGTCGAGGCGACTAAGCCCCCATCTTCACGAAATGTCTCCGCCGAGATCTTCGTTGTTTGCAGAGGTTTCAAGGCGCCAAAGCGAATAGACCCCAAGTTCCTCGATCCCCGCGCTGTGTTCGAGGAGTTGGCCGCTCCGACTCCCAATAACGAGGCGAAGGTGTACAACCCTGAGATAAAGAAGAGGAAGCGAGAAGGTTACGAAGAAGGAGATTATACGCAGTTCAAAGAAGTTCCCGCTAGTGAATTCATTCAGACTACAGACCCCATTGCTATTCTGGGCAGCATCAACCGGTTGACGTTCGAGCAGCCAAAGAATGGAGACGTGGCCCTCGCTGCGTTAGACAAGCTTCCAGAGACGACGGACGAGATCCGCCAATGCTGCGCTGATCTCCGCGTGTTGGGCAGGAAGGAATTCAAGATACTGCTGCGGTGGAGGCTGAGAGTCAGAGAGATATTCGGGTTTCCCACGAAGAAGACGGCCAAGCCCGAGGAGTCAGAAGAGGTCGCTGAGGTCGAATCCATGGACGAGGAGATGAAGATTCAGGAAGAGCTTCAGGCAATGAAAGACAAAGCGAGTTCGAAGAACAAGCGACAGCGGCGGAAGGAGAATGAGATGAAGCAAAAGGAGATTGTCAGGATGCAGCTCAACATGACTGCCCCCATGGATATCGGACTGGAGCAAACTGGGCCGGTTGGCGACGGCGCCCTGTTTGCTCTCAAGACTATCGACAACAGCAATGCCTTGAACAGGATAGCCCGAGGCAAGATGACAGTTGTCAGCGAACGGGACATAAAAAAGGATTTTGACAGCGGCATCGGTTCCTCCGCAGACACCGACGAGGATAGTGATCCGGAAGCAGACCGACTCGAGAGAGAGCTTGATTCCATGTATGACAACTTCAAAGAGCGCAAGGCTGCCGCGGATGCGAAGTACCGGGCAAAACGTGCCCGAGAGGAGCATGAAGACGGCGAGTGGGAAGGTGTCTCTGCCAGTGAACATGCAAGCAGTGACGATGATCTGCTCGAGGAAGAGAGCAGTGATGATGATGACGAGGACGACCACCAGCCGGCACGGAGTTCATTGCTCACCAACCTGGAACAGCCATCAGTGGACAGTGACGGCTTATCTAAACGAGCGAGAGCTTTCTTCAACCAGGACATTTTCAAAGATATAGCAGGGATCGATGATGAAGAATTTGATGAAGAGGCGGATGAGGATGTTGAGATGGATGAGGCTGTCGTCAGCGTAGGAGTGGAGGAGGGAGAGGCTTCTGATGATGAAGACGAGGCTCCTGTCGCTCTACCAAAAGAGGGACCGGTGGCTGAGCCAGACTCCGATTCTGACGAAAGTGACCCCGGTTTCGAGGTCATCAAGGCGGACAAAATCGAAGATGACTGGGAAGAGGAGGACAGGAGACGAGCAGATGGCAGGCCGAGTAAGCACAGCCTACCGTCCCAGAACAATGGCATCCCCGCTAACGACCCAGACATCGAGATCATTACCGCCGAGGCTATGACTCTGGCACATGAACTGGCCAGCGGTAAGAAGTCGAAAGAGGACCTCATCGACGAAGCCTTTACCAAGCATGCCCTCCGGGATCGAGACGGTCTCCCCGACTGGTTCATAGAGGACGAGCACAGGCACGACAAGCCTCAGAAACCGATCACCAAGGCTGCCGCACAGGCGATCAAGGAAAAGCTCAGGGCACTGAATGCCCGGCCCATCAAGAAGGGTAAGGGCCCCGTGCCAATTCTTTTTTGGGGAATTTGTGGTGAACCATCTGCTAACGCTTCGATTCAGTCCGCGAGGCCAAGGCCCGAAAGAAGTTTAAGGCTGCTCAGCGACACGAGAAGTTGCTCAAGAAGTCGCAGCTCCTCGCCGAAGATGAGGGCATGACAGAGAAGGAGAAGGCCGCCAGCATCAGCAAGTTGCTCGGCAAGGCCTCCAAGGTGAAGAGGAAGGCGCCTGTTAAGGTCGTTGTCGCCCGCGGCGCTAATAAGGGCAAGGGCCGCCCTGCTGGTGTTAGAGGTAAGCTATTTATCATTTTCGGATGCAGTCATCGCATTTGGGTGCTGGCTAACTCATGAATACTAGGTCGCTACAAGATGGTAGACGCCAGGATGAAGAAGGAGACGAGAGCGCTGAAGAGGATAGCAAAGAGCAAAAAGTGATAGGCATAATAGAAACAGAGCCCTCCTGTAAATGCCAAAGTTGACCTGGGGACGGCGGGCAAATCGTACTCTAAATGCTGTGCCCACCCTCAAAAGTGCAGCAGGAGGGAGTCGCACGGAGATGTCAAAAAGAACCGCAAGCTACCGGAGAAGGCTTGGCTTTTCCTCATGAGGTGCCACATCATGCGTTGGTCAGATGCGTTGGTCAGATCAATTCAATATTGTGACACTGCGTGTACTCTAAGCTTGGAGCAATCGACAGGCGCCGCTCGCTCGAAATTTCGACGCCCTCGTCGACTGGTGAACCGGTGTAGCAGATAATCCATCGCAAGAAAGAAAAGTATCGTGAAGCCATGTAATCTCCTCAGACTTGGCTAAACAGCCTGTCCCAATCCTCTGCGGTAGGGCTGTCACCTTCTTCCTCCCGTTTGCGCTTCCTCCTCTCGATATATCGAGTCATGACATCAAAGACGACTCGTTCGACCTTGCGGTTGACCTTCTGGTTGACCATGTGCTGTAACGTCTTATCCACCATGTTCTGGATTTTTGCTTCGATCCGGGGTTCCAAATCCGCCCAAATGCTATCGCCCATCTCCCTGTAGAATTCAGGGGGTTTCAACAAGTATCCTTCGCGGTCCTCGTCGTCATCCTCCATTTTACCCTTGTCCTGATCGGCCTGTTGGTCGACGTGGCTTTCGGCGGCTTCTTCCTTTCCGTCATCCTGCGCCTTGTCGTCCCCGATCACACAATCGATCGGGTCCTTAGCGGCCAGTTCGATCAGGCTATTCCCAGAACCTGTCTTTTGCTGCTTCTCGGGTTTCGCCATGGTAATTTGGTCCGTGAAGTGAAAATCCGGTCCGTCGTTGGATGAAACGCCATTGCCTTCGATCCAGAGGGTACTTGCAGGATACATAGATCCTTTAAGGTGGTTGGTTGTCTGGTCGTATGTATTCTTGAATCCCTTCCAGAAGGCGGGGATTTTCTCTGTTGGTACCATCGGCTCGTCGCAGAGCCATTGTAGCTTGAGAACTTCGATCTGTTCGAGAATCTTTGCCTTGGTCCGGTATTTGTACCAGTAGAGGAATCGAGCTGCCGCTACCATCTCCCGTGGGGGAAGCTGGGGAGGTAGGTTACTCTTTTGCCAGTGGCTGCAGCTCGACTGAACTCTCCATTTGGCCAGCTCGTCGAAAAGGAGCTTGACATCCCGAATAGTCATATTAGCGGAAGATTGATGGCAAGTCTCAGATGATCGGTGGAGATAGTATCGAAGGATATTCAAGTTGAGGGTTTTCCACAGGTATCCATGATCTGCCGCTCGCTGGAGAATATCCTCAACCCATTGCTTGCTATATACTTTGCTGTATTTGACGTCCCAGATGTAGAAGCTTGGAGCGATGGGATGTGCGACTCTTCTCTCCAATTCTGCCGCGTTCATGATGGGCTGTAGGGGTGCGTAGATCGTACGGGAGTCGCCAAGATGGGTTGGCATGTCCGACTGATTGATTGGAATAGACTACGCTGGCCGATCAGTTGATTGCGCGGCGGGTGGGAATGGTAAAGACGAAGCTTGCGAAGAGGTTGGGCTAGGGGGAAGAAAATGAGGTAAGAGAGCGAGAAGTGAGGGTGGAAGTCTCAAGTTGCCAAAAAAGGATAAGGCTGCGGTGAACGTGCTGAGAGAGGCAAGTGCTGTATGAATGAAGCCGTTAAATGCCAGGTGGGTGCGAGTCAGACTATGTGATACTGAAGAGGAATGGGCATCACTCGTCAACGTCCGCGAGAATCTCATCACAATTTGAGATTTGAACCCTAGGCATTGCCGATACGTCATTTATTTCTTTCTAAACTTCCCCTGCAGCCAGCAGCGATACATCTTCAGGCGGCGAGCTCTATTCACCAGGAGACGACGATCGGCAGCGAGGTTCTCGACCTCGAACCGCGGCAGGCCGCCCACCGTCGCGTCCTCCCCCTCCCAGCACTGGCCGTCGCCGGACCATATGCCGGCGAGCTCGTCGCGGTCGAAGAAGTAGACGCGGGTGCCGTCTCCGCGGATGTAGAAGTTCTCATCCAGATACCGCCCCTTCCTGAACCGCACCTGGGCGAGGTCCCCTCTCCCATAATCGCGGAAGCAGACCTCGCCGCCGGGCTTGAGCAGCCTGTGCACGTTGCGCACGGCCGCCTTCCACTGCAGCGGGGAAAGCGCAGAGAAGATGAAGATCATGAGCGCGACGTCCACGGAGCCCTCCTCCAGGCCCGGAGGCAGCTCCTCGCCAGCGACGTCCCATACGTCGGCCTGGAGGCGCTCCGGGTTATAGTCTTCATGCTTCCGCATGACCTCGACCGCCTTCTTAGAGAAGTCGCACGCATGGATCTTAAGCTGCGGGTTCTTATTGTTCGCCATGATAGGAAATGCAGTATTGCCGGCACCAGCTCCTATCTCAAGGAGCGTGACGGGACCGGCGCCCTCCTGCGTTACCTTGGTCAGGATGGGGAACTCCTGCTGCAGCCACTTCCGGTCTTTGAAAAAATTGGCCGTGTTGTTCTTGTAGAACAGGTTCCACCATTTCACCGGATCTGTATTGAACCTGTCTGTCACGCTGTTAGCTGGCTTGCTCCTAGCCGAATAACTGATGCAACAACATGGTTTTTGGTGGCGTAATCAGATGGGAGCGAAAGACGTAAGATGGTAATACATGTTGTCATCACATAATGTCAGATGAACTATGCATAATGTAAATCATCATTAAACGCCGCAGGTTTGCTGCGATGGAGGGAAGGACACGAGAGGATAAATGATATGCACATACTCTTGTCAAAGTCAGAGACGGGCGACTTGCGCTGCATTTCAAACTGCTGCTCAGCATACTCTTTGTACGCATCGTCAGTCTCCACGTGGTCCCATGCGTTGAACTCGAAGACATCGTCGGCCTCGTTCAGGTAGCGAGAGCCGAACTGGAACGGGTCGCTCCTCTTCTGGTTGAAGTCCGGGTTATGGGAGCGATGCGGAGGCACAACGGCTCCGTCATCGCGAACCTCCAGGTTCGCCACCTCTTCTGCGAGCTTCTCCAGCTTCTCGGGCTGCGGTGTCTCAGCAGGAGCAGGAAGCGGCTGCTGGGCAACCTCGGCGGTGGCCATTGTCTCTTTTGGAGGGCGAGGGCTGTTTAAATTCCTGTTATGATGCTCAGTCAAGAGCAGATAACGGTCTTCGGACGCTATCGAATAGAGTCAAGCGACGAGCAGGTCCGACACAGCATGGCTAGGAACTCCCAGGAGGGCTGATGCTGGGTGGTGAAGAGAGAGGGTTGGGAAGGAGAAGTGACAGAAATTTTCCGAGTGTTGGAATAAACTCCCTTTGTGGCTGGACCCGCTGAGCCGCACGGCCAATTGTGGGCCTGTGGCTCTTTCTTACCGTCCCGCCGGAGCTGAAGATGGCGAGCAGCTCATCCGATCCGTCTCGAGACCAGTCCTCGCCTGGATCTTTCCATCTCAAGCTCACAATCCGGTCGTTATAATGTCACGGTAACATTACTCCATATGTGGTCACCGGGCTCGCCCCTGCCTCTCCTTTGTCTACCATCACCCGAAACGTCTTTCATCAACACCTTCTACACCCTCGAAAATGGCGTCGAAGCTCACCCAACGTCTCGCGACCTCCCTCTCCTCCGCCCGGCCCCTTCTCACCATCCCGGCCGTTCCCCTCGCATATAACCACATCCTCAACCAACCCTCCCGGCCATCACCGCAGGCCACGCCGGCCCGTCCGTTCCTCACTTCCACCACCTCCGCCCCGCAGACCATCTCCGTGCGCCGCGTCCTGCCCTACGACCGCCACGCCCTCTTCGGCCTCATCGCCGACGTCGACTCCTACTCCTCCTTCCTGCCCTACTGCGTCGCCTCCCGCGTCACGGCCTGGACCCCGCCCGACGCCGACGGCCGCCGCTGGCCCTCGCGCGCCGACCTGACCGTCGGCTTCGCCGCGCTGACGCAGAGCTACACCAGCCACCTGCGGTGCGTGCCGGGCGACTACGTGCAGGCCGTGAGCGGGGAGGGCGTCGGCGTCGCGGAGGGCAGCCCCGGGGGCGGGGTGTTCCGCAGCCTGGTGACGAGGTGGACGGTGCGGCCGGCCGGCGGGAGCGGGGGGGGGGAGAAGACTGCGGCGCCCGCAGCAACACCGGCGCCGGGAACGGGACCGGAAATCAAGCGGGACTGGACGGAGGTGGACCTCAGCATCCGGTACCAGTTCGCGAACCCGCTGCTGGCGGTGACGATGGCTTCTGTTGCGGACAGCATGGCGGGAATGATGATCAATGCGTTCGAGGAGAGAGCGGCGGAGCTGTTCGAGAAGCAGCGACGGGGTTGAGCCTAGACGGAAGAGTTGGCGCGGCTCTCTGTTGTGTCATGCAAACACCGTTCCTGTTTGCATTTCTACGGCAAGGGTGTCGAGTCGAGGAGCTCCTCCAGCCGACAGAGGCACAACATGGACACGGCGGTCAGGAAGCCAGGATGTATATGCCATGGTGGTGGAAGGCATAGACGCTCTTCTCTCAGCCATCACGGGAGAGGGACAGAGCCTGTACAAAGATCAAGAAACATCATCTCTCGGCAAAATACCCATTAGACTAGACATGTATAACATATTAGCATCTGGCCACAGCCACATGCCAGGGAGAAATCCAAGACGCTGTATAGAATAGACTCCTCTAATTCATTCCAGAAAAGACAATCCAAAAGAGGATAAGAAAAATGCCTCCTCATCGTCCATCATTTGCGCCTGTCCATTTCCCAACGGGGAAATTTCCTGTGCTTCCCCCAGCCAGGGCAAGACTGTCACGAGTTTCCACCTGTCCAACCAACACCGGCCAGATCAAAAGCCAGTCCACGTCCGGACCGTAAACAAGCAGCATGCTTCCGCTCGTTTCATTGTTCTTTCATAGCCTCATACTCCATAGACAGATGCAAGTGATGTCGCTTATAAAAGAGACAAGAAAAGGGGGGAATCCTTAACATGAAGAAGACTAATGGACATTGGTATCAAGACCGGGAGAACATGTGTGCAAGAGAAATTTGAAAAGTGGTCCGCCTATTTTGATGACACGAAAGAACAGCAGTAGCGAGGAGGGTTCGTTACGTTAGGCGGAGATGAAATCGTGTAGATCATTTGCTTCTCCTGCCGAACCGGTCAGTCCCTGTGCTCAGTAAGGAAGTCACAGACGAAGGGGCAGACTCACTTGCTCTTCTTCTTCGGCGCCACGCCCAAGAAGCCGAGGATAGGAGCGTTGTTGCTCTTGGAGCTCTTCTTCTTCGGCTTCTCCACATCCACGATGTGAGGCCCCGGAGCCATGCGCGGGTCTCCAACAGGCCGGCCCTGCATCGGCCCCTGCCAATTCTGTGGCACGGGGGGGACACCTCCTGGCGGCGGTCTGCCCATCGGCCGCATGCCGGGAGGGAAGCCCCCCGGAGGGATAGGGATGGGCATGCCCCTGGCCGGCATGCCGTGGTGTCCGTGCGGACGGCCCTGCTGCATAGGGATGCCGTGAGGAGGCATGCCTTGCGGCATGTGATTGCGCAGGGGCGCCTTGTCCATGGGCCACATATGCATGGTGATGGCCCAGTCAGGCTGGATGACCTTCTCCCAGACGGAAGGGAGGATGATCTCGCCGTTGGGGCCTATCAGGTCGTAGTGCCCCTCCTGGACGTGCGGGCCGATGACGTCCACATGGACGAAGGCTTGCTTGATGAGCTCCTCCATGCCCTAGATGCCGCAGCCCTCGTTAGTCAGCTATCCAGACGACTGCGATTTTGTGGGAAGAAAGACATACCGCCCAGGTCTGGCAGAGATGGAAGGGGAAGCTGAACTTCCTCCCGACAGCGTCTTTGAACTTGATGGGCGCCTTCTCCTTGTTTTTGGCCGCCTCTTCCGCCTTGGCCTTGGCCTCCTCGAGGGCCTTCTTCTTGAAGGCCTCTTCCTCTTCCTTCTTTGCCTTGGCCGCAGCAGCAGCGTCCTCCGCCGCCTTCTTCTCGGCCTCCAGCTTCGTTCTCGCGTCGATCTCCGCCTTAAGCTTGGCCTCCTCCTCGAGCTTCTTTCTCCACTCGGCCTCCTCCGCCGCCTTCTTGTCCGCCAGCGCCTTCGCCTCCGCTTCCGCCTTCATCGCGGCCTCGATCTTAGCCTTAGCCGCCGCCTCAGCGGCCGCCTGAGCCTCCGCCTCGCGCTTGCGCCGCTCCTCATCGGCCTTGCGCTCGGCTTCGATTTTGTCCCTCGCTTCCCGTTCCGCCCTCGCCATAGCCTCCGCGTGGAGCTTCGCGCGTTCCGCCTCGACTTTCCGCTCTGTTTCTATCCGCTCCCTCGCGGCTCTCTCAGCCTCCACGCGCGCCTTCTCGATCTCCTTCTTAGCCTCCTCCTGTGCCTTCTGCATGGCGTCTATCCGCCTCTGGAGAGTTTCCTCGGCATCTTTTCTGATCTTCTCTTCCAGCTGCCTCTGCCTCTCCTCTTCTTCCTTCCGCGCCTTCTCCGCCTTGTAAAGCTCTAATTGACCCTTGATCAATTCTAGCTCTGGGTCGGGCTTCTTATCTGCCGGAGCTGGTGTGGTCGGTCCGGGAGCCGCGGGCGCTTCAGTCGGAGGGGGCGGCGGCGGCTGGCTATACATGAATTGCTGTAGGTGAGGCGGCAATCCGTATCCCGGTCCAGCCCCGCCGTAGTAGGGCGGTCCCTGGTACGGCATCATCTCGTAGGGGGCTCGCGGCTCCCCAAAGTAGCTCGCGCCATTCGCTCCAGACATGGGTGTGAATGGATTGCTGTAATTGTACGGTACCATCTGACCTCCGGCGTACGGCGGCGGCCCATAGGGGGCAGGACCACCCACATGGCTCTGTGGATACGACGGTCCAGGTCCCCGCGCGCCGTAAAAAGGCCCTGGCGGGGGCGGGGGGTAGCCTCGGCCGTACTGGATGTACTCGTCCGAGGCCTCGCTGCTTACTGCCTGCATTGGGGGCGGGTTGGGTGCGCGATACGGTCGATTTTGGTGTGGAAGGCGGTGCCGGCGTAATGGGACCCGCGCCTGGCGGCTGTGCGGGCGGGAGTGACCACCAGAGTGATATTCTGCGCTGGCAGAGGCCGACTCTTCGGGCTCGATCTCGTCGTCCTCCGGGCCCCAGGTATCGTCCAGGTCCGCTTGCGACGAGCTAAACTCTTGGCTGTCGTGCGAGAAGTCGTCGTCGTCGGTCAGAGAATGCGACGAGGTGCCTGTAGGATGTTCTATAGTGATTCTTGTGGTCGGTCTGTCGATGTGTCTAGGGAGAAACAGAAGAGCCGCGTTAGTCAATTCACCTTCTCTATCAAGTCGCTCAAACCGAAATGAGGGCGTGATGCGAGGAGGAAGGGGATAAGTAGAGGCAAGGGAGGGGGGTAGCGGCCCAAGCAAATGAGTCGCTGCGGTTTTCACTCCTCGATTAGGCAGTACTTACGACATTTGGAGCGCCGCAATGAATACCCTTCGCCCACGACGATCTGCGAGAGAATGCCGGAGCAAAGGTGCCGTGAATGCGGTGAGAGAAGGTCGACAGTCGCACAATCACCCGCAGCCGAATAGAAGCCAGAGACAGCGATGGCCTCCGGGAGAGCAAGTTGCGGGGAAGAAAAACAATGCGTTTGTTGTCGGGTATGCGCCGGTGGGGGCCGTTTATTTTGGCCTTGGTGCGATCTGTGGTGAGGACGGTGAGGTAAACGGCGCAGCGACGCCGGGCGAGGTGTTATGCGATCAGATGAGGCAAAAGTTGGTCTGGTGATCAGCACGAGGGCCGGGAACGAATTGGCGACTGAGACGGGGGGGTTTTGTTCAAGGTGGCAGCCCGAGACAACTGAGAAGGTCAGACAGGGCTTGTTCTGCTTCCTTGCAACCTCGCGGTCTGGCCCGGAGAGGGATCAGCGTCGGCGGGTCGGTTGGGCTGGAAAAAATTGGGGCGGGATTGGGTGCCGTCGAGAGGTTTTCGGCGGTCCGTCTTGTGCGCAGTCTGTGTTAGCGGGCGGTGCCTTGGTGAGCAGGGGAGCGGTGGTTCTCTGAGGGTGTCGGTGTGGGGAGAGAGACGTGAGACAGGCAGGCAAGAACTGGGAAAGAGAGGAGATGGGGGCCAAGACTACGGAGGGTGTTGTTGGTGGCCCAAGGTAGAAGATACCTTTTTGAGAGATGATGTATGCGCGCAGCTAAGGTGCGTCTACCTATGTAGTAAGGCGGTTGGGAGAGGATCGAGACGGTAAGTTGGTTGATAGGTCACCTTCAGGTGGCTCGGAGAGATGAGGGAATCTCAAAATGCGAAACCTGCAGGAGCCCCTTTTGTCTCTCTCGTCTGGAACTGGAACTCCCGAGCCGCTCGAATCAGGCAGTTTGAACAGCGGTAGTCTAATAGCTGGCTGGAGGAATGAACGGCTTCCAATATGACACAGCCGGGCGCTATGGCTGCCTTCAAGTTTAGTTGGTATCTCAATGCTAGCTGCGCAGAGGTCATCAGCAAAGTGTTCCCGCTAGCCGCACATGCACCATCTTCACTCTAACGAGGACATGCAGAAGAAGACACTGGTAAAGAGAAAGGCGTTGCTTCAGCTTCTGGTTGTTGACGTCTCTTGCCGCATGCTGGGTGGCCCCCCATGGATTCTTCTAGGCGATGGGTTGGTTGTCAATGTCCACAAGGCATGACCCCTCCTTCATCCGCATCGGCTCTAGCAGGTTCCCCGCCTTAAAAGATTCGGTGCCCCCATCCGTCACATGGGAAGTAAACAGTAAACAAGGGCGGGTAGCGAGCGACCGGGCCACCCCAGGCGTTCAAGAGATAGGAAGAAATGATGCACATACAGCAGTTGCCGCGCGGTATGTACGGTATGTACACCGAACCTGTGTTCCTCGTCCTTGAGGCTGTCCTGGTCACCTTCGACTCAGCAGGTGGGCGCTGGGTGATTGTGCCTGATCGGTGTCCGCTTAAAAGGGCGGTCTGTGCAATATGTGGGTTGTGATAGGCGAGTCCTCGCCCGGGATCGCCCCAAAGAGATCTCGGGAAAATGTTGTGCAGGGCGGGCGGGCCTCGCTTCTGGCTCGGGGTCGGCGGGCTTTGTCAGGTCCTGCGGGGGGTGGGAAGGAGAAAAAGAAAAAGAAGGATTGGCGCCGATAAGGGCCGGAGGAGCAAGCCCGCAGGGTATGGCTGCCGTGTACTTCGTGCGAGGCGAGGGTACGGATGCCCTGCCGTTTTATATGTCCCTGTGGACGGACCTGCTGCCGCCTGGTTGTGGGTTACAGAGGATGGGGCCGTGTAGGGTAAGGTAAGGTATGCCGCGTATATGTATGTCCCGACAGCTGTGCGTTGACGCTGCGGCCTGTGAAGTGATGCGTTGCTGGGGCAGAGGGAGTCTCGGCTGCGGTAGAGAATGCAGCGCTCGCTGCCTGCGGTGGACCGACCGACCAGTGGTGCAGTCTCACTTCTCACTTACACAAGGCCACAGCACATAAGGCGCCTGCAGAACCTGCCTTCTCTGATCAGGCAGCGAATCCACTGCTAATACTCTCTAGGCGCTTAGTCTCTTTGGCCGGGGAGCGGTATGTAACTCTGTCTGTCAGAGTGCCTGCAAGCAGCCCAGTCTGGATCTGGCAGGTTTTCGCTGGCGGACAAATTCTTCGTGCTGCTGATGTTGCTGCAACGGCTGGCTGGTGCAGTACGGGCTGAGAGACAACCCGACAAAGAGCGACGGATACGCTGCAAAGAAATGGGCCGTCAAGTCTCGTTGCAACGCTCGCAATTATCCGAGTGGATCTTCTGTCTGTTGTCTCGCTCTTGCTCGTGTTCTCTTCAATGGCCTCTTCTCGATGCGTGGTTCCTGGTCTCGGGGTTCCCTCATGATTCGGTTCAGAAAATCCAAAGATTCCGCTAAAGCTGTGCAAAGACCAAAGAAGGCGGGAAGGTGTGGTCCGTCTGCAGGGCAGGGAATTGTCATGAACGAGATGTGTTTACTACTCTAAAATATCGGCCAAAGGGACAACTGGACGCTTGATCTCGAGATTGTCTCTGCCAGACAGATGGCTGATACAGCAATTACCGGCATTGGGTCATTGTGCCTTAAGTATTGGCAGTCTTCGTGATCGTTGGCAGCTTTCTAAACCTCCCGGCCCATGAGCTTTCCTAGCGACGAAGCGGTGTCTCTTGTGGGCAACTCCAGCTAGTGAATAGGTCCGGTCTAGACAACGGTCGATGTTGCCGATTGTCCAAACGGAACGAGAGCTGCTCACCGCAAAGTCGCATTAAGGAGTCTGTTACTTGTCCTGCATGAAGGCCATTGACTGTCTGACTCAATCTCTGCCAGCAATGCGGCGCCAGATTTTCTGTCCGGGCACCGACGAATGGGTTGGAGAGACTGACATGGTGGCCAAGAGGGGCCCGTCATCGCCACCGGCTGGGTGCGAGTGCCCAATCATCTCTGCGCCGGCCTAAACCTCGACGGTTTTCATGCCCAACTCGGAAGAAACAGTTACCCGGGATTCGCTCCTCTTCTGATTGACTCCCTCTAGTTATGGGTCTAAGAACTTTCGCTGCAGCCGTCCAACGTCTCTCCTGGTCGTGCTTGACTGGAGCCACGTGCATTAGCTCTCCTTGCCCACACCTGCCCAAGAAACCCACCATGCAACTCGCATGTCATAAGGCACCAATGGAGCCTGGGCCTCGTTCTGAATAGCCTCACGTCTCCTTGCGACTCTTTTCCAAAACAGGGTTGAGTATCGTGTCGTCCCAGATTTCCAATATGCTACTACAGTAGCTCACGGGTAGGGGGCATATCACCCAGATCACTGGAATCCGCAACCTTGACTTGCAGCCGGTAGCGGCAAATCTCATTTCACGACGTTGGCTGTCTCCTTCAGCAAGAACTCACGGGCGGCAGCAATCTCCGATTCCTCATATCCACACCACCCTCTCTCCTTGGCCGAGCCACGACGGACGATCTCGGAAAGTTTTTCAGTGGCCGCCGCATGGAGGCGCTCGATTGTGGAGTTGTCCGGAAGCGCAAAATCATCACCATCTGGGTGCTTATTGGGCTTGGTCGGTCCCTTGAGCAACCGTGATGCAACCTGGCGTTGTCAGAAACTTCCGGTAGGTTGAGGAATGGGGCGCAGCAGTCTCACCAGTGCGAGGCCATAATACCCGCGCAGGTAATCATCACAGAGCTCGATACTCCGTGAGAACCTCTTCAGAGACTCAGCCAGATACTTTTTGGACGAGATGTCGTCTGCACCACTGGCAGTGGCGGCCATGAACTCTACTTCGCCCAACCGCGCGTGGATCTGACACACAAATGTTAGAGCGCTGAGGATGTCCAAGTGGCGTGGTATACTGACATTCCACGCATTCGGCGTCAACAGTAAGACCTCCTCAAGAGAGAATATAGCTTGGGCATACATGCCCTGAGAAAAATATAAGTCCGCCAATTCGGACCATGCTTCTGCATCAGTGGGCGAGAAGTCCAGCAGAGCTGTCAGGGCAGATATCGCGTCAGAGATCCGGCCCAGGGACCGCAGGAGCGCAATCCGTCTTTTTGTTATAGGCTGTCAACAGTTAGCCAGGGCAGTTATAGACTTTGATGCCCAATTGACTGACAATGTTGGTGTTGCTCTCAGTCAGAATGTTATCATAATCCTTCAAGACCTTCTCCAGCGCAGCATCGCCTTCGGCTTCGGCCTCTTTAACCAATCCCTTAAACGCCATGATTCGCTCGTTGTCGTCACCAAAACGACGCACCAGCCTCTCGAGGCACTGGTATGCCGCCTGCTCATCTCCAGTCCGCAGACATGACAGTAGCAAATTTTCGTACTTGATCCACAGATCAGGGGTTTCTGTTGCGGAAAAGAGGGCGAGCAGTGGCGATGACGACACTGAGCTTGGGGAGCTCTTCAGGACAGCTGGCGCACGTTGGGCAAGTTCCAAGGCCGCGCCTGGCGACAGGTGGCTCGGCGGATGCAGAAGTGAGGGTGCCATCGTCAGGGTTGGACTTTAAGGTAGTTGATCTGCTGTCCGACAATCGCGCCTATGCTGCCATAGGGACTAGATGTTATAAGATGGTCTTTGTCTAGACCTTCCGCGTCTGGAGCGTCGAAGTTGTCACCTACTGGCTGAGGCATGCGGCGCCTACCTAGGTACCTAGACAAGGTACCTTAGCTATTTCGGATATTCGGCGCTAAGATCTTCCGCTTAAACACCAACACAGTGCAATTTTGTGTGACTTTGCGAAGAAAATCCACTATACACACTGTATGGCGTGGGGCAGTGGGTGACGTCCCATGGGAGGAGCCGCGACGAGCAGCTCCTTCTGGTTTCTGGAGATAGACCCAAGGGCGTGATCATGGCCTGTTGCCCTTGGCGCATACTTGACTGTCTTCAATAACCGGTGGGCACCACTTCAAGATGAAATATGTGTTTGGCTGCGCGTTGTCCCGTCCTCAAAACTTGTCCCGCCCTTAATTCCTAAGCATTGGCCGCAGAGCAAAGCTGCGGCCTAGGATTCCTCAAGATGTATGTCGCGATGCAATGAAGCTCTGGGCGGGCTACAACTAAAAGATCCTAGGTTCGAGAAATCACTATATGACCTCATCAGAGGTCTGCGCAACCACAAAGGCAACGAGAAGGAGTATATCCAGAACTGTCTGAAAGAATGTCGGTCCGAGATTCGCGGTCAAGACATGGGTTAGTTATAAGGCAACGACAGCTTAGAACAGCAGCGCCGGGCGGACAAGAGCTGATGACTTGTATTACAGATGTCAAAGCGACAGCTTTGCTCAAGCTCATCTATCTCGAGATGGTGGGCCACGACATGTCCTGGGCCTCGTTCCATGTCCTCGAGGTCATGTCCTCGCCGAAATACCACCAGAAGAGGGTGGGCTACCTAGGGGCTGTGCAGAGCTTCCGGCCGGATACCGAAGTCCTGATGCTGGCGACCAACTTACTGAAGAAGGTTTGTTAGCCCTGTCATACTTTGCGACGCATGTTCTGACTGCATGTAGGACCTGTCAGCTGCCGCACCGACGACGATATCACTCCCGATCACCGCCCTGCCTCACTTTATCACCCCCTCTCTTGCGCTTTCGACACTTGCAGATCTCCTTCCACGGCTTAACCATACGCATCCGTCGATACGGAAAAAGACCATCGTGACCCTATACCGGCTAGCTCTTGTGTATCCAGAGACTTTGCGAGCGGCATGGCCCAAGATCAAAGACCGGCTCATGGACAAGGATGAAGATCCTAGTGTCACCGCCGCCATTGTCAATGTGGTCTGTGAGCTCGGCTGGAGAAGGCCGAATGACTTCCTCCCTCTGGCGCCTCGGCTATTCGAGCTGCTTGTGGACGGTGGGAACAACTGGATGGCAATAAAGCTTATCAAGCTGGTACGCAATCTTCCTCCAGGATTGCTCGTGTAGGCTGTTACTGACATTAGACCAGTTTGCCACGCTGACCCCTCTGGAGCCACGGCTTGTCCGCAAGCTTCTGCCCCCCTTAACGGAGATTATACGTACGACACCGGCAATGTCACTCCTATATGAATGCATCAATGGCATCATCCAGGGCGGTATCCTTGGAAGCGCAGATGACATATCAGGAAGAGAAGAGATTGCATCCTTATGTGTGTCGAAGCTTCGCGGCATGATCATGGTCGACGGCGATCCAAACCGTGAGTCGGCCTCTTTTACTAAAGAAGCCCAGCACTTTCCCAGCTAATGTGCTCTTGTTAGTAAAATATGTCGCACTCCTCGCCTTCAACAAGATAGTGGTGACGCATCCGTTCCTTGTGGCACAGCAAGAAGACGTGATACTAGATTGCATTGACAGTCCCGACATCACCATCCGCATCAAGGCTCTAGACCTTGTCCAGGGCATGGTCAGCAGCGACAACTTGGTCTCCATCGTCAGCAGGCTCATGAGGCAGCTGAAGACGTCGGGCTCTTCTAACAGAACTGCGAATCAGCCTGAATCCGGCTACAACTCGGATGAAGAAGCCGCAGTCAGTATCAATGTGTCAGCAAAGGAAGCTGAACAGGCACCTCCTGTACCAGAAGAGTACAGAATCGATCTCATTGCCAGGGTCCTTTCGATGTGCTCCCAAAACAACTACGGCAATCTTATAGATTTCGAATGGTACATTGACATCTTGACCCAGCTGATCAGATCTGCTCCCGTTCCTCGGGAATTGGATGGCACAGAGCAACCTGCTGAAATGTCGAAGTCTTCAGCAGGAGACATTACGGAAAGGATAGGGGATGAGATACGGAACATAGCCGTCAAGGTCAATGCTGTTCGGCAAGCAGCAGTTAATGCGGCAGAGTTAATCGTGGCTCAACTCAGTTCCGAGTCTCCTTCTACTCGGCCGATTGCATCCAGGGCTTTAAGACCCCTTTCTTGGATTCTCGGTGAATATGCCGACCAGCTATCCTCTCCTGAAGACGCACTTGGATATCTATTGCAGTTGATGCCACGTGCCAACTATCCTGAGGTTCTTGCGGCTTGTCTACAGTCAGTCATCAAAGTTTTCGTACAGGTCGCTGGAGGTGACCTCGCACCCTGGACAGCGGAGCGGAAGGCAAGGACGTCGCTTTTAATGGCTCGTATCATCAATGTGTTCGAGCCACTGGTGCTGCATCCGAACTTGGAGGTGCAGGAACGAGCTGTGGAGTTCACCGAACTCCTAAAGCTGACGGCCGAGGCTGTTTCTGGGCAGCCGGCATCTACTGAGGAAGTCCAGCAGGATGCGCCTCTGCTGCTGACACAAGCAATCCCCTCCTTGTTCACGGGATGGGAACTGAAGTCCGTCGCAGCGGGTGCTCAGAGAAATGTCCCTTTGCCAGATGGCCTAGACCTGGATGAACCCATACATCCTAATCTCCACAACCTGCTAGCACAAGCAGACGTTCTAAGCCTTCCAGTCGAAGAGGATGATGAATTCGAAGCTTATTACTATCAGAAACCTCCGGCTGCCAGCATTGCATCAAATGAGCCCGCAATTAACCGGCTGGCGGATGCTCCAGAGGAGGTTTCTAGCTCTTATCAGCAAGCGGGCGAAGAAAGCTACCTCGATCCTGACATACTCGCTAGGAGGAGGGCAGAGCGCATTGAACGGAACAAGGACGACCCATTCTATATTCAGGGACCTCAGAGTCTACCAGCGACATCAACGCCGATACACAACATCCTGCAGAACGAGAATGGCCCAGATCTGGACATTGACTCCATCCCCATCATGCAACTCGACCTGGACAAGCTCAACAGCGGTATCAACGACGCCGCCAGGTCTCAGAGTCATCCAACCCGGCCCAAGATCAGGCAGAGGGTCGTCATCGCAGCCGACGAGACCTTGGCCAGCAGCGGGCTGTCGACACCCAGGAACTACGACTCCGAGAACAACTCGGACAGCTTCACCAAGTCCCGGAGTCGGAAGCTGAGGCAGTCGCTCCTGCAGGTCGACTCGAGCAACATTGGTGCGCTGAACCTCGAGGGCGGCGGTGGCAACGCCGCGGACGGTGGCTACGACCCCGAGCAGCAGAAGCGCGAGGAGGCCGAGATGGCACAGGCCATGAAGGAGGTCGAGCGCCTGCGCCTCGAGATGCAGCGCGCCAATGAGCGGATCCATGTCGCGCAGGGCGTCCCGGCCGAGGGTGCCGTCGTCGTCAAGAAGAAGAAGAAGGTCGCGAAGAAGCCGAAGGCCGTAGCCGGGGACGGCGGGGATGGGGACGGCGCGGTAAAGGTCAGGAAGAAGAAGAAGGTGGCGGCCATAGATGAGGGTGCGGGCGGTAGCACCCCGGCTTCTGAGGGCGGAGACCAGGTCGTGGTGAAGCCGAAGAAGAAGAAGGCGAGGCCACCCGTCGACCTGGAGGAAGCGGCTTGATAGAAATGCTGCTGATGGATACTACAATAAAGAAATGATGATCCTTTACAAGTATATGTTGACACTTTGTTGAGATGCTATCGTCATTGTGACTGCTGGACGGCCACAAGGAGCGATGTTCTGGACACCGGGGCACATTTGACCGGGTATATGATCTCTACTCATCCAGTAGACTCCACTCTATGTTGGCTGACCTTTATCTATCTCCGCAAAGCCCTCTTTCTCCAGCTCCATAGCCCCAACATCAGGCAAGACCGGCGTCTCAGTCATATCCCTCGGCAACACCCCTCCGTCAGCAACACCCACGACCTTCCCCAGCGCCTGGTCCTGGCCACCATCCCCGCCCAGCCTCCCCCACGCCGGCCCGTTCATCTTGGCCTCCCCGCCCTCGCTCTTGAAGTGGTACCCCCTGGCGCGCGGCCTCGTGCCCATCCCTGCCGGTACCTCCGCCTCGTACGCGAGCGTGAACGCGCGCGAGTCCCGCTCAAACTGGTCGTGCCCGGCGACCAGGGAGGCGCGGACGCCGGCGAAGAAGGCGGACAGGACGGCGTGGTTGTGCAGCTGCAGCAGCGTCCAGGCGAGCATCTCGCGCGCGCTGAGCAGGTGGTGCAGGTAGGCGCGGTGGTGGCTGGTGCAGGCGTAGCAGGTGCAACCCGGCGAGAGGGGCTGCATGGAGACCTTATGCTCGGGGAGGGAGAGGTCGATACCTAGTGGGAGGGGTTCATCAGGGGAGGAAGAGGAGGAGGAGGGCAGTGGTGGGAATGTGAAGGTCAGGGCGACGCCGGCGTCGGAGACGCTGTTGACGAAGGGAACGAGGAGGAGGTCGATGCCGAGAGAGATCTGCCGGAGGATGTGGTGCGGGGAGGATGGCGGCTGGAGGGAGAGACGAGGCAAGGGGAGGAGCGGTGGGTGGGACCCAAGATCTGCGGCGATGTCGACGTCGTAGATGGCAAGGCCGGAAAGTGAGGAAAGGATGTCATCTTCGGAGAGGCGAGAGAGGTACTCCCATTGTATGGAGTAGGGAACCGGCAGCGTGGGTGCAAAGACGGCGATGTCATCGCCGTCTGCCTTGAGGCTGTCGCGGTCGAAGGAGCGGCACCAGTCGACCATCCAGTCTTCGGTGCGCTCCGCCTGCCGGAGGCCACGCTTGGCAGTCTGGGTCGTGGCGGAGCTGTAGTTGATGTCGGCGAGAGGAATGGCGATGTCTGGCCTCAGTGTCTCCACGGCGGAGATGTACTCCTCGGTTGTGAGCGACTGGAAGCCAGTGGAGGTGAAGACACTGATGAAGTTGTTGCCATTTCCGAGCGTCGACTTCACCGCTGGGTTCCGCCGGGCTCCAAGCACCGTGATATGTGAGGAGGGCAGCGATGTGAATGCGTGCAAGCGCCTTTTGTCCCCTGACACTGGGGTCAGGAAGACAGGGGCTGTCCTGTTGGGTGTCTTTTGGGCCCTCTCGATGACTGCGATGCAAGTTAGTCAGCAGGATACAGAAAACAACCCTCTGTGTCTGTGTACTCACAGTCCTCTAGGGCCATATAAGAGCCTCCGAAGCCGCCATGTTTTGCCACGTTGTCCGGGGTCAAGTGAGGGACAACTCCTCGTGAGGTCACGGCCAAGAAATTCGGCGTCTCTATTCGGTTGCGCTTGGGCAGGGCGAGCTGCCCAAGTCTTGCTGCCGCCCCCTCACCCAATACGGCTTTCAGGACCTCAAACCTCATCTCTTGGTCCCTCTCCAGCTCAGTCATGATTGTATACACGCAAACGAGCGGACCCTGACATAGGCATGGGTGAAGCCGGGCTGTGGGTAATCCTTGAAGTGTGTTCACCCCGATGTGTCATACGCCCTGTCGGTGAGTAAGCTACGGTCCACAACCTCCTTGCTAAGAGGACTCGACTGAGGCACCAGTTTCTTGGACCCTTGAACCCCGGATTCAGGATGTATCGCTCATTCTTTCTGAGCGCTAGAGGCTATAATGGCCCTAGCTGTGACTCGCGAGAGCCAGAGGCAAAGAAAGCCCTGACTATCTCGAGATGTGGCTGTTCTGAGATCTCAGCCACATCACTAACTCCCAGCCTGACGTGCCGTCAAGCCACAGCCCGGAAGAAAGTTGCCGGCTGCAGGTCCCCACCGGAGTGGGCCAGGAACGACTACTGTGGCCAATCAGCGCGTGGAAAGTGTGAAACTGTTATTGGGACCCCTGCGCGCGGTGGTGGGATGGCCTCGCCCGAAGCTCCGAAAGCTGGGCATAGACATCCAAGTCCGAAGATGCCGGGCTGACCGCCCAATGCTGCCCTCCATGCCTCTTCGCATATAATGAGACCACGCGGACGGAGACGTCGGCGGTCATGATCTTCTCCTTTGTTTTCCAGGTTATACGGAATACATAGTCAGGATACCCCCTAGACAGCGCTTCTTTATCTCCTACCGACGCCCTCTCTTGTGAATTCATCAGTCGCTTTGCTCCGTGAGCTGTATCACGGAACCCGATATATCCGGACCCCACGCTTACGGGATGGGCTCAGTTGGGAGACCGGAGCACACGGCCGACTCAGAGCCGCTGATATCTGATGTCGAGCGCCAGGAGGACGAAGACACGGCGGGCCATCCAGATGCTCCCATCGATGGGGCTCCCCTCTCAGAACTAGAAGAGGACGACTCGGCCCAGCTCCCTCGGTTCCTGGAGGAAGAGGGCAAGTGGAAACAGTGGAAATGGGTGCCCTATCCCTTCAGGCGCATCAAAACGGCAGCGGCAAAGTGGGCGAGGGGACCCCAGAATCCCCGCGACTTCAAGATCCGCCCTATCTTCCCCACCGTCCAGCTCGCACCGCTAGTTCTCCTGGACAAGGTCGTGCCGCGACGGAAGCACAAGATCGCGCTCGTCATCGTCGGCTACGCCGCGTGGATCCTGACCTTCGCCTTAGTTATGCGCCACGGTCTGTACGCTTCCGAGATAGACGAGTGGGGATCGCCCGGCGAGATCGGGTGCGGCAACACGTACTGGCTCCCGGGGAACAGGTGCGGTCTCAACGGTAACGACTGCCGGCCTTTTAATGGCAGCGGGTTCGCGTTCCGATGTCCCGCCAACTGCGAGAGCTATCAGGTTCTGAACCCGAGGGCGGTGGGCGACCAGGAGATCGTCTACCGGCCGCTCGTCATCGGCGGGCCCGATGGTTCGTCCAAGGCCGTGTACCGCGGCGACTCCTTCATCTGCGGATCCGCTATACACGCCGGGGTCATCTCCAACGCCAAGGGAGGTTGCGGTGTCGTGACTCTTGTGGGAGAGAGACAGAGTTATACCAGTTCAAAGCATCATGGCATCAAGAGCGTCGGTTTCGATTCCTACTTCCCGCTGTCATACACGTTTCAAGGCGGGGTCGAGTGCAAGGCGCAAGACGTGCGATGGTCGCTGCTTGGAGTGTCCTTGGCCTTTACCATACTATTCTCCCTGTTGACGAGGTCTCCCGCTATGTTCTTCTTCACCATATTCACTGGCACCTTCTGGCACGTCGGTCTAGCATCCGATCCGCCCAACCACCACTCAACGGCAGACCTCATCTCAGACATACTGGGCAGGTACCTGCCGGCTATGTTTTGTGCCTGGGTGATGTACGACAAGATGGGCGTCAGGCGCACACTTCTCGGGCTCAGAGCCCAGATCGAGAAGACAATCTTGTGGCTGGGGGGCTGCTGGGTCGGCGCGTTGACGAACTACACGTTCGACTTTATTCCCATCCAGAGATTGACGGCGCACGATCTGGAAGCGCAGCCGGGCGCCAAGGCCGCTCTAGCGCTCATCATTGTCGTCTTGTCCCTGATCGTCCTCAGCCAGATCTGGTACTTCCGACAAGAAGGTCGTCTGATCAGGTATGGCACACTGTACCTCGTCTTCCTGGGCAGCATTGCCGTCTGTCTCGTCCTGCCAGACATGAACCTGCGCATCCACCACTACGTACTCGCGCTTCTCCTGCTGCCGGGCACGAGCATGCAGACCCGCCCTGCGCTGTTATACCAGGGACTCCTCGTCGGGCTGTTCGTCAACGGCATCGCTCGGTGGGGATTTGACCCCATATTACAAACCGCATGGGCTTTGCGCGGCGATGCGCCGGTCAACTCCCCGCTGCCGGCCCTCGTAACAGCGCCGGCCATTACTATGGGCGCGAACATGTCAACTATTACGTTCAAGTGGGGGCTGCCGCCCAAGCCGGAATACGATGGCATCAGTGTCCTCGTCAACGATGTCGAGAGGTTCCGTGGCTACTTCGGCGAGATCGAGTACTGGAACGACGAGTTCACGTGGTCGAGATCGGGAGACCAGGATGTCCCGGAGTACTTCCGGTTCGCGTACATGGAGGGGAGCAGGGCCTGGGACTACACTCGTGCGGGAACGTGGACCAGGGACGGAGAATGGATACAGATGAAGCCGGGGCCATCGAGGGTGAAGAGCCGTAGCTTAGATGGTGAAGAGAGAGCCCCTCTGAGGGGTCGATGATCAGTTAGTTTTGAATATTTCTGCAGTATATAGTCCTTGTCATAGCATAGACTCAAGTTGGATACCATGAATGCATTTTGCTTTTACAACAATACTCTAGAAATCACCTCTGGTCAACTTAGACACACCATCTCATTCAACTCCGGGACCGCCGGAGACTTGTCCGGCGCACGGGATCCCCACGCGCCGGCCCCACATACTGTGATATTTCATCATCTCCGACATCTAAAAGGAGCATGTGGAATACGCTTGCACACAACCTTCCATCCAGACTTTTTGAGAGCAACATCGAGAAGAGACACTCTAACCGGCCTGGGAGATAATAGGGAAGAATCAGCAAAGACAACCAGTCTCCATCATGCCACCGCGCACCCGCGTCCCTACACAAGCGGACTTCGCGCCCCTCTCCCCGGCGCTCACCCTCTCCCTGCACTTCCCCTCCCCTCCGGAGTCCACCACTGCCATCCTCATCCTCTTCCACGGCCTCGGCGACTCGGAGGCCCCCTTCGCCGCCTTCGCCCGCGGCATGTCCCTACCCGGCGTCCTCGCCATCGCCGTCCGCGGCACCAGCCCCCTGCCGCCCTCCCTGCTGGGCGACGAGCAGCTGAGCGGCGACGGCACAGGGCACTTCCACTGGGGCGACGACCTGAACCTCGCGCCCGGCACCGGCGAGCTGGACCCGGACCCGGGGTTCGACAAGGCGGCCGGTCTTGTGATGGACCGGCTGGTGCGCGAGACGCTGGTGGGGCGGTGCGGCTGGGAGCTGAGCGACATCCTGCTCTTCGGGTTCGGCCAGGGCGGGTCCCTGGCGCTGGGGCTGGCGTCTCAGGCGCGGATGGCGCCGCGGGTGGAGGAGGTGACGGGGGATGGCGAGGCCGCCCGCGATGGCGGCAGGGCGTTCAAGGGCGTTGTGTCCATCGGCGGGCCGCTCCCGACGTCCATGATCCCCAGCATCAGCGCGAGGCCCAAGGCCAGGACGCCGGTGCTGCTGTGCCATGGTGCGGCGAGCGACGCTGTTGACGAGGACGCGGCCGATGTGGTGAAGAAGGAGTTTGCAGACGTGAAAGTCGTGCGGTGGAGGAAGCCGGACGACAGCATGCCGCGCAGCAGGGAGGAGATGCTCCCGATCATGCACTTCTTTGCGGATCGCTTGCGCAGTGGACCAACCTTCTCCTTTGGCTAGGGCTAATTGAGGATGTTGAGAAGGTCGGCAAGAAGTGCCGATTCCGGACTTGGACGACTACGACTCAACCTTACCACTCGTCACGCAGCTCACAATGGTGTTGATGAGATACTGAAAGAGATGGCGCTTATCACCGCCAGCGACTTGAGCCGAACGACCAGTCACAAGACTCACGCGGCCATGGGCAGGTTTACCAGCCGGCTGTTTCCCATGATGCTAGTCTTAGAGGACGGTCTGCCCGGCTCAGTCTACAACGGTCTCAACTGCCACGGATGGCGAGACCCATGGCAAGCGCAACGAGGCTCGAGAGGTAGAGGGCCTATTCCTGAGTCCTCGGCCGGGAGGGATGCGAGGGCGCAGTATAGGGCACGCGAAGAGCTCACATGTAGACCGAGCTCAGGACTAACGAGAACTATTTCCCATGCGACGGACATTAAATGGCAGGTTTTCGACAAAGCACGCCTAGGGCTTGAAGGGGTTTGCCTTACAGGGCTGCGTCGTCAGGGCGACCTGGTATCCTTGAGTGTACGGACGAATGGGAGGGCATATGCCGTCTTTCTACTCCATGTATTCAACGTGAGCAATACAAGACCAGGTTTGCCCGTAAGCCAAGATCAAAGCCTGCGCGAAGCATTGCCTACATTATCCCGAATCCCGTTGATCTTCCGCGGCGGAGCGGCTCAAAGAACCTCGGCTCTCCCACAATATCACAACTGCGGGGCCCCGCACCGGGCCTTTGCCGAAGGCCGTCTTTCCCCAGATCAACCCCGGCTTCAACCCACTCCGTCTAGATGTGCATGAGAGAGGAACGCTAAGTATAGGAGGAGAGTCCTCGAGGTTCTCCGTCTCTCACATTCGGAGGCGCTGCTGTGGCATGAGTTAACAATACACACCCTTCGCAATCAGTCCCTCATTTCCCCCCTCTCACTCACTTACACCCACTTACCTCCGTCCTTCAATATCACGATGGTCGGGCCTCCTCCTCTCACAGGACTCAAAGTCCTCGAATTCGCAGGTCTGGCCCCTGGTAAGTAACGCACTCCTCTCCTATCCTTCCTCCGTGTCCAACAGTCCCACCAACACAACCCGCTTTGTCTCCTGCGACAGGCCCCTTCGCCGGCCTCATCCTCGCCGACGCCGGCGCGTCCGTCCTGCGCATCGATCGCGCCGAAGACACCACCACCACCAACCCCACAGACGTAGTCCCCGTGGACCTCCTCTCCCGGCACAAGTCCTCCGTAGCCGTGGACCTCAAGTCCCCAGGCGGCATCTCCCTCGTCCGCGCCCTCGCCGCCCGCGCCGACGTGCTCATAGACCCCTTCCGGCCCGGCGTCCTCGAGCGTCTCGGCCTGGGACCGGAGCCCCTCCGCGAGGCCAACCCTCGCCTCATCTATGCCCGCCTGACGGGATTCCGCCGTGACGGCCCGCGCGCCGCGCAGGCCGGCCACGACATCAACTACCTCGCCGTGAGCGGCGTGCTGGCGCTGCTGGGCCGGCGCGGTGGTCCGCCCACTCCCCCGTGGAACATCCTCGCCGACTTCGCGGGCGGGGGCGCCGCGCTGGCGCAGGGCGTGCTGCTGGCGCTGCTGGCGCGGGAGCGCACGGGCCGCGGGCAAGTCGTGGAGGCGAGCATGGCGGACGGCGCCGCCTACCTGGCGACGTTCCCGCGGTTCGCGCTGGGGACGCCCGCCGGCGACGAGCCGAGGGGGGAGAACCTGCTCGACTCGGGGTGCCCGTACTACGACGCGTACGAGACGCGGGACGGCGGGTGGGTGGCGGTCGGGGCGCTGGAGGGGCGGTTCTTCGCGGAGCTGATTCGGGGCCTGGGGCTGGAGGGCCGGGGGTGGGAGGCGGGCAGGCTGGACAGGGACAGGTGGCCGGAGCTGCGGGCGGTGCTGGAGGAGAGGTTCCGCAGCAGGACCAGGGCGGAGTGGGAGGCGGTGTTCGACGGGACGGACGCGTGCTGCACCCCCGTGTACGACTTCCGGGAGATGAGGGGGAGGCCGGAGAGGGAGGGGGACCAGAGGCCGGCGGTCGCGCTGAGGGAGACGCCGTGCCTCGCGGTGCACCAGGGGGCGACGGACGCGGCCTCTCAGGGCCAGGGGCCTGGTGTGCCAGGGGATGGGTACGAGGGGCAGGTGCTCGAGGCTGGGGAGGGCGGCGAGGCAGCGCTCGGGCAATGGCTTGGCTGGACGAAGGGCGTGCAGTTTGATATCCAAGGAGGTGCGTTCATTGCGAACGAGAGATCAAAACTGTGAGGCGGACAATGCTATGCATACCTCGGTGCGCCGTGGACTTCATGGATGGTCGGCGCGAGTCGACGGGTCAAAATATGAACGAAAGCTAATATTACGAACTATATCATACTATCATACGCCCCTAGTCAACCACTCTGCGCGAGTCCGGGAACCATTCTCTCCCTAGTCTACCAGTTGATCCCTTATCAATCACATCCCGGAACGCTCGAGGTCCCATCCCCACCCCTTTGAGCCTTCTTCCGACTTCAAAAGTGCAAAACATTCTCCACTCCATAGCATGACGAAAACGGATACAGTGATTAAAGCACAGATATAATTGACAACAAGCTGCATCCCTCATTCGACCAAAATGGTATCGAAAAGAAAAACACCTGTCGGATCGTTCGTTCTATGGAAGGGGGTACGGGGTGGGTGTAAAGGGGGATTGGGGGTTCCTGAAGCGAGAAAAGGGTGACAGTTCGCGAACTTCTAGCCTGCCTCCACCAGACATGTACAATAAGCCCAACCAGTCCAATCCCTGGCCGTCACAAAGGCACCTACTCCACATGAGTTGGCTGGTTCCCCTCGGCGCCGACTTGCTCGTGCTCCCAGCCGGTGAACCCGAGGTTCTCAAGACTTTCTTTAGCAGGTCTCTCTTTACTGAACCTGGCTGACAATCTCGCTCGCTCTGCTCAAGGAATCTACCATCTGCTGGCACTCCTTCCTCCGGCGGATGGTGTAGTCGCTCTCCTTGAGCAGCTCATCCAGCTCGTCCGTCCGGTACATGTTCTCGAGCAGTTCCCGCTGCATCTCCTCCTTGGTATAACTAGAATATGAAAGTCAGTTACAGCAGTCATAAAGAGGCAGGAAATTGTGGTAGAGCATACTGAACAAGATTGAGCATGATGGCCTTGGGGACCATGTCAATCATGGTGCGCCTGACGATGTTGAAGTAAGAAGAGATGAGGAGCTCTGCGGCGTAGGTTAGCAAAACAGGTCTCATAACGTGACAACGAGACTTTGTGGGAACATACTGATGACCTCAACCTCGATGTTCTCCCGCTCGGATAGGGTTCCTGACGCCTTCAGCGTAGGCGGCGGTGCGTCCATAGCAGCGGCTTTCTTCTTGTTCTTTGCGGCGAAGAAGCTGCCAAAGAATCCGGTGTTTGAATCGCTACCAAGGTTGGCCTCCGCCAACGTCGGGCTGGCCGCCCGGGCGGGCGTAGATGACAACGGCTTGCCGGTCTTGGGATCTACCTGAACCGGCTTGGCTGCGGTGTGACGCTCATTCACGATCGCCATAGCCTGAGGGTGATGATGTTAGCTAGTGAAGCCTAGAGATGGCACTGGATTTGGACTTACGCGGTGTCCGTTAAGGAAGTCAGGGTGCGCGGTGTTGATATAGCACGACTCCATTGCCACGAGATCCTTGACGAGCTTGTTGGTGGGCTCCATAGCCTTCTTGAAGAAGGCAATAACGACGTTGTGGATCTTCTCTTTCAGAGAGGGGTACCGTCTGTACAGCTGCTTCGAAAGGAGCTGAGTCAAAATCCGGACAAGCTCGTCGTAGACAAGGGAGGCACATTTGAGACTCGGGTCTTCCAGTCGCCTGACTTGTTGCTTGACGATCATCTCGAAGGCAGTGGTGCCAACAAAAAGAGCCGGTGACGGACCCGACGAGTTGTACAAGATGGTGCGGATGTCGCCGTCCTTGACGACGTCAAAGGGATCAACCGCCTTGACGCCGTTAGAGTAAAGCTCGTGGAAGACAAAGCTGATTCTGGCGCCTCCCGAAAGCTCTGTGCTGGAGAGCTCGGTGTTGTTGCCCTCCAGGACCGTCCGCCACTCATTGGTGAACTCGGTGATGATGTTCAGAACGATGTTGGCGCTGTTTCCGAGCAGCGAGGGACCTAAGCTATCCAGCTCGGCGGAGTACTTCTGCAGCGAGCTTGCGATGCGAGCCTTGATGTCGGGCAGCGTCTGCTTGATGTGCATCATGAGGATCAGGTTGAGCTTTCGGGCCAAGTACGGCGTTCCGCAGTATGAGCTCTTATTTCTGTATGCCTTGTGGTTCTCGAAGAAGGCCCGCTCGCCTTCCAGAGCCGCCTGGATGGGCTTCTTGTTGTCGATGTCTCGCTGACCTCTGTTCACCACAGGGACATATCCTAACCGGAGAGGGATGATTCGACCAGCGAGAATGTCGACGACATCTGTTCCCTCGTCCATCAAGTCGACCTTTGTGAGCACACCGATGGTGCGCTGACCCTCTGGGTCTACCTCCCGCGCAAGTTTCAGACCATCAGAGTTGGCCAGATCTATGTTTGCAGCCGTGACAGCAAGGATGATGGCGTTCGGCTTCTGGATATACTTGAGGACCATATCTTTGATCTGCCTCTCGATATCCCGGGGTTGATCGCCGACGGGGACCTTCGTCAGACCGGGCAAGTCGACCAAGGTCAGGGTGAGAACATTTGGCGAGTAAACCCTCAGGTTAATCGGCGCAGGCGAGATGCCGGCATTGCGGCCAACTTTGGCTTCCGTCTCTCTGCTGATCTCATCGCGAATCTTGTTGAAATCGTAGAACTTCTGCCCGGGAATGTGTAGGAACTCGCCCCATTCGTCGGCATTTGCGGCCTTATCGGTGCTTTGGGCTACCTCCTCCTTCACACCGTTTGCGTGGGAAGCCGCAGGGCGGTTTATGAGTTGTAGGACGAGGGGTCGTCGGGTAACGATGCCGGAGCCTCGAGGCAAGCTAGAGATAAGAAAGTTAGCGAATCTGTGCATTCCGCCGGTATACGAAGGAGGAAGAGGGGAGGCCCTCTGGGGGACCGCGTTTGCACCTACAAATCTCGGCCGACAATGTTCTCTAACACGGAACTCTTGCCGCTAGACTGACTTCCAACGACGACAATCTGGGGGAGATCGATGGGGTTGTTGACTCCAACGGTAGCAAACACATCTTGAAGCTTGTTCACAAGCCTAGAAACGGGGCGGTCAGTACGGTCTCGCACCGGTGGCGCAAACACCAAGCAGGGAAAAATGTCGAACGGTCGACGTACGTGATAAGCGCCGGGTCGGAGATGCCTCCTTGCGTCGCCAGAGATCCCATTTTGCGCGATGATGGCTGCGGTACCAGATCTTGGGTCGCTGGTGGACGCTTGGCTGGTACTGGCCTCCTTTTCGATAGATCCGCTTGTCGCCCGGGGTGGTAAGAAGCAAGGGTGCTGTGCAGTCTGGAGTCTGCTTCAGAGCGCGATGTCTTTGTTTGACTGCGGCAGACCTGATGTGTGTGTCCTCTCCGTCTCCCAGTAGGCAGGAGCTCGGCGTGTTTGGATGAGTTGGCTGCTTCAAGTGTGGGTTTTGGGATGCGATATGCAGCGTGGAATATTCGACTCGCCAGCCGGACGTTTACAAGGGCGACTTACGTATGGAGTCGCCGCTAGGCTGGAGCCCGTGCTACCGACAAGCCACAGTGGCGCACGAAAAAGCACATGCAGGAAAGGGGGGCTTGGCCAATGGCAGCTGGCGCCGAACTTAGCGGAGCCCTCGTTATTGTGATGCCTGGCGTCCACGTAGCTGCTGTCGTCGCTGTCGTCAGACGTCGTCGTGGCGTAATGCGGTTAATTGCTGCCTTAGAAAGCTCTGCTCCTGAATTGTCATGATGCCTGGAAGAGTATCTGTGAACACGAGGCACCAAAGAAGGCGCACATCAAGCCGATACTATGAGAGAGAGACCATAATCAAGACAGAAGACACTCGAGACTCTTGGTTCTGCTCGTTGTAGATTGTTCACCATCTCAGTTTCAAATACAGACTGTCTAAGGTAGCAAGGTCGGTATGAACCTATGATCTGTGTGCTTGTCACCATGTATCATGTACATAGTCCACCACCTGAAGAACATCGGTCATTGGGTAGCTGTGATGTTCAGCACTTTGTCAAAACATGACCGGAACGTCAGTCTCTATTTCCCTAAGTATACTCAGACCCTAGTCCCGGTGATGGCCTAAGCATCGATACCGGTTCCAGAATGTGCAAGGCTAAAGTGGCTCATCCTGCCCGTCCGTGGACGATAATGTATTCGCAACCCTTTCGGTTCTGATATAACAAAGGCAACGTCCGTCCAACAAGTGTCCGCCTGGAAGGAATCTGCCTAGACCCATGGCGAGGGACACTCATGTGTAGCCGCTCCATAGAAACGAGTCAATGCACACAGAGAAGCCCACCGTGAGCGGTCCCCCGATTGATTTCTTGCACAGCTGTAACACTATGTCACGCCAGCAGGGCGATGAGACGGCGTCAGGAACTGGGAGAAGGTGAACATGCCGTGTCCTGGCGTCACCGCATCGGGGCAGAGAGGCAGAAATCAAGGGGCCAAGTGGTTGTTCCAGAAGGATGCCGCGCCGTTTCTCCAAGTTCGCCGGTCCATGCAACGTGGTATGATCCAATAACATCAAGGTTGGGAAAGCGTTCATCTGATTCATGATCGTACTTCTAGGGACGGCTCGCCCCGCCAGCCGTTCGAGCTCCGATCGGCACTACTAGAGGGATGCGTCTTGACACTGAGGCTCCGTAGCCGCTCCTTGTTTGACCAGCTTGAAAGGTCCGATAGATTAGCAGGTACTCGGGTAGCAGTTAAGGAGTGGGGTCCCTTACATCTTGATCTTGCTGTCGTCTCCGCATGATGCCCATAGACACGGATCTATAGGACTCCACGCCACAGCATTACATCTAGGATGGTGGGCATCCAGCCTCACAACGGGAATACCCGTGTTCTTGTGCCATATCGATACAAACCCATCTGTTGGTATGTTAGACAGGAACCACGGAGGGCAATGAGTCTGCTGCGTACCTTCGCTGCCAGATATGACAAAGCTCTCGTGTGCACCTCCCAGGTCGCTCCGGATTATACAGTCACCGCCGGTGTGACCCGTGTACTTCTGAACAGCGTCGCGCGTCACAATATCGATCAATTGGGCCTCATTATCCCTCTTGTTCACAAGAAGATACCGTGAGTCTCGGGTGATGCTGATCGACGTCGGCCTGGACTTCAGCTCCATCTCATATTCGATCTCCTGGGTGACGAAGTTGTACACGTGGATGCGGCTGAGATCGTCCATAGCAACCAACCAGTGGCCATCGGGAGAGATGACAAGGTCCTCGGTACGGTGTTTATTCGTCCAAGTAAGCAACTCCTCCCCGTCAAGGTCCCACTGGGACAGAGCTCGGTCTTTGTCGAAGGAGCCGATTATGAAAGAATGGCCGTCCGGAGCCCAGGCACAGCTGCTTACGGGTTCATCGAAGCGCTCTAATGCCTTGACAAGGTTACCGTCCTGATGCAATAGTGTCAATATCGTGCCTGGTCTAGCGTAGTGACAGGTTTCCATACCTTTGCGTTCCATATCCGGGCAAAGTGATCCCGGCCACATGATACAATCATGGAATCATCGGGACTCCAGGCAATATTTCCTACCCCACCGTCGTGACCGTCTAGCGTGAAGAGGAGGTCGAAGGAAGGGACAGCCCATATGAAGACTTGCCGCTCACTACCGCAGCTGGCTAGACGAGTGCCATCATGTGAAAACCGCACTTGCCAGATCTCGCCGGGCTGCTTATCCAATTCAATGAGCGTCTCTGTAGGGAATTGGTTCCGATCACAGACGTGATCAGCATACAGAGATGGTGATGTTGAACTCGTGTGATACAGACAATTGCTGATCTGGCTATCCTTGACCTGCTGAAGAAGAATGGCGAGCCGATGCTCTGGAAGCATCACGGAAGGAGATATGCACTCTGCAGATAGAATCAGCATTATGACAAGATGGAAATACGAAGCATTTGGGATACATACTGGACAGCTCAGATAGGAGAATGTGCCTCGACTGGCCTTGAGCACCGTCCCACTCCGCTTTCGCCTTGAGGTCTTCTGGTGACTGACACATTAGAAGGCTGGACAGGAAATGAAGCTTCTGTGTGTCCTGGTATAATGGGGTCAACTCGGTCCTCAAGACTGTTAGAGCCAGGGAGGTATCCCGCTGCTCCAAGAGCTCCAAGAACTTCTGTTGTCGTAACCAGAACCTCATAACATTCCTATCCGCCCCTTGCGCCAACACCAGACCGTTACCGGCTTGGGCACCACCGTCCGCCGCCGCCGTTGCTGCGCCAAAAAGCAACTGCTCAGCCTCGGTCCAAGCGCCATCGAGAACCGCTGTGCGGAATGCGGCCACGGTCGGGCTCTCCAGGTCGAACCCGCTGGCCCTGCTGACATTCTCGGCCGCGCTCCGATATCCCATATCGGCGAGGGCCTGGATCAAAATGCGCGTTACTTCCTCTCGGTCATGGCCAAAGTAGGTGGCGGGAAGCTGCTGCTTGGCGGGTTCCTTGCCATTCTGCGCCGTCGAGCCATTCGCCGAGCTGGAAGGGGCCGCCTTGTGAGTCCCATTAGTTGAGGATGCCACTAATGGGGTCCGCTGCGCCAGCCGAGATCCGTTGGACAGCCCTCTGGATGTCCCATTTGAACTTGCCTGTCCATCGCTGGTGTCGGCCAACATGCTGCCCGCAACACGCCTGCGCTTCGGTCTGCCGCGGGTGTTCGAGCTGTCGGGGGCAGAGGAGCCCGAGGCTTCTCCGTCTGCTGTGATGTCCGACGCGTCTTGTGCTTCGTCGTCTGGGGGTGATCGTCTCCTCCGTCCCAAGACTTGGCCGCGGGTCCGGCGTCCGGATGTCGCTGCTGGCGCAGGGGCGCGTTCACTTGGAGGAGCGGGAATTTCGGAGGATGTCGAGGTGGGCTGCTGCAGGGCAACCTGATCGGAGCTGTGCTGGGCTGAGAGGTCTGTGTTGTGAGGGAGCTGGGGGTCTGCGGGAGTGGATGGGCCGTCGGAGGTGGATGGGGTATATATGGGGTTCGCTTGGGGAGTTTGGTCTGCCACTTCGTCCTACTTCCTGCGGGAATGCTTCCCGCAGCGGAACGAGATAAATACGTCGGGAGCTCCCAGAGATGGACCGGAAGTCGATGGATGGGCGTGGTTCACGAGGTGTTGGCCGGACTGTGTCGTGCTGTCAAAGACGCCTGCGTGGACGCCTGGTCGGTGGCTCGCTCGTGAGAGGGTGAGGTGAGGTGGTGGTGTATAGTAAGTCGTGCTAGAGCTCGGCCGGCAGCTAAATGCCACGGTCGGGGGGCTAAGTTTAAGGTGGAAGGGATGGAGCCCGGCTTAATTAGTCGTCTATGACGGATCAAGGGAAATGCCGTCATCCGCGTTCGGCCGCGCTGGGATTCATCCCTCTTATCAAGTCCGTCAACGCAGTCTGCGCTCGTCCACAGGCCTGTGAATGTCCAGGATGGGGTAGAACGGGCAGGCTGTATGCAGTGTATGTAGGCTAGGTAGGTCTGCCTCCAGAGTATTGCCGTCAAAGACTTGTTGCGTCGGGCGGAACAGGAGCTCTCAGCTCGCGTGGTTGCGCCGATGCAGATGACTACGGCCTAAAGTACCTCCCACGCAAATGTACCACATTGGCTACATGTATGGACTCCAGTTTCCCCTCTTATTGCGCCTCGTTATCCTCCCGCTCTCCGCACCTCCCACCCACCACCACCTCCTCCACCGCATCACTGCAAGCTTCAAGAGGCACATGCAATTCAGATGATTGGGCATTTGCTGCGCCTGTCCTCGCTTCTAGCGCCTCCTCCGCTAGCGATCCTACAGCTCTGCGCGAACGGCGGCCATCCAAAGGTTGGTCATACCTGCAATCTGTATATCTACCCTGCAAGTTGCAACTCGTCACTCTTCCTGTGTCAGTCACTCTCTCTTTCTTCCAAGCGTGGTCTTCCCTCGTTCGCTTGCACAGTCACAGGTAAGAAGGCTAAGTCTGGTTGATGAACTTTATTAGCCGTCTATCTATTTTACTTTATATCACCTCGATTGCTGCAAAGTATCCACGGTTCGCCGCAGCACAAGCCCTCGCCTCCAAGCCTCCTGTTGCACAAGCGTTGCATTGATTCGCCTGTTTGGCGGCGCTCACTGACCCCTCACCAATTCCAAGCGGGAAAAGGAGGGGCCACGGGCGAAACATCAAATGTTGAAACACTGGGACTCGCTCGCTGTGCAGTTCTCCCTGCTCTTCTTCTCACCGAATCTCCATGTTCCCGTTAGTTGACTCTGCCGATCAAGTGAGAGACGTGCTTATTCCTTTCGCCTGTCGAGGGGTCTGCAAAATTGCGCCTGCTGCTTTCACATGACCACTTTCTGGTACATCTGACCTCTAGCTCCGCCTGTGAGACGCGTGCTGGCATCATCCCGAGACAGCGCGTACAATGGCCGCCGACGTGTTCTGCCCGGCTCCTCAGAGGAATCCAGACCTCTACGGACCAAAAGCAGAGCACAACAAGGCGAGATGCAGCCAGTTGGCTGCTGAGTTCTTCAGGGACAGCGTCCGTAGGACTCGGGAGTGCAATAGCCGGTCAGTAGCATCGCAACAGCACTAACCATCGTCGAGGGACTTCACCATGCGGTGAACCGTTGCTGAGCATGCCTCCCGCATAGACAAAGTGAGATGGACCAGCGGATTGCGGAGTCGGGAAGTAGCCAAGCCCGACAGTTGATATGGATGAACGCCGGCCGGCTGGAAGCCAAGTATCTGCGCTTCCTGCGCACCCGCAACAAAGCCGGTGACTATGATACCATCAAGCTGATCGGAAAGGGAGCCTTCGGGGAGGTCAAGTTGGTCCGGAGGAAGCTAGATGGAAGGGTATACGCTCTGAAATCCCTCGTGAAGACACAGATGCTGGCTGGCGACCAGGTGGCCCACGTCCGCGCCGAGCGAGACATCCTCGCCGAATCTGACAGCCCATGGGTCGTGAGGCTCTATACTACCTTCCAGGACACGCGCTTCCTCTACATGCTGATGGAGTTCTTGCCTGGCGGCGACCTAATGACTATGCTTATCAAGTATGACATATTCTCGGAGGACATCACCCGCTTCTACATGGCTGAAATCGTCATGGCCATCGAGGCTGTTCACAACCTGGGATTTATCCACCGGTAAGCTGCTCACCGAATCTAAAGGCATTAAGAAGCAGCATAATGAAATCATTGTCCAGAATATACGTGCTTACTGAGGATCCAGAGATATCAAACCAGATAACATCTTACTTGACCGGGGAGGTCATGTAAAGCTCACAGACTTCGGCCTATCGACAGGCTTCCGCAAACTGCACGACAGCAGCTACTACCAGCAGCTTCTGAACGGCGCCGGTCCGAGGGGCCAGCAGAACACGAACCGCTACTCCGTCAACATCGACCAGATCAGTCTGACGGTGAGTAACCGCGCCCAAATTAACGAATGGCGGAGGTCGCGGCGCCTCATGGCGTACTCGGCCGTCGGCACACCGGACTACATCGCTCCTGAGATCCTGACTGGCCAAGGGTATGAGATGGATTGCGACTGGTGGTCTCTGGGGACGATCATGTTCGAGTGCCTTGTCGGCTGGCCGCCGTTCTGCGCCGAGGATCGCCGGGACACCTACCGGAAGATCGTGAACTGGCAGCAGTCGCTCTACTTCCCTGATGACATTCAGCTCAGTTACTACTCAGAGCACCTTATTAGAAGGCGAGTTCATCATTTCTTACTTCTGGGCCGTGTCCGATGTGAAGGGACTGACATGGATGCAGTCTGATCTGCAACTCAGCCAACCGCCTCGGCCACCGCGGCGCCGCCGAGATCAAGGCAAGCTGCTCAGCGACTATACACTTCGCCGCTCCAGTTTCACTGACGTTGCTTTGTAGGCGCACCCCTTCTTCGCGGGCGTCGGCTTCGACAACTTGCGCCGGATCCGTGCCCCCTTCGAGCCACGGCTGGCCTCCGAGATCGACACGACCTACTTCCCGACCGAGGACCTCGAGCAGCAGCAGCAGGAGCTGCTGTTGCAGCAGTTGCAGAACGGCACGGTGGCCCAAGCAGCGGATCAGGAGGAGACGCCAGAGATGACACTCCCGTTCATCGGTTACACGTTCAAGCGGTTCGAGAACAATTTCCGCTGAAACGTTATCCCTCTGTTCGTGCTTTGTTTCGATTACACGATGTCCGTCGGTTTATCTCGCTTTTCTTCGCCAAAAAGCGGCTGTGCCGTAATTCAGTGTGATGTCCCGATTCTTCTTCGGTTCACTCCTGCTATGTGCGAGTCGTGTTGCTCTGTTGGTGCGATCGCTCCTGTCTCTTCCTGACGCTGGCTGTGTGCAACAATCTGGGCGGAATCGCTTTTGCGTGGATAGGCGGTTAGAAGAGGCACCAATGCGAAAGTGCCAGATGATAGCCGTCTTCTGCAGCGTCCGGCGCAACGTTCGTTGTCTTACACACTTCCATCTCAGCGATGAGTTCTTGAGACTATCTGACGACGGGAAGAGAGTGACTCCGGATACGGAACCCTTCTTCCTGGTGCGCTTGGTTTTGTCCTTGAACCGTCGTTGTCTTCGACCGTACAATGCGACACCCGCAAACGGGCCGTTTGAAATATTGCCCGATGAGAAGGCACGCATTCAGTCCTTCTCGGGTCTTGCAGCGTGCGACTGTCACATGGCTACGTTGACAAGCTCTTCACGAGGGGCGCTCACCTAGCTTCTCTGCCAGTCGTGCGCTGCCCTTCTTATCGCAGCAGTGCTTACTACTATCATGCAGAGCATCCATGCATTTCTGTTCCTAGTGTAAAGTGTAATCCCATCGTGAGCCAAGTCGCCGCTTTCATACGTTTCGTGTCTAGCCTTGCTCATCGTTGTAGCTGTCAAAGAATAATTTTGATCGAATATGCTTATTTTAATATTAAACTAGCTACGGAGATATCAACAAGCAAATTGTCCCGGCCAATACCTCGAACGAGGAGCAGACCACGACGAGGCTCACTAAGCAGACCTTTCGGGACGTCAGGCTTGCTGGCTGTACGGCTTGTCGAGATGGCGCCACTTTCGACACGCTCGACGCAAGAAAGTGGTCTTTTGCCTCTGTCTGAGTTCACTGACGTACTAGTGTCACTGCTCAACCAGCCTCCTGCTTCGGTTGCTGGATGACTTACGGGCACGCCGCACATGTCGCGGGAGAGCAAACCTCGGAACTCGTACGTCTCGCCTCCGTTGTCTCCCGCAGCCACGCGAGGGTAATCAGTAATGGGATTCGGCCCGGACTGAGACACCTCGCTCGGGTCTCTCGCCGCGTGCGCAGGTCGTTTCTCCCAGAGCTTCACGCCGAAACCCTGGTACGACCGTCTATGGGTCCTATGTCCCTCGTAACGATCCCCTTCGAGTTCTGGCAACGCGAAGAAAACCCCCTGGTAAGCGACTTGCGTGCGAACACTTGCTAGTAATCATCAACCACTGGGCGGGCGCTAAGGGAGCGAAAGTCCACCGCCGGCACTTGATCGGATCAGGAACCATCCCGTCTGTGTGGGGTCAGCTAGGCTTGAAGCGGCCCGCAACCCCATCGTCGAGCAGCCGCTTGCCCCTTATCTCCTCCCCTGGCCCGTGAAGGCGCAAGTTAAGAAGTGGTGTACGGAGTAGAGGAGGGAGTAGGCTCGTCCCGAGATTAGGATTGCAGCACATCCACAGGACTCTATAGTGCACTGGAGTGGGACTCTTGGGCCGAGTGCAAGAATCACCGGACATGCACCGCCGTCAATATGGGATTCAGGAAACCCTGTGTGATGAAGGAGACAGAGTCTTTCTGGGCGGCTTGGGGGTCTCCGCACCGGAAGGCACGCTGATGTATGTCTCGACGCGAGGTGCGGATACTCACTCTCTTACCTGCAGACAGCTGCAGCGGCACATGTCGTGCCGAACCAAGAAACCTGCATGTCCGTAGTTACATATGTATGCAGCACGGAGTATTCCGTGCAGGAGGCAAGGAACCAGGGCCGCTCCTATCAGCTCGCTTGCGCGTCCCTTGGTTTTGCCATGGTTTCCAATTCCTGGCAATTGTGTAAGGACTTCACATGATTTTGAGTGGAAGATACTGTAGTTGTCACAGGAGAGACCGCTGCCAGCTTGGAAGCTGGTGACGTGGCTCTCTAACCGAGGAGACGACGGCTCCAACAGGTGGGGATCAAAAGCCATGACCATAGCTTATCGATCGGGCCACGACGACGCGGAGAAGGTTGCGTTCGCGCAGCAAGCGAGAAGGAGCCAAGAGGAGGGCGATAGGAGGTTCAGGTCCGGGCGAGATTGGGAGAGCATGGCGGCCACGAGGGCCTCTATAGCGCCATGACTCCCGCCTGATGCGGAAATGATGAGGACAGATGCGATAAGGATTCGCTCCGCCGACCGCCTAGGCGAGGAACGAGAGGCAGCGGCGGTGCTGATGTTGGTTGTCGTTATCTTTGCTAAGAGGGCGGAACTCCCGCCGTGCCTCGCACTAGGGACGGGTGTGTTTAAAACCAGATTGGGACTAGAGACACCAAGTCCGGTCCACGACCCTTGAAGACGATCCGGCATGTTAAGTGCACTGTCTGTTGTTCGAGTTATTGCACAGGACTAGGAACATCGACAGGACTCGGTCGAGGTTTGGAGTGTCGCCCGGTAGTCCCATGTTTTGATTCAAAATCGTCGCAGGCACATCTCACCATTCCTGGAAATCCTACGGTCGGCTCTGCAAGAGCAACGATCATCCAGACCGGCACCTCACTGCATCGAGTGAGGTTTCATAACGGGCTCGTTAAACGAGAGAAGGATCGTGGCCGAAGAGAGCACGGCAGTCGATCGTCATCCCATGCTCCCGAGACTTCCGTCATTGGTACACCGTGACATCAAGCAGCGATTACTTCTAGTTCTATCTGTGTCTTTGCTTCTTCTTTGCCCGGTACGCCGCACTGAGACCTAATAGCAGCAAGCGGAGACACATCCGCCGGGGCCAGGGTTCGAAGATGTGTTCAAGAAAAAGGGGTCGTCCACTCTCACGTGGACGGTTTTTACCTGGAATTGCGACCCTCCGTGCATGCTTGGTGATGGCCCATGCGTCACAACAGGTCGGTACCGTACCAGGCAGAAAGTTGGCACGTTGTCCCGCGAAGCTGGAGGGCATATTGGCCAGCTACGTCTCATATAGCCCTCGTGGTGGAGAGCGGACGTTGGACATGCAACGCAACTCCACCGGAAAGGGGCAAGTCGTCACCGTTCCTCATTTGCGGTGTCAGGGTGTCCATTCCCGTCCTCCAAGAATCCAGACTCTTGTATCCGACTGTATCCGAGCTCGCAGCCTGGCATGTAAAACTGAGTCCTCGCCCCCCTTTTCCGGGGCGCCTCACCGCTATTCGGGCAAGTGTTTCGATGTGTCCTGGTCGCACCTTTCCCGAACCATGCGGGAAAAGTGTAACAGGCGGGCCGAAGAGACACGGGGGGCTGGTGATCGCTTCCAGCCCAGCGCTGTCCGCCCGCCGATCCGTCCTCAGCCGCAGGCTTGGACCTCCAGGTCTGAAGCGACGCGCTGAGGATCATCAGAGACTGCAGGCCCGAGTGCAAAGCTAAGAGCGAAGTTGGTGGCGGCGCGCGCAATGGCGACATGGACTACTGCACGGGAGAAGGTGAAGGTCTGGTAGTCAGCAGCCGGCGCAATCGAAGCCCGGGCCGGCCAATACTAGCCCCCGAATGCCACCCGTTCTAGAAGACGGGGTTGCGCTTTTCGGTCGGCGAGAGCGACTACAGCAGCTGCTAGGCAGAGTAGTGCAGTAGTGTAGCAGTGCGTCCGTGCTATGAGGGTCTCGTAATGCACGCTCCAATGCAGGGGCCGAGCCACCACGCCCGCTGTGACAATACGCATTGTTCGGATTGGTGGGCTTCGTGGCCGGCTCTTGGAGAGGCTTTCCAGATTTGGTGGTTTTGATGGACGCGGCAGAGGAAGGACAGAACAGCGGCAAAGATGATATTTTTGACGTGGCTGGTCGTTGTACAGACCTGAGATGCAGGTACAGGCACGGAACCTTTTGCCAAAAGCAGCGAGCGGCGCTCGGTGTTGAATAGCCCGGGTTTGTGGCTTCTCTATCGCAGCACCACGAGCTACACACCTCACACGGAAAAGGGGGGTCGAGACTACGAGTGTTGGGTGCTTCAGAACAAATGAGGTTGCCCCCGGAAAGCTTCGGCCTGCCCCATACACCAGACCGAGCCATCAAAACGCCCCTGGTGAACATGGACTCAAAGAACCGGCGTCTGACTTGCACTTCCGTAGAGTAGACAGGAAGCCTAAAATGAAGATCTCCGGATATTTGAGCCGTTCCGGTTCATAGGAAATGCCTCGATACAGCAACGTTTCTACTCTCGCGAATATACGGCAGCCGACGCTTGCCCCCGAGCACCGACTTTCCGTGTTAGTGAGCTTCATCCCAGGCCGGGTCGGAAATCGGCTCATTACGGCAGAGCATCCCGTAGCCCGACGGGAGCTGTTGGCGGGGGTGTCTTGGTTGCGGTGAAGCCCCAGATTCCAGGCTATTCCGTGGGCGGTATCGAGGCGCCGTCAGCTGGTCTACACCGACGTTCGAGGTGTGATAAGTCAGAACGCCTCAAGGGGCGTAACCGCCATGGCGCATCCGAGGGAGACGGAATGAGGCAAAACGAGGGGTAAAGAAGGTGCCAAGGCCACTGCTAATCCAAGCCATGAATGATTTAGCCGCAAGTTCACCTGGATCTGGGTTCTGGACTATGGGAGTGTGGTGTTGTGGGCGTTTTTGTGGCTGGCAACCATCGAGATGCGATGTGGAGGTGGATGAACTTTATCGAGACGTGCCTCCAGTTCACACCACTAATGGAAGAGCGTTGATTTCGGAAACGTAATACGAGTTTCGTCAAGCTGTCTCTTGTCACGCCAGGGGCGACGATGATCATCTTGCCAAGCGAACTTGAAGAGGATCTCGCGCAATGTGCTGCTGTTTTGGTCGGTCAATCTTCAGTCTCCGCCGAAGCCGCGGGGTTACAGAGACCCTGAATCGGGAGACACGACGTATGTTAGCCTGTACACGCATGATAGCCCAGCGCTTCTGCCACGACACAGTATACCTACATGTACAGGGCAATCCTGTCGATATACAGACAGGCCTGACTACGCAGAGTTGCGGCTAGACTATGTGTAGTGATGGATGGCCGGACCTCTGGTGGAGTTTCCAGGTGTCATGCCCACGACACACCGTTTGGCTTCAGGAGACATATCTTACTGGAGAAGTACCCTTAGCTCTTCGCGCTGATTGGGAAATCCCGAGGCCGAGTTTCGAGAACGTCGAATCGGGTTTTTTTTCTCTTAGCTGCTTGTGTCACCTTCTGTTGCGGTGTGGTTTGAGGGAATTGACAAGCCGAGTCTGCCGGTCCAATGGATGAAATGAAGAATATGCTCGCTCATGAGGCTCTGCCCGAGAAAACAGTCAGGTTAGTACGTGTATGGTCGAGCTTGTGCCGTATAACAGAGCCGTGATACTGCATATACTCTAGCTGTCAAGCGGGCTGGTCTTGCAGGAAGCATAATACTCCGTACATATCTTAAGTCTAGTTTGCATGCCGTCGACGTACGGAGTATGGAGTACATGCAGTACATGCAGGCGGTCTGCAGACTAGGGGATGCTGGGTTTAAGACACGGACGATGCTGGAATACTGCGTATAGCGCCGAAAAGATAGGCATCTCTCCCGTTACGGTAGAGCGCTTGACTATGCGAACTCGTCCGAGCCTTCATGCGAGGTCCACGGCATTGGCATCCCATTTCACACGAATCCACCCCCGTGGCTCGTCAGTCTTAATAGAGGCGTGATATTGCAGCACTGCCAACCATCCACAGGATGCGACGGATACGCCGCAACAAGACATAAAACGGGCGTGCAGGATTAACAAACGGAGTATAACACAGGGGGGGAGAGTGACAGCGTTCTGAAATCCTGCACGCAGCCGTTGGCGATGGAGATATCAGGGACGCAGCAGCGGAGACGGACTTGCAGAGACGAGGGGGGTTTGGATTGCTGGGTGCGACTACGGTCACCAGGGCCCGCATGGTGCACATATCCCAACCACGACCACATGCTTGATCCCAGCAGCCACCGCCAGCAGCGCACATGCGGGCGGTCAGGGGCAGGGCTGGTACATGGACCCGGTGCCTGGCTGGGGCGGCACGCCTGTACCATCCATCCATCTCATCATCAGCATCTGAAACCGTGTCACCAGCGATCTTGAGGCATGGCCGCTTTAGTGGGGGCGCCACGGTGCAAACAAGGACAAGCCTGCTACATAGTAGAGTCGCTACTGGAGAACTTGCGAGAGATTCGTCCGAAGCATTTCCCTTTACGAGATGCCCAGAATATCAGGTGAGTGCTCTCTACAGATGCAGGTAAGGAGGTACTCTTGGGTGCGGTGTTCCTGACCTCACTCTACTTTGGTAGAAAGACGCGCGGGAAGACATCTGTAATTATTCTTGGTAACAGTTATTATCTGAGTAAGAAACATTCGACAAGAGCTGTTTTTCATAAGGCAAGGAAGGCGAGGTAGTCAGGGTACACGCAGGAGGGTATTTACAGCTCTCTTCTGTTGGCGCTTCAGGCCAAGCTTTTGCGTTCCCGTAACGCAAGGTACGGGCCTCCTCGGTGCCATTAAGTTAAAGTACCTGGCCGGGGACGCCTGGCGGGCCCCTGATTACACCCAACCCAGGGCCCGCGCCGGGCACCACCACCACTAACTGGGTAGGTACCTCTGCGAAGGTGGTGTCTTTTTCTTTTTTTCTTTCTTGTCTTCCTTCTGTCCTGCTTATCCGCACCCACCAGCCCAGGCCCGATTCGGCAACAAACATCCTTACCCGTCCGGTCAATGGCCCGCGGTGGATGGACAGTCCTTATTTTTCATTAATCTCGCTCCAGTCCTCCTCCCGGTCTGCCCTTTTTCGCCTCTGTTGTGGTGTCCGACCGCTTCTTTCGAGCTTCGTTCTCTTCTCTTCTGCTACCGGAGTTCGAATCTTGCAGTTTGTCCCCTTTCTCGCCGAGACAGTCTCTCCCTCCTTCGTCCACGGGACACAGCCTCGCCCCGGTCTCGGTGAGGACGGCTTCGCTCCCCGTACGGTTCAGGGAAAGCCAGTCGGGGTCGCTTCTGTCTTGCTTCGTTCAACATGCGAGTCTTTAATCCTTAGTCCGCCCCGTCCCATCCCACCCGACCCGATCCTGCTGCCTCCCATCCCTCCCTCCGCTCTCTGCACGCCTTCCGCGCCTGGGCAATATGGAGGGGGTTCTAGTCGTTCCTCCGGACCGAGGCACCATCATTGGAAGAGCCATATGGAAGGTCAGGAGTTCGTCGCCCTGAAGATGGTGCCCGTGCCGTGTCCTAACCGCCTGTAGTCTCGGTATGTTGTCGTAGGGCCTTCCCGTAGGGAGCGCCCATCCGATGGCCCCTTCTCCCGACCTGCTGGCGCAAACCGATCCCAGGCCTCCAGCCAGAGGAGCCAGCCGCCGCCTGATCCCCCGTCTGGCGGGACGTTTCTCTCCATCTACAAGTCCAAGGTGGGCATGCTCGCATTAGTCTGGAAACGCGCCTGAAGGATACCGATTTACTCACTCTGGGCTACATAGGACGACTTGGAGCCCATCCAGCAGCATGCTATAAGCTCCATAACGGACTGCCAGGTCCAGATGGTAGCCCACCGAAAGCAAGGTCCGGTTCTCCCGACTCTGATAATCAATATCTCGCCTGATCCAGCCACGGACAAGCTACGCAAGCGTCGGTCGAGCAGGACGGCAGGCTTGACGACAACGAGAGAGACCAGCCCGACAACTCTGTGGTTTCGCTCCGGAGCAGATGACTCACATAAGCTTCAGGAATGGTCGCGGTGTATCCAGTCACTGATCCAACCGCACATACGCGACAGGAATCCCATAAGTCCGATCACGCCCGGGTCTCCAACGTTCATCAATCCGTTTACCTCGAGATCGCGAGAGCCGTCAGACTACTACCAGAGGCCGCCGAGTGCGAATCCCAACTCCCGTACTGGATTGCAGCACAAGACGTCCACCCAGACATACTCGAGCCGCGAGCGACCCGTGACATTTTCCGAATCTCCCAGCCTCCGCTCGAAACGCAGCGACGTCTCCTCATCCCAGACGAGCTCAATGAACCCGTCGCATATGGCCTACAACATCCCCGGTCAACATTATACGACCGTACTCCCGACTGACCTCCCATCGCCGGCCACGACCGTTGGCGAGTATCAGGGGGAGTTCATCGAGGGCTGGACTTCGGCCCAGGGAAGATCTTCGACCCTGAGTTCCCCGGTAAGGGGGCGGGATAGTATTTCGTCCCAGCCATCACTTCCATCTCAGCAGCCCCTAAATTCAAGCTCGCCGCCAGGTCCCCGTGAGACGATACTGGACAGAGCGTTCCAGCTGCGCGTCATCCCCGGCTCCGAGCGTGAGGTTCCAGGCGAGGAGAAGCTGAGTTCTCTGGCGCGGTTCGATGCGTTGATGCGTGAAGCAGACGCACGAAGAAGACTGAGGGAAGCAGAGGAACGGGCCAGGGTAGCCAAGGCTGCAGCAGAGGCAAGAGCAGCACGGTCTGCCGAATCTGCCGAAAGTGATGGCTTGAAGAGTGCTTGGGACTTGGACGACGATTCGGACGAGGATGACGATAGTCAGAGCCAGCGGGAAGATGAAAACGATGACGACGGACACGAACGAGACCTAGACGAAGATGTCGTCATCCCATCCACGGCTCAGCGGGCGCTAGACTATATCGCCGGCCGTGGCCAGCCGACAGGGTCTCGTTCGCCAGTCTCTTATGACCGCGATACTCTCATGGCATTGAACAGTGGGTTGTCCTCCCAGTTGAGACCGCAAACCGGTTATTCTCGAAACAGGCCAGGGATAGCTCAGAGAACACACAGTCAATCGTACCTAGCGACAGCGCAGAGATACATTCCAGGGAAGAACCCTGATGACGGGAGCACAACAGCCCCGAGTACCACGTTGCACCGAAGCGCAACAGAGAAACGGCAGTCAGCGTCTAGCGTCAAGCGAATCAGCTTCACCGAGTTTACGAAGCGGCTGAGTAGCACAAGCAGCCTGCTGTTGGTGCAGACCAACGCGAGCAACGCCAGCAGTCGCGCGAGCAGTGAAGGGGACACCCAGCAGCAGCAACCGCAGCAACACCTGACGCCCAGTTCCAGAAGCGCCGTCGGCCCTCGCGGCACTCTCATTCCGCCTCCAGGTGACACGGACCGCGAGGCATGGGAGAAGAGATGCGGCTGGCGAGGTAGCGTGGGTGTGCTAGGCTCCGAAGGCGGTTTTCTCTGACTTTACGCGCCGATGACCCTCCTATGAGGACCTTCATTCTTCCTATTGCATACTCGATACCCGCCATTTGAACCTGCCACTTTTGCATACTGCCCGATCGTGGGCCTCTGCATCGGCGATTTCGCCCTGGGGGTGGCTTCGTTCTATTGTCTTGTAATTCTTCTTGCCGTTCATACGCGCCAGACCTGTTACGACCTTCATGATCTTTGGGACATCTGGACTCTCTGAAAGACAGGCGTTATTTTCTACTTCTGCTCTTGCGACCTCATAGGGTTGCATGTCTAGGGTACTTTACCCTAGCGGTCTTCTGCCTCCTTTGCGTTTGCGTTGGATACGATGCCGATATATGATGGATGTCTGGACGAAGCGAAACGGCCGACCTGAAATGGAAAAAAGATGAAGATGAAGCCTCTGTTCGTGTGTCTTATGTCGCAATTCAGCTGGGATCGTGTTTCATGTGGCTGTCCGTTTCTCGTGCTCGAGAGGTCTCGTTCAGTCTATTATATGCCCTCTGGCTCTTGCCCACCTACTTCTAGCACCGGCAATTGGAGGCAACCCTTCAGACACCGTGACCGCATATCCCTTACATGCTGCTCCACGTCACTCTGCGGTCCTGCGCTGCTGGTTCCCAATCTCGTCACACCGCCTGTCTGTGCGTGCCGCGGTGGTGATGGTGTATGCCATGTCTCCGCCGTCGGTATTTGCAAACTGCAGGACTAGTCCCAAATCGCTTGTCTCTCATGTGTGGTGTATAGTCGCGGCATGCCAGCCCGGCAGCCCAACCTTCTTCTCCATCCTCTGAACGTCGGGGGGACATGGCTGCGTTGGACGAACTGTCCGTGTCCAGTGTATACTAGTGTACGATAGAGAGGCATATACCCTATCGGGCAATATTCGTCGATATTCTCGCTCATTTCGTCTTTATATATGGCATTAACGTGTCTGTCTTCCTATGATACCCAAAGCTAAGAACAGCGAGCGATGTCGATCTCTCACCAGTCCTCCCGCTCACTGACGCTCTCCAACCCTGACTGTCGTTCACGAGTAACGTATCTTTTCCCACGCAGCCATGGCAAGATTTGCTCCACCACCCCTTCCTCACCGCCCGTCCCTTCCTCACCCTTCCGCTGGCCGGCTCACCTCGCCAGCTTACCTACCTACCTGCTCACGGCAGGCGGCGGACTAACCACCACCCGCCCCCGCACCACGGCCGTCCCGTCCGCCAGCGCCGCCAGCTGCTCCGGCGTGCACCGCAGGGGCAAATCGGGGTAGTCGACGTAGCACTCGCCTCCGCGTGGCGGGGGCACCGAGTTCCTGATGCCGAAGGCGGAGGCGGGACCGGCGGAGGAGTAGCCCGGGCGGAGGGCGAGCGCGATGATCCCTGTGGCGACGTCTCGGCCGAGGATGGTGCGGGAGAAGATGCGGTAGGCGGTCTCGGGCTGGTAGTATGGGACTAGGGGGTTCGAGGAAGTCAGTGTGGGGGGTCACCATGAGGATGCAAGGAAGAGGCAGGCGAAGGGGCGTTTACCCTCGTGGCCGGCGTCGAACACGCGTGAAAAGGAGACCAGGCCATGCTGCCTCACCGCGCCGCCAGTGCGGCCCGCACCTGTGGTGATGCTCGCGTAGCCCGCGGCTGCGAAGGCGGCCTTCTTGCTGTACGGCAAGGCAAGGCTGACGGCCTCGCCGCCCAGCCCTGTGGCATGGGTTAGTCAGTTGGGACCTTGTAAGGCCATGTCCATCCTCAGGGCAAAGGGAGGTTTCTGGGGACCTGCCACTTACAGTTCGCTCTGAAGTCACGGTCGCCGTGCAAGAGCGCGATCTTGACCCCATAGTCAGCGATGGAGGCGAGCTGCGCCAGGGAGTTCCCACGGATGTAGTCGCCGGTGCTCACGAACACTGTTTCGTGTTCACACGTCAGATCTGAACTCTCTAGTCTTCACGGTTGTTGAGCATCCCCCTTCCTTTACTTACTATTAGCGACGACGGCATCCGAGGCGGTGAAGTTGATCTTTGCGCCGAGAGCGTCTCGTACCCATTTGTTGTTCAGGTAGCCGAGCGCATAAGGGGGCGGGAACGAGACCGGTGTCGTCCTGGCTATATCGAAGGGATCGCGGAGCGGCTGGGCGCCCAGGTCAGTCATCTACCTACTTCCCTCCATGACACTAACATCAAGAGTCGGGGTAGTCGCTTCGTCACATACCTGGGCATACCGCGGGTTCTCATAATACCCATACACACTTCCCCAGCATAGCGCGAATGCAGCGAGGCACGCGCCATTCGTAGTCGTATTGTTGCCGTAGTCGTCCGGGTCGCTCTGCACGGCAAGCTGGTGGCACCGAAGCACCGCGTCTCGGCAGCCGCCCGGCTGGTAGAGATTAGCAGCGGCCGCCTCCGCGGTAGACTGGTTGTAGGCGCGGATGTCATATGTGTTGTTGACGGCGAACTGCGGCCAGTATGGCGCCTGGGCCAGGCCATCGATGAATCCGTTGATGATGCCCACGCTGTCGACGCCAGGGCCGCAGCTGCCCCGCCGGCCGCGGCACTGCGGTTTTAGTCTTCTGTCCATTAGGGCGGAGGCGAGGGAGGGAGCATAGTGGCCGCCACTGACAGCGGATTAGACTCGATCATTGGCGAGAGACGGCGGAGGGACTCACTAGGACTGTGTCCAGATGTTGACGCCATCTCGCTTGTAGATGGGAAACCTTGGACATGAATGAGACCCAGGTCTCAAAAGCTTGTATGTGCCAGATGGATGCATTACTCACCTGTCGAACCACAAGTCTAGAAACTCCTGGATCGCCTTCATCGCAATGGCAGTCGTGTTAGCAGTCCTCCTCATGTCTTGGCTCGCAAACACCCCTTTTCTCAGGAGATACGTCGACGAGTTCACTTCACCCGCATTGATGGCCCCGGTCAACATGTCCATTGTGCCGTCCGTGGCGACGTCGTACGAGTAGCCCACCTGGACCGGCTGGTCGAGATACAGCATGTTGGCCACGTTGTTCCAGCTCCAGGGGTTCAGCATCGTTGAGTTGGAGTCACTCTGCACCGCGCAGGGCCCGTTGTGTCCGCTCACCGCCTGCACGGTGCTAGCGGAGCCGGGTCCGCCCTGGAGCCACAGAGTGAGCGGCGCAGTCAGGGGCGAGTCCCGAGCCTCGAAGAACCAAAAGAACATGTTGGCGTCGTAGGGCTGGAGGGACGGGTCGGCGGAAGCCGGGATGGTGATGTATCCGCTGTAAGACTTGACACCGGGAGTGGTTTCGCAGATTTTAGTCTTATTATGGTGAGCTGCGTCTTTCATAACATCATGACTGTCTCTTATCCTTGAAGGGTTGGCTTACCTGTTTATAGCTGATCGTTACGCTTCGGCCCCGTATCACAGTTGCATGGCTGGCTGTTGGCCACAGAGCAAGGACAGCCACGAGGGCATTGCAGAGGTATCCAACTGGTGAGAACATACTTGAGAAGGGAATAAGCTCGAGCCACTGGTCTCAAGACAGAACGTTGAAATAAACAAAATAACTATCTGAGACAGGAGAGACCGGCCGACGAGGGGGCTCGGAGAATGTATGTGTCTTGTTCCTGGACAAGAGACATGGACTCAACAGTCAGGCACGATCCGAGATCAAGACGATTTGGTGCTTATATAGCCTCTTACTCCCAGACATGCGCATGTCCAGCCTGCCAGCTATGCCACTGCCAACAGATATGCTGTGGCTCACGGATTTATACAACATCCGGATCGAAGGACCACTTTCGGGTGTCAATAAGGACCTACCAGTCCTGGCTGGTAGCTGTGACATATGATCGGGAATGGCAAGATATTGCTAGGGACGGCCAACAGATCCATGCAGAGAGAAGCTCAATCCTCCCAGTCCGCCACCAACATTGTACCTGCTACAGACTCCCTCCGTCTCGGGGCTCATTGCTGCTGAATCAGCCCAAGTGTGGTAATTACAAGACGGCGTGTCCGTGAAATGAAGTAACAGGTGCGTGCACCTCGGATGCGCCGTTGCCATAGACGTCGAGAAGGCATGCTTTGTTCTCGCCCGTTTGAAGCAGGGCTCGGGACATCTTCAGATACCACCAGCATGTGGCCATCAACCGTCTCCAGATTTGACCTCACCAAGGATGTATCAAGGATCCAAACCCAGGTCACGGAAAAGGCAAAGTCCATTTGGGCCTGGGGGTGTTCCTCGGTCTTGTCTCCCGAGCGCCTTGAAGGTGTACGTTTAGCAAGTTCAAAGTCGGTCGAGCAGCAGGGGGGAACCTCTTGTTTCGGAGTATCAGGAGACTGTATCATCAGGTATCTTGGACCGATATCGACCTGAGTGATCATCAACTATCCGTATTCGGATACCGGGTGCTCCTATTCGATACCCACTCGAGGGCTGAGCTGAGGCTGTCTTTGTTGACGGGCCCCGTATGGTTCTAGACGGCGGTAGAAACCTTCTAGAACACCCGCTACGTCTTGTGTCCTTAGTTGGGTTGACCACACGGGACGTAAATAGAGCCCTATTCAGACCCATTTGCGGAAAGACATAGAAGTTCCCCTCCTGGATCCCCATGTCTTCCGAGCCGCCACCTTTTGCAAATCTTCACCGTAGAGGAGCAACGTGCCGTGCGAACACATACATAGTAATAGCTGTTACGTCCAAGTCTTGCACTAAAACAAACTTCACGACAGACATCTGTTTGCTGCTTTAGCGAATTCATGTGGATCTCCCGATCAGACTGCTGAAGACGGTGTCCCCTGGTTAAGACAGTTCCCAAAGGCACAACAGAGAAAATAACTGGCGTCATGTAGGAAGATAATACGGCCAAGTCCTCTCATACTTGGCTCTTGAGTATGTTTTCGCTACCCAGTCATTCACAATCCAAGACAGCCCCCCCTGCCCTCCAGTAGTTTAGTATATAGCGCCTTCTAACCATGACCACCATAAGAGGGTGGTCAAGGCTATTGCCAGGACGAAGTTTCCAATTCACAAATGGTTCGTTTGCTTCCCTACCTTATCCTGAGCCGGAGAGGAGGTGTCAGCAAAGATTAGGCACAGCCAGCTCAGCCGTCCGGACTAGACAGCCCGCTGACGAGACCAAACCGGGCGGCCTCTCTGCTGCGAGCGGCCACTTGGCCAGCTGCGAACCGACGGTGTCACACAACCACACCGTCGGGAGCACGATCACTCCGTTCGTATCTGATCGGCAAACGGCGAGGGCGGAAACCCGCATCATCGGACCGCCATGGGTCCCGTTTCCCAGCTACTTGCTCCTAACTGCAATACTGCAGCTAGGCTATCTGTCTGACAGGACGCATGCAGTTCCATGTGACCTACCGCGGCCTTCCCAGCACAGCGGCCAAGCACTCCCAGCGTCGCGCTGACTAGTGGTCGGGTTTCCCACGAGGGACGACTGATGGGACGAGAGGAAAAAGTCTTCCAACCACTAGAAGGCTAGACCGTCTCCCTGTGCCTCCCGTGGCCTGTCTCCGGCCACGCTGTCGACACAAGGTGCGGAATAGGCCAAGCGGGACCAGAACCACCTTAACTACATCCGGCGTGCCGACCATGAGCGGCCGACTCCGAGAAGGGCCGGAGACGGAGCGGCACATGCGAGAGGAGAACTACCGGGCGTCTAGACCCCTCGCTAGCCCCAGGGACTGCCGAATAGACTTTTCCCCTGTCGTCCAGCCGTCCGCGTTCCTGGCGCCGGCTGGGACTGGGCTCGGTGCGTTCTTCATCCTCTGGAATGGAGGAGGGGCAGAGAGGGATGGCATTCGCGAGTCGTGGGCGATCCTGATAGCGTGGATTCCTGGCTTGGTGGGGGGTTGGTTGATAGGACAGGAGAAGTTGCTACAGAGACGGAAACGATTCGACGAGGGCTGCCCCTTGAGAAGAGATGGTGGTGGGCGAACGATTCGCGGCGAGGCGGCCCCGTGAGTTGGAGACTGTCACGCTGCATTTGGGGGGATCATGATGTGCCGACATGGCAGTAGCCAAGCTGTTCTGCAGACTCATCACCGTAAGTAGTACAGCAGAGAGATGCTTCCTTTGTCACGTCTCTTGAGGTCCTCTCCGTAGTTACTGTGTAAACTCAGACAAGGGGCTCCGTCTCAGAAACAGAAACGCTGGGCCCGAGGGCCAGCGCTCGCACAGATGTGGGCGTGGGCACCGTTGAAACATCGTTTCAGACAAAAGATCGCGGATCTGTTACACTAGCAGGTCTTGTCTTTCAGATGAAAATGCTCCCTGCTTACTTAGTTAGCAGGGGAGGGCAGCGAGGGAACCGATCAAGGGAGCAACACAGCCCGAATCCTGCTGGACTGAGACCTGCCCATGTCAACCCCGCGCAGGATGTAGCTAGGGATGTGACGGGTCACCATCCATCACGCTGTATGCTTGTGAGAGTTGAATGACAGACAGGCAACAGAAGACTGAGCGATTGAGCGAATGAATGAAGTTTGCGTGTGTAAATTGGAGAGAGCAGTTTGGTATCATGTCTTCATAAGGTACTGCTGTTGGAACCTTGTGTCCATCGTCTTCATCAATTCCGTCCTTCTCTCATGCGACGTTGCTCCGGCCGTGACATCGTGAATATTAGGCTCCAGCTAGACGCCCTTCATGAGAACCAAACCCCTCCCATATCCCTTTCTGCTGCTGTCTGAGCTCCAATCGTGCAACCCGATGTAGCATGTAGCGATAGTATCGAGGAAAAAGGAATGCCAGACGCCGATGACCCCGATGCTGTAGTAGAGGTATGTCACCCCCAAACGCCATTATGTGTGTGTATCATCCTCCCAGAAACGCCGTCACCGTAAAGCAGAATCCCCTTCCCATCCGTAACAGTAGACACCAGCTCCCAGAGCTACCCCGCAGCAGATGGTGTCATCCCAGACCCTCTCACATCATCCCTTGCAGGACGTGGCAAGACATGTCTCTCGTCCCATTGTCTCACAGCATCCTGCTGTTGACCTTCATGCTCCGCCGCCGCGCCGTCAGCCCGCCCAGCAGGCCCCTCTTCGCCGGGGACGCCGCCAGAGGAGACTCCGGCAGCGGCGTGGCGGTCATCGGCGTCTGGGACACCAGCGACTCCCGCGCGTTCCGCTTCGCGAACCGCACGATGTCGTTGAACGTCACCGGCTGCTGCGGTTGCACGACAGCTTCTGGTGCAGGCGCCTCCGCCACCTCGTGCTCGTGCTGCTGCTGCTCCTGTTGTGACGCCGAAACGTCGAGCTTGGACGGCGGGAGCGCCGCCAGCGCCGCTGCCTGCTGCTGCTGGCCGAGCGAGTCCCTCGACGGGGACACGCCCATGGAGTTGAGCATCGGCCTGCTGCGCTTCCGGACCAGGCCCAGAGTCTTCTTCAGTATCGCCGTCGGCGTCTTGGGGGTCTTGGGCCGGTCGGCGTCGTCGTGCTCGCCGCTACCGCCCTCTCGGAGCATTGCGTCGAGCGAGTAGGTGCTGCCGTTTGCGTAGGGGTCGATGTTCAGGAACAGGGGCTTCCTCTGCTTTTGCGGCCGCGTCGCCGGGAACAGCATCATCGGCACACTGCTGCTGCGGGGCGGTAGCTGCGGCAGATCCTGCGGCCGTCTCTGCTGCTGTGCGTAGGAGGTATGGTATTGAGTATGCTCGGACGTCGCCGCCGTCGAGGCGGTTGAAGGCCGCCCGGACATCAACGACATGGCGCTGGACACCGTGCCGCTGCGGCTGCTCTGCCTGCTCTGGCGTGCCTGCTCCATCGAGTCGATGGACGCGGACCGCCTGCCAAGCGGCAGGTCGATGATGGACGGCTTGCCGTAGAAGACGACCGACACCACCCGCGCCGTGTCCTCGTGGCTGCGCCTGCTGCCCGTCGGCGACAGCGAGCCCTCGCTGCCCGAGTCGTAGTCGAAGTCGGAAAAGTCGTCCGCCGAGGAGGACGCGTCCTCCTCCGAGGAGAGGTATGTGTCGTGGGGCGTCGCCTGTGCCAGCCGGTCGGCGGCGGTGTCGATGCCGGTCCCGAGCTTGAGGCCGACAAGGTCGTCGAGCAGCCTTGATGCTCGGAGGGAGCTCTTCTCTGGCAGAGCTGGTGGGACGGCGGCAGCCTGCACCTTGGGGTGCGACTCGGGCGCTATCACGTCGTGGTGTTCGTCCATGTCGTAGAAAGGGTCGAAGATCGTGCGGCCGTACGGAGCGTGGTCGTCTTTGGCGGCGTGGGATCCAGGGTCCTGCCGCGATGATGGGGCGCCTATATAAGCGTGTTGTTCGAGGGTCCGGCTCTGACTCGTATGGCCCGCGTCCCTCGAACAAAGGGATTGCTCCACCAGAGACATGGCTGGCGGCTGGGAGGTCAATAAGGTTTGGCCCGTCGGCCTCGTCGAAGGGCCTCGCCCTCCTGCTCGGAGTTGTATTGGTGAAGAAAGGGGAGCCTCGCCACTAAGACGACGATCCGCAGTGAACCTGCCACGGATCTGTGAGCTTCTTTGGTCTTGTAGTCGTTCTTTTTCTCGTCTTGCCACCAGTCTATGGTGGGAGAGAGGAAACCTTTCGTCTTGGAGAGACCGGAAGGGGTGAAGGGCTGGGAACAGGGTGTGGGAGGCTAGGTATATATTTTAATGAGTTGGCCGGCCGTCACTGTGGATTGGGACTGGAATGGCATGCAGGTCAACCATCCCCTGGTACGGAGCATGGCACACCACCCACCCCGGCCACACAAAACCACAGACCGTTTCTCGACTGGGGTAATATCTGCGAAGAAGGAGGCGCCAGGGGGTTTGACAGGGAGAAGAATTGAAGGTCCATGCTTGGAACGTACCGTCCGTTTTCCAGCAAGGAACACTCAAGACGTGCAACCTGCTTCAGTAACCGCTGCGATCTCGGGATGCAGGCTGCAAATGTCCCTTCAATAGTTCGTCACAGGGAGGCCGTTACTGCGAGGAGGCAGAGACAGAATATGTAGGGCAAGCTGTTAGGAAGAGACGCCGGCCGGAGCGAAGGACAATGGTTGGCCGCTGGCAGCGTTTCATCTAAAACATGGAGACTCGGCGCGCGCTGTGCTTCTCTGTCTCTGTTGTCCGATGTCTCTCTCTAGCGTGTCGTGGCCCTGCAGAACCGGCAAGCTAGACCGCTGAGACCAGCGTTTAACCCGCTGCCGCCCTTGCAAGTCGAGGCTTGAGCGAAGGGCAGAGGACAGCGAAGGGAGCTCGAGACAATTGGAGGCAAGAGGGAGGAGGATCGAGTGCTTTCTCGAGGCCAAGAATGGCGCAGGGCCCATTCCTCATCCAAAGGGGGTTGAAAGGCTATTCGGTCTGACTTAGACTTATGCTTCATAGCCACAACCTTTTATTATCTCTGCCTGCCAGCCCTCTTCTTCTTTTTTTGACGGTACCTTTCGTCATACTGCGTACCGTTCCCCATCGCCGCGAATTCTTGATTCCGGCTCTCAGCTTTCCCAGCTTTTCCCAGTTTCCTCTCACCGTTTTCCCTTTGCAAGGGGGGGCTGGTTAGCGAGCAGGGGCACGCTAAGTGAGCAAGGGTGGAATGGGGGTCTCCCTCCACACCTCCCTGTAGTCCAGGGTCCTCTTCAAGCCGATCAGGGAGGATCGTCATTGGCCGTCCACAAGTTTGCAGTAACTCAAAACGGCGAGACAGACAGCTCCTGCTGGTGATTGATTGGGCTGCCCGACGGACGGCTTGAGCCAGGGCGGCAAGACAGCATGTCGACTCGACATGTCTCCAATCAACTTTGACTCTTGAGTCTCGAAACGGAGGGCGTTCCCATGCCTCGTCTGTGGATCTGGTAATGTATCTATAGTACTGTAGCATCATCACGTAGGCTTCCGATAAAGCATATTCTCTGCACTCTCGCTGCGCACGTACGGACAGAGTTTCTCGGAGACGGCCTGTTCGTCAAGGTAAAAAGTTTGTTTACGGTGCCATCCGGGAGGCTTTGCATGGGTTTCCGCTTGCGATATTGGGCAGAATCTCGCTTGTGAGCGTGTCATTCTAGGCCCAGACCGCATGGGTAAACGTGCGTTGTCACCTCATTCGTCCTCGGAGCCTGACGCCGTGGCGGGAGTCTCGCCCAGCAAAACCTTAACTTGAGGCATGAACAGCCGCTATTTGTGGCTTCATGCGGAACAGAGAGCACCGCGGATCTTGTCGTTCCTGAGGCTTGCATGCGAGTCCGATAAGGGCAGCACTGGCCAGTGAGGTCCACAAATGGCCGTCGTTGAAATCCCTTCGATAAGCTCTGAGAGAGAACGGTGACCGTAAATGCTCGATCCATACAAGCCTGCAATCAGAGCATCAATGCTGGTCGTAGTGATGGTGATGGTCCGAATTCCCGAGCTTCCCTCACTTATCATCCTCTTCTCCCGGACTGCTGGCTCCTTGGGAATTACAATGCCGCTGATGCCGCCCCGTTCTGGCGGAGCCAGGGCCCTCGCTTCTTTTCCATTGGGGCGAGCGAGTGGGATGCCCAACCGTCGACGTGGTTAGTGTCGCTGCGTACCTGACGCCGATGCTACTTCATCGTGCTCGTATGCAGGACATTGTTGTTCGCTGGCACTCTGCCATCGCCCCTAGGTTTAGGTTTGGGCCGTGACCCTCGAGACCCCAAGTACTCAAGACTAGCTCGGCGGATGGCGCACCCACCAGGTGAGGAGGTTCAGAAGTGGTTGCAGATGGCGCTGTCGAATCCAGACCACTCAGAGAAGGCTGCTCAGAAAGCCGACAGGTCAGACGATCTCGACTGTCTTTGACGGTGTGAAGTGCTGTGCACCACCTTCTAGCAGTGTCTCTTGCATCTGCAAATCATCGTCGAGGGAATGCTCTTCGATCCCTACTCGTCCGACAGGGACGCCATACGACGTTCAGGCCACTCCAGACCGACTTTTGCTGGTGCATTGTCGTCTCCTGTCTATCACTATTCTGAGTTTTTGCAGCTTCTCGATCGGTCAAGGTTTATTGTGCCCCTTTTTCTTCCTCTCGAGAGCTCCAATGCTATCATGATGCGCTCGAGGCTCACGCTGTACTGATCCCTGAGCGATACTTTCTTGGCAAAGAGCTTGCTGGGGAGGTGTTTCGAAGTTTCGCCGGCCGGGTTGTTTGCGAGGTGTCGCACATCCCCCTGGGCACTGGCCAGTCAGCTTCGTGAAACAGGCTCCGAGCCCCCCTGGCCTGCGTTCGTCTGAACTCCTGCGACAGATCCCGTGCCTTTTCCGTGCCGGTCAGATTCGCTTCATGCCCCGGGCGCTCTCTGCCGCGATCTCCGGTAACCCCCCAAACGCATCTGAAGCGATAGAAATGTCAGGATAACTTTAAGTGGCTGCGTCGTGATAGCACGCGCAGAAACAACGTTTTGCGGCGCACCGTCGACGGAACACTGGATTGGCATGCCGTATCGACTCGATGCGTTGTGTGTGCCGACGGTGCACCTTATCGGCGATGACGTCGGGCTCCGCAGTGTCTCTACACTACAGCGTGCAGCGTTTCACTCAACGCCACCCGCCGTCTTGACGACGCACATCACCATCGTGCAGTCCGTTGGCGGGCTGATGAGACAAAAGACCGAGTCGTAGACTAGCCGTCATCATGCAGAAGGTGAGCGGAGACCGGGAAAGGCTAACTTATTCCAAGAATACATGGCAGAAATCCAGGCTTGCTGCTTGCTCGCCTCTTCCCTTCCCTCTTCCGTGCCCTCCCATCCAGAGCGGGCCAGATGTATGTATTACGGCAAAGAGGTCCAGTTCAGCCTTCGCGGATCATCCAATGGTGTCATAAAGCAGGTTGCAGAGGAGCAAGTGTTCAAGAGAGAGAGCGTGTGTGTGCGAGTGTGCGAGTGTCCAAGTGTGGAGCTGCCCCTCCTCCTCCAGCCACGCTTTTCGGCGAATGGCAGGTTCCGGCTCCGGCAGTCTTCGCAGCCGGCCTGGGCCAAAAATGGAAATCACTTAACTTAGACCGCATCTAAATTTGGAACGTCGAGCCCACTGTCAGCTCCATCGGCCATCCGCCACAGCACCATCACCATTTAGTTGATCTTCCTCAACACACAACTCCGATGTTCACCGCGCGAGCATACAGGGCAACAAGCTACAAGATCGTTTGATCGATGCCACAGGGACGCTACCGCACACGGAGAACGTCGTGTGACCAAAGGCAACTTTAGCCCATCGATATCCGAGAGGCGTGCCGAGGCCTCAGGAAGAACAAAGGATCTTGCACATGCCGGAGTCGCCTGCGGCTTCGGATACACTCTGCAGCCTCCTCGATGCCGAAAGGCTCAGCCTCACGTCAGGATTCCGGGTCCGGCGAGGACCGAGAAACGCATCCTCCCAGCCAATGGCACCGGAACAATCCTGATGTATCCCGGAATAGCCAGTCGCATTCTGTAATCTTTCCGTTTTATCAACGCCTTCGCAGGTGGGAAGTTTCTTGTACAGCCCGCGCAAGAGACAGAAACGGTGAGGCTATTCCACGGTCACATGGCCTTTCCCTCATGGGACTCGAACTGCTTCATCCTGTGAAATCTTGGTCCTAGAAGGACTCCATGTCTCTCCGGAGCTGACGACTCCGCGAGGGCCGGATCCTTTCTGCCCCTGTTTCCGGATCCCAACTGAGGCACACACCGCAAGCCTCTCAGACCACCAGGTCCTCATCTAAAAGCCATCTGATGTCTCCACGTCTCTCATCCGCCTCTCCATCCGAACATCTACTCCAAATGGAGCACTTTAGGGTCCTTCAGGCTCCCTAGTGGCGAGCTGAACCCTTCTCCCGCCGGCCGCCAGCTCACTACAGCCCCGTCGCTGCTCACCTAACAGTATCGCAGCTGCACCGCAAACCCCTCCCGGTCGCGTGGCCCGGCGAGTTCGCCCCACATGCGCCGTTCATCTCGGCCGCGCTGCACACCGCCGAGCCCCGGCAGCTGTACCCCGAGCCGTCGGCCGAGCACACGCACGGGTTATGGTTCGGGAGGCAGCGGCCGACGCGGGAGACGCAGCCGCACTGCAGCTCAAAGCTGCTGCTCTGCTGGCCCGTGGGGGTGCTTGGCGGACCTCGGGGGTTGTAGGCTGCGGTGATCAGATAGACGTGCGCGAGGAGGAGAAGAAGACAACCGCGAGCGGTGCCGATGAGGCTGAGATTCTTGCCCGTCCACATCCCTCCTGCTTATGTTCTTTGCTGCGAGGGCTGAGAGTTGGAGCCAAGGTAGGTCGCACAACGCCGGAGCTGATCTTACCAAGATGCGGCTGTCCGGACACTGTTTTGATCTAGGCCTTCGTTCGAGGGGAAGTCCGTTTGTTGCTGGAATCCATATAGGGCGTTTGCTTCCCCTACCTCCGAGGAGTTTATATGGCTGAAGCTCGGGTCGTCCAGCCAATTGGTGTCACAGCCCAAGCATGCGTGACGCTTCATATTCGAAGTCGCACCGAACGTGGTCAGCATCCGCTTGTCCTTCTCAGAGCGACGTGCAAGCCGGACGCAACATTAATCCAACATGTTTGCATCAGCAATCAGTTGATGTGACCAGGCCGTATTTGTGTACGTGAGACCTTGCAGATCGCGAGTTGACGCAGCCTATTCCTTCCTGTTCACACTAGGGGTGGTGGTAAGCTGTCGTTCGGACAAAACAAAAGCGACGTACTTCAATCGTCGTGTTATCCGTTAGTTAACGGACACATTTCCTAGCCTCCGGCTACCTGACCCGAGGCTGTACGTTCACGGCTCGCCCGTACGATCCAGGGTTCGCAATCACACGCGGCCATACACAGTGTGCATGAATAGGTGAGCCTGAGATGAGAAGCGCCATAGAGTTAAGGTAAATACCCAGGTAGGTAAGTAGGTAGGTAGGTGAGCTCATCTCCATCCCGCGAGTGCGCTGCATCCCATCCCGCGTCTCCTGCAGCGGATGCTATTCCTGTATCCCTGGGATCTGAATTACGCGGTGTAACCCGCCACCAGCCAAATCTCATATAGATTGGCCGTTGCAAGCAGTCTAGCTGCTGGATCCAGGGGCTCGAAAAGGGTATGGGATGGGATAACACCGCTCGAAGAGCTAGGGCGCTCATGAACGCCTGACTTCGGGAAGTGGTGATGGCAGAGCTGTAACCGATCAAGTCGACAGATGTCGCTCGCCTAGGGCACTGCGTACACCTGTCTGAAGGTAAGAGCACAACCTGCAGGGGCACCTTGTCATTCTGGGTCTCTGCTTGGTGAGCGAATAGACATCTGCCCGCGGTGACTCAGATCATCCCATCCGCAACTTTTACGAAGTAGCAAAGGAAAAGGGATCATTCTGAAAGAATCTTCGTTTTTATCATAGTCATTTCCGCCGATTGGAGCCTTTTTCCCGAGTCGATCACCCCCTTCTGCCTATAGACGTGGCCGGAGCCGATGCCATGAAAGAAAACACTCGATGCTTTGATAAAAGTCTCATCGTCCCGGTGCAAACCCAACGCGGCGGAAAAGAGGGGGGTATATGTAGTGTAGTCAGATGCAGACCGCATAGCCATGCCAGATGATTTTGAGAGCTAAAGCGAGAGACAGACTGAAAACGAAAACGGGGGAAAAATTCAGTGTAAAACGAGAGTGTATTGAACCCATTGTGAGCCACCTCCTTCATCCATGTGTTCAACCTCAGACTTTTGCGCGGATCTGCGTCGTCGGACTCCAGTATCGAGGGACGCCATCTCATAAATCGTAGTATATCATGGTGGACTCCTTGAGACCTAACCCTCCAAGTAGAGAGTTGGCCCGTCTCTAGTGGAGCTGTGTAGCGGCTCCCCGAAATCGACAGCAGCAGCAGCACCTCCCAGGAGCAGTGCTGGAATCTCGGGATGGACAAGACCCCGGAACCAGAGCCGAGGAGTCTCACCGCCAGAGATCGAACTTCTCCTTCTTCTTCCGCCCGCCACTGCTCACCGGCCGCGGCCACTCCTCCTGCCCGCCGGTGCTCGCCCTCCGGGCCCCGCCGCCGCCGCCGCCACCGCCCGACGGTTCCGGCACGGCCAGGAACCCCCCCGCCCCGTCCCCGAGGAACACGCTCTTCCTCGCCCCGGCGCCCGCGTTCCACCCGGACGCCGCCGCGCTGTCCAGGCCGTAGCTGCTGACGGGCCGCGCGCCGTTCGCGCGCCGGCCCGGTGCCGGCAGGCCCGGCTCCACCTTGACGAAGCTCCAGTCCAGCTCGTCGTCGCCCTTGGTGAACACCTCGAGCGTCTGGGGCAGGCCCGCGGCCCCGCCCGGGTCGGCGGGCGAGGCGAAGGGGTTGTTGGAGCTGAAGCGCGGCTGGTGGCCCGGCGCCCACGGCTTCTGTGCCGGGGACTGGGCGGTGGCCGGGGGGGTCTGGAAGGGGTTGGGGCTGAGGCTACTGTTATGGTACGGGACGAACCCGGGGGAGTTCTGCGGGGATAAGAAGCCGGCGGGCGACATGGCCGGCCCGAGGCTGTTGTAAGACATAGTCGAGGAGTACCCCGCGGAGGAGAGTGTGCCGCTCGAGGCTGGTCGGGCGTAACCGCCTTCGGCAAAGGCAGGGGCGGGCGGTGGAAGGCCGGCCAGGGCATCCGCGAAGTGGGCGTCTCGAACGTACACGGCGCGGAGTCGGGGGAGGCCACCCGAGAGGAGCGAGCCAGACAGGTAGTTGTAATAACTGGTGATGGTGGACACAAAGGGGCTCGATGACTGCGCCGCCTGTATCTCGTAGTGAAGGGTCTCAAGTGACAGAGAGGCCAGCGGCGGAATCTCAACAGTTCCCGCCGCAGAAGGTAGAGAAGCTGAGACGGTCTCCTGGATAGTCAGGTGCTTCAATGCCGGAGCAGACCCCAGAACTTCTGGTAATGACCATGGCATGACCCCGGTCGTCTTGAGGTTCAAGACCTTAAGCGCGCGTTGCGTGTCAATGCGGCTCAGATATGCCCTCAGTCCTCGCGCCGTCACGCCCGGTACGTTACTAAGGACGAGCTCCTCGAGCGCTGGGAAAGCGGGGAGCATATTATTGGTATGCGCAATCACCTCATCGGTGACAATCTGCGAGTCGGTGACCTTCAACGCGCGCAGGTTGCCCAGCACACATAAGGATCCTAGCAACACCGTCGGGTCGATGTTGATCCCAGCCAGCTCCACAACCTCCAGACTACGCCAGATGTTCCCGCCCGCAAGCGAAGCGAGACTCCTCTCTGACCCAGCCATGTATGTCATCTTCCTCAGGTTGTGGCATCTGGCCTGCACCTCAAGGCGGAGTGTCACGTAGGCGGGTTCGTCCATAAAAAGCCCCTCGGGGAGGTCGACATAACGCAGGTTTGGCAGCACGGCTATCGTCCGGGCCAGGTCCGCCTGGCAGGACTCACGCAGCATGTACGGCGTCTTGAAGTACTCGACGATGGGACCCAGTCGCGAGGGGTCTTCACGGAGAGTCCGGCATAGCAGCTTCAGCCGTGCTCGAGTTGGGTCCTCGGGCTCGCCGTTTCGGTCGAAGAAGGAGCGCCGCTTGCGCTTTTCGGAGAGCTGCCCCTCCCGCTCACAGTAATGGACCGTGTCGATGCGGATGCTGTGGTATCTGGAGCAGCGATGCGAGTTAGCGGCTATTATACTTGGTTGTATCGGAGATACTGAGTCTTGCTGTAGAAGCATGGGTGAACCAGGGCTGAAAAGTAGCTAGCTGTAGGGAAGAAAGACACAAAGCACGTACAACACCCTCACGGCTGCAGCCCTCCACTTCCTGCAGACCTGAACACAATGCGCCAGGTCGCGCAGGTCGCAGAGCATGCAAGCATCCTCGATAGATGACTGCTCTTGGGTCTCATATGTCTCGTCCTGCGTGTGGGGGCACACAAAAGCGAAGATGCGCTCGAGCGCCGCGTCGGGGAGCGCACCGACAAGCCTGGCCGAGGCAGGTGAGGGCTGGGACAGCAGTGAACGTGAGGCCTGGTTGCTGCCGTTGTAGTAGTCCTGCTCCTCTCCAGCATATCGTATCTGTGGTGTGCCTCCGTAGTAGGGGCCGGCGTTACCGCTGGCTTTCTCCGAGAGGCCCTGGCGCTTGTCCCTCCTCTTGAAGAACTTCATGCTGCCGCGATCAGAGAGGCAGGGAAACCTCGTCCTGGAGGAGAGGAGGTCGTGGGAAATTAAGGCAGGGAGGGCATAAAGAACCCATTAGACGACTCTAATAGGTATATTAATAGGACCTGCCCTGGTGGATCGAGGGAGGGCGTTGTAGGAGATGTGGCATGCATGCGAGTTCCTCGACTTCTTGGCAGAGAGGCAAGGGCCAGTTGAGGTGAGGAAACCGGACGCAATTGGATCGCACAGTCTGCAGCTGCCACTCCTGCGGCTGATGATAGGTTGGCCGACTGCAGGGTCTCGCTCCTGCAGCTACGCCGCCAGGAGGACGGCTTCAGATGAGGTGCTGATGCACGACAGACAGAGTCCCTGAGCTGCGTAATCCGTGGTATGTGCGGGCTCACAGTGAACCACCGTCTGCGCGGCCTGATGCAACGAAATGCGGGGGGAGGGGCAAGCTTGGTGTGTCAGTGATGCTCCACCCTCAACGCCGGCCTGAGAATGCGGAGTGTGATGCTGTTTCTCACCTCCTCATGATGATTCTGAAAGAGGAAGTCAAGGGTTCACTGCTGTCCTCTGCGTTGTCACAGTCGTGGTTCCGGCCGTATGAGTCCCCTTTCCGGCTATGGACTGATATGCAGACCTCTGTGGCGCGAGATGCACACAAGTGTGCTCAGATAGGAGGAGCGGGGAGGCACGTTCATTTATATCCAGCCCATTCCGTTTCAAAGACTATTTATTTCCTGGTTTTGGTTTCCAAATAGAACGATATACACTGCCTAGCAAGCAAGACACAAAAGGCAAGCCAACGGCACGACAATCTAATGCTCTGCTATGCAAGTTGCCCGACATCGTACAATCCACTCCACCGCCCTGACCCCCCATCCTGTGCCTTTTCGGCATTGCGACCGCTTCTCCTCCCGTCCATCATGCTCCCTTAAGAAATACCTCTCACACCCATTATAGTCCTCGTCCATCGCCTCAAAAGACTCTTTTTTTTAAATAGGGATCGACAACCTCGTAAGTCCAGATCTAGTAACGATATTCCGTATATGTGCCGGCATCGCGAGACGATGCTGACCGTGAAGAAACGGGCCGCATGAGCTGGCCGATGGAACAGCCAGATCAGAGGGCAGGCTTCAGCGTGATGTCCAGAGCTAATTTCCATTAAGCTGAACTCCGTCAAGGGGACTAGCCGGGCCGGAGCGCTTCGTCCTCAGCGTAAGAGGGAAAGGGTACTCGTCGGGATCTTCTTCCTCACTGGTAAAGGTTAGAGGCTTGACGTGTAGAGCGATCAACGCGGGTACTGCACTTACGGGAGCTTCCACGCAACATAGTCCTCAGTGCCGAGACCTTCCCGGCCCTCCTGAAGGCTTGCGAAGTCGCCAGGAGTCATCATCCCTGTCCGGTCGCGCGGGGAGCCTGGGACCGAGAATGGTCGCGAAATCTTTTGTTCGACACCAGGAATAAAGTCCTCGTCCTCCTCACCCTCAAAAGATGTCGGGTAAGCCCGGCGGAGAGCCAGTTGACGCGCCTTGACATACTCCATGCCCATTCTCTTCCAGTCAAGAAGGTCGCTGAGCCGTTCGGTCCGGTTTCGTTGGTTGATGCGCTGGCGCCGACTCTTTTGGCAGAACTCGAACATGGACGAGGCCAGCTGGTTCACAGAATCGTCCACTCCCTTCGTGCGGCGATCTACAATGTAAATGCCGTAGTCACTCGAGTTTTCGATAAGCTCCTCCATGTAGCATCCAAAGCCGGACAGATTAGTAGTGATGCTTGGGACACCCATGACCGTACACTCGGCGGGAGTGTAGCCCCATGGCTCGTAGTAGGACGCGAAGACGCCAAGATGCGTGCCTCTCACGAAATCGTCATAGTCCATGGGCAGAACAGGGTTTGCTGAGTTCAAAAACTCCGGATGGAAGACAATCTTCACACGATCAGACGGGTGGTTAAAGAGCTGCACACGACGAATCTGGTTGAGGATGGGGTCGTCGCTGTCGTTTACCATGTTGTGAGTGACAACAGGAGGCAGGCCGTGGCGCTTCATGGCGAAGAGACGCCGGCGCAGGAGGACGCGGTCCTGGCTCGTGATGAGCTCCTTCTCATCCGGCATCGGGTCGCCGTCGTGCCACTTGAGGGACCGCTCGAAGATACGTCTGCCGATGCCGCGTTCGATGACGTCCACTGTGTCCCGCAGAGACTTGATCACTGCTTGACCCTTTAGCGCCTCGACAGTCAAAGACGAAGTTTGCGCAGGCATGATTATGAACGCGACAACCGTCGTCTTGCTCCCGACGGCCTTGAGTCGGTGGTTCAGGCGGGCAAGAGATTCGATGAACATGTCCACACCCTTATTCCTGAACTCGTAGCGGCCGGCAGTGAAGAAGTAGAGGGTGTTCTCCGGCTCCCAGTCATAGCAGCCATAGAAATGGCCTCGTACGAAATCATGAATCTTCTCCTTAGACTGCTGGTGCAGATTCTGGAATTCATGCATGGCCGAGAACTTGGTCACGTTGAGACCGTTCGGCAGAACCCCGTCGGGCTTCCGCTTCAGCAAATGCTCGCTCTCATAAGCGGTGATGTGGGAAACAGTGGTGAAGACGTCGCACGAATGAGCGGCGGCGCGTTCTATGCAGTACCGATGGTAGATGCCGCGCTTTCCAGCCTCGGCGTCGACATCGAACCACTGTAGGTTGTTGTAAAAGTCAACCGATCCAGCACACAGATATCTGCCGAGCAAAGTGGCGTGGGTGGTGAAGATAGTGGTCACATCTATGCGACGCTTTTTGGTCAGCGGCAACGCAACACCCGCCAACCACTCGTGGAAATGTGCGATGACCGCCTTCTTCTTCTCGTGGCATACGAACTGCGGAACAAGTAGTCAGTTTCCAGATGGCAAGATTTTGGTGTTGCATGTCTGGCACGAACCTCGCCCAGGAACCAAGCCACAAGGTATCCAAATACGATTGCCTCGTTGGTCTCATCGTCGCCCGGGGGTGCAGGGATCGATGCGACGTTCCAAAGGTCGGTTTTCCACTCATTCATGTATTGGTAGGCGGTCTTTGTATCCATAAGCAGCACCCTCGGAGCGCCCTCGATGAGCCAGCGGCCGTATAGTATACCAATGCCGCGGTCTCTCATGGCCTGGATGGTGGCCGCCAGCTCCGGGATAGTGGGCTCGAGCTCTTCAACCTCGACAGCGGCCTGCGCGATGTCAGCTATGGAAGCGAGAGGCGGCATCATGTGCAAGACATACGGATTGGTGGTTGAGGGGGCCAATCAGCGTGTAACGCTCGCCATATTCTGCGGTGGTGACGGGAGCCTTGGACTTGATGACGGAGTAGATACCTCCGACTACGTAGCGCGTCAGTTAGAGCGCCTAGATAGTTAATTGGCGCAGGAGGGGAAGTGCTGGACTCACCGCGGTGAGCGACCTCGGTAGCAATCTCAAAAAGGATGTGGTTCTTCACCTCGCGAGGTGCGCGATCTCCGCCTTCGCCCGACATGGTGGATGGATGTGCGGAGTTGTCTGGCTTCGTGGGAACGTGATAGGATGCTGGTTCCTGGTCAGTGAGACGTCCTTATCGGGCCGGAAGAACAGTTTCAAAACGCCTAGAAGCTGAAGGACAATCTGGCGATACGCAGGTATTCTACCCGTGAGAATTGTGGCCGAAGTTGGGCGGGAACTCACTTAAGGAGATGGAGAAAGAGCAGTGAAACGACGACCCAAACAATAGCTACCCTAGCTCCGGTAGAGCTCAATTATGCCTGCTGCAAACTGTTATATGGCGCGAAGGATGAAATAAAGCAGAAGCGAGCCAAAAGAAGACGTGCACCGAGGCAGGGCAAGAGGGCAGACAGCAGGCCGGAGGCGCGACAGAGGCAGGATAGAAGAAGAGGAGGCGGCGGAGGAGAAGCAGCAGGAGAGGGTGGTGAGAGGCAGAACAGAATGTCGCAGAAAATGACCAAGGTCAGATCACAAGGTGGTCACGGGCTAAAAAGGGTACAGCCGGGTGTAGGTGTGATACTAAGCAGGAGCTCGTACCTCGAAGGGAAAAGGCAGGCCGCGGCGGTTGGTTGGGCAATTGGCTGAATGACGGCTAGCGCACAGGCTCAACAGCAGTTTAATACGTTAGGCAGGGGTCCAGATGCACAGAGCTCTCGCCCGTTCTGCATCCCATCCATGCGCTCCAGCTTCTAAGCGGGGGCCGCTAAACCCAGCGCTGCTCTGGGGGCTGGGGAACTCATTCGCTTGCGCGGTACATCGGAGTGACCCGTTGACTCGAGCTCCGCTTGTCTCGACCCCGATCCACGAGCCTTCGAGCCGGAACCTCAACGGCTGCATCGTGGGCACGGCAGGGCAGTGAGAGATCTGGCTTTGAGATTTATGGTAACATCCAGCCGCTATAGCTCATAACGGCAAGTTTCTTCGGGCCGCCTCAGGAGCTGTTGGGACCTGGGGGCGACATTAAGTAATCATGGCCCCCGGCCGGTAACAGCTAATGGCCTCTGACGGAGCAGTCGCTGAGACATCACGCCAGGTAACCCCAAAGTACCGCCCCTCTTCCCCTCATGGTTGACTCTGACACTCAATTGGCTTGCAGCCCGCTCCCTCGCTTAGTCAGGATGACGACATTACTCTGCGGGGTCTCCAAGGTCGCCGGCGATCATTCGCAAGAAAGTTGGAAGAAACAAGAGACAATGCCCAAGTGGCTTTTTCTCTAGAGCAGGCCTGTACTGTATATGGCATCGGCCGCATCACAAGACTCGGAATGGATGTTTCTAGACCGCCTAACGGCGCCGTTTTCTCCTTCCTGGCTTGCAGTCTAGCGTGGCTTCTTATGAGGACAGGTACTGTACGGTGGGCTAACGGCCAACAACTGACGGCCGAACTGATTGCAAATCCACACTGACCCAAGACTCGAAGACGACATTGACGGGGAGATTTGTCCTTTCCATGAGACTAGGAGCCCGCAGGTCGGCACGGGGTTGCAGTAGAAGAGCCTTCGTCCCGCACCCTTCGCGCTCTCCGCATTGCCTGGCCGGGGCGAGTGATTCTACACCGTACCAGTCGTGCCTATCCATCACTGCTCGCATGACGCTGAGTGACGTCGAGAAATATCCCCTAGCTCCGTTATGCGGGCGTCTGATCCACCCAGGTAAGATGCATCTCAGATCGATTTCTGTCCTGTGAAAGTGCACCTAAGCGACTGGCGTCCTTCTTCCACGCGGAGCGCTGCAATAGCGTGTTGTGAAGACCGAGGAATAGATCCCGGACCAGTTTCTCCTTAGTGAAGCGATCACTGCCTCGCGTACAGTTACTGCTCAGCCTGAAGAAATCGCTTACTTTGACGTGAACTAAAGTAAAGGTACCTACCTACTTGGCTGACTGGGCAGGCTGTAAATGACCGGATAAACGAGAATTCGTTGATTCCATAGGAAGACCCCTGAAATATTTGGTGCCTGGTAAGTAAGGCATAAATTGTCAAACGGCTAAGGCATCCGGCTTTTTCTTACCGAGCGCCGTCCCGCAAACCAGCTAACCTCGCACATTCGACAACAATTTCATCTCTCCAGTATCGCTTTCCTAGCCGTCGGCTCACAGACCCTGTACCTTGGGTCGCAGAATATCGGATGCGTCGCAAGCATTCGTTCGCCAACTTTGACGTCTGAAAGACTATGGCTTTCCCGTGCTTTCTCGACTCTGGCGGGAGTGTCAATTTGGCCGCCCATTTGGCGGAGCCTTCAATGGATGGAACTGGCGCTGGCTGAACGTGACCACGCGCAATATCTAGAACGGCCCTGACTCCAGATGGGACCCTTTGGGATTCTAAGCTGGCCTGCTCTATCTTTTCTGCCTGCCGTTAACGTCGAATGAGACGGATTGCAATGAGATGACTGCGCCTAACAACTCTTCGGCAACGGTCACTGCCAGAGATTTGGTGGCCGGTCAGTTTAAAGCACTGCATGAGCGAGTCAGCGAGGAAGGACAGTTGCTACTCTGGTTTTGCGGAGTCTCCGACGGGATCCCAGACCAAGATCGCCAGTCTACCGTCTTTCACGGATGATGGAGGGCCCAAATTCGCTTCGCGCAGAGCTTACCCTCCCGGAGTCTGTCGACAAGCGATCCATACTCCCACCGGCGCATTCCCACCTGGGTCGCGGCGTCTACAGCACAGAGAATATATGGAGGAAGACGTGTGCCTGTCCAGAAACCCGAAGGAGGTTTTGCAGGCTTGAAGGATATGAAGATGACGCATGTGTTTCGGCACATTGCAAGGTCATGGCTGGATTCCGTACACTGATACAACTTACCGACTTGAGTTGTCATGAGTACCTGCCTGGTGGTCACTTCGAGCGCAGTGGCAGTTGCGGCTTGTCTAGCGGCTGCAACGACTGGAGTGTGATGGATGACCAGTGATGCGCTGTTGCAGGCCCGGCCAGTCCGGCCCGGCGAGACGGGGCATCATACTGGAGTGTGGGTCTCGTAAACAGTATTCGAGTCGTATATAGCTACCATGCTTGACCTGTATGAATCGGCGAGCCCGACCTCTTGTGAGGGAGGGTCTTGCTGGGTGGAGGAGCGGCGGGTACGGTTTTGGAGAGGAGCCCAGGCTCTTGCGGTAAATCAGCCTTTGGTGGGAGCCTGGTTGCAGCCATCAGCGAGCCGCGACAGATTCGCCCTCGGCCACAGGGCAAACCGCCACGAGCAAGTGCAAACACGGGTGCAGCTGACAATAGCGGTATAAGGAACCGTGGAGTCAATCTCTGCTAGCATCGGAGGCACACGCTGGAGAAGGAGGATAGGGGAAAAGGACGAGATTCGAGTTCAGCCGATCTACGGCGCCGAGGCTCTCGCGACCCGGAGCCCATAATCCGACGGATACCAGAGCTGCGGCGGCGTTAACTCACTACTCCCAGCGCCTCTGCCGGTAATGGCGCCGCGGAGTGAGCACCCTACCTACCACCTACTACTTACCTACCTACGCAGGTAAATCCCCCAACCTTGCTTGCACCAGCACCTACCAATCTCCAGGCGGCCAGCCCCCACCATCACCGCAATCCGTACCCGCTACGGTCTCCTGCGTCGGTACCTCACCTCTATTCCCGCTGATTGTCCTTCTCACCTGTCACTCTTCTCCTTTGCATGTCTATTCTCTTCCGAACTGCTCTGCCGTTCCTATTTTCCCGACGCAGTTGGGCGAGGCTTCCTTGCTAGCAGTCGCTTTGCGGGCGCGTCTAGCGGCTGGACGCTTTTGGCGGCGGATCCTTGTCGCTCGGCTAAGTGACCTACCGCCTTGAACTGGCACTAAAACTCAAAATGAATCTCGTGCACGGCGTGGAGTCCTCAGCACAACCTCGCCATCGAGATGTTGCAATGCCAGACGACGGCCGCACCCACGGCGACGAGCGCAGAGTGAGAGGCAGAGATGACCGAGGCATGAGCACGTCCGACAGACCCTTATCGCCGCCCCCTGCCGCCACCCGCACCAGAGACGACCCAGAGAACCGGCACGACAGACGTCGCGGCCGTTCTGTCGACAAGCCACAGCCTGGCCACAGACATCGCCGTAAATCCAGAGACCGCAGTAGAGATCGCCCCCGACATCCACCCACACGTCCGCCTCCACGAGATCAGAGAGAGGATCTTTGGGACAGACCCCGCGGCCACGAGCCTGTCCGTCCGGTTAGTTCTGCGCCCGGCCAGCATCTTCGTCAAGAGAGACTCGGTCGCGACTCACGATCCGGCCGAGAGCCGGCCCCATCACGCTCCCCTTCTTCGAACAAGCGTCCTAGAAGCCCCAGTCCATCATCTGCTGGTCTGCAGCCGAAGAAATATCGACGTGATCGGAGCCCCCCACGACACCAATCCGGCCTAACGTCGTCAAGACCGCCCCATAACAGCCGTCACCCTCCTACTTCTCCCCGCCGTTCTCCCTCTCCTGCACGCCGCGACAAAAGCTCAAGGCCAAAGAATAGGTCTGGCAAACCAAAGCCATCGATCTCTCGCCGCGGACGGTCGCAAAGCCCGAAGCGCGTCGACGACTTTGCTCGGAATCCGGCCAACCACCCTCCTCATCGCAGAGACTCTCCGAGGCGGGACCCGAGCCGCTCATCCTTTTCTAGTTATCGCCGGCACTCTCCGTCACGGAATTTGACTCCACCCCCTAGGGGTGTGAGGCCGCCAACTGCTTCCGATACTGCGTCACCTGGCTGGCGGTCCCCCGATTCTGACCCTTACCGGCAGGAACCTCCGTTCCCTCCACAAAGCCCAGGGGATTATAGAGGGCCCGGATACAGCAAAAAGAGCAGAGGGCGCGACGGCCGGCGATTCTCGGGGCAATCGGAACCTACTTCTGGAGCGAACAGCATCGAAGTGAACATGTCAGCCAGAGGGAATTACCGAGGTGGTTACAACGCTCAGGTCCAGACGGGCTTCTCTACGAAGGGGCAGTTTGGCCAAGGCCATCACCCGAGCGATCCCAGAAATTACTCCCAGTCGTCGGGCCACGCAACTCCGAACTCATCATTTCAGGGGACGCCTCCATCCCAGTCCCCCTACAGTGGCAGTAGAGGCAGTTGGGGTGGGCAGCAGCAATATTCCCCCCAGAGGTGAGAACATTACCAAACCCAAGCCATCCACGTGTGTGTTCAAAAGCTTTTTCTGACCGATTTCGTGCGTAGTCAATACCCCCCACAATATTCGCAGGGCAGCTATCCACCCCCAAATGGGCCTCAAGGCCATTATCAGGGCGGCAATCAAGCTCACTCTCCGCCGTACGGGACTCCGACCGGACCAAGCAATCAACAGTATTCCCAAGGCTCATACCGTGGTGGCTACAGAGGTTCGACAGGTGGCGGCTTCCGGGGAGGTCATTTCGGGCAAGGCCGTGGCGGGTATCGAGGCGGCTTCAAAAGCGGACAATGGGGACCCGACGCCCAATCTCAGAATGGCCCGAGTCAATATAGTCAGTCGGATGACATGGACCCAGACCAAACCAGCCCCCGGTCCGATCCTCATCAAGCTGACCAGGCCCCAGCGAATGAAGATGCAGTAATGGAAGAGGCAGAGAATCCTTTTCGCCCATCGAAAGACCTCCAGGTTGAGGATACCGGCAAAGAGGATACAGCTGAGACGGAACAGATGCCTCCCCCCGACCGACCGCCGCCAACAGGACCTCAAGCATCCAAGTTCAGCTTCGCCTTCAAAGCTGCATCGAAACCTGCAGTTACCGCCCCGAAACCCGAGATCTCACAGAAGTTCAACGCGGCCCCTCCACGTCGTGACCCTTACACGAATGACGACAGAGGTCGAGACCCACGTGATAGTCGCGATAGCCGAGGCGGACGCGATCCTCGGGACCGGCGAGATAGTCGTGATGTTCGAGGCGGTCATGAAAGCCGAGGCGGTCATGAGAGCCGAGGCGGTCGCGACAGTCGGGCGAACCGAGATCCTCTGCCACGCAACGTCCCGACGGAGCCTGCTTCGTCTCGCGCTGCGAAAGCAGAGCAAAGACAGCGTCAGGAACAAGGTCCTCGGGTCCGGAAAGTGAAGAAGGTGATGAAGCGTCCGAAGCCACGGCCCGAACTGCCGGATGACCTCGCCGCGTCGACTTCAGTCTTCTTCCGAAAGCCTGGTGACGGATCCGTTATCGGCTCTGGGACGTACGGCAAAGTGTTCAAAGCACTGAACGTATACACCAAGAATCTTGTAGCCTTGAAGCGTATACGCATGGAAGGCGAGAAGGACGGTTTCCCCGTTACCGCCGTTAGAGAGATCAAGCTGCTGCAGTCTCTCAGGCACACCAATATCGTCAACCTTGAGGAGGTGATGGTGGAGAAGAACGACTGCTTCATGGTCTTCGAGTACCTGTCGCACGATTTAACAGGCATCCTGAACCACCCTTCATTCAAACTAGATGCAGCTCAGAGGAAGCACCTGGCTAAACAGATGTTTGAGGGCCTCGACTATCTTCACAAGCGCGGAGTCCTCCACCGAGATATAAAAGCTGCGAACATCCTCGTTAGTAGCGACGGTATTCTCAAACTCGCAGACTTCGGTCTGGCTCGCTTTTACGCGAAGCGCCATCAGCTAGACTACACCAACAGAGTCATCACGATATGGTACCGCTCACCTGAGCTACTCCTGGGAGAAACGCAATACGGACCTGCGGTAGACATCTGGAGTGCTGCTTGCGTCATGGTTGAGATATTCACACGGCATGCGATCTTCCCCGGTGACGGAGGTGAAATCAACCAGCTGGACAAGATTTACGCCATTCTCGGAACTCCTAACAGGACGGACTGGCCGGGCCTCGTCGACATGCCTTGGTTCGAGCTCTTGCGGCCTGGCTACAGAAAACCGAACGTCTTCGCCGAGAAATACAGAGAGAAGCTCCCTGCCGCCGGCTTCGACCTCCTTGCAGAAATGTTTCGCTACGATCCAGCCAAACGACCCTCAGCCGCTGAGGTTCTGGAGCATCCCTATTTCACAACGGAGATTCCCCCCCCACGGCAACCTGTAGAGTGAGTTCGCCTCGATTGCACTGGACCGTATAACTAAAGATATGCCCAAGACTAACCCTTTCTCCAGGCTCCAGAACATTGATGGCGACTGGCACGAGTATGAGTCCAAGGCTCTCCGTCGTGAGAACGAAAGAAGGGAACGCGAAGCACGTCGGGCGGCGGCTAAGGATAGCACAGCCCGCGACAAAGACAGAAAGAGAGCGAACGAGGTCAATGATTCTAACAGAGATCACAAACGGCAACATGTCGAGAGCCGGCAAGCACCAGCTGATCTACCTCCCGCTGCGGCCGGAGCGCCTTCAGCAGCGCCTAAAGACTCGCACAGCAAGGCTTAGGTGGGGAAGTTGTTGTCGGTATAGCTCGTGAGACCGAAACGAAGAGCTCTCCAACGCGTCAATGGGGCTCCAGCAGCTAAGCTGAACATACTAGGCACGGGTAGGGATCGCCCGTGGCCTCCGGCGGATGACCTGGTAATACGAGGCATATCACGGCGCATATTGGCATTTTGGCACTGAGGACAGCAACAAGGCCCCAGGCTCGGGCAATGGGTTGGGAACCTGATGACCTGGCTGGCTTGCTGGCTTACTGGCTTATAATTGTGCTTCAAAACGGGAGGGAGGGTTGCTGGCTTCTGACATGAAATGACTCGCGATGGCTCTTAGCATCTGAATTGTATGAACTTTTTGTCACGGGCAAGCATACGGAGTAAAACAGGGTGTGGCGGAGGACCTTTCTGGGATCAAGGGATATCATAGCCATGGTCGTTAGCACGACAAACGTTATGGCAAAAGGGAGAGAGTGTCACCGAGAGGCTTATGTGAATACTCGTTGGCAGTCCCCTTTGCTATGGAAGGAAGCATTGAACATCCTCGTCTTTGCGAAGAGAGTGCGTTGCTGTATCTATCTTCTCGATGACTTACGGATGGAGCTGTAGGGGCTAGAACGGACCTCGCCATCGCATCATAGCTGGGAGCAATAGCATGCAGGCACCCCAAGCTACTAGTTCATATCATCACCATGCCGCCTCCTGTCCCTGTGCCGCAATCTGTAACCAACATGTTTCCACACTATACCTCTAGACCTCGACTCTAGTCTCGCGTTCTTCAGAGCTTGGGGGCAGGAGCTCGCAACCAGTACATTGAAAGCGAGACAAAAAAAGGAGCAAGCAAGCGATGCACGATGAGCAGTAAGGATACGCCAGTCTCCTCCCGGGTTCAGCGGACGCCCTTGTCATTGGCAACGATTCGATTTGCCTGGACAGGCATGCATTGTCTATGTGCCCTGTCTGCTAAAAAATGAAGAGTCGTCATCTTCTGCGCAATCTCACACCCTGATCCTTCCTCCTCTCTTCTCCCTCGCAGCCGCCGATCTCTGACTCCATCACCGTTCAGCCTCAATACGGCACCTCCTGCTGCGCAGGAGAGCCCACGCATAAAATCCTGTCTGTATCCCGCACAAGTAGCCTCCTTCACCTGTCTGTATGGACATATTCTGTTTTTCTTTTTGGTCGCCCGTCTGAAACCCTAGCTTTTGCCGCGCCCGTCAAGCCAGCGTTCCTCCTAGAGGTCCGTCCCTCAAGCGACCAAAGGGTGGGAACATGAACTGAACAAAAAGAAGGGAACTTGGAACCGCCCGAATCTGAATCGTAAATGCCGTCATGAATTCGTAAAACTTCATCCCGTGAGAAAGGTGTATAAGTACAAGAGGGCAAACAGAGTGTGTGTCTGGTCATGCTGCTTTCTCCTTCGGGGGGTGTGGCACGACTGGGTATATACACCTGAACAATCTCGGAATCTCGCCTCGTCGTCCTTTTTTCAGCGTCTAGCGCTTTTCTCAGCTGTGTTTTGGCCCTTGGGTTCCATTTTATGAGTTCCGAGGAGCACAGAATGATCTGATGGTATGGAGTCGACGCCGCCGCGGAGGCAGGAAACGCCATTCTCAGACTATCCGAGAGACACGTTTCGAAGGGGACGGGATGGGCCGCAGTAATTACTCCGCCCTCTCGACGCCCTTCCCCTTCCCAAGCCTGTCGTCCGCAGTCCTCAGTAAGTCGCGCAAGCTCCCTTCGGCATGGCTCGGCGCCCCCGTCTTCAGCTGGCGCGGCGCCGCCGTCGCGGTCTCCGACGCGGCCCTCCACGGCACCCAACTGCTCAGACCTGACAGCAGCCCGCCTCCGGCTGCGCCAATCCCAGGCTCCTCAGCCACCGGCGAGGCTTGGGCAAAGAGCGTGTCTGACCCGTCACTTCCATGCGGAGACTGCGGCTCGCTCTGGTGCGTGTAGTTAGGATGGGTGGCGTCATCGGGCGCGGTGCGGATCTCGAGATGGCTGTTGGACGTCTGGGGAAGGGCTGGCTCGCTCACCAGAGACACGGGCGTCGGGCCCCAATGGGAGGGGTTGCCGGCTGGTATCTGATGGCGGGCTGTGTCGGCGTAGATGATCGCGTTCGCGAAGGAGGTTGACTTCTTTCTGGCGACGATCTTGAGTCCGCGAGACTGAGAAGGACCCGGAGTGGCAGCAGTCTTGTCGTCAGCAGCGCTGGCACGGGGTGACTTGGAACTGCTCCCGGCGGACTTAGAGCCTGAACCTTTCCGCGCCCGGCCCCGCACATCCTCAGCGATCTCAGAAGCCGGCTTCTTCTTCGACTTGTCCTCCTCAGACGATCGGCTACTCGACATGATGGTCTCCAGTGTCCCGTAGGCCACGCTGCGCCGGCGACCACCGCCGCTGCGGCGCTTCCGGTGCGATGATCGACCGGCATTTTCGTCGTCATCCGACTGCACGGCCTGCAACGTCGGGCCGCCCTGGGCGTTCTTGCTGCCACTCTTCCCGCCGCCTCTCCTCCTACCCGACGGAGTGCTGGAGGCAAAAGAAGCGCCAGAGCCGTGAGGGGCCACATGCACCTCGTACTGGTTGCTGAGGCTGTACCGTGACCGCGCACATATCTCCGCGATGCGGTCCAGGTCGGCGCTGATGTCGTCCTCGCCGCCCTGGGCCTGCAGGTCGGCCATGAAGGACTTGAAGGAGAATGCCTCGAGGGGCGGCAGCTTCGCCTCGTCCCGCTGGTCCTGCTGCTGCCCCCACGGCCAGGGCGCCTTCTTCTTCGCGTTGCCGGCCCCCATGCTCAGAAGGCCGCCATGGCGAGGGGCCCTGACGACGGGCTTGGGTGCTGTCGCGCTCCCGGGAGAGAAGAATGAGGTCGTTGGGGCGGTCGATCGCGTAGCAGGGTACGGCGGGGCCGGGCGGCGCGCGCTCGGCGGCCGGTAGTGGCCTGCGGCTGAGTTGGAGCGGGAGTGGGTCCGGGCCGGAGACGGCCCGCTGTAGGTCCGGACGATGACGGGCTGGGAGTAGGTGCTGCTCTGGGCGCCGCTGGACTTGGCGTAGCTGTGGTGGCGAGAGACCGGCGACGGGTAGGTGCTGTTCAGCTCGCGGAGGGCCGATGTCCGGTGGGCGGCCGTAGAGTCGTCGAGGGGAATGGGCTTGCCCTCGGCAGTGGAGGGCACGACGGAGGTAGAGGAGGTGTTGCTCGCGGGCTGGAAGAACAGCGGAGGGAGGGAGAAGGGCAGGGATTGCCTCCTTGGCTTGGAGGACGAGGAGGATGCCTGCTTAAGAGGCCGAGTGACGGAGGGCGTGGAGGGAGAGGGAGGAGGTAGACGTGGAGGCCCCTTAGGGGCGGAGGACGACGAGGGGCGTGTCGGCGATGGTACCGGCCGAGAGGAGGACCGGTCGGTGCTCATGGCTCCACTCTGTGGTGCGTGTTCTCCTTCAAGAGGCTGAGAGGCGTGCTGCGGGTGGCCATTATATATAGACATGGCGTTCGAGGATGCGGGACGGGCCACGGGCCCACGAGCTACCCAAGTCCGTAGGTAGCACGCACGCTATGCAGGCGAGTCTTGGATGTGGCAGCAGCAGCAGCAGCAGCAGCCGGGCGGCGGCACGCGAGGGGCAGTGATAGAGAGACCCCGACGGTCCATGTATGTTTGTCTCGGGCGCGACGATACGGCCGCAGAAGTGACGAGTCGATTGGGGGGCGAGGGATTGGATATGCCGCAATATCTGCTCGGCGTGCCCCTCGGGTGGATGGTAGATCGATCTCACAAGTGCGGCGCCGCCTTCTTGAGCCTCTGCCGGGCGAGACTGGCGCAGAGACAGACGGTGAGCGTGTGAGCCGGACGGGCGTGAAGAAAGGAGGGGGCCGGTCTCGGTCGCAGGCGCTTCTCTGAGAGACAGGCGAGAGAGCAGCTGTGCCAATGGACTGATGCCTCTCTCGCTCTATCCTCTCCTCTTTTCGTTTCCCCCTTCTTCGTCGTCTTTTCGTCTCGTGTTCTCATGCAACTCGTCTGGAACTTTTTTTTCTGAATTCTTCCCCCTCTATTTTGCCCGTCGACTGAGGGGAGAGAGAGGTCTGGGCTTAGATTGAAGATCTGGCGGCGACGATTGGCCAGGCCAGCACTTGCTTCCTGCACGCAGTCGTGGCTGCCGCTCAAAGGGTGGTCTGAGGGCGCTGCTGACAGGGATCTCGGGAGGCTGCATCTCTGACTGGCTAGGCATGGATCCCAAGCATATCGGCTCTGTTTCTTCGCTGCGGCTCCTGTATCGCCTGTATTGCCTGCATCTCCTGCCTCCCACCGGTGTCCACACGCACTGCGCATCGCGGCTCGGTAATGGTCTTTCCCAAACGAGAAGGCAGACGGTGCCGTGGCAGATGGAAAGGGGTCAACATGAGGCACCGAGGTGCCGTGAAGGAGGGGTGTCCCGCCGCGGCGCCTCGTGTCAACCCTTACCCATCCATCCACTCGGAGCGCCGCGATGTTTCGCAGCCGTCTGTCTCTCCTGTTTCTAGCGCGGGGGGTTCTCTCCCGTTCGCATGGAGCTACGTGGACACGCAAGACATGCATCTTCGACCCTCTGCGCCACGTCCGTCCAATACTCATACGCGGCGGGCCGTGTTCTCGAACAGCTGGAGGGCGCTGGGCCAGTAGATTATGCGTCTATACGCTCCTGCCCGCTGCGGATCCCCAAAGACACCTCCGGGCAATGCGACCTACCTAGATAAGACGTCTCTTGTCCTCGTGTCGCCTACTCTGTGGGTACCCGTGCCGGCTTCCAAGACCAACTCCGGAAGTTATTTCAAGTGTATGCCGTGGGCGAACGAGCTCGTGGCGATACTGTAGCAGATGTGACCGAATGCCTTCCGTAACAGCGACTCACCGGCCACTGGCGACGACCGCACACGCGAGAGCTCATTGAAGGAAGAACATTTGTTCGCATTAAACTAACTGACAGAAGCAGCCCATCCCGTCACTTACTGCCACGTATGTTGGTGCCGCAGCGAACGCACAACTCTGAACTCCAACCATTTCGTTCTTCAATTCGTCATCATTCCGTTATTAACTGCCAGGGCGTGGCCCCGTAGAAAGAAAAACGAACCAAGGCCAAAAGATATTACAACGCAATGAAAGCAGCGATGTCCCTTGACGGAAATATCCTGCGCGATTCTTCACGTCCGTGGACGTATCCACACACAATCCTTCAAGTCTGGCACAGCGCCACCGACAAGATTAACGGACCGGCTGCGCAATGGTGCCGTATCCGCCACCGCCGGTCTGGACTCTCTCGCTGTAGATGCCCGGGGCATGAGTCGCCGTGAAGCGACCCTCCCGGGCCTGCTCTCGGCGGTCGTAGTAGACATACTCTATGTAGAAGGCATGCACGTGGCCGGGGAGGTACCTGTTACAGTCTCAATCAGCGATCTGTTCCACCGAGCAAACAGTCTCTGCTTCTGGGATCCATGAGGCGGCTTACCCGAGGAGAGTGAAGCAGACGTTGATGAGGAAGTCGGCTCCGCAGCCCGCGACGGCGTAGACGCCGAGGGGAGGCACTAGAGAGGAATGTCAGCTGCCGACTGAGAGCGCATGGAAGGATAGCGGGGAAGTGAGGCATACGGAGAATAGTGACGAGGACGAGGAGGATAGCTGAGGCAGCACCCATTTTGGCTGGAGGCAGATGTTGATATGGTAGATGCTTGTCTTGAAAGGCGAATTGCCGTATGCACGAAGTTGTTGAGAAAAGATTGACTGAGGTGTCGAAGATGTGCACGCGATAGACGGTGACTGGGCGACTGGAAGGCGTGCTTGGACCGAGGCGGGGAGTTGTTGTTTTGGATGATTCTTGGATTGGAAGGAGAGAAACTTGCTTTGACGGCTGTGTCTTGGGAGGAAGCTGAGAAGGAGCCACAGGCCTGTGTGATTTGCCGGAGAGTCAGGCAACCTTTTCTAGATTCATTCTCCCGCCGACCAACCCGCATCGCAGCTCCAAGCTCGACTTCATGCTTCCCTGCGGGCGGTGACGTAGGCTGCGACGCACGTGCCACCAGGTTCAGCCACAACTGCGCCACCAATTGGGAGCTTTCCTCCAGTCTTGCAGTCTCTGTCCCGCCTGCAACCTTAACGTAATTGCAAACGGCCTCGATAACTATGGGTGGGTGCCTTGCCTTACCCCTGAAGGCAAGATAGCGGGTTCGACATAGTCGCCAGAAGTACTATAGTGTACAGCAAACACACTTGAGCACAGGTCTAGATATACGCATCTTATGGAGAGAGGAGAATCTCACAGCAGGATCACGCAGTTTGCTTCCGCCCTCTTGTGGTTGTGGCTTATGAGCCGCTTGGTCTCGAGATGTGATGTGCGCAGTACGCATAGATGGCCGGCAAGTCAGTAGTAACTGCGGGTCTGTCCGCTGTGATAAGCATGCATTTAAGTTACCTTACTGCAGAAAAAGGAGCTTGAAATTAGGCCCGGTCTCTCGTTGTATCCCGTACAAGAACTCTTTTGATGCATTGTCCCGGGTATCTTTGATAGAAGCATACCTACTGGCTACAGTATGCTGCAGTCCTTGACTTGGCTGGGAACAAGAAGAAACGAAGGCGGTAGCAGATATGAGAAGGGGGTACGCGGCCAGACCTCCTGAGCTTTCAGAGCTTCCAGAGCTCCTTGTATCTCGGAGCTGTCTCGGAACTCAACGGTCAAGCAGCCCCACTTCCCCCTCGGCCCACCTTGCGCCGACGAAAGCTTGGGAGCCTGAACTGCCTGGATGGCCAGACGCTGCACTGAATACGTATTCGGACATTGACGGCGGGAGACCAAGAGCGAGAGGCGTTGGTATTCTCCCTGCAGAGTGAAGGATGGCAAATTCATAACAGTACGTGGCGCTGAAGAACGAAACCGCCACGCGGCGTTATACTCTGGCTCGTTGGTACGAATGTGCTACGATGGCGCCGCCGCCAGAAACAAGTCAAGTGATCGGCTCCTGCGAGGTTGCAATCTCACCAACAGAGCGCCTAGAAGAGCGGTTGTGCCACTGTGACATTGTGTGATAGTCGGACGCAAGACAAGATGAGGCAAGGCAAGTTGCCTCCCGCTAGGAACGTCCACGAAGGCGACTGCGTGTCGATCGAACAAGCCCGGTCCGTAACAACACAGGTTATGCGATTCACGTGCTCGAGGAGAGCAAGCAACACAGGCACTCCCGCGACGGCTGGTGTGGCAGAAAGCTTCTCTCCGAGCTCCGTTACAACCTGGGCATGGTAACGCCTTCGTGCATGGCGAAGCGACATTCTGCGTGGAGGCCATGGGTGCAGGAAGGCAGGGAGAAGCTTCTCTGCATGACGACCATGCCCAGCGTCCACTAAGGCTTAGGTATGCCATGCTGGAGACATGCGGCGACGTTGACGGGGGGGCGTGGGGTTTTGACGCTTCTTGAGGCAGCAAACGTGGGGAGTGCGCATTGCCCGTGTCGCAGGAGGGTCCCAGCAAGCAGGGAGGCATGGCGGATCGCTCAGAGAGGCGAATCGCTCAGAGACAGGAGTAGCTGATCAATCCTTCGTACTGGGAGGCAGCCCAATTCGGTTTTGTTGACCCGGCCACACCACTTCACCGGGAGGGGAAGTGAGCACGGGCGAGATGGAGTGTGGCCGTAACAGGCACGCATATTAATCGCGTCAATGAGGGCGCGCGTAGGGCGGCATTACTGCTGCCACTGCTCTTATGATAAGGGTGGTCCCTGTAGACCATGCACAATATAGATAGAGCCTTGAGCGCACCGCATATCTACTTGCTGTAGAGACCAAGGCGCCAGTTGGTGGCCCGCTCCTGGGCGAACAGAAGAAAGGCAGATAACTCAGAGGGGACTGCTCGTTCGCTTCGGACCTGACTCCGATGCCAAAACGCCCTGGCTTGGCCGTTAAGGAGGTAGCCACCAACGTCAAGCGTATAAGGGACGTGATCCACGCGAAAGGGGGCTTTCGTTGGGGGAAGAAACAGGCTAGAATAAATAGATAGGAGCGGCGAGGGCGTACGGGAGATTTCGTCACATTTAGCTCGCCGTTATTAATCCAGTCAGGAAGCGCGCTAGGGAGCTCCAGTAGGGGACCAAAACCGCGAACCTCGTTGCAAAAAATCAGGCGTGATGAGCTAAAGCGAGTTCACTGTACCTCGCTCGCCGTCTGGTGCCGGCAGGGCGGCATTGGGGCCGCATGGCGTTTCTCTGGACGGGAGGTACCTCCCGCGCAGTGCCCTGGCCCGCATGCACTGTAGGTACCTCCCGTCCTCGAGTTACCTGCCTGCCAACCGCCTGCCTGCCTGCCCGCCCAGCGGCCTGACCTGCTCCTTTTGTCGGGCCACTCCACATGAATCCACCACCACCCGCGCTGCACTGGCGCTGCACTGGTCCTGCAGTGCAGCTGTGATGCGGCGCCAACGTGCGGGTGTAGGTCGGTAGGTATTTGGTATATTCTTAGAAGAGAGAGACATCAGGATACCTGGTCCAGGGACCTGATTCCCACTCTGTGACGTACCTGTACCGGCTAGGGATATGTTGGAGGTCTCAGTTTGTTCTCTGGTCCCTGAGCCCACTCTTACGTCCAGGTTGGTGAGGTTGGTTGCGGTACCTCCCCAGCTCCCCATGGCATGTCAATCGTTGGAAGACCCGATGACGTTTGACCTTCGCTTAGAATGTGCGTTGGTACTGCGTACCGGACGTTAGCTAGAGGGTAACGGCCCATAAGGGCAACTTGTTGTGCTGTAGGTATTACGGGCCCCATCTTTCGGCTCGGAGTCGCAGGTTCCAGGTTCGCTCGCTCGCGCACACAGTCCGTCACAGTACGGATTATTACGCAGCGGTACCTCGAGGGACCATGGGGTAAAGTAGCAGGGGAGCGGCGACACTCCAATTTTGGCAGCGTGGCAGCCCCCGATGTACCTGCTCCCGCCAGAAACCAGGGTGCCAACACCACTGTCATTTTTTCCTCCTCCACCGGGTCTGGTCTGCGACTCCTTCCATCTCCTTTCCCCTTCTCTCCTTCACTCCCCGTCACCTCTCCTCCCTCCAGCTTTGTTGTGAGGGTGTGCAGCACGAACGTCTCTGCAGGCCCCCGGTTGTATTTCTGCACCGAGCCTCTCCTCACCTCGTGCCTGGCTCACCTCTCTCTCACCCTCTCTTCCGCTTCCAGTCTCCTTTTCCTGTACACTACCGGCAGAAGCGAAGCACCGGCAGCTTCTATTCCCCTTCCCGTGGGTCTGGCTCGCGCGCTTCCGCGAACCTTAACCTTGCCGCCGCATCTGTCTACGGGAACTTCATCGGTTTCTGACTTTCAATCGCCGTCCTTGTTTGTGCCGTGTACAGTAGCTGCACGAAGAAAAAAAAAAGGTTCGTTCGATAAGCCAGCTCCAACTTTTTAGCCCTTCGAAAGCTTCCCGCCATGCGCTGACCTGCTCAATCTCAAAGGTCCCCATTAAAGGCCGGACCCTCCCGTGCTGGTTTTTCCCCTTTTCTCCCACTCGAACGAGACGAGAAATTCGGTCCCCGATCATGGCAGCCCAACCTCCGGCCCCGCTTAACATCGACCGTTACGTGGTCATCCACGTCGCGACCACATGCGATGAGCACGGCGTTTATGTGACAAAGGACTCGGCGGAGGTCATAGAGATTGGCTGGATCTTGCTTGATGCCAAGAGCCTCGACGAGGTGAGAGCTTAGCCCGCCGGCTTTCTCTGCATATAGCACGGCCCCTGCGGTACCAGCGACACTTGCTAACGTCTTTATTTGACAGATTCATCGCGAGAGCGTCCTCGTCAAGCCTATCAACACGCCGATAACGCCTCTATGCAGTATGTCCTGCTCTCCCCTGAACTTGACTGCGACCGATGCTGTCACGGCCCGTCATTGGTTTCACAAGAATACCCAGCTGACCGCTCTGCTTTCCCCTTACAGCGAGCTTGACTACCTTGACCTGGGAACATGTGCGAAATGCCGGCACCTTCAGAGACGCCATCAATCGGTTCGATGCCTTTGCCTCCGAGCATCTGACGTCGCAGAACCGCGATTTCGTCTTCGTTACCCTCGAAGCCTGGGACCTGCGAGTTCAGCTCCCCCGCGAAGCTCGTGACAAGGCCGTTGTCCTTCCGCCATACCTCCAACACTCTCGCACCTTTGACCTTCGTACAGAATACCAGAGATGGCAGCAACATCATCCCGAGTCTCTGCCCTTCGGCCCCTCGTCGCTGGCTAATATCTGTGCGGCTCTGGAGGTGGAGGCGGTCCAGTCTAGTGCTCCTATCAAGCACAACCTGCCCTTCCATCTGCAAGCACTCGCCCCGGCGTCCCCTCGCCGTGCTATGGAAGAGGCGGTTACGCTTGCTCGAGTCTTGAGAGGCCTCATTCGCAAGTCGCAGCCCCCCCACGAGCATCCTGATGTCCTCACACGTCCCATGGATGCTCGTGCCGACGTCAGAGCCTTCCTGTCCGAAAGATCCAAGGTCCTGCACATGTCTGGCTTGCCCCATGACACGACCCAGTCCGAGCTCGAGAGTTGGTTTACTCAATTTGGCGGCCGCCCGATTGCGTTCTGGACTCTCCGTACTCCTGAGCAGCACAAGCCAACTGGTACTGGCTTTGCTGTCTTTTCATCCCATGAAGAAGTGAGTGCTATTATTCTTATCTCAGCTTCGGTGTTTTCACGCTGTGTCAATGTGATGAAAGGCCGGTTATGGTTCTTTCTCCCTGCGACGGCAGCTAGTGCTGTAAAGAACAGCTGCGTCTTGAATAGTCTCACCTTTGTCATTAACAGCTCTTCTTGGACACACTCTAATTCTAACCGTAATCGGTAGGCTGCTGAGAGCTTGTGCATGAACGGACGCGCCTTGAACGAGAAGGCAATCGAAGTCTCGCCCTCGTCGAGTCGTGTGCTAGACCGGGCTGCGGAGATACTGACTCCGTTCCCTCCGAGCAAGAACAGACCTCGGCCTGGCGACTGGACCTGCCCTTCTTGCGGCTTCTCGAACTTTCAACGTCGTACCGCCTGCTTCCGTTGCTCCTTCCCTGCCGTTAGCGCCGGCCCAACTGGCGATATCGGTGGTTATGGCTATGGTTATGGACCGCCAGCTATGATGCCTCCTCCCCAGCACGTCGGCCACCACGGCCCCATGGGCCATGGCGGTGGCCGCATGGGTGGTAGCGGTGTTGTGCCGTTCCGTGCAGGAGACTGGAAGTGCGGCAATGAGGTTTGCGGCTATCACAACTTCGCTAAGAATGTGTGCTGCCTGCGCTGTGGTGCTAGTCGTGCCGGCGCTGCTGTCGTAGCCGATTCTGGATACCCGTCTCCAATGGAGCCTACGTCGTCCTACAACATGAATCAGGGTTCGATGGGCGGCAACCCAGGTCCTGGCCCGTTTGCCTCTGCCGGCGGCGGCTTTGCGTCTGGCGGTGGCTATGGCCAGCATTTCGGAGGCCCGCCGAGCACCTATGCCCTTCCCTCCGGCCTGGGAGGTGGTGCTGCCCCGTATCCCTCTCTCAACACTCATTTCGGACCTGCCCCGGGCTCCCACTCTGCTGGCCCGTTCGGAAACCCGGCTGCTGAGGCCGCCTTCCAGTCCGCGTCCAACGGTCCTGCCTCTGCCGGACCTTCCAACAACTTCTATTCTAACAACGAGAACGACCCCTTCGCATTCCTTTCGTCCGGCATCAGCAGCCTCTCCGTTGGCAGTGGAGACGCTCGTCAGAACGGCGGTGCTGCTCCCCCGAGCAAATCGCCAGCCTAGATGTTGTACCATGATGGCCATGTATTCGCAACTGTCACCCTCGTCCCCTCACTATACACCATAAGAAGACTTGTCTGCCTTCGCATCATTGTGGAATTTTTCGCGACGGACCTTTGGAATGAGAAACATAGAACATCGAACCTTTTGCAATACCTTCTGGACTTACGCTTTCTTCGAAAGGTGGCCGGCTTTGGAAGATTAGGGTACTGGTCATGAGGCTCGGAGGCGGGGTGAGGAAAAATTTGCAAAGGGCAGGGAAGACAAAAGAATCATCTTTTCGACCGAGTTGTAAAAGGCACCGGGGGGCGGCCAGGGATTTGATGTCACACCTCACAGGGCATTGTTCTTCGTTGAATGGGCTATGCGTCGAGGCAACTTCACTGCAGGGCGGCGTGCATAGCGAAAGGGGGGGTGTAAAGGGTACCTGTGGCCTCTGTTACTCGAGACTTCTCAGACTTGTTTGGGAGCCTCCCATATGTCTGTCTGTGTGTTTCTGCTCTTCACTCCTATCCACTTCACCTCACCTGTTTCTTTGATTGTCTTGAATCATCTACCTTTCGTCAGTTTGTTCTTTGTGCGTCGGACATGCTTAGCAGGACGGGAACTTGTCCAAGGCGGAGGAGTCCGGATGCCCAGGAGGGGGGTTGGTGGTGTTGGTTTGGCAAGGAAGGGAGGCTTCTACATCTTGGTCAATGCTTTCGAAAATCCCCGAGCCCTCGTGCCTGGGAGAGGGGGGACAATGAATGAGAAGAGAGGAGAAAGTGGGAGAATTTCCTTTTCTTTCCCCTTTTCCCATGCTTGATACGGAAGGGGGGAAGGGGAAGGCTTCTTTTTTGACCTCGATATACCACCCGAGTATTCAGGCATGTAATTAGTTGCATATTTACGGACACTGCACAAAAAAGCCCCCGAACAGAGAATGCATGGACTGCATCCAATATCTAAAAGAATGATATTATTGTTGTTATTTTGATCCAGACGCCTATACTTGCTCGGTCGTCTAAATGATAGATGTTGGGATTCGAATAGGAGGTTGAGGATATCACTGAGGGAACTCGGTTCGACGAAAGGGGGATGTCTCGTACGAAATAGGCACCGCGTATGTGAGCATCCTCAGCCTGTTACAATAAGTATCCGTTGTCATATGTATCAGTCTACCCTATACTGGTTCCCTGAAATCCGTCCACTTGCTAGCTGGCAAAGAGGTCTGTTGCACGGTTTTCTTCCACAAGACAATTCCCGGAGCGAATATCCCACGGTGACTAGTTGAGGTGCTGTTCCCTTATGCGTCCATTCCCTCCTCTAGCCTCCGCAACCTAGAACTGTCTGAAGTCGTAAGATCCCATAGCGACATCATCATTGGGATCCCGAGTGTCATCGCCGGGCTCGAGACACATGTCCAAGGCGTCGATGTCCACGTCCTGGACGAACTCCACCCACTCATTGTAAGCCTCTTCCGAGTCCACGTCGCTCTCGGTGTCGCTGTCCGTCTCGCTGCCGGACTCGCCTGCCCTGCTGTTGGGCCCTTCAGTGCTGGCTGTCGCGGTCGAAGCGTCCGCCGCCTCGTCGTCTGTCGCGTCGAAGCCCTGCAGCTTCAGGGCGTCCCGGACGATCTCCGCCACGCTCGGGCTCTGCTCTCTGGCGACGTCCCGCGCCGGGTCTGCTGCGCCTGGCGCGCCGCCCCCAGCTCCATCGTCCTCGTCGTCAGAAGACACGTCGCCCTTCAGGTCGACCGGGAAGACGGCGCAGTCGCGCTCAAAGACCAGGTCGTCCGTGCGCTCGCGCTCGTCGTCCGCCAGGATAGCGCGCTTCTCCTCGCCGCTCAGCTCCGCCCAGCGGGCCTTGGCCGCGTGCTTGGGGAGCCAGTCGTCGACGCGGAACGGCACGTTGCCGCAGCGCGCGTGCGGGTGGTCCGGCGCGAGGGGCGGCAGCTCGTCGTCGCTCATGTACATCTCGTCCTCGGTGGGCACCAGCATGCGGCGCGCGTGCAGGTCCACGTGCCCGTGCAGCACCATCTCGACGGCCAGCTTGTCCAGCGGGAGGCCGCGCCGCGCGCTCTCCCGAGCGACCAGCTCGTCCGGGCGCACCAGGTGTTGCGCACCGGAACCCCAGCCCTCCAGGTGGCCCCTGCCGACCTCATTCTCGGGGATGTTTAGCGCGGCGCCTCGGTCGGGACCACCAGGGGGGGCGTGGTACTGGTAGCGCACCCGCGCCTCGGCGATCTCCTTGGGGTCGCGGGCGTAGTTCTTGCGGCGGAGAAGCCGCCACAGCGGCGTCAGGCCGCCCTTCAGGCCGAGCATGAGCTGCAGCAGAGCCGCGTTGTGGGGCCCGTAGACGGGGTCGGAGAAGAGCATGGCCAGCTTGACGAAGAAGAGCTGGCAGTTGAGCAGGTCGGCGTCGGCGAACCAGGCGCGGCTCTGGATGAGCGCGCGCCGGCCCGAGGTCGTGGCGCAGTCCATGATGACCCATGCCTTCTTGAGGGAGAGGTGCGCGTGGTGCGGGAGGCGCAGGCCCTGCCGGGCCATGACGGCCATGATGTCGCGCACGGCGCGCTGTCTCCAGCCGAGCATCTGCAGCCAGCGGAGGGAGGGCACGAGCCGCAGCTGGCTGGATGGTAGGTTGCGGAGGGCGGCGCCAGGAGTGCGTGGCTGGGCACCATCGGCGGTGGTGGCGGCCGCCGCCTTCCATGGGCTGGGGGGCAAGTTGGGCATGTAGTTGGTGATGGGGGCGCCCTTCCGCCTGCCGGAAGGGTCGGGGATGCAGAGTGGCTTGTACAAGTGGTAGTCGAAGATGCGACTGGTGGCCGGGAACTGATGCTCGGCAACGGCCCTGACGGCGCCTAGGAAGTTGGTGTCGATAGTGCTGTGGAAATCCCGGCTGACCGAGTACAGTGTGACGAAGTCCTTCGGGGGCAGCGCCTTGGCGAGGCCGACGGCGAGCTCATAGGAGGCGCAGAGCGAGGCGAGCAGGTCAATGTTGCCCGCAGCGGTGAACTTCTTGACGTTGTAGTTCGGGCACCGGACGGCCTTTCTCTTGATGGTGGCGCGGAGGCCGTCGCGAGTGTTGAGCGTCAAACCGGAGAAGAAACCCACGAACGTCGTGGGCAGACCCAGGTTGGCCGCTTCAGTGGCGCCGTCGTCGATTTCGGTCTGATCTGAGCTGTTGTCATCCGTAGTCGCGGGAGCTGGTGCCGTTGTGTGGTCGTCGACCGCGATACGGGCTCTCTTCGCCTCAGGTGCGGAGTCTTCTTTCTCGCTCTCTCTGAAGTCGAGCTCGTAGTCTATCTCCTCTCCCGACTCCTCTTCGTCGTACTCATGGTCTTTCTCTTCGTTGCGCTCATCGCTGGGGATTCTGAGGTCGGGCTGCATCCCATCAGCCACTGCCTGCTGCTCGGCTGCATTCGCCCGTTCTGCGTGGCGCTGGGTGAGAACCGCGGTAGAGTCAACATCCCGAGCATCGGTGAAGGTCTGCGTCGCGAAGCGCGCCTGCAGCGCAGTGATGTTCTGAGCGACAAGGTCGGCCGGGCTAGCAGCTCCTGCAGGAGCAAGAGGACAGTCGTGGGGTGGGTGCGTGTCGTCTGACATGATGAAGTTGGTTGCCGGTTTCAGGAAGAAAGTCTCGTGTGAACTGCGTGGGTGGATCGGGCAACTGTGTCTATATACCGCTCAGGCTCAGTGACCTGGTGGATGGTGGCGGAGAATAGATATCGTATTTGATGTGACCGAGAGTCGAGAGAGTAGCCAAAGCGTTGTTGACGCCAAAGAGAGATGTAGATTTACAGATGACGGATGTGGTCGAGACAGAAGAAGGGCAACAAGGGGAATATACACGCAATTGTCCAGGAAAGATAGAACAATGGGATACCACTTGGGACAATAGGAACAATGGGACGGTACAGAGAGAGTGCCTGGGCGACGAGTCTTCAGATGACCTTCAAATCGTGGAGAGTCTCTTCCAAGGCAACAATGCCTCTCACCTGCCTTTCATCCTCACCTTAGTATCGGATGGTCACATGCCTCAGCTAAACAAGCAATGAAAGTAAGTGATTCCTCTTCGCCTGTTACTCTATCAATCAGCCCCAGCTAGGTAGCCCACACAGATGGAGGGCTTCATTGCAGACTTCTGATCCGAAAAGCCAACACGCATCGCAGACCGAAAATGACCATCGGCAGCCAGCCTGCCTTGACCCAAAAACCCCGTTACGCCGGTGTGGACCTCCTATGCATGTTCGTATTTGGGGATATCGCGAGTCCGCAGCTGGTACCGCTGCTAGTGGTCCAACTCGTCGATGGGTATATCTTGATCGTCACGGCCGACAATGGCGTCCGCAACCTTCCAAATCTGTACTACATTGTCCTCGGCGGCGCTGGCAACAAGCCAAGGGTCGTTCAGATTCCAGCTGAACTCGGCAAGGTGGTCCGTGTGGCCGCCATGCATAAAGAGCCTATCAAGCTTGTCAGCAGATGCGGTTGCACCAGACAGGAGACACAACGCAAACATACAGTTCTGGGGGGCCATCTTCCTGATCGTCAGGGAGCTGCTCCTCTCCAACACGGCTCAGATCCCAGAAGATGACACGTCTGTCGTAGCTGCCACTGCCGAGGATTCCGTGCTCCTGCGGGTGCCATGACAGGGAGGTGACATCGTCATTGTGGCCCTCAAGAGTATGCACTCTCTCCTTCACATTCCGCAGATCCCAAATCCCAATTGTGTTGTCAGCGGAGCCCGTAGCGACCAGGAACTCAGAGACGGGGTTGAACGCCAAGGCATTGACGGCGCCTGTATGGCTTTTTGCCACCAAAGCAGCCTTATCATTTGCGGCCTGACGTGTGTCGAGAATTTGCAACGTATAATCGTCCGATACTGTCCCTATGAAGTGCTTGGCAATGGGGTGATATTGGACGTCGTTGACCCCCGCCTCGTGGTGATGGAACTGGCGGGAGAAATCAAGTTTTTTGCTGCTTCCGGTAACCGTCTTCAAATCCCTTTTCGCGCAACTGTTAGATGCTGCCGCTCCCAAGACCCTATTTGGAGAGCTAGGCTTGCTTACCAGAGACAAACAGTCTTGTCCTGACTACTGCTGGCCAAACTTCCCTCTTCGTGAGGGCTCCAGCAAAGTCCATAACCTTCCTCCTTGTGACCGATCAATTCCAGCTGAGGGTTGACAGTTCCCGTCGGCGTCAAGCTATGCTTGGTTCGGTCGAAGATCAAGATTCTGCCATCCTGACACAGCGTGGAAATGATGTCGGGGTTCTGAGGCTGATATCGAGCCTTGTTCACTTCCTTGGGGTGATCGATCTTCTGGACAATGTTCATGCGAATTGCGGCAATGTCCCCAGATGACGCCTTGCTCCCATAACCGCCGATCTCGCCGCGCTCCTCGTCGTAATCATGGGGATTGGGCTCAATGCCTTTGGGGATCTCAACCTCAGCGATCTGAAGATAGTTGGGCACACCCTCCTTGGTATGTGTACCCAGAAGAAGGCGGTGGATGCGGTAGTTCTTATCCTTGGGCTCCTTGACGTCGGGGAACCACTGGACTGTTAGGGTCGGCCATTCTAGAGCGGTGCTTTACGGAGTTAGTAAAATGAACAAGACTTCATCATTACGAAAGTGTACCTCAGGATCATGTCATAGAGGAAAGGGCTATTCTTCTTCCATGTCTTGTACTCTGGAGGCAGGTGAGCAAAAATCAGGTACATTAGGGTAGGACAGAGCAAACCTTCGTTAATCAACTTCTCTTCCTGATCTACGTCCATGTCATCAGGCACCTGGCCTGCACGACGCATCAGTCAGGCAGCTCCAGGAATAATGGAAGTGAAGTAAGCTCACCGTTGGCCGAGCGAGAGTCTGGGGGAGGCATTTGTCCCTGCTCCGGGCTCCTGGCAGACTCGCGCAGGGTATTTGACAAGATTGAATGTGCGGAAATCTAAAACCCGACCCTGAGGATATGCGACCGTATATGGGGTGCCTGATGGTGTCAAATGCTTGTGACGGTCTCTCCGTAGGTGAGCCCAGCCTGATCGCTTTTCTTGCGGGGGGACCTTTGGTGAGCTTGGAGCTCAACGCGTGCCCCAGGAACGCGTTTAAGTGGTAAAGGCGGAAAGCGGTGGCAGAACTTGGCTTTGTTCCGAAAGCAGATTAGCGCCGAAATATGGGAGGCTGCAGCCGCAGAGTGGGGCGAGTCAGACCGAGCCGCATTTCGGGTCCCACCAAAAGCGGACGAAAGCATCACATCCAACAGACACTCGTAACCTCCCGGCTACATAAACTACGCAGGCGGCAAGGGGTAGCCGGATTTTCAGGGGCGTGAGCCGACATTTCAACCACGCCGAATCTCTCTACTTATATCAAGTCTCTCTCTGTATATTCTGTGTCCGGAGATCGACTCCATTTCTTCTGCGACCTTGCTGGAGCTCTTGCTTCAGTCAGTCACTTAGTTGGCATCATCTGTCCGCCTACCACCTACCTCACCCAGGCATCAACGCCTTCCTGCATTTCCTTCTTCATCCTGTGAAAATCGGCCTTTATTTATCGAGCCGTACCTTTTCCTAGATTTGGATCGACTGCGCTTTGCAACCGCACCTCGAGTTAGCTCCCAGTGCCCCTCCAGAAACCTGTCCACCATCCGCACATCGTTCGGTTCTCCGTAACGTCTGTTCTTTAGCAAACCGCAACCTCGAGTCCATCGTCGGCAAACACGGCGCCGTCATGGGTGTCCCCAAGTTCTTCAGATGGCTCTCCGAGCGCTATCCTGCGATCTCGCAGCTCATCGCCGAGAATCGTATCCCCGAGTTCGACGCCCTCTACCTCGACATGAACGGTATCATCCACAACTGCACCCACAAAGACTCGGATGATACGCAGTTCCGCCTGAGCGAAGATGAGATGTTCATCAGGATATTCAACTACATTGAACATCTGTTCGGGAAGATCAAACCTAAGCAGCTGTTCTTCATGGCCGTGGACGGTGTTGCTCCCCGCGCAAAAATGAACCAGCAGCGAGCGCGTCGTTTCAGGACTGCGCTGGATGCCGAGGTTGCAAGGGAAAAGGCTCTTCGAGAGGGCCAGGAACTCCCCAAAGAGGAGCCCTTCGACAGCAATTGCATCACCCCAGGTAAGGCCAGACCCTCTCACAGCTCGTCTTCTTTCGTGTACTGACTAGAGCAGGAACCGAGTTCATGGCGAAGCTCTCGAGGCAGCTCAGGTACTTTGTCAACAAGAAAGTCTCCGAAGACTCGGATTGGCAAGGATGCGAGATCGTACTCTCTGGCCACGACGTGCCCGGTGAGGGCGAGCACAAGATCATGGAATATATACGCAATGCACGAGCACAGCCAAACTACGAACCTAACATGCGCCACTGCTTGTACGGCCTTGACGCAGATCTCATCATGCTTGGTTTATTGAGTCACGATCCTCACTTCTGCCTCCTCCGCGAGGAGGTGACATTCGGGCGTCAGTCTAAGACGAAGTCCAAGGAATTGGAGCACCAGAACTTCTACCTCATGCACCTTTGTATAGTGCGTGAGTATCTTGAACTGGAGTTTCAGGATCTCAAGAAGGAGGGCGCCATCAGCTTTCCCTTCGATATGGAGAAGGTTATTGATGATTTCATTCTTATGGGGTTCTTCGTCGGCAATGATTTCCTTCCGAATCTGCCGAGGCTTCATATCAACGAAGGAGCTTTGTCCACCATGTTCAGGATCTATAAGCGTGTCCTGCCAAAGTGCGACGGCTACATCAACGAAGGCGGAGACGTGAACGTTAAGAGGCTTGGCTTACTCCTTGAGGAGTTGAGCAAGGAGGAATTCCGATTCTTCGAACACGAGAATGAGGGCGCGAAGTGGCTCCGAGCGAAGCGGAGTCTCAAAAACGGTGACCATGAGGCCCCAAAACCAAAGGGGAAGGTCATCATCACTTCACCGCAAAAGTCGCTGTGGAAGCAAAAGATTCGAAAGTTCGTCACTGCAAGATCGCCGCAACTGCTCGATCTCGGAACCGAGCTCAAGGCCGAGGACCGGAAGTTCGTCCAAGATCTTGCTGACAGCCTCAACATCCACTGGGCAACCAAAGAGGACGACGATGGCCACCGGCATCTCGTGCTGTCTTTCCCAGAGAAGCCCGACACGGAAGAGGACGAGGAGGACGATGAGTCTCAGTTGGCCGTGTCTCGTGTAGTAAAGAAGTACGACAACGCCGAGATTGTCGACATTTCGCCTGAAGAAGCGCAGGCTGATATGGAGGCGCAGTACCAGCAGAAGTTTCAGGAATGGAAGGACAAGTACTACGCTGAGAAGTTCGTCGAGTGGACACCCGAGAACAAGGACGAAGAGCTCAGAAAGCTCTGCGAGAACTACGTCCAGGGCCTGCAATGGGTCCTCTTCTACTACTACCGGGGGATTGCGTCGTGGCCCTGGTTCTACCAATATCACTATGCTCCTCTTATATCCGATGTCCAGAAGGGGTTGGGGGCCGATTTCAATTTCAAGTTGGGTCAGCCATTCAGACCATTCGAACAACTAATGGGAGTTTTGCCGGACCGAAGCAAGAAGATCGTCCCTCCGATATACTGGGACCTCATGACAAATCCGGACTCGCCGATCATCGACTTTTATCCGCGAGACTTCGAGCTAGACATGAATGGGAAGAAGATGGAATGGGAGGCGGTCGTCAAGATCCCCTTCATCGACGAGAAACGCCTGCTCGATGCCATGGCTCCCAAGACTGCACAACTTACGGAGGATGAGAAAGCCAGGAATGACTTTGGCGTACCTCTGAAGTTCACCTACTCGCCCGGTCTCGACTTTGTCTACCCGTCCTCCCTCGTAGGCATATTCCCAGATATTCCCCACTGCCACTGTGTTGAGAATATCTTCGATCTCCCGCCCACGGACGGTCTCGATTACCGTACAGGGCTCATGGATGGCGCACTTCTTCACGTCTCAGCCCTGGCGGGTTTCCCCAGCTTGGCCACTCTGCCGTATACAGCGGCTTTGGGCTTCCATGGGGTCAACGTGTTCCAGCAAGACAGTCGGAATGAGAGCATGGTCGTGACACTGTCAGGTACCGAGATGCGCACGAAGATTGAGTCTGCTAAGGCCAAACTTGGCAAACGATGCTTCGTCGGCTATCCGTTCTTGACGGAGGCGAAGGTCATGCGAGTCTCTGACGAGCTCTTTGACTTTGTCCTTGCTGAAAACGGCTCTGGCGAGGTCCTCGTACGGGACCATGCACACAAGGAAATCGATGAATGGCAAAAGATGGCAAGGCGCTCTGAGGACTACTATAGCAAGCGTCTAGGCATCATCATCGGTCAGGTCGAATCCATGGTCCATGTCCACATGCTCAAGGGACTGGTCAAGACCGAGGAAGGCGCGACGGTCAAAGAATATGGCGAGATCCCTGGCATTCTCGAAGAGTATGCCGCGCAGACGGTCGTGGACAATGTGGTCAACGAAGATGAGCGCTTTATCGAGAGAGCAGCCCTCCCCATTGAGGAGGAATTCCCTGTTCATTCCCACGCCTTCTTTTTGGGAGAGTTCAACTACGGTCGCCCTCTAGAGGTCATCGGCCACGCCGACAACAAGCTCGAGATTTGGCTCTCTGCTTTGAAGGGGAAAGAACAGGACTTTGCCAAGCCATTGATCTTCAAGTACGAGCGGGAAAATCGGTACATGCCATCATTCCACGTCGCGAAGGATTTGGGCCTGCATCCGCTAGTCTTGAGCAAGATCACTTCGTCGTTCCAACTCCTCACTGTCGGCGACCTGAAGGTCAATCTCGGGCTGAACTTGAAGTTCGAATCTCGCAAGTTGAAGGTGTTGGGATACTCGCGCAAGTCTCAGAGTGGATGGGAGTTTAGCCAAGCGGCGATCAAGCTGATCATCGACTACATGACGACGTTCCCAGATTTCTTCGCGGGTCTCCAGAGGAATCCAACGGCGAAGGATCCCAAGGCTACTGACGTGTGGAAAGATGAGGCTACTGCTGTGGCTCGGGTGAAGGAGATTGGTCAGTGGCTCAAGGCTGCCAAAGTCAACCAATTGGATAAGGTCCCTCTTGATGCAGAACAACTGGACTCGGACGTGGTCATGGCCCTCGCGGCGGCAGCCGACGAATCCATGAAAGCCTTCCAAGGTGCTGAGAATAAGCGAATGAAGGCCGTTCCGCGGAGTGCGCTCCTGAAGCCTTCTGACGCCGAGCAGAGACTTGGGAATCAGCGCTTTGGCTTGGGCGACCGCGTGGTCTATGTTCAAGACTCAGGAAAGGTGCCTATTGCCATCCGCGGCACCGTGGTTGGAATTAGCCGTGCCGGCCAGAACAAGGTCCTTGATGTCCTCTTCGACACGACGTTTATGAGCGGAACTACTCTTGATGGGCGTTGTCCTCCTTTCCGGGGACAGACAATCTCGGACTCTTCTGTCTTGAATCTGACTGACCGGCAGGTCGTGGTTGGATCCAAGGCTGGTCTCGAGCGCCGGCCTGTCCGTGCTGTTGGTTCGGTTACGACAATGGCTAACGGTGGTGCCTATGGCGCGGGGACGAAGCAATACCGCGACGCCCCTACCCCTGCTCCTCTTCGAGGTTCCTTCCGTGGGGCTATCAACGGGGCGAATGTCCACTTGGGCAGGGGAGCTCACGGGTCGCCGGGCCACCGCGGCAGCCTGAACTTGCAGCCCAGCAGCATGGTCTATCGTCCAGCTCCAAATGGCACGGCGCCGCACGCGCACGGTGTGCCGAACGGAACACACCAGCAGACGAATGGATTCACCCCGCGTGGCCGAGGGGGCCGCGGCGGACGAGGACGAGGCGGTTATCCAGCCGCGCAGGGTGCCGCGCCCAACGGGCATCCGACCCCGGCTTCGCAGGGCCCGCCACCCACAGAGTCATACAACAACATGCCGCCGCCTCCGAACTTGGACGCTCGTGGCCGCGGCCGTGGTCGGGGACGCGGTGGTTCGCGTGGTCGAGGCGTTCCTCAGAGAGGAGGCAGAGGTGGTGGAGCTCCTGCTGCTCAGCAGCAGCAGCAACAGGCTGCTCAGGGTTAGGATTTCTGAGCGCCTTTTGGCGTCTGGACTCATCATGATGAACGAAGGATATACGGCCGGGGATGGTTGGGTATTGAGACGGTTCCTCTATCTTTCATGTATGCGTGGGGGGGAATGGATCTTCTCATACTCGGGCCGGGGTTTTACAGGATGAAAAGTAGAGGATGCCAGGGGCATGGGGCGTATGTAGAAAGATGGAGGTGGCTTCGGTATACGTAAAAGAGAAAAATCAAAGAGAAAATCACTTGCATCGCGGAGAATTGTAATCAGGACGTGACACTCTCATACGTGAGTATCTGGTGCTTTTCTTTTACTCTGCTACGTCCGGTGCCGGGCGACCAACAGCACATAATCCGTCAGTCCAGCAGCGCCTCGAAGCAAATCCCAGCCACCGCATGAGGTAGGATCGCCGGGAGCAACTCCAGATCCCCTCTTGAACCCCCTCATGAGCTCTTGCTTTTGCCTTCGTCCTTCTTCTTCACCGCCGGCAGGCTGAACACCTTGCTCACGCCGCCCTTCATGCGCTTCCACCGCCCGACGTCCGTCTCATACTGGTCCCACGTGAGGAGCCCGACCCAGGGCTGCACGTTGTAGTGGAGCCTGAGCGTCACCTCGTCGGTCTCGCCGATCTTGCCGGAGGGGTGCGTGATCTGGTACTTTGGCTTCTGGTTCTTTAAGGAGAGCTTGCCCCTGTTTCAACAACCCAATTCGTCAGCACGCTTCTTCTTCTTCTCCTCCTCCCATTTCCTCGGCTCCAGATTTGCCAACCAAGGTCTAATTGCAGGGAAAGAAACTCACCGGCTGGGGTCGACGCTCTTGCCCTCGCCGCTCTTGAGCAGCTTCCGCTTGGCCACGGGCCCGAGGTTGGTCAGGTGGTCGGCGGAGGGCGAGGTGATGATGGCGTCCCAGATGACGGCGGAGTTGGTGACGTTGCCGGGGCTCTCGGCGGCGGGCCACTCGGCGGTCACGTAGGCGAAGACCTGCTTCGTGTTCCAGGTGAAGAGCGACGAGAGGTCGGCGTCGAGGGAGAACTTGAGGATGGCGTACTCCTCCTTCTTGGTGGAGTAGTAGTGCGGGCGGCCGCGGACTCTGTCGAGGGGGAGGAGGGGACATGTCAGTTCACTGTCTCTTGCTTTCTGGAGGGGTGGGGGTCCTTTGTTGCAGCTTACACCTGGACATTGGTCGTCTTGATGGTGCCGCTGGGCGTTCGGGGAGCGAGGAAGTCTGTCGCAGCGATGAGGGCGGCGACCGCGAAGGCGACGGTCGTGAAGAAGCCAAAGGTGTTTTGGAGCCGCGCTAAGCTGTTATACATTGTGCCGTGTGGTTCAAGCGAGCGGAAGGTGTCCCGCCTGGCTGAGGGAGAAGAGTAGACAGTTGTACGTCTGGTCACGACTCTCGTCGCTATGTCACGGTTCTAGCGCACATCTGCTTGGCTGCTTAGGAGCGCCTACGAGCTGGAGCTGAGGCCACGTTTAGACCGGGGTCCTACCTTATCGGCCTTATCAGAGCCGCGCCTAACCTTAAATTCAGGTTTCCATTCCCAAAGCCCCGTCGCCTCCATTCTTCAAGGGACCGATCCGTCGTCTTTGTTTGTCGTCGACTCGAGATGCACATTGAAGTCTTGATGTTTTACTGTACCGTGTTCTTGTTTCTTCATCTAACGGGTTCTCGCGAGTATGTCGTGTGCCCTCGCTTCTCAATACTACTCAGAAGACATTGGAATTACTCGCCAGTGGCGGTGGCACCTCATTTGCTCGGTGCTTCGTTGCCGAAGACCCTTTCCCCCATTTTATACTCTGTTGCCCGTTCCATCTCATGCTATGAACACAAAACAACCAAGTGGTATCCAGGATTCCGTACAATCGTTTCTCTGTGTGTGAAAATGCGTTGGTATCATCAAAGAAGATTTCGACCGAGAAGGACAGAAAAAGAATGGCCGAGAGGTCGGCCTGTACGTCAATCCAACATCACCTAACATACACCCCTCCGAGTATTACCCATTTCTTATCTCCCATAACTTCATGGCGATACGGAAGGCGTCGTGACCACGAGCGTGTCGGGGCTCTCTCCCTCAGAGAACGGCGTCCGCGATCCTCCCTCGTGTCTTTGCTCCTCGGGGATGGCCGACAGGAACACCGATGAAGGACTCTCCGGCTCCTTTCCCTTCCTCGACTGCGCGGGCGGGCTCAGACGGCTCGAGCTTCCGCTTGGCGATGGCGTCGACGGTTTCGCCGGTCCGGCAGGGGAGGTGGTGGCAGGAACAGTGGGAGCAGCGGTCTCTTGCGGAACCACCACCTGCACGAGTGGCACCGTGGCTGCCTCGGCCGCCGATGGCTTGATCCTCTCATCGACCCTCAGGATCTCCCTTGCGAGACCTCTTACCCCTGTCGCGACGGTCTCTGGCCTCTCCCAGGCTAGCAGCCCCGCCCTGCCCGGCAGCCGTTGCGAGAAGACGACGATATAGTGCGCGTTGCCCCAGGCCGGGCAGGAGTAGCTCGAGCCTTCGCCGCGCGCAATTGGAACCATGGGTATCGTTTCGGCATCGGCGGCGTTCCCATCCTGCACAGCCTCATCCCCTTTCTCCCCGAGGAACACTGTGATGGCTACCCTCGGCTTGGCGCCATCCTTCCTTCCCTTGCTCTTGCCCTTATCCTTTTCTATCCTCTCGTCGTGCGCCGCGCAGTGCGCCCAGAATCGCATCGCGTATTCCGGCCCCGGCACCCACGCCAGCTGCGTGAAGGTGATGATCTCGTCTGGGGTGAACTGCGCGCGCTGGCTCAGCAGGCGCAGACCCGCGAGCACGAACACCAGCAGCCCGACGGGCGAGTCGCACATGGCGTATGCGAGCGTGTTCGGCTCGCGCAGGCCAAGCCTGTTCAAGCCGAGCTCGGCCGTGGAGAACCGCTCCTTCTTGCGGACCGAGCCACCGACGCTGGGTCCAGCGGGGGTCGAGGGCTTCCGGGCCTGCTTGAGCGCGGAAAAGTCGTCGTCGCTGTAGCCCAGTATCCCTGCGTGGAAGAAGCTCGCTATGGACCACTTCGTCCATTCCCATGGCGCCTCGGAGAGCTTCGGTGACGCGATGGGCGGGCTGATGAAGTGCGAGCCGACGCAGGAGTCTGGGTAGTGGGTTGCGATGGAGCTGACCAGTCTCCAGTCAATCTCCGCCGGTGACGCCTGAGCAGCGCCAGCATTGCTGACGAGGTAATGGGAATAAGAGAGACGGCGCATCAGCGTATCGAGCATGTCCGCCGCGGTCGAGATCTCGGAGATATTATTAGGGAAGGCGTCGCTGAAGCCCAAGCCGGGCAGCGAAGGGATGACCAGGTGGAAAGGCTGGTTATTTGCGACATCCTCGGGGTCGGTCAGAGGCTTGACGAGATGCGTGAGTGACAGGTTGGAGAAAGGAAATGGGGGTATCAAAAGGAGAGGCAGCGCATTGGCATGCGCCGAGCGAACGTGGATGAAGTGAATCCTGAGAGGGGCCTCCGAAGAAGGAACCGAGATCGCAGTGCGAAACTGCGCAATGTTGTTGAGATTAGTCTCCTGGTCTCTCCACGAGTACTTCTCCAGCCTGCGGCATGCGTCAGCGACATCTGAAAATTGCAAGAAAGCGATGAAGACGCGATGCGCCGAGATCTCTCATCTGAGCCCGAACTCTCGAGATCTCTCGTCCTCGACTCCACAGGCGGATCGCGACATTGACCTACCAATAATCGATCAGAGGCTCCACCTGCGCCTTCGGCTCCCACCAGTCCTCCGCCCTGGGCTGGGACAGCTCGTGAGGCAGACGAGTGAGCTCGAGCTTCTGCTTGGTGAGGTCGAGATACTTGGTCGAGACCTGCGACGATGCGGGTTGGGTCGTGTCAGCCACAGCTGTTCTCCAGAAACGGTGAGGATCGGCCCCCTACGCACGTGTATCCTGTAAGGCTTGACCTCCTCGGCGGCGGGAGAGCCGCCGGCACCTTCAGCTTCGGCCATTTGCGGGTTTCCCTCTCTCACATAGCATACCCGAACAAGAAAATCTAGTACGACAGACAGGCTGGGCCTGGTAAAAAAGAACGAGCGCGAATCGGGGAGAAAACAAGAAAAATAGGACAAGGAGTCAGAACGGGGAAAAGCGTTTCACAGTGAGAAAATCGGTCAAGTAACATAAGTAGGCAAAGTAATAATATAAACACGTCAGGCGGGAGAAACAAGCTGGCGCTGTCCCGTTCATAAAACTACGGGAGCACCTAAGGTAGCCTGGCAGGCCTGGGTAGGTAGCTAAGGTATCCCAGCTATTAAGGGTCCTGCTGCTGGGGGGGGCCGCGCCGGGCTGTGGGGGGTACACAGTACTGTGTATAGAGGTCGAGTCCGCGTGGCTTGAACACGCTGACACGGCAAGCCGCACACCTTACATGTGGCACCTGTGGCTGGTGGTCTGCTAAACACCGTCCCGTGAGTGGCCACCTCCGATCTAGGCCCTGGATCGGCCCCTGAAACGGTGGCTGTGCAGACGAGGCCCCGCGCCGTTTCGGAAATGATCTTCGGGGATGTAAGTCCGGTCTGGGCTACTTTGCCGTAAAGGGGGGGCCACGCCGTCACCCCGTATGCGGTGCCGCCGGGTGGTCCACCACGCTTTTCCGGGTGGACTCGCAGTGTTCCAGAATTGGAAACAGGCCGTGGATGGCAAACGAAATCAAGGCAGGGAGGCCGGGCATCGACGGTCGATCAGGGCCTGCCGGAGCCTGAGTGGCCGGACAGCCGGGCACGCTTCCACGATCGACGCCACTCGTGTGGTAGGTGCATATCGCATTCGCAACCTCAAGGCACTTGCAGGAACCCGGAGCACGGCGGTTCCAGAACGGTGGGCAGAGACTGCAGAGCTGGCGGCGTTGAAAAAGAGTCACCTGCTCTTTCTCCTGCATCCCTCAGCTGCTGCGGTGGAAGATCGCCACAGATATGACGCTCTGAAGTATCGTCTCTTCATCAATTGATCGATAGTATCTACTAGCCCTTCTTCCTTAGAAGTAGCTACAGCCGTCCGGCCGCCGTGGTGGTGCCATGGCTCCCTCCCTGATGGCAACGGTCATCCACTCGTCGCCTCTCATTCCTACTAGCTGACACGACGACGCTTAGATGTTGTCCCACAGCATCTTGCGGCGTACCTAGAAACACTCGCCACACGTCAAGATCAGGTATAGATGTGCCGAGAGGCATGTCTCGGCTGTTAGCCGCTGTACAACTCGTCCTCAGATAAGGGGTTGTTCCTCCACTCTTTAGCATGGCCAGTGTGATAATGTCTCTCCCAGCTAGTGTAGGCTGCCCATCTTGGGCAAGTTCTTGCAGACGCGTCCCAAAATTAGTGTATGCCTGCAACGCCAGACAAGCACTGCTAATGACTAGGAGGACATGGCCGGCCAGTCACATTGCCAGCAACCCTGGCCTATTCGCCCCGCGTCACCTGGGAGTTGGGGCTTCCTGGGCCTGTGGGTTGGCCACCCCGGAGATTGATGGCGCCTATCCTCGAGACGATGTTGCTCCCTACAGCGTCGACAGCGCCTCGAGGAGACGCCAGGCTTGGGCCCTCCGGTGCCGTCTCCTGGACGCGGAATAGCTTGATCGCAGTGCCGTTCCATATTCCAACGGTTCCTCTCGAGACCTGCATTTCGCTACTGAAGATGAAACCCCAGATGAGAGACTCGTACCACCCCAGGGCCAGCGGCGACCACTCGAACGAGTGGACACGAATGGGCGATGCCTCGACACCAGCGAGTCGCACCTCTTGAATCCTCCGCAGCGTGTCCGGCGTTGGATGGTCAACTACCAAGGCCTGTCTGGGGAGTAGCGCGGTAAGCTGCTGTATGAGCGTGAGAATTGTGTGAAGCGGAAGCTCTGGCAGCCAACTGTCAATCCAATGTGCGCTCGGCTCGAAGATACCGCTCTGCGATTGGGCGGACGCAGAGTAGCCTCCAAGGCTCGTGGTGCTGTTCTGTCTCGAGAAAGCATGCATTCCCGCCGGCATCTTGCCCCTTGCCTTCTCCGACATCCCCCGCAGCTGTGTTGGCACAGCATCTTCAACTACAGATGACGCTCTCGAAGGATTCTCGCTCGGGCTAGACTGCGACGGTGTAGCCCGATGTTCATCATCGTCACTCTCATCGTCATCACCAATCGCAAACGTGCCATCTTCTGGCACGTCGCTGAGAGCCGGGGCTCGAGGATGGGATGTAGTTGGACTCCGCAAGCTCTCTGTTGAGCTCCGCGTCGAGCCCAGTTCCGAAATGTCCGACGACGCCCTCGATTCTTTCCGGCGCTGATTGCGTCTCGCGATTTCCTCTTGTCCGCTTTCTAACGTGAATGTGCGCAGGGCCTCGAAGCGCTTTCTGTGCCGAAGTACCGCGGCCACAAATTCAGGATTTTCTGGGACGGAGTCAGCTCACCGCGGCAGAGCAAGGCAAATATGGAAGGATAACGCGCATAGGGGTGAAATCTACGAAAGCGACGATGGCCGGTTACATACTTTTATACTGGTGCTCGATGATGGAGTTTATGGACTCAAGCAGAGATTGCAGGAGATCGTGATTCGTTTCGTTCGCCAACAGAAACGACGGTGAAGACATAGAGTTGAAGAGCTGCAGTAGCCGTGCGCTGGTTGCCGTGCTGATTCCTTCGAGGAATGGCGCGATGTTATTGATCACGGCTAACAATGCCGGATATATAGCGCTGAGCTTGCCATGGCTTGTCGTGATGAGGTTGTATATTGACTGACCATCCGTTAGAACGAGGCAGCGCACATTGTCATACAAGTCGCTTACCTGGATAAGGAAGTCGGCATATGTTCCGTAGAATCCTTGGATCCGAATGACGGGAGGCAGAGTATCTTGTGCCTCGAATGCCTTATTCAAGTTGACACCAAAGTTTCGCTCGACGCTCAACGTCTGCAAGAGAAACGCGCACATTCGCACAACGCCTTGCTTGGAAGCGTCGTTCTTGTATTCCAGCGCATGGAATAGGATTAGGACGACAAAGTCATGTACTCTCTCGGTGTCGATGAGGTAGGACCGAAACCGTTTGTTGCACTGGGTGATCTCCCAGAAGAGCATTATTGTCTCGGGCGCAAAGCGGACAGAAGACTGTGTGCCAGGGATATACGAAGCATTAGCTTGCAATGGCTGGTTTAATATCCTCGTCATGCCGTCGACTATGAACTGGAAATCCTGCGGTCGATGGATGCGGCCGAGGAAATGACGGTACCAGTTCTTCTGTGCGTCGCCACTGCTCTGCTCTGGAACGGGGTAGAGGAGTGTGACCAGAAGGAATTGTAGCGAATAGGTGACGAGAATTTGCTTGGGATCCTTGAAGACCAAGCTGTTGTAGGGTACTCGCCATGTCGCAGGATTATACTTCATCGTCTGAAAGAATGAGCTAATGCCGATGTATAACAGAACCAGCTGGACGACGTACCGTATTCAGAAGTGAGCAGAGCATGGATAGAACCACCTGCTTATCCGGACACGAGCATATATGGGTCAGAGCGCGTACGCCTTCCTGAGGCAGCATTGTCGGCGACATGTACATGCTCTGGCCGGTTATTGCTAGGAGCAGCCGCAATATCTCGACGCGATTGCCTTCATATTCTTTCGTGGTAGGCACGGCCTGGTTGCAACCAACACCACTTTGCCAAATGGCATAGCTGACCTTGGGCTTGCCGTGCGGTTGTTTGGCGACGGTCAGGTCGGAGAAGAAGAGCAGGTCAATGAGTGTGTCTATGAGCTCCTCCGCTAGTGGCTTCGCGTCCTCGAAGTCATCGGTGCGTGCAGGGGGCTGGTCCTCCTGCGCTTCGTCAAACAGAACCTCTGTGGCGATGGACGACTGCCTCGTCCGCTTCCGCCTAACCCCCCAGAAGAAGCGCTCTCCCCATGCTTCCAGCGAGTCCTTCTCGTAAATGTACGGAAATACGCGGGTCAGAACCCTTATACAATTCAGAGCGTCTCTCTCAGGAGCAAACGCCGGGTCCGGGAACGACGGGTGGTGCCGCAAGACGAAGAGTCGCGAGGTCACGGCAAGTATGAGGGTCTCTAGATTCTCGAGGGCACGATCGCGGGTGCGTCGGATATCGGCTGCCGAAAAGAGGCTGAATACGTCTTCGGAGTGTTCAGGCAGCTCCCAGAACTGTAGGCTTCGGTCAGCGAGGGAGGTGCAGCGTGAATGGCATCAAGTCTGGGACGGAGAGAGACAAACAGAAGTCCAGTAGGGGTCATCGGCGGGAATGTTCCGTTCTTCTGAGAGCCTGAATATTCCCTTCTTGAACACAAGCTTGGAATCGCTCGCACCCATGTTGGCTACTCGGTAGCATATCGCGATTTGCCGCGGGTGGTGTTATGGACTTGGCACAATGGAGAGTTGGCTGGCCCGAGAGGTGTGGATTCGAGGATGAGGTTACGGTATCGGTACCTCCGTACACCGAGTTACATCAGACCTGCCGTCACACAGACGCTCGGGCCATCGCCCATCTCTTATCGCTCGCCGTCGTTTGGCATGCGAAAGGTGAAGAGAGTTTCTACCACAATACTGATTGACATGTTTGAGTCGTTTGGCCCTCATTACATTACCTCCTCCTTTTGAGACATAACACATACTTCCATGTTAGCACGTCGAGCAGTAACAGTGACGTACTGAGTAGCGGCTCCAGACCTTCACCCTACCTTAGGTACGATACTTGTATGGAAGTAACCAAGTGCTAAAATGGGTTGCAGTAGCAGCCCCACGTTAGCAACTTGCAGCTGGGCTGTTAGCGGCGACGGAAGGGAGAACGGGCCCAGAGAGGGTAATTAACATGGCAACGATGGCAAGTCACAACAAGAGGTGGACTTCGACGTGAGAACCACAGACCTCTTCGCCAGAATATCGACGTATTAAGAGGTTGGTAGAAGTATCACTGGCAAACCGGACCAAAGCAGACTTTGCAGAATGGGAGGACCGGACATGCCTGCGATCACTGCTATGCAGATCTGCTATTCGGGCTCTTTATGCTTCGTGGTATCATTTTACATCAGCCGATTATCGTGCCGGAGTCTATAACCAAGTGTTTCCTGACGTCCTCCTTCCTTTCTCGTACAGCCACTTATTGTTCAACCCGACGCTCGTCCTCTTGCTAGGAGATGACGGACTAGGCGTCCCAGGGGCATCGGGGAAGAGGCTCGACGCGGTGCTCGCTCCAAGCGGGCTCGGCGAGCCAAAGGACGACCGCCGCACGCCATTAACGCCACCGGCCATGGCCTTCTGCAACAGCGGACTGGTGTTTGCGGGTGAGAATGGTGATCCGCTCGGTCTTCTTCCAGACGTCGGGCTCCCGTACGCCGGGCTTCCATTGCCCTTGTTGGATAACGGTGATGCACTGTAGCTAGCCTTGCTGCCAACGGAACCCGAAATGGATGGCGTGCGGGAGTATTTCGGCGGAGTGCTGTATACCGATCCTGGCGTGGGCGGCGCTGAGCTGGGAGGCAGGCCGAGCAGTTTTCGCTGTGCCGGGGTGAGCGGGATGTCGGAGATGTCGTCTTGTCGGCGCATGAGAGGCAAGACGGCCATGCTGATGTTGAACAGCGGTATCAGCTGCAGGAACAAGTAGCCCCAGCCAAGGTAGCCCTTAGAGACCTTGGACAACCTGGTTGTATGCTTTGTTAGTAAGATAGCACCGGGTTGCAGAGCGGTGCGCAGTACGTACATCTGAGACGGGCCATAACTCGAGAAAACCGAGTGCAGAGTCCAGATGATGACCAGAGCGCCAATGTTGTAGAGTATGGTTTTGATATTGGCTTCTGAGAACACACTCGCACTCTGCCGCCTTGCTATTTCGTTGAGTCGCGGGTGTTTCCAGTTGCCAGGGCTCTCGGAAACTGGGAGTGGCTTCTTAATCGCTGTCGGTGTGGCGGGCGCCCTGCTCGTGGCGAGCGCCGTTGAAGACATAACGAAGAACAAGTCTGTCTGAGGTTGGCGGATTGCAAAAGTTGCCGTTATTGGCAGGATAAGGCTGTCTGTGCAACAAGCAGCTTCGCTCTGACGGTACGATCAATTATCGAATTGTCTCGCCTCGAGATGAGGCGCGGCTGGAGGAAGTGGTCGGGTGTAAATTTTCTGCTGGTTAGTAAGGTCCTACGTTGGGCGCTGCCGAAGGCAAGCAACCCGAGTCGATCGCTGCCTTGTCGTCGAGGAGTAGTTGTTCTGGGAGTTGACAAAGGAAGCTATTTCCACGCGACCAAAATCAACAGAAGCTGCCTGGCGACCGACAGGGAGCGCAGGGATCAGGTACCTAGGTACCGCATAGCGCCACATTTGCGAGGGACGTTATGGGAAGCGGCCAAATGTTTGCGCGATCCAATCAGAAGCTTCACTTTGAGCTGACAGCTGGCAGGGTCCAGGGGTATGCGACGGCAGTGTCGTCAGGCTGTCAGCTCTCATCCCCCGCCATCTTCTTATCGTTGACGCTCCACGAAGCACGGAGAGCCTCTCGTTCCTCCAGCATTTCCGGCCTGTCTACTGCGCGAGCGAAGGGATGCTGCGTTGCCGTGCAGCCTTGTCCTCAGCGTTCTTCTCGAAACTCACTTATTGTGTCTTGTTTATTGTTGACTGGAACAGAGAGGCAAGATGGGCTTCGACAACTTGATGTACCAGTTCGACCAGGCTGTCACTCGCCTGTTCGGCCAGTGGAATGCCTACAGCAGCGCCATTGTCACGGCTCTTATCGTCCTGGTGTCATACAAGATATTCACCCGCACCGAGGCGGATACGCACCCGATGCTCCTTGCCCGCCAGGCGCAGGCGTCACCTGTCCGACAGGAAGGAGAGTCTCCCGTGTACCGATCACATTCAGCTCCTCATGGAATGCCTCTAAACTCCGGCCTGAATGTGAAGGATCCCGGCGCGTCGAAGTGGGCAAAAGGGCGGGATGGCGATCTCAGGGATATCTGGAGGCAGGCTGTCAACGGCGCATCTTCCGAGGGTGATGGTCCCGGAGGCAGAGGCAAGATCCTGACTGTGATGGGAAGTGAAAAGGTGCTTGAGCACGACCTTGGTACGTAATTCTCATAACATTTGGTGCTGGCAGCCGCTGACCATCTCACAGGTGACATCACTCGGCAGATCAACCTGATAGGGCAACATATTCTCGACCAGGGCGGCAACCGGGTCGCCATCTATCTCCCCAACTCTATCGAGTTCATGGCCACGCTGTTTGCATGCTCCTTCTACAACCTGACTGCCATATTGATTCCTTTCGATAAGCCCGAGGATGCCGTGATCTCCATGCTCCGAAGATCAGCTGCGGACACCGTGGTTACCGTTGCTGGGTCGTTCCCCTTCGATAGCGTCGTCAAGAGCTATCCAGCTCTTCGCCAGCTCGTGTGGGTTGTTGAGGAAGGGAACAAGCACCTGGACTGGAACGAGGTCCCCGAAGGGACGGGAGGTAGTGTCAATGTCGCCACTTGGCAGGACATCGTCCAGGACCAGCCCATCGACGCGGGTAAAGAATTGCCCCCCCTGGAGGGTCAAACGGAAGCGAGAGATGTAACGGTTTTCTGGGATACCAAGCCAGGTGTCATTGAAGAGATGGTGCGGTTCACCAGCGCCAATATCGTTTCCGCTGTGGCTGGCCAGATCTTCGCGATTCCCACCTCGCAGAGGATAGGCCCGTCCGATCTCTTCCTGCCCGCGGATTCCCTCGTCAACAACTACACGCTGGTCCTCACGCTCGCAGCCCTATACTCGAACGCGTCCGTGGCTTTCAACTCGGTCGCCGGCAGGTCTCTAGATCTTACCGTAGCCACTCGAGGGGTCGCCCCGACTATCCTTGTCACGACCCCCGAAGCTTTATTAAAGACGCACCAAGAGACGAGTGGCTCGCTAAAGTCGTTCTTGGCCAGCAAGATCCATTGGCTGCAGAAACGGAGCCTCACGCAGGATGGTGTCATGCCTGCTGCGTCCTTCTTAACAAGCTACAACGACTCTCTGCGGCCGGCCATCGGCCGCCAGCCCGGGAAACTCCGGCTAATCTTCACCGCCGAGCGCGCGGGCGCCGGCACGCCCCAGCTCTCGTCCGAGGTGCTGTCCGACCTCCGTGTCTACACGGGCGCCAGGGTCATCTATGCCCTCACGGCCCCGAAGGTGGCTGGCGCCGTTACGCAGACGGGCTTCTACGACTACCGGGTGCATGAGGATGCATGCTCCCACTTCGGTCCTCCCCTGACTTGCACCGAGATCCTCCTGAGAGACTCTGCGAGTCACAAGGTCACCGACGACAAGGCCGAAGGCGAGGTAAGGACGAATCATATACCTGTCCAGATGGCACATTTCCCTAACATGGAACAGATTGTCGTCAGGGGCCCCTGCGTTGCTGGTGGCGAGGCTGCTCTCGGTGTGATGGGCAAGATCCGCCCTGATAACACGTTGGCTTACGCCTAGACACGAGGAGGTATGGCTAAGCTACGATGATATGACGGCTTCTACGTCGCTCCAACGGAGCTCCTGTGTACCTTTAGTATTTGCCTCACGTTAGTAAAGAGGCAGAAGAATTTACGATGTTCCACAATAGGGAGTGAGCCATGAGAACTTTGTCTACGGCACAGCCGAGCCGATGACAAAACTTGCTAATGATGTATTCTGATATTCGTAGCAAGAAGACATTAGGATGCCATCGGTCCCCATATCCGTACAGAAGCGCAAACTCATTAATGTCTTGCGACCCTTGCATGTCCACGACCAGAATCATGTGCAGTATTTATCAAGATAACCTTGCCATTGCCAGAGACGCCGAGCCAACCAAGCCAGAACACCATCCTCGTAAGTAAACATCATCATCATGCACCATTTCTGTACACCTGAGCTCCCTGGTTCCGGAACATGATGGTGTCCCTCCTCTGCATGATCATTAGCGCCCGGTTGAGCGCCTGCTCACTAAAGCCTTTCTGCTCAACCATCTCACGACGCAGTGTGGCGAGACTCGTGCTCCACCCAATAGGCAGACGGCGCTTGAGCTCGGCCTCAATCTTGCTTGCCTCGTCATTCAGCTCGCGGCTGCCCTGGTTGCTGCCCTGGTTGACAGCGTCCATGGTCGAGCACAGGAACAGCCGGATCGCCTCGTCGACGTGCTGCTCCGTCGCCACGGGCGACAGCGTCAGCTTGGCCAGCGACTCGGTGATACGCACAATAGCCTCGAGTTGGCGGACGGTGATGGGAATCGAGGATCGCGAGTTCGCTTCCATCTCGGAGGCGTGCACCTGCTTACGGATGGACACGAAGTGCGAGGACAGTTTCTCTGCTGCCGCTTCGCTGAGGCGAGGAGCGCATCGTCTGAGAGAGCACAGTCAGCAAGATGCTTAGGTCGATACTGATAAGAAGGGGCTTCAACTTACGATCTGCAGTAGCTCAGATATCTCCGCATCTTTTCCACGGGAATCTCAGATTCTGGCTGCTCTTCGATTCCCCGGCCGCCCATGTGAATACCCATGACATGCTTTGCAATCCGCTCATCCTTGCCCCTCTCGTGCTCATCTTTGACGATGAAGATCATGTCAAATCGAGACAAGATGGTCGTCTGAAAGTCAATGTTCTCACCGGGCGTTTTCATGTCGTCATAACGACCAAAGATGGGGTTGGCAGCCGCCAAGACTGATGTCCTGGCGTTCAAAATTGTTGTGATACCAGCCTTGGCGATGGAGATGGTCTGCTGTTCCATGGCTTCGTGAATTGCCACGCGATCCTCATCACGCATCTTGTCGAACTCGTCGATACATACCACACCACCATCCGCAAGCACCATTGCACCACCCTCGAGATAGAATTCCCGCGTGGACTGGTCCCGTTGTACCGAGGCCGTCAGACCAGCTGCGGAAGAACCTTTGCCAGATGTATAGATTGCAATAGGAGCTGCCTTCTCGACGAACTTCAGAAGTTGTGACTTTGCCGTACCGGGGTCACCCAGAAGAAGAACATTGATATCTCCTCTCAGTTTCATTCCATCTGGGAGTATCTTCTTGGATCCACCCAGAAGCAGGCACAATATAGCCTTCTTGATATCTCTGTTACCATAGATAGACGGCGCGATGCAGTCCGCCATTACGGAGTAGAGATCAGGCCTTCGACTTAATTCCAAGAATTCTTGCTCTTCCTCTTCCGAGAAGATAGCTTGTCCCTTGGCAGTTTGATCGATGTCAGTCCGAATGCCGACAGCTCTCAGATAAGGAGTCCGGATGGCCACAGCGCCTCCGGTAGAGGAGTTCTTCGACCCCTTGTTCTGGTAAATAGAGAATATCCCCATAACGGTGCACCTTGAGCCGGGAACGACTCTGTTCGTCAAGTACCGGTCAGCAGAGATGAGAACATGCCGTGGCAGCTCTCCAACAGGGACCTGGTCTGGCGCTTCCTGTAGTTTGATGACCTGTTGGTCGACGAACTTGGATTTCTCATGGATGACAAAGTATGGATCCAGGGGGCACTGGGGTGTCGGGTCGTTAGGAGCTCTTATCCTGCCACAATGCCGCGGTAGAGTCACCCCGGTGAAGCCGCTGCCGACATGGACATCTCCGGAGTGCATGCAGTTCCGGCACTGAATATGTATCTCCGTAGCTTTTGAGGAGAGGACCGAAGCGCCAATGACAATGCCCGGCACTCTAACGAGACGGGCGATAGTCATCGAATCTAGATTGCGGATGGAGACATCCTCGGCGTTCGAGTGTAATAGGAGCTGGTGCTCCGGAAGGTCGACTTTAGGTTCACTGGGGAAGAGGATGCGGTGTGTGCATTTTCGGAGTGCGTTCTCGAACTGCCGAATGTCAGAGATGAACATGGTTCATGTTGACTACTGGGCGAGACAAACCAGGGGAATAATCTCTGCAGGTTCTGTGACGAGTCTGTGGGCGAGGTCCTCGTTGAACTTGATCAGATCGCCGATATTGACATCGCAGTAGTACTTCTTGAGGAGCGCATTCTCCCGCAGTTGATCTCTGTAGCACGATAAGCAAAGGACCTAAAAGTTTGCTAGGAAGCCGATCTTCTTACCTGTAGACGAAGATGTTGTCGAGTCTGAAGGTGAGGATGAAGCTCTCCAGTTGCGCTTGGATCTGGAGATTAGTATCCTCAGCCGGCCCGCTCGGGGGCTCCCACATATGAGTGGCATATGCCGACTGTCGATCCATTGTTTATGCAGGCTGTGGTGGGAAACGTGAAGTCGACGCAGAGAAAATGATCAACTCCGTTGGCGGTTGGAATATGTGTGAAGACACCAAAACTTCGAGAGAGGGGTTGTGGAGGAGAGGAAAAGGGAAGAAGGGGGCAAAGATAACTGGGAGGAGGAACGCGTCGGAGTCGCGTCTTTGAATCGAGGCGCGTTAATTGATTTTGGGCGCGTTATTTCAGTACAAGCTCCGCATGCTTTTCCGTGGTGGCTGCACAAGTACTCTGCTAGTGGATACTCGGAGGCCCCCCTTAAGTGCTCGCATGCTTCGGATTGGAGTGACTGGTATTAGCGTGTCGAGCCCCCTAAATTCACCAGCTCTTTATCTTATCAACACGTGCCGCAGCCTCTCCGACCCCGAAGCTGGCTAAATGTCGGGAGCTGGGAGTCCGTGACAGGTCGCGCGGCTCCTTTGACGCTGTGCTGGATATGTAAGCTTGTGAAAGACCGCCGCATCTTCTCATTGCGACTCGTTTGTTCTAGTGCTCTGTTGCGATTCCCAGCCCGATCATTCGATACCCAGCCTGATTTCGTCGTCGCATTTCTCCTCCGACCAGCTATGATTTCTCGGTAGCCTGCCAACAACGCTTCCTAAGAGCCACGCTGGCGTTCGTTATCGTCACTTTCCCCGGGGGTGGTCGGTCGGTTGTCGCGCAGCAAACCCCTAGAGCGGGTAGCTTCATCAGAAACCATGTTCTCGAATTCGGCCGCCCGCATGTCCGTCGACAGTCTTTCACCGACATCTCCGTATGCGCACCGCGGGGACTTCCCTTTCCATAGGTCCTACCACTGTTCCTATCACACATGGATTGTGCAGGTTGACTAACAGCGTTTGAAGGCAAGGTTCGGCGCCCCCATACACAGGACAGCGTCGTGGTTCGACAGCGAGCTCCATACATTCCATCGGTGGTGTATTGGACACCTCTCCTGGAAGCTGGGGCGATCCCGTACTGGAAATCGGCCAGAATGGTATGCAACTCCTTTCGTGCGGAGATTCTGGAAGCTTACAGTGTCGCAGCGATCTCGACCCTCCTCCAGCCCCCGATAGTACGGACAGGACTCGTCCCGCACACTTCTGCGCCTGCGTCCAGTGCCCATAAACCTCCGACCGCGAGAGACATTCCTCCCGTTGCCTTAACCAATATACCGCACGTTGATCCCGCAGAGTTCAAGCCATACCTGTCACAAGTTGGGGCACTATACGAACAGCTGCGACGAATCAAGGAGAGCGACGAAGATGCGGCAGAAGTCCTGCACAGAAGGGGTAGCAAGCCGGACGAGCTTGCGGAAGGCTCTGACGATCGTTTACGGCCAGGGAAGCGTCCGTCCCCATCACGGAAGTCTTCGGTGTCTTCTCTATCTTCAGTCTCGCCTCTAGAGGCCCCGAGCCCGATTCGGAGGTCGAGCTCCAACTTCGCCAGAAGAGCAACCCAAGGGCCTCCACCTTTATCAACAATCCCGAACGTCTACTTCGAAGAAGACTTCCATCTGGAAAATCCGAGGACATTTGATGTAGTGAGCGAGAGGTCTGAGGTCGTCAGACCCCCGCCAGGGACGGTAGATGACAAGAAGGGTACCAATGGCACTGCTTCAGCCCCACGTAAAGCACTTGCGACAAACGCCATATTGCAAGAGAAGCTGTCATGGTACATGGACACGATCGAGATGCACTTGATCTCTTCCATATCGACCGCCTCCACGACTTTCTTCACTGCTCTCGGCTCATTGAAGGACCTCCATTCAGAAGCAGCGGAGTCAGTGGACCGAATCAGAGCGTTACGAAAAGAGCTGGAAGCTCTTGACGAGGAAATAGCGACAACGGGGCTTAACATCGTTCAGAATCGACGCCGGCGGGAAAACCTTCAGCAGTTGCATGATGCAGTTCAGCAGCTGAGGGCGATCGTGGATGGCGTTTCGAAGTGCGAAACTCTCGTTGAAGCAGGGGAAGCCGAAAAGGCTCTCGACGGCATAGACTCCCTCGAGAAGCTCATTGCGGGAGAACAGGTACTGCCAGCGACTACAGACGCAGGAAATCACAGACCATTGCGCGATTTGAGAAGCACGGCGGCCTTACAGGACGTCAACGGAGATATAGCGACACTGAGATTCCGGATCGGCAGAGACTATGAGTCTAAATTTATGGCCATTCTAATGGCGGATCTCAGGCGTCACGTTGAGACTGTCAAGCCGCAGGAGGTTCTCATGCGCTGGACCAGCGCATCTGTGAGAGCCCGCGGAGGCCACGCCCGGGAACCGTCAACATTCCCGTCATATATGGCATCGACTGAGGGATTACGCAAGGAGCTTCTTGGCAGCTTGACAGGGCTGCACCGCGCAAAACACATCACCGTCGCGACGACTGCCTATCGGGAAGCCGCCCTGAGAGAGATCCGTAACCTCGTTAGACGACCTCTGCCAAGTTCCAACGATGATGACAACGAGTCGATGATGTCCTCGTCGACAATGACAGGTGGGAAGCAGCGGTCACAGCAGGAGAAATCCTCTATACTAGCTCGAAATCTGCGTGCTCTTGAGCCTGAGGATGCTGAAGATTTGCTCGTCAAAATCTATATCAGCGTCGCGGAGACGATGCGCAGGCTGTCCACTCAGGTTAAACTGTTACTCGACGTAGCAAGTACACTTGGCCATGACACCGATCCATCCGGACTCAGGTCGCCCTTGAGCAGCCCTACAGGGCGAAGGCCGTCTATCGCAAGCCTGGAGGCACAGGAGGAGATTCACAAGGCCATTGACATGCCCGGTCTGCTCGGCCAGGCTGTTGATGTTGCCCAAGATAAGATTGTGAAAGTACTCCGGGTGCGGTCAGAACAGAGCACGCATCTTCCCCTCGTCTGGTTCCTGCGATACTTCACTCTGAACCTACACTTTGCCAACGAGTGCGAATCCATATCTGGACGCAGTGGCACCTCTCTCAAGAATGTCATCAATGGGCACATAAAGGATTTTGTGCAAAAGCACAGCGACGGAGAAAAGCAGAAGCTCGCTCAGGGCATGGATTCAGATCAGTGGAACGCGAAAGACTTCACAGAAAAGGACGCCGCCCTGTTGAACCAGATATTGGACTGCAGTACGAAAGATCCTGCAGAGTGGGTGGAGGGTACCAAGATCTGGATACCTTACTCTGCGACTGATCCAGAAGCAAGCGGGCATGACGAGATCTCTCATCCTAATGGCGGCGGCGCGAAGAGTAAGACTCGCAGCGCCGTGATTGATTCGGAAACCTTCCTTCTCCCCAACTCAGCAGTCCTCTGTATGGAGGGCACATCGCATTTCCTCCACCTGATCGTGGGCATTCCGTCCATAACGTCGGATGTGGCTACTTCTCTCATCTCCTTCCTGCAAGTCTTCAACTCGCGCTGTACGCAACTCATCCTCGGCGCCGGAGCGACAAGGTCCGCGGGCCTCAAGAACATCACCACCAAGCACCTTGCACTGGCGTCCCAGGCACTAGCCTTCATCGCCGCGCTGATTCCCCACGTCAGAGAGTTCGCGCGGCGGCACGCAGGGTCCGGCCCCGCAGTATCGGCGCTCATGGGCGAGTTCGACAAGGTCAGGCGGCTGTACCAGGAGCACCAGAATAGCATCTACGACAAGCTCGTGGAGATAATGTCCTCGCGGGCGAGCGCGCACGCGCGGGCCATGAAGAGCATCGACTGGGATGGCGAAGAGAAGAAGGATGGCGTGCATGGGTACATGGAGACCCTGGCTAAAGAAACGACCACGCTTCACCGCAACCTGACCAAGCACCTCCCCGAGGGCACCGTTCGGGTCATCATGGTTCCCGTGTTCAGCAGCTACAGAGACCAGCTCAGCAAGGTGTTCCAAGGGCTGGAGCCCAAGACGGAGCTTGGTCGCGACAGGTACGTCGAGCCCCTCCCAGACCAAGAGCTATTAATTCGGTGTTATTAACAGCTCCCGTTCAGCATGCTGCGTGATGTCGGATTCTTCGAGGCGAAGCTAGGCAAAATCGACGGCTTCGGGGACACTGGTGAATACCTAACTACAATCATCGAGTCCAAGCAAGTGAAGAGTGCAACGCCGCCGCCACCCCCAGCGCCAGCGGCCCCGGCTGTTGAGCCAGAAAGCAACGGAGACAGCAGGGAGACGGCGGAGGAGAGCTCCGAGGCCGGTACCGAGAAAAATCAGGACCATTCTGTGGCTCCTGAGGGTCCAGCACAGGCAGAGACGAAGGAGGGAGAGGGTGGTCCGACCGAGAAGGAAGCGGATACCAAAGAGGACAAGAAGTGATTGCGATGAGAGCAGGCCGGGCCGCCATGGTCGAGTGCTCGAGGGCAGCATATTGTCTCCTACGATTGGTGTGCTTGAGGTCCCGGAGGGATAATAGAATTCATCTTCCTGTACACTTTGTATAACCTGGAATCAAAAGATCTTCCTTCCCCTGAGGGGGTGAAATGGAGTTTTGCGAGAAATCACATTCGGACAAAGAAAGGTGTGATCCACTGTACTACATCGCTAACACAGGCGCACACAGGCGCATACAGGACCGACATTGCATTCGTCCTGATTAATTCGAACGAAGTGATGCCCGTGTTACCCATCCCACAAGGTCAGGGAGGTATGCGAACCCATTGTTCATGGTCATTATTCTTGATGTCTCCCATATCTTGCCTTTCCTCGAAGAAAGACAAGATCTAAGACACAGAAAGGGCCACCCGCAGTTGCCGAAGCGTTACATTTGTGATTGGTGAGGGCGTCATAGATCGTCATACATCCGTGGCATCATGAGGAGTAGTCATGCCAGAGAAGCAACGGCCGGATCCTCGGCAGACATCGCGACATGTCGACAGGTGGGATGCCGTATTTCAAGCATGAAGGAAGCCCTAGTCAGCCCATCTCTTCTTAAAGTCGACTTTCAATGCATAGTCTTAGTCAACCATGATGAGGTTCTTCAGTCTCGCAATTGTGTGGGCCGCCGTCCTCCCCGGAATCGCAGGCCAGGACTTCAACTTCCTGACTGACACACTCAAGTACGGGCCAGAGCTTGAGGTGGTACACGCCTATCAGGGGCAGTGGCCGACAGGTGAAGTGACTTTTCTGGATAGCACTGCCGTGATGTATATGCTGACTACTGTCAAGGTATTGCGGTTTCTAGCACGGGACGAATGTTCTCAAACTACCCTGGAGGTAAGGGAAACGACGATGTCGAGAAGAGTTTCTACGCTGAAACTGGAAGATAGGACTCGACCCGAAGAACGCTTACGATGGCACGAACGGTGTCTTCACCGTTGGGGAGCTGACCTCCGTAACCAACGAGACGGCGTATCCGAGTCTCGAGATGAACCATCCTCCTGGTGGCGCGATTAACTACACGACAGTACCCCCAAGTAAGTATCTCTACGGCCTAATGTACATGAACCTGCAACAGTTTACCAACCGGAACAGCGGGCGCCAACTACCCCGCCTACCTCATCGGCGTACAGTCCGTGGTAATCGACGCCCTCGACCGGCTCTGGATCCTTGACACAGGGCGCGTCTTCACGCCCGACGGCCAGACGCTCGTGCAGTCGTCCTACGGCGGGCCCAAGCTCGTCGGCGTCGACCTGTCCACCAACACGGTCTTCCAGACCATCCTCTTCCCGCAAACCGTCGCTTACCCCGACAGCTACCTCAACGACGTGCGCTTCGACCTGCGGCCCAACGTCACCGCTTCCGGCAAGGGCGTCGCCTACATCACTGACAGCAGCGCCGAAGGCCGCAACGGCATCGTCGTCGCAGACCTAGGCACGGCCCAGAGCTGGCGCCACCTCGGCCTCGCGGAGCAGGTGCGCGCCGAGGGACAGTTCGTGCCCTTCGTGCTGGGCCAGCCCGTGTACTACCAGCAGCCCGGGACGCCGTACTACTCGTACTTCCCGCTGGGGTCGGACGGCATCGCCCTGTCGGCCAACGGCGAGCGGCTGTACTGGACGGCCGTCGCCTCGCGGTACCTGTACAGCACACCGACGGCGCTGCTGCGCGACACCGGCGCGAGCAGCGAGGTGAACGTGCAGGGCGCCGTGACGAGGCACGGCCAGAAGGGGGCCAGTGACGGCATGGAGACGGACAGCAATGGCGTGGTTTACATGGGCAACTTTGAGCAGAGCGCCGTGGTGAGCTTCAGCCCGGCTAACGGCACTGTGTCGACGTTTGTCAGGGATCCCCGGATCAACTGGGTCGATACCTGTGAGTCTTTGTCTCCTGATCCTACCCAGTTCCTTGCGAGCAGGGAGCGCTGACGGAGGTTAATAGTCTCTACTGGCTTAGACGGGTATCTCTACTTCACCGTCAACCAGCTCCATCTCAGCCCTTCGTCATATCCGGGGACAGACCGTCGAGTTCGGCCGTGGGCGCTGTTCAGGGCTAAGCTGCCGGATGGTGGGACGAAGGTGTCCTTGGTTTAAGGGGGTTGGCTCCCACCGCGGTATCACCCTCTTGCTATGATTCGCTCTTGCTGGAGGTATCTCAGGTCAGGCGCCACAAGGGGGGGCCAGCCATCGAATGTCACGATATTAGAGCGAAACAGCCGCACGGATTAGTCCTACGCAACGTTGAGCTTCTTGGCCAGTAATCCAGGGATACGGCTCAGTGAGAGTGAGACAACAGGAAACATAAAAGAGCAATAGCCCCGAAGCTGCGGGTGCCGTCCCCTTAGTCCCGCCCCGGGTGCTGCCGTGTCTGAGACACGGGGTTACTTTGGCGCGTACACTACTACCACGGTATACGTAACCCCTGACCCGCCACTTCCTCCCTGGCTCAAAATTTCTCACGAAAAAGGAGGTTCGTGCGTCGCCCTCGAGCCCCCCGACGCGCCTTGCGGCCCCCTCCCTCGGGTGCGCGCGCGCGTAGACGCGCCGATCCTAAAACGTGCGGGCGCGGGGCGGCGGTCCTAACTACTGCGTCTCGGACCGCTGCGTCGAGGCGCACGCACTACATACATGAGGGCTGCTTGCTTACTACTACCGGACGGGGCGGGTAGCCGCTGGAGTGCGGGAGACAACAAAGGATGTGTGGTGTGTGTGGGTTGTGTGTGTCTCTTTGTGCGTATGATTGATTAAATGGGTGAATGAATGAACGGGTACCTGTCGATCAGAAAGCCTTTTCGTCCGTTTTTCTCTTTGTTCTCCCTCGGGTCCTCAGGCCGTTGGGAGGCGGGAGCGGGAGGCTGCAGGAACGGCGGGACGGTGCTGGTTCGCCGCCGACATCATTCCCACTTTACAGCTTTCTCGGAAAGATCGGGTGGGCGGGATGCTCTTCTGGAGGTTTCCCACAATTTCACCCCTCGGTAAGACGAGACGATCGTCCCGGGGGAGTCGGGGGGCTGATCTTTTTTTTTTTGTGGGAGGGAGATCTACCCCAGCTGAACTGTCGGCGTGTTAAGTTTAGCCTGATGCTGCTCAGTGGGACGGCGTTCTAACAACATTGAGGCTGTGTGGTCAGCTCGCTATATATATCATAGATGTCTTATAGCATAGGATAAGGGCCTAATTGTGCTCATTGGGGTTTATTTCTTTTCGGCCTGAGGTCTTCCCGGGTAGACGGAGGGTGTCAGTTGCTGAGGCTTCTTGCCGGAGGACGACAAGGCGGAAGCCGAGCTTAGCTTAACAACGTCCACGAAAGGGTTCACGTAGGGCGATAAACTCGATCAGAGCATGCATCAATATCACTTGATGTCTGTAGCTTAATGTTGATCATTGCTCTCCAGTGAAGGAGGCGCTTCATTTCCGGTCTATGTATCCAAAGTGGAAACCTGGCCATCTGGAGCCAGGTATTGTCTCCCTAATATATACAAGAAGGGCACAGAAAAGGGTTCCCAAAAGGTGTAGCGTAGAGAGCGTACGAAGCGTAGAAGTATATCCAAGAATGAAACGAGCGCCAGCAGCTTGCCTCTTCCCCACACGAGGTGCGTGGGGAAGAAGGCTGCTGTGTCTGTTCAGGGCCGAAAGCCTTCCCTTTTCCGTTGGCGACGTCGCACCAGGACGCGCACTCGGTGCCATTTCCAACTCCTCCCATTTGCCCGCTCTTTCCCAGTCTATCGTGTCATCTCCTGGATGGAGACGTGCTGGTCCAGCGGCATGAAACGGCAGCGATGGGTATCTCTTGAATTTTTGTAGTTTTCGAAACTTTATCCTTCTTTTCCCAACTCCATCTAGGTAGGGTGGTCATAAAGTCATCATGCTCGCGCTCAGCGTGGCTAAATGGCGGCTTGGGGCACTGTCTAGTTCCGCGGCCGCCACATACGAGAAGTGACAGCGTCACGGGGGAAGCTCTCGGACTCGGCAACGGGCTCAGCAGCACGGGCGCTCAGGCCGTTGGTGGACAGGGTGCAGATGAGGTCAGTGTCTGAAGTGCTCTTGGTCTGGACGTCATCCGAAGCGTAGTAGGCGTTGTCGCAGGGCCAAGTTTTGCAGCCAGACACGGGAGTGTAGGGCGCGCTGGCAGGGTAGATCTCAGAAACGCCGTTGACGTCGTTGGGGTTGACAATGGCAGAGACGTCGAAGAAGGTGATGTCGCCCCAGCTGTTGAAGGCAATTTCGCCCAACATGCCAGGGGTGTTCTCCTTGCCGGAGGAGACCGAGTAGAAGTTACCGACCCAGGACTCGGGAACCTCGACAGTGACATTCTGGCCGCCAGCAACAGCAGTGTCCTCAATGCTCGAGGAGCCGGAGTTACCAGTCCAGTAGATGGTGCGGTCGACGTCGTCGAGCGAGACGAAGGTGACAGTGTTGGTGGCGCTCACCAGAGCAGCCGAAGCCAGGAGAGAAGCGAGCTTGAGAAACTGCATCTTGAACGATGTTGTCTAAGTGAGGTATCAAAAAGGATTGTGGTTGTTCGTGGTGACTGGTTGAGTCAAGTCGTGGAGTTGAAGGAGGGCTAGAGGTGATATAGACGGGCGATATCCAGAAGGAAGGACAGCAGGTCTAGCCTTGCGCGAAGTCGAGGGTTGTTCTAAATCGGGTGACTGATTGTCTTTAACAATGAATGGAGCCTGCCGTTGATTTGGCAAAGGAGTGTGGTATGTCCCAAGAAGAAGACAAAGGTGATCAGACAATGGACACCGAAGAAGGAATGAAGTCGTGAGGAGGAGGGGAGGGGAGGGAGCGACATTCCTCGACGGGGCTGACCATCCCTTTATACAAAAGTGTATTCCTCCGTCCGAGAGTGTACCATAGTAAGGGCGAGGGGGTGTGGGGGCTATCGTGGAGTGCGTGAAGGTTGTTCACGCTTGGGATGGGAACCACAGTGGGCCGTCGAATCCACTCATCCACGACCGATGCAAAGGTTGTGGGAGCCACCAACTGGCATCGTCGTCGGCCAACAGGGGGATAGAGTTGGCCACGGCAGCAGCACTAGCTGGCACTCAGACGGGCCGAGACTGGCTACCCCTGACAAATATGCTCGACCCCTCAGCAGGGTCTGGTACACATGTCTGGTACTCCGACCTCGTCGAGGAATGGCTCCAGAGCTTCAGCCATGGGGTTGGGCAAGATGGGCTCACAAACCGCGTTCCATCGACTCTTCTGACAACAGCTTAGAATAAGAGAAGGCCATATCCCCAGTAGGCTGTACTGATAGCCTTGGATCGCGCGATATAGCGGGCGACGTGGGCCTGGAGTTCTCCAAAACTCGAGGAGAGTCCCACGCTGCTGATCGAGGCTTATACGGTGGGTAAAAGCAAGGAGACCTGGGAGGGTCGCGACGATTGCCTCGGGGGATGGTACAGTACCTGACAGCGGCACGGCGGTGTGGCCTGGTGACTATTGCCCACAAGCCAGCAAGCGAGTCCAGCGACGTGTTCAGCGTCTTGCGTCGCGAAGATTGGGAGGGCAAATGGTATACGTAAACACACCCCCGAACCCCTGGGCGCCAGGGATGGCCAAGGAGGGGTGACGACGGGGAAAAGCCTTGCGTCTCCAGGCGCTAGCCCGAAAGCTTTTTTAGTGCCGCGGCCGGGAAACGCCTCGGCCAGGCACTTCTGAGAGGCGATTGGCTGGATGTTTTGCTCTGTGCCTGGTACCTGACAGGGTCCATGTGTCCAGCCCTGACAGGTTGTTTAAGTTCCGGCGCCGGGCTTGGCTTTGGGCTCGCCGGCGTGGTTAGAGGATCGGCCCAGGGGTCGGGGAGGCAAATATCCTTGCGCTCCCGTTGGCCACAACGGGGTTTGAGGAGCCACCAATGCCACCTCATCGAGCCCGAGGAGCGCCGGCGGGAAACCGGGGGGAAATCTTGGAAACCGTCCCCGTCCACGCATCCACAGCATCCACACCTCCCTCAGACTGCCCCTCTTCTGGCGCTCTCTGGCCGACCCAGTCCATCTCTTCACAGGGACACAGACATGCCGCCGCGTCGTGAAGCCGCTTCTGGAAAGGAGCCACTGCCGACACCTGGCGCTGTCAACAGGGCACAGGCCTCGAGCACCCGCGACTTAGCCGGCGCAATGGCAGCATTGGCGCCGAACCACTCCAGATTTGCGGAATAGCAGGCCCGGCAGAGAAGGGAGGGGGTGTGGAGGATATCAGTCTGCGACGAACTGCTGCAGGTACGGATTACAGAGAGAAAAGAGCCTGCTGCCACTCGATGCGAGTCATCGCGAGGCAGATGGATGGGAAGAAAAGATTTAGCCGGCAGGAGATGGAGGGGAGGGGCCAGATGGCCTGGACGGTCGGTGACGGGCCTGCGAGAAAAGAATGGTGGGAGAAGAATGGAAAGAGAATCGAACGGTATCCGTTCTCTGGGGTACATTCTTGCGTGCGGTTGTGGTAGGAACCAAAAGTACAGGCCCGAGGGCTGGATCCTCACCTCTCTTCGGAATGTCCAGCCACGAGGTACTGTGTACACATTCCCGAGCGTGGCCTGTCGGCTGGTCGGCGTGTACCTCTGTCCACGCGATCCTTGGGCCGAAGACTTTTCTTCAGCCGACATTCTTAGAGGTACATGCGGCGTCTTGACTGTCCGTACCCGAACCGAGACCCCTCGTGGCAGACAATAAGATGCCAAGATGCATCTACGGGTCTGTCCTTCCAGATGTGGGTGGGCCTGGAGGAGGCAGCGGTCTCGGCCTGCCTTTGATGCAAAGAGAAGCAGCCCTAGCTTCCATGTCCTCATCCGTGGACCCAGTGGCCTAGAGTATCCCGAGTAGATAACGTTCAGTTCAGTCTCTGCTCAAGTCGTCCATGGCCGCGCAGTGCGCTTGACTTGACTGTATTGAGTTCTTTGATGACGCCGTCGATATCGACAAAGAGCTCGCAGTGATGGCCGAGCTTCCTCTCGCGTTCTCGCTCTAACTGGCCTCGCGCCTTTTCGAATAACACCGTCGCTGAGGTCATCACTAGGTTCGAAGAGGTTTCTCAGCTTGGTGCATCGTGCTGTCGTTCAGTCATGCAGCGCCCGGATGCATGGGCCATGTATCCGGCGGCGCATCTGTGATTTAGGGCCATGGCGATTGGCGGTTTGACGGGCGGAATGGCATGCTAACTTGAGTGCTTGCAGAAGCTGGCGCAGGGATTCGCGAAAATCGAAACAAAATGCCGCAAAGACGGAAGCGAAGGCACTCGGGCACCCTTGAACGCCATGCGACAAAAGGTACCCGGCGCGTCTTGGCAACGGCCATGGATCGGCAGCAGGTCGAGTCCCAAGTGGACGGCCGCGGTCGATGGAAGGTTCCGGGCCCAGATGGCTCAGGCATCGGGCACACTACCGGCGCAGGTACCACCACACCCAACATACTCTACTAGCAGAACTGGGTATGCACTCGAGTAGAGTACCTGCCGAGCTGAGCACATGCATCTTATCGATAGCGCGATTAGGTTATGAGATAGTTAACCGACGCTGTCGTGCATCGCCAGCCAGGGAAAAAAACCAACCACCTCGAGCTTGGCCAGGTCCGCCGATCCCCGCCGGGCGCCGGGCTCACCCAATCGATGAGTAACGACGTGCATCACGATGACCACTGCACATGCAATATTCCATCACGCAGAAGCAAGTGCATCTGTTAGCAAAAGTTTGCCAGGTAACGTGGGTCCACCCAGCGACAAGTTTTTCTTGTCGCCCGGCTCCAGCTTCCTATTTGCCCCCAAGGCCCCTACCTAAACATCGTCCATGGGTAGTGACACCGCAGTCTCTCGCCCCTTCCGACTCGTCCACTCGTACGCCTTCGTTTCGCTCAATGGGGGCCAGTTCCGAGGCAACATTCGGCGAGACTGCAGCCTCTGCCAGGACTAAGTGCTGTGCCGTCCCTGTTCGAGGCAGATAAGGATGAGGTCCCGAGGCAGGTCACCTTCCCCCAACCGCATACCTCGATTTCATCGCATGTGTCTCTCATGCCGTGCTCGGCAAAGTAAGTACTCTGTACACGCACGCGACCATGGCCACCAACTTGCTGTGTCTCCCTCACACATGGAGAGTCTCGCACTATGTAGACGAAGGATCGCGGTGTCACCAGCAGATCAGATACCTTGGCACCAACATGCAGTGTCACGAGCGCGCACCACTCAGAGGCACTCGATTTACCGTTTCTCAAGGGTGATCTCGGGCAACCTCATGGGCAGCTTTCGGACTTACTTCAGCTCCCGAATCGACCAAGGCTGGTAGCAGGACAGACCAAGACTCCGTGGCTGTCGGCGGCAAGAGGTACTCGACTCCTAACGTGCACTAACCAGGAAGTTCAAGTTCGGCACAAGAACAGAAGTGCTCAATACCGCCATCCTCGCTCGCAAAGGTTGCTGTCTGCTCTCAGCAATGGCGGTTCTCCTAGGTGGTTGACCACGTCCGCTCTGAGGAGCAGGTCTCGAAAAACCCTAGGTCAAACTGGGTACACACCATCTTGCCCACAAACTCCGTATCCACTTCTTCTTCCGGATGATCTGGATGGAGGATTTGCCTCGTCGAGATTTTCCGTGCCATCGACCGTGATTGGGCATTGCACGGCACTTTGGCCGGCCGGCGACGGTTCCTCTAGCGTGCAGAGAAGATCCACCTCCGTCCCGGCCAACGACCGGAACATCGTCAAAGCTCCGGTTGGATCGCCTCTGCAAGCCGCGAGTTGCCAGGCACCAGGGACTGCCGTGGTCGATGGTGACACTTCGGTGACACTCGTTGTCATCGCTCCGGTTGGGCCACCGCGGCACTAGATCCTCCTGTCAACAGCCCGGCGTCTTTCGGTCGGGTCCATGGAGAGGAGAACGCCCGCGGGAGATCGTCGGAAGTCATGTTAGCTCCGAACAGTCAGCCAATGGAGGATTCTCGATCCAAAACGTCGGATAAGGACCGGTCCTCATCCTCCTTTGTTCTCCAGCGTTCCTGGCCTAAAAACGCCATGTCCGTCTCGTCGCGAATAGCCTAAGCTTAACGTCCCTCCTGACTAGGACGCCTTCTGCCCGTCAGAGTTCCCAAGAGTGGCAGAACGGTCGGATTAGTGCTGATGTTGCTCGGGTCCCAGAGAGTATCGGACCGGCATGTTTTGTCGAGTCAGTAATGACTCGTCCAGGGAATATCCTCATGAGTCGATCATAGCGGCCGAAGTCCTCTCTCTGGCCGCAGCTCTGGCAAGGAACTGTATTGGACAAGAATCGTGCCCGTCGATGCGAGTCCGCTCAGTTGCACCTGCAGCGTGGCCTCGACATTCAGTCAACTTCCCGTACAGCCCGCTCTATGTTTGATGAACTTCGAGTCCAGGCGGACAGGTGCAAGGGCGCATTCTACTGTCTGGAATCTCCCCAAGCATGTCGCTTTCTTCTGACCTCCATTGCCATCAGTTGCCTCTTGATCATCCTGGCTCATAACAGGCAAACACCGGAGGCGAGGAACTGCAGGTCCACAGCCGAGAGCACAGCATACGCCGTTGTTGATGCATGACGCTCAAGTGATTTGCCTCGTCACACATGGTTCATTCCAGACGGGTTGCGCCCTTGGCCATCCTCCTGCTCAAAGTTTCGGCTCGCTCTGCGATCTGATGAGAGAGTAGGCGTCAAGCCTCTTACAGGAGAGGTTGTGCTTTGTATCATCTCTCTCTGGCGCTCTCCATCCGACGGATCTCGCAGTGACTGGCAACCTGTTCCTGAGCTATTAGTACCCTCAGGAGATCTCTCCTTCAGTGGCTGATCATGGCTTTATCTCTTAGTCGAGGGTATTCTTCCGTGCCGCTTGTGCCGGTCCCATGAAACATCAGCGCGACGATACTGGTAGGTCCCAGAAATGATTTCAGGCCATCATGATGGAGTTGTGATTCTAAGCCATGTAGAGAGGCGTCATGGACCTCACTGATATGACGTGCCAGGAAACCTTCAGCGTCCTCATTTCGCCACGACAAAGTCGCTTCACATTTGCAAGCAAGATCGCCGACATCACAGAATCGGGCAGGAGACTCTAAGATGCGCTCGCACATTCGTGGTTCCTTGAGGATTGATCCTACATCCCATCGTGATTGCTTCAAGAGGCACTCGTAGGATTTTCACAATTGGCTTTCAGGGTCTGGCGGAGGATCACTCAAAGCATTTCCGCTAACGACTGTCGATTAACCTAGGCGAAGAGAGCTGTAGGTTGGGGGAGACGTACCGACTACCACCTGAGATCCAGTCATGGTTGAGAGGAACAACCGGCGAGACCTAAAGCAAGCTGCTACTTCGTTCCAGACGCGGCATATTTGTTCGAGCCGGTGCTAGCAGCCAACCTTGGCAGTTCAAGTCGATACTATCCTCCGGTCCGGTGTCTCTCTGAGAAGGGCGCATCATACGAGACGGCAACGCTCAACTAGGCGTGTCTGGATCCTGTTTCGAGGAAGAGTAGCACGTTCCACGTACAACGGTCGACAAGCAGACTTGCTATCTTCCACGACAGACAATTTAAATAGGCAATGCGCGTGCCCATCGAGTCTTTTTCTGGTTGATGAGCGGTCGGCAACAGCAGAGGGCATGCAAGATGACCTTGACAGCACATGCCGCGAGCAGTATTGACGGCAAGGGCAGCTTGTCAGTTGAACAGGGAGCATCAACGAGCTGCATCGGACTGCACCATCATGAGGAAGGCAAGTGGCAGAACTGACCACTAATCGCCGCCAGGTGTGTGCAGGGTTGGGCACTGCTGCACAAAGCATGCATTATCTCACTTGTTCCTTGCAGGAAGTGGCAGACAGGCTCAACGGTCGGTCCAATCAATCCTAGCATGCACGTCGGAGCGAGACCTGGCCACACCCACGTCTTATTCCGGTCATTCTGTCCACTCAAGATTTCGAAGCTCGATCACGGCGAGTGCTCGTTCGTATACGCTGACAAGTTTATGGTAACCTTGACGGTTCTGGAAGCACCTGACAAACGTCATCGTATTCTTTTGGGCCGAGGGAAACGTTGGTGCGGGGGATAGAGCAGATAAGACACGAAGCTTGTTCCTCCACCTGCAGCTTGCATATGAAATATTGACTGATGGAGTAGCATCACCTGGTCATGCAGCTCGCTCGGATCAAGACGGGCAATGATCTAACGGGCATCAGGCATTTGGCAGTCGGCTCATGGATTCTCCGTACGATGCCGCATATCCTATCTCTATCCTGGTCCAATGTGGGCCAGCCGAACTGGCTGTTGCGCCGACCGAGAAGATCGAGCCCGGAATAGATTTCCTACTCGACTGTACCGTATGGCCGAGCTTTTCCGTAATGGAAGGCTCCAGAGTGCTCAGATTCCTTGGAATATCGACGACTAGCTATGACCGGGGTGATGATGCCTTGGCGGCGTCCACCGACAGCCGGCGCGAAGAGAAGAAGACGGCTCCACCGGCCGGTGGCAGGTGGCAGCCAACGGCCCCCATTAGTGCGCTCACCGCCACCAGGTGCTGACTGGACGCCCCGCCATCTGGCCAGTCGCCAGTCCTTTCCAAAGGTGGAAGCAATAAGTCTGATGGACGACCAATCAAAGGCAGGCTCGATGCTGGGGCAGCTTACCATCCACCATCACCTAAATAGCTGGAGCCTGACCGACCGGCGCTCTCGGACCCTGGACCGGGGTGGACAAAGAAGCTGGCTGCTGTCGGTGACGTTGGTGCTGGAGCCTCTCGACCTTTTCGGCTTGAGCTGCAGAACAAACAGACCTCGTATTTGTACCGGCCAGCAGCAAAGTACCTCGACACCATCAGAGACGGCCCTGCCCACTCAGAATCCGCCGGCAGCCACTTTTGCGGCTGTCTGTAATCAATTCTGGCCGACCCTCTCGTGTGTCTCTCTTTGGCGTGAGTGCGAAGTGGCGCAAGAGCTCAGCCAAGTCGCCAGGCTGACAGGGCGGGCCATTACGCACTACACGTACTGTACACTGCCCCCAGCCGCCTTGCGTGCTTTTGCCCATCCTCCCGCGCTCTCCGAGGCCTATCTCTGTTGCGAGAACGTCGCCCCGCTGGATCGACAGGTTGACACCCGATGAGAGATAGACAACAGGTGAGATCTGCAAACCGTCCTTCTGGGCAAGGACATCACAGGAATCCTGCCACTGCCGGGCCGTCACAACTTCACAAGCATGTGGCACCTGCAGTCTTGTGTACGCTGTGGATGCTGGGAGACAAGCGTCTTGCCTGTCACCTATCACGTCAACAACGTTGCAAGGTAAGGTAACAGTCAAGGTAAGTAAGTCGCCCGGCAGGGAAAGGCGGAAGCCATGTACCTCTTCCCATAGCGTTGTCTCTACCGCCAAATAGGGCAAAGGTGGATGACGGTCTCTGGGCTTCCTCGTCTTCCTGCATCCATGTTCTTTCGGTCCCCACGCCTTTCCCTCCCGGCGGAGCCAGGGTAGACACCATCAGGAAGAGTCATGCCTCTTTGTGTGCTGATGGCTCGCGTGAGATCCGCCTTCCCGACCTCAGCCCACCTCTCTCGGCCGGCCGTTCTGCCTACTTGATAAAAGGCCCGGCAGCCCTCCTGCATGAAAAAGCACGAGTCTCTCCCCTTCCTTCACCCTCCATATACTCGCCTCAGCCGCTTCTCGCCGTACATATACACCGCGCTGATCGACCGACCTTCGCTCGAACGGGACTCGGCCAACTTCACCCACCTTCGCTATCAGGTAGTACAGAGGACAGGACACGCTCGCTCAAGATGAGACTGCTGGAACTGGCACCCCTCGCTGGCCTCTTGGCCTCTGCCTCAGCATGGGGCACCGCGCCTCTTGAGAGCACCGTTTATACCACCATCGTCGTGCCCACTTACACGACGTACTGCCCTTCCCCTACCACCTGGGCATACAAGAACATCACTTACACCGTGACTTCGCCGACCACCATCACCATCACCAGTAAGCGTCCACGTCGTCTTCATCCCAGAACTGCTAACTAACATACTGATCAGACTGCCCGTGCACTCTGACGGTCTCCAAGCCACCGCCGGTCACCACCACCAGCACGTACGTGCCTCCGCCTCCTCCGCCGGCCAACATCACGACATCTTATCCGTCGTACGCCAACACGTCTGCTGTGGTGCCGCCCCCCACCACCTCGACGACTGTCGTCGTCATCACCCCGCCGCCTACCACGATCCTGTCCGGTACGACGGCTGTCACCCCCACCAACACGCCTGTCGCGCCCGCCTCGAGCACCACGACCTCTCCGCCTTTCGTCACCGCCGCCGCTGACAAGGTCGGCGCGGCCGGTGCCCTTGGCCTGCTGGCCGGTGTCGTCGCGATGGTGCTGTAATGTCTAATTCCATTCTGAATCGATGAGGAAGAGCTGAGAGCTGGAGGCTGAGCGATCGTCATGGGCTGCCATCGCGGGATCATGATCTGATGAGCCGGGAGACTTGGGAGACCGTCACGGAGCGAGGCCTCGAGCGAGGGAGAGAGTCTTGAGAGAGACGGGAAATATCATCACGCATTATGCCATTCTATACGTTCCTTCACATGGACCAGAGGAGTTTTGGTCGTCACTTTTTGAATACCCCACTAGAGATACGTTTTAAAACACATCAGGAGGAGCATTGGCGAGCTCTGGGACTGCGTAGGTCCTGGAGGATCGTCTGGAGAAGACCACACATGTCACCCTAATTCACCCAAACACTGCTCGAGCATCGCGCTCGCCGACCGGAGAGGAGAGCGGAGGAACAGGAGGAAGCATCTGTGTATACGGAGAGACGCGAGGGAGCTGGAATAGGCTCGTGGAGATATCGAATTTAAGCTTATTGCTTTGACACTCCCTAGGCTGTGCATACAGCAGTTGCTCCCCCGTTCATGATGACAACGATGACTGACATCGACGAGTATCTCAACTGGCAGCAGCTGGCAAGAGAAAAAGGTCTCGAGAGATGAGCACGTAGCATGTCCAAGCCACACAGATCTCTGTGCGACCATCTCGAGCCCGCACGGCTGTCCTGCGCGATCTCAGACGGCGCTGCTTAGGCGCATGTTGCATGCACCCCGAGATCTCGACGAACCGTTGGCTCTAGCTCCCAGGTCTTCTTTTTTTTCTCTTCACATTTCTTGTTTTCCTGTGGTAGTTGCCTTTCCATTCCCCACTGCTCGATTTTCTTTGTTAGGTGAGAAGACCCTTCGTTCTTGGCTGAGACAGAGTCCCAGTAAGCAGGTAAGGTTTTTCTCCTCCTCGGGACCCTCGAAAAATACCCACATACATCATCACCATGTGTCATGGTCCCACCGGACAAAGAACAGACGGCGGCTGAGCTCGACGAAAATTTTACACCTCCTGCCAAATCGAGGGCCTGCCAAGGATCTCTCTCTCACCTTGGACGCGATGAGGGGACAAAAAGTCCCCCAAGCCGTGTTTCTTTGTCGGCCGGCAAGGACTGACCGAAAGCTTGGTGCCGCTCCATGCCACTTACGCCGTCACCTGCCAGCCCTCGTATTTGTTCTCTCGTTCCAGCTTGGCAAGTGTCACGTAATGACTAACGACCGGCCGATTTCCGCGCTACAATGCAGTGCGACGCCGGGAAAAGAGACGAGGCAACTCTGCCCAAGGTTCTCGTCTACTCTACTGCTGTTCAACTCCTCCCGGATTACTCCAAGCAGCATAGCACGGCGAGAAAGGCGGGAGCTTGTCACGCAGAAGAGATGGTATGTACATACGTAGCGTAGACAGGGCCACAACCAGAGTAGCGCCAACGTGGGAGCCGATAGAAGCTCGCAAACCCGCCTGCAGGGACCGGGGTGCAGACCTCGTATTGTGCAGCTGGGAGGGTGGGCAGGCAGACGTCATTGGCCCCATCCCCTCTGCTGCTGTACGTCTGTCTGTCTGTCCGTCTCTCTTCCTCCCCCCCTCCTCCAGCAGCTTTCTCTGGTGGTGGACGGAGGTAGATCCGCAAAATCCCTCTCGTAGTGCGCCTCTCCGCGCTTGCCTAAGGTAGGTATCCTGTTCCGCTGCAGGCCTCCCGTCGATTGGGCGACCGACAGGAGAGAGACCATCATCAGGCACGACATGGTCAGGAACAGGAGACCGTCCAGTCCCAAGCGGACTGGTACCTCCATGATGTCTTTGCGGGCAGCTATCACGAAATGGCGGGGGCGGGGTGATAAGAGACGCAGCGGCAGCAGCATGGGCTACGCACGGCACGGACAGCGGGCGATCATGAGCATCAGATCAGCAAGGGCAGGGGGGCAGGGGGCCAGGCGGGGAGGGGCGGTCTCTGCGTGGATCGTGATCCTTCTCTCAATTGAGTCCCGAGTGCCAAGGAAGAGCCAAGAGACCAAGAGAGCTAGGGGAGCCAGCGAGGGAAAAGGGCTGCAAGGCCGGCCGACTTTAGCCCGCATTGAAGCCGCCTGTCAGCCAGGAACCAGGGTTCGACCCATCATCAGGATCATCAGGTTCTTTGTTCGCTCTTTTCAACGGCCAGGCGGTCGACCGAGTGGCCCGGTTTTTGCTTGTGGACGCATCAAGCGGCACCTGGTGGGCAGCTGGTGGAGCTTTTCATACCTAAGGTACCTAGGTACCTAGGTAGGGATTCACTGTACACCCAGACACTGCAGAGTCCAGGAAGTCTACTGCGTAGACGGATTATCAATTTATTTGCGGTGTACTAGATAGTGTACGGCAATCAATTCCGGCCGATCCCTCTGGGCCGCTGCCTCTGTGGCCGGTGATCGGACCTCGACTCCTCATATCGAGCCGCATCTGCGCCAGCTCGCCAATGGCCGGCGCACCTGGGCGCCATCTGCCCACCGGGCTCGGGTTTCCTTCTGTACTTGAGCCACTCTCGGAAGGGTGAGCCGACCAGAAAAGGAATGCGACTGGACGAGCACCTGGCCCGGCATCTTGTGCGACCTTGCTCGTACTCTGTATCGGTTCCAATGTAAAATCTGACCGAGGCTGTCCGGATAACATGCTCGTGATCTGCGCGCCTCAACAATGCCGCCGCTTCAGAGCCCATCGCCGAGACCCCTTTGCCTGTACGCTTCTGCCGGCATAATTCGATGCGTGGTGATGTTTGCCCGGGGACAAAGCGGCCCAGAACGTCCTTCGCTCATCGGAGTGTAATAGTGTCTCAAGCCGTCAAGTCATAAAGCATTGTCGTCGTCGGACATATTCATCTGAGCGGTAGCCGTTCAAGGTGCGGGCTCCCGATCTGCAGCTCCTCAGACAGCGATCGCACCTAGCCGCCCACCTGCTCGCCCTCTGCTGCTGCGGAATCCAGCCTCGATCTCGCCTCCCGTATGAGCGCCTTGGCCTCCTCCACGTCCTGCCCGTCGAGGCACAGCTCGGTTGCAAGCTTATTGGCCGTCGCGTAGTCTCCCGAGCGCATGGCGTGTCTCGCCAGCCACATGCGCGCCTTGCTTGTGGCCGCCGTGACACCCGTCCCTTCGTCCCTCTCCGCGTCTCCGTCGCCGTCGTCGCTGCCGCCGCCTCCTGGCGAGTCATTGTAGATCGCCATCGACTCGCCCAGATTGTCGGCGTCATCTCCGCCGTTCTCCTGGGCCACGCACAGCTCCATGTACGCCTTGGCCTGGCCCTCCTTGCCCAGGCTATCGTACATGGTGGCAATCTGCAGCAGTATGTCTGGGTCCATCTGTCTCGGTCCCGTTCGGTCCACGATCCCCGCCGCGCTGCCGAAGCTACTAGCCGTGGAGTCGTAGTAGCTGTCTGCGAGTAGAGCCCGCTTCAGTGCCTTAATGCCGTCGCGCTCGTTGCCCATCTTCTGCAGGCACGAGCCGACCGCCATCCACATCTTGCCGTCCCACGGCCGCAGGCCGGCAGCTTTCTTATAGTACCAGAGTGCATATGCATGCATCTCCAGGACCTCGTATGTCTGGCCTAGGCCGTACCAGGCCCGGTAGTCCCGGCGGTTGACATCTACCGCCCGCCGGTATGATTCAATGGCAGCATGTGTGTTCTTCAGCTCCACGTATTCATGGCCCATCAGCGTCCACGCCGACAAGCATGTGCGGTCAAGAGTAAGTGCTCGGCGGAAATATTGGACGGCCTTCTCGTGTAGGGATAGTAAGGAATAGTAATTGCCGATGACGACGCAGGATTCGGGCCGGAATTTGTCAATTTTCGAGCAGTGTTGCGCTAGGAAGGCCAATTTCGGCCTGTTATTGAGAACATATAGGATGTTCGAGTAGTGGTCGAGGGAGTCTAGCCGGTAAGGATGAAGGGAGAGGAGGTCACTAAACCGCCGCTCTGCAGCCAGCAAATCTTTACTGTGGTATGCGAAGAGGGCATTGCAGGTAAGCAGGAACGAAGAGGTGGGGAAGATGTCGAGCAGCTCCTCTAACGAGTTCGCCAGCTCGGGAGTCTGCTGGTAGAGCTCTACGGAAGTATGGAGGTGGAACATGTATGTCACCACGTTGGGCGGCAGGCCTGGCGCGATCTTGTTGAGCTGCAGCAGTTTGAGTCAGAGCAGTTGTTGAGACGATGCTTAGATAGCTCACCTTGGAGACTCTGGTGATCAGAGACGTCATCTCCAGCCAACAGCCCCAGTTCATAGGAAATAGATGTACGCTTCTGATGAAGTAGGCCATCGCCTCGTCCGGGTTCTTCTCTTTGGCCAGGACCATTCCGTACCTGCGGGCAAGATCAGGGCGTGAGCAGGGGATGCCGAAGCATAGTGGATCAAGATGTAAGATACTAACAAATATTCCAACCATCCCTGGCTCCCTTCGGCGAGATTGTCGTCTGGCGTGTTCCGCTGCTCGAACCAAGCTTTCAGAAACCGGCTGAGTATCGGTAGCTCCTTGTTGACTACAGTGCCCTGGTCATGAGGCCCCATGACCATCTCCGACTCCTCATTCTTCCTCTTTTCGCCCGCCATGAGCTTTGCGTAGAGCGCCAAGAACAAGCTCTTCTGGCTGATGTGGGGGATGATGCTGCGATGTAGCTCCATCCTGACCGGAATCCAAGGACCGGTCTCTTCGTCTCCGCCCCTGGGCGCACTCGGGTCCTCGGCTGTCTGTTGCTCCAGAAAGCTGGACAGCAGCCTGTCTGGAAGGAATACATCGGCGCAGCGATCGAATTCGCGGCAGTCAAACAGGGACTTGGCGAGCAGGTACTTATTGACCTCCGCAGCCTCCAGCTGTGCTTCCTCCGGATCGACGTTGGGAGTGAGTATCGTCGGTATGTATCCGATAGTAGAGTTGTACATCGACGATTGCTTTCCCTCGGCCTCGAGTTCTGGGATAACATCAAGAAGCTCAGCAGCCCTGGTCCATGTTAGTACGGAGACCATATGTCCGGGGTTAGGAGTTCTAAAGCTCTGTACCATTTAGCTGACTGGTACAGACAACGCTCGGAGCACTTGACAACAGCGTCCCGGAGGGCGTCGCGCAGCTGAGCTATATCCTGCGGTGAGAGCCCCATCGTGGTGGATAGTCTAACAACCTGTTGATGAATGTGTTGTAAACAGAGGCCTTGCTCGCTGCGACAGATGCCGGATAGTATAGAAAACGACAGCGACAAGGACGTTGGCTCTACCAATCTTCAAGCTAAACACATCTTTCCCTGTCAGTCGTGTCGCGTCTGCAAACCTCTAAATGGTAGACGGATTGTCGCATTACCTACTTTCCCCACGAAAGCATAGTAAATAATACATAGAGATGTCACACACACACGTGTCGCGCGTTTCTGCCGTCCTTGTGTCTCTGACCGCCGCTTTCACCGCTTTCCTTAGTGGAACTAGCGCGGGGTGCTCCGAACCCCGCCCCTATATTGTTGATTTCAGGGGTCCGTTTTCCGACTCTTTGTGATAGAGATAGAGCGTCCGACCTCCTCCCCCGCCTTTTCGTCCCGATACTGCTCGTGAAACCTCAATCGAGAGACAGCAGCAAAGATGGCGCAAAAGACCACCCTCAAGGAGTTTGAGGCCGTCTTCCCCAAGCTGGAAGAGGTCCTCCTCGAGCATGCTGCGAAGTACAACCTCCCCAAGGAGCAGGTCGACTGGTACAAGGCGGTAAGTGCAGACTCGCGCGTGCTCCGCCTCGGGGCGCCTCTCCGTCGCCGACGACCGTAGGGGGAAACCATGGACGCTGACCTTCTGCTGTTCTCCTGTGACGACAGAGCTTGGAGACGAATACCCTCGGCGGAAAGTGCAACCGCGGCATGTCGGTGCCGGACTCAGTGTCGGTCCTGCTGAGCAAGCCCCTATCGGAGGACGAGTACTTCACCGCGGCGACGCTGGGGTGGATGACGGAGCTCCTGCAGGCCTTCTTCCTGGTGTCGGACGACATCATGGACAGCAGCATCACGCGCCGGGGTAAGCCCTGCTGGTACCGGCAGGACGGCGTCGGCATGGTCGCCATCAACGACGCCTTCATGCTCGAGAGCGCCATCTACACGCTGCTGCGCAAGTACTTCCGGTCGCACCCGGCGTACGTCGACCTGCTGGAGCTGTTCCACGAGGTCACCTTCCAGACCGAGATCGGGCAGCTGACGGACCTGCTCACCGCGCCTGAGGACAAGGTTAACCTGGACAACTTCTCCATGGAGAAGTACCGCTTCATCGTCATCTACAAGACGGCGTACTACTCCTTCTACCTGCCCGTCGCGCTGGCGCTGCACCAGCTCAACATCGGCACGCCCAAGAACCTCAAGACCGCCGAGAACATCCTCATCCCCATGGGCGAGTACTTCCAGGTGCAGGACGACTACCTCGACAACTTCGGCCTGCCCGAGCACATCGGCAAGATCGGCACCGACATCATGGACAACAAGTGCTCGTGGCTCGTCAACCAGGCCCTGCAGATCGCGACCCCCGAGCAGCGCAAGGTCCTCGAGGAGAACTACGGCCACAAGGACAAGGACAAGGAGGCCGCCGTCAAGAAGCTGTACGACGAGATGAAGCTGGAGGACCTCTACAAGGCGTACGAGGAGAAGGTGGTCGGCGAGATCCGGGAGAAGATCGCCCAGGTCGACGAGAGCGAGGGCCTGAAGAAGGAGGTGTTCGAGGCGTTCCTGGCCAAGATCTACAAGCGGAGCAAATAGATGGGGCGTGGCCGGCGATCTTGAATGGAGGGGCGGGAGATAATTCACCCATTTCGAGGGGAAAAGTTGATCATAGCATTAGGCGCAACGTTCGTCCTCCAGCTGGGTACGCAGCGGAGGATGCTAATAGACTTAAGGAGCTTGGGCATCTTGCACGAAATCTCTAGCAATGACCATATCTGGCACCGAGTACTTAAGAGTGAGCAGTAACTTTCACGAGATGCCGCTCTAGAGTAAACATGATATACCACACCCCAGTTTGACAGCCCCGTCGGTCTTATCATACATGCATGCACTGAAACCCCCTGTATGCCATCCTGTCTCCAGTGGATATCATCCAAATGCACAAACCAGAAGTAGATCCAAACGACTCATCGCTATGACCAACCAAATGAGAAATACACTCATGACCGCATCGTCCCGCTCCTGGTCCTCGACGCCCCAGAGGCGCTCCCATCCCTCCCGCCCAGCAGCGGAAACGCCCGGCTCCCGCCGCCCTCCTCCCCTCCCAGCCCCTGCAGCAGCGGCACGGGCGGCGCCGCTCCAGACCGACTAGTCATCGTCGCCGCCCTCCCCCTGTTGTGCGCCGCCGCGGCGCCGCCGCTAGTCCCGGGCCTCCGCACCGACGCCGACGACCGAGACACCCCGCCGGCGGCGGCTCCGGCTCCTCCTCCTCCGGCGTCCTCCCTGCGCAGGAGCCTCTGCGTGGCGGCCGCCAGCTCGGCGTCGTCCTGCGACCGCCGCGGCTGCCACGTGCTGCCGGCCAGGTCCACGAGTGGGACCCCCGCGGGGGCGTGCACGCCGCGGCCGCGGCCCTCGCGCGACCACTGCGGCGCCTCCCTGAACTCGGGCTCGAAGCTGAGGAGCGGCTCGGGCGGCTGCTGCCGCGACGAGGAGGAGGCGCTGCGCTTCTCGGAGGTGTTGGCGGCCGCCGCGGAGGCGATGGCGGTGGCGGGCCGGTGGGGGTGGTGCAGATGGTGGGAGGCGGAGGAGGACGGGGGAGAGTGGTGGGAGGAAGAGGGCGGGGCGGCGGCGCTGAGGGGGAATTGGCGGGCCGTCTTGGTCCGCGCGGAGTGTTCGAGCGCTGAGGGGAACCAGCCTGCCGGCTCGGCGGGTTCGGGGGCTGCTGCTGACCGCGTCGTCTTGGTGGACGGTCTGCGGTTCGGCAGCTGGGGTTCTTCCGCGGAGGGTTCTTTCCTGTGGGTTACCGCTGCTGGCATCGCCGGCGCTCGTGTGGACGGCATGCGATTGAGCAGTGAGGGACCCTCTGTGAAAGGTTCTTCGCTATGTGCTGCTGGTGCCGCCGCTGCCTTGGTAGATGCTCTACGGTTGAGGAGGGAGGGCCCTTCGGTGAAGGCTGATTCCTTGAGTGTGGCATCATCAGTCTGCGCCTCTCGCTTCTTCTCCTCGTATAAGTCGCCCAGAAGGCCCGTCGCGGAGAACTCTCGAGCCGTGCCGGCGGGCGCTGCAACACCTGCTTTCCGAACGAGGGTTGAGTGGATGTCCCGGCTGGGTCGGGAGAAGTGACGCGTAGCAGGCGCCCTAGCGGCCTGCTCTCTGCCTACGTCGACAGAAGCCCTTTCCCGTCCCGTAGCGGCAGCGGCAGCATTAGACCTTGGGCTGACGATCTCCGCAGACATCTTGTGCCCGTGGGCGCCATCGTTGGAAAGCGACGGGCGGCTGACGGAGCTGCTGTTCGCCTTATGCCTGCTCGGAGAGCCCATCGACTCGACCGCCTGCGCCCCCGTCTTCTTGGGCGTGGCAGCACCGCCCTGCAGCCTCCGGTTGACGAGGTACCAGCTGCGCCAGGCGTGCACGGCGGCGTAGAACCGCTGCGCGACGGTGGTGTCCTCGGTGCAGAAGAAGTGCACGAAGTGGTCGAGGCTCTCGAACAGCGTCGTCTTCTGCTGGCTCTTGACGGCGAAGCAATGCTTCTTGGGCGGCTTGAGGTGCTTGCGCATCTGCGCCTCGGTCGGCGTGTAGATGTCGAAGTCGGACAGGTGGCAGAGGCTCACCGTGTCCTTGTCGGAGAGGTTAGCGTCCGGCTTCCGCGAGCTGAGAACCTGCCCGTCGCTCTCCTGAAGAGTGATGTAGCGTTTGCTCCACTTGCCCGGCCGGTTGCTGTGGTACAGCTGCAGGACCACGCCGGGCGGCGGTTCCTGTGTCCTCCGGACGGACGACAGCTCCAGGTCTTTGTCTCGCTCGGAGGCGTCCGATGGAAGCACCAGTAGCGAGTTCTGCGTGTCGCGGTCCCAGGAGTTGAGCACGTCTCGTATGCGCTCGTAGCGGCGCAGCCGTCGCTCCAGTCCCAGCGGCCCGTAGTGTTCTATCACGATACCACTGGCAGTATTAATCGGCTGGTTCATCATGTCTGAGCACTGGAAGAGGACATCGACTACTGTTGTGTCGGCAACAACAGCGAGACTAAACGATGACTGCCGGCAGCGGACATGCACACGCTGGTTCTCTTGTCAGCAAAGCACAACGTCTAACAGTAAAAGGGGCTTGCGCGAATGCCACTCACCCGTTCCCCAGAGTTACTAGCAGAAATGGGTGCATCCGTGCGAGGCACGACAACTCTCCCGTCGGGCTCAACACTCATAGACTTCCTAGGCGCGGCGACCGGCTCAGAGTGCTTCACACGATGGCCGGGGGCTGCGTCTTGCGTTGGGGTAGCCAACGGCGGGGAGAGGGGAGACGGTTGTTGCTGCGTCCTTCCCCTCCTCGTCAGAAAGGAGAAGCGCTCTAGGACGGGGCTCCTCGGTTTGTGCTGCTGAGGCGGTGGCGCTCTCTGCGTGGCCGCTTCAAGCTGCGCCTGGAGCCGCTCCAGGTCCTTGCGCTTCTGTTCGGCCAGGAGGGATTCGGCGTCGAGCCGTCGACCTTCGTCTTCATCGTAGAGCGCGCTCTCTTGTTCCACCTTCCGGCGCGACGCTCGCGGGCTCTCCGGCGATCCCTCGTCGCCTCGCCACTCACTCCCCTGATGCCTCCTGCCCTCTGTGGGAGACTCGCCGGCGACCTCCGCTGGGGCGGGAGGCGCCTTATGCAGCCTCCGAGTCTGGGGCCCGTAGTCCCGTCGCGGCCCCGCCTCTATGGTGGTAGTAACACTGGGAACATCCTCATAACCCGCGTCCATTTCTCCTGCGTTTTGCGGCCCCTGCGCGAGAGGCGGCACGGGAGGCACGGCCGGTGCCGAGCCAGAGACAGCGCCGGCTTCATCGGCCTTGGGCCGCCTCCTGTACCGCGAGCCGAAGACCGACTTTAGAGATGCGACAGTCCCGTTTCCCTTGGGCGGGCTCTCCCTCATGGCCGTGGCGTCAATTGACTTCCTCGGCTGCGGCGCGCGGGTCGCTCCCCTCAGGCTGCGGTAGCGGGAAAGCGTCGGCGGTTCCGTGGGGGCAGTGACGCCTACGCCTGCTGACATGGCCGCGGTCTGTCTCCTGCCTTAGTTTCTCATGAACCTCGTCTCTCATGCGAAACACGGTTCTGAACTTCGGCACAGGGGGGGATGGGGGGCGCGGCTGGCGTTTTAACGTTATCGCGGCTGGCGTTTGCGGGATGATGTGCAGAGCCACTGCAGTAGCGAAGCAGATCTCCCGGCGCCTCACAAACCGGCTCGCCTGGTGCGATAAGATCGAGCAGTTCGTCTGATAAGATGCTGTGTTCCCCGGCGATCCTGATCCAACAACCCCTGCGCTTTTCTTGTCTCGTCTTTGCGTGTCTCGGAGGCGTTCCCTGCTCAGCTCGCTGTGTTTTGCTTTCCTGCGTGTGTTGGGCTCCAAAACAGCCGCGCCTGAGCATTCCGGTCCTCAGGGGGGGAAACGGACGACGAATGCGCGCACGAGGGAGACAGGAGCTGAAGAGGTACGTCACTGCATCCCTGTTCTGAAATTGGAGGCCCGAAAGTCAAGAGGTTGGGGGCGACTGGGTCGAGGGATGCTCTGTTGGTCTCGCACCAGCAGGGGAGGGCATCGGATCATGAATTATTGCTCTTGTACGATCAGTTCAGGCATCTCGCTGCTCCCTTTGTGTGTGTAACCAACCACCTGCGGAAAAAATAAATAAAAAATAAAAAAGATGGAAAAGCCGGGACAGACTTCTATGATTCGCATATCTACCACACTACACGTGTATTACCGGCGCAGCGCAGGGGCAAGACGAAGAGGCGGGCTGGCTTGCACTGAAATTTCCAGGGACCCTGCATCGCGCTTTTAGGCACTTTGTACATGCAGCAAGCCGGACCTCTGAAACGCTGGGTCTTGCCGTTCAACCCTGGGGGGCCCGCATTCCGCTGTCACAGGGGCTCCCCCTGGCCTCTCTTTCTTCCTCTTCCGCCGCGTGACAGTCGAACTCCCGCAATGGCGGGCTGCGCTAATCAAGCCACAAACGAGGTCTCGATGATGTGACTGGAAGCAACCGAGATGGCTTTTCGCATCGGAGAGTTTAAATGCCATTGAGGCGTCTTTGTCTTGTGCAATTCTGACGTCTTCTCCGAGTCGGTTCAGGTGTTGGCAGCAGCCGGTTGGCGGTGGTCATCATATTTTGGGTGTCTGTCAATTACTTCCTGAATGCCCTCACCTCACGTCTCCACCACCCCTTGAAATCCTGCGTGGAGACATCGATGCCCAGGTCCTTCAGCGCCTTCGTGCTCAGGTGGCAGTCGTAGGGCCGCTGCACACTCGCACCCGGATCATTACCCTGCGTGTTCGCCTCGATGCCGTCGATGGGCAGCCCCATGATCTCGCCGAACAGCTGGCAGATCTCGTACTTGGTGTAGCGGTCCTCGCTCGAGAACTGCAGGATCCGCGGCAGGCTGCTCTTGTCTGCAGTCTCAAGGTACTTGACCGCAATGTCTGCGACAGGGTCAGTCAGGTCGGATGTTCGCTCGAGCGGATAATGAAATGCAAACGTACCTTGGCACACCCTGCCCACGTCCTCCGTGTTCGTCGGATACCTCAGCGACCAGTGATCCATCTTGACCTTCTGCCCTCCCCCGCCCTGCGCCTTCCACACCGCGTCCATCAGCACGTTGACCGCGCTCTCCGCCGGCACCTCCGCCGACCCGTACAGCACCGGCACCCGCAGCACGACGCCCAGCCCCAGCCGGCCCACCTCCTCGTACGCGCCCAGCACGGCCCGCTCGCCGTCCAGCTTCGTCTGCCCGTACAGGTTGGTCGGCCCCGTGGGAGCGTCCGCCTCGTACGGTGCCTCGCCGGGCCGCCCGGGGAACACGTAGTCGGTTGAGATGTAGATCAGCAGGGCGGACCGTGCGGCGCACAGGCGCGCCAGCGCCCGCGAGGCCTCGACGTTGAGCTGCCGCGTGCCCTCCGGGTCCTTGTCGACCTTGTCCGGGAAGCGGTTGGCGGCGCCTGGTAAGGGGCTGTTAGTCCAGACAGGGGAGTAGAGGAGCGCTGCCTGTGGTCGCCTGCTTACAGTGCACAACTACTTGAGGCCTGCGTATCGTGTTAGAACCGTGCTCTGTAAACAATCTCCCAGTCGGGAGATGCGCCAGGTACATACTTGGTTGCATCGAGAGCTGCCTCTACTTCAGCGGCATTGGCCAGGTCGACCTTGAGGATGGACGTGCCGTCAGCTCGAGAGAAGCCCGTGCCTTTCACGGGCCAGTCCTTCCTCTGGAAGGCCCTCACGACCTGCCTGCCGAGCAGACCGGTGGCCCCGGTCACCAGAGCTGTCTTCTCAGCCATTTTCTCAGTCCTTCTCCCCAAAGCAGTGGTTAGATTCTTGAGGTATATGTTACGTAGTCTCTCTGTATACTGGGTAAGGTGACTTTCAATGAGCACACACGCACTTGAGCTACCCCTCCAAGTCTGGACGAAGAAAGCACACCTCGAGGTGGGGCAATCGGAGGGGAGCTGCCCGTCTCACAATTGATCTTGAGCCCAGACGTCATCCGACCATATCCGTGTATTTCGATATTCTTCCCCAATGCAATGCAAACTCGATCTGAGTCCCTCGACCGTGGGCCTCGTCTGACTTAAGTCTACGTCTTCATCCATGTACCCCCGGCAGAACAAGGACCTTGTACAGGCAGACAATGCTTTTCCCCCGCTCGCAGTAAAGAAACAAACCGTCCTTCCTCAATGACCCATAGGTACCAGAAATCACTTTTCACGATGCAACAGACAGGTAGACTACATCCCACCCTCAGACCTCCGCCTGGGCCTCCGCTCCGTTGCGGAACCTGTCCCACCCGCTGAACGCGTTGGCCGGCCTCTCCCTCGGCCGGCGCGCCTCGCCCTTGGCTACGCCGACCCGCAGGCTCCCGTCGCGGAACGGCTTGCCGTCCAGTGCCGCCAGGGCCGCGAGCGCGTCCTCCGCCGTCGCGAGGTCCACGAAGCAGTAGTAGTGGTTGCCCGGCTTGCCCTGCGTTGAGGGGTGCGGCGCGATGGGCTTGCTGACAGCCTCGCTGCGATCAAATCCCCTGTTAGACGGGAGGGTGTTCATGGTGATGTTAGGGGGGTTGGAAGGAAGAAAGGACAAGAGAAGGCCACTTACACCGCGAACTGGCCGAACAGGCCGCGCATCTCTTGCTCGCACTCCTCCTGCGTCTCGATCATCGGCAGACCCCCAACGTAGAGCCGCCTCTTCTCCTCCGCCGCGCCCTCCGCCGCCGGCGCCGCCTCCTCCCTCCGGCCGCCCGCCCGGTAACTCCCGCCGTCCCTCTCACCGCCGCGGTCCCCCCACCGCTGCGCCGGCCCCGCGCCGCCGTCCCTGGCCCTCCTCTCGAAGCCCTCGCCGCCGCGGCCCTCCTGCTGCAGCCCCTGCTGCCCGGCCGCCCTCCTCGGCTGGCACGGTCCGGCCTTGATCTGCCGGTCCAGCAGGCTCACGCCGGCCAGCGCCTCCAGCGCCCGGTCCGCCGTCGCCTTGTCACCGAACTCGGCGAAGCAGTAGCCCGGGTTGCGGCCCGACAGCGCGTCCACGCTGATGTGCACCTTCTCGAAGCCCGCGAACCCCTGCTCCCGCAGCAGGCGCTCTACGTCCTCGGCGCCGGCCGAGTACGGCAGGTTGCCCAGGTAGATGCGGCGGCCCTCCGCGGCGGCGGCGTCGTCACCACCAACACCGCCGGCGCTGCGGCCGCCGGAGGAGGAGGCGCTGTTCCCCCAGCGGACCGGGCGAGGGGAGTTGGAGTCCCGCCACGCTGGCCGGTTGCTCGACGAGGGCGTGCCAGAGGGCGAGGCGGCGCCGCCGCGCCAGTTTGCGGCGGAGCGCCAGACGGGTGACTGTGCTTCTTCGGACATTGTGTGACTGATTTACAGGCCTGTTGTAGGTGATGAAGGTCTGTATGAAGGGTGAGGCTCTCACTCTCTAATTAAGTGAAATTTTCCTAGGGTGGATTAGGTACTTCTGGGCACTTTTTTTATTTGGTGAGATTTCGTCTGTCGGTGAGAGCCAGGAGTCCGAAGGGGCGGGAGCTAAGAAAGTCCCCGGGCGAAGTCTAAGGCCCAGCAGAGTGATTTGAGATATGAGAGACGGGTGATTCTTCTGGAAATAGTTACGAGGGACTATTACTCCTGCTGACTTGGTTAATCTCCCTTGGGAAATTTTTCTCTTTTTCCCCCCCTTGCGGTGTGTAGACTCGATTGGAGGAGCGGCAAGGCAGGCAGGCGGACTCTGACACGGAGCAGGGGTGCTCCTAGCGGTGACCTACTATGTAGATGCTCAAGAGTAAGCGTGTCCCAATTCTCTAAACCTACTTTGCCTACCTAGGCATATACGTAGCTCCTCTCGCAACAGAGCTTGAAAGAGGATGGACAGTCGTGGAGTAACGAGTTGCTCAATGATGCCTGGATAAAAACATACGCAGGATGCCCTGGGACTCGGTTCGGTTAGGGGTATCAATTCGATTCAATTCATCAATCCTTATGTGCCTGCGCGATGCTTCCGCGCGGTCCTTTTCGATGCCGTCGACCTAACGGAAGACCATCTATACATGTAATACAACTCAACAATGTGAGGCTGAAGCCTAACCGGCCCGCGATGTCCCTGTGATGATCGGCCGTCTCTCATGGTCGGCACATTGGCCGGCTCCCTGGCCCTAACCGACAGCTAGAATCCTAGCCGTGCTTCAACCCATGCAAAGCAATGCTGCAAAAAACCGAAACACGGCATTTCTTAAGAGTCGCGTCTATTGCCTACCGTTATACGTCGTAAACTGCATGGTCATGATGAAATCAGCATTCGCGATCGTCTTCGGTGATGACTAGTCGGTATGGTGATCCTCGGGCGGGATCTCCATGTCCATATCCATGATCGAGGTTGTCTTGTCCGGCGCGGGGCCATTGCCCGATCGTACCACGAAAGGAGAGCCGCCTCGCTCCTGCATCTCCGGTCCCTTGGCGAGAGTCTCGTCCATCACAACCTCTTGAGCTCTGGTCTCTGCTGGGCGGCCATGCTCTCCATCGAGCGAGACATTAGCAAGTCTGACCGACTCACGACCCATCGTAGGGGACTCGACTTCTGCTCCATTTGTGGCTTCCGCATAGGGTGGAGGAGCAGCGTGCTCTTGCTCGGTGGCGAGAGCTATCTCGGCAGGACCCGCCACGTTGACCAAGGAATCCATCTCGGTGCCGAGGATAGCTCCGTCACCAGCATGGAAGGGGTCCGATTCGAAAGGCGCATCCCGTTCGTAGTCGCTTACATCGCCAAGGGACGCCCGGTTTGTATTCATAGAGTCCATACTATCGGCCCTGTCTCTGTGCTGTTTCTTAAAAGGTGACTGAGGCAATATCTTATTAGCACCGCGCTTCCGGTCCCGCGAGTTGTCCTCGATGACCTCTTCGATGAGTTCCTGCTTGAAGAGGCGGTTGTCAAACTTGACAAAAGTCTGCGAGAAGTTAGTATGGAAAGCTTCAGGGAGCGACTCTGGTATGGCTTACCTGGAGAGCACTTGATAAGGGGAGAGCCTCAGCCTGCATTGCCCCATCTGTGGCGTAGATGAGGTAAGGCTTCTTGTCGCCTTCAGTGCAAGCTGCCTCGACCACTTTCTCAAAGGTAGTTTTCTATTTAAGGTGTTAAGCATGGGTCGGCGGAAGGAAGAAAGACTTGTAACAGGAAAGGTGAAGGAAATCTTACCTCTGCCTTGACAGGATCCTGATCCTCCGCAATATAAGCAAGCTTCCACCACTGCTCTGCCGCCTCCGCCGTCTGGGAGTCGTCCTCTAACTGGAGCAAGTCTGGCTCCACGCTTCGGCACAGGTAGACAATATCTGGCGACGTGGCCACGCCCCGAAGAGTGTATTTGTGCTTGGGATTCCTCTCCGGATTGGGCGAAGGAGCCGTAAGCTCTGAATGCGATTTCTTGAGCAGAGCCAGAACTGCTCTTTTCTCGCGCTCAAGTTCTGAATCACGATAAGTTAAATACCATAACGAATATGTCGTGACAGCAACTTACTGGCGAGTTTTTCACCGATAACTGCTAGCCGCTGCTTGTATGTCTTGATGTGCGTCTTGTAGTGTTTGACGACCTTCTCCTCGTCTTCGTTCAGCTGGACATTTGCGATGTTTGACAGGGTGGCGAGATAGGGAGAGCTCGCGTCTCCCGCCTCCTCGTGCTGTCTCCAGAGCGCCTTTCCCTTGACCTGTCGAATTCTGTCCTCATCCCGGGCAATGACTCTCTTTATCATATTTATGTGATCCCGCTCGGTTCCATCTTCGGGGTCAATCCACTTTGTGATACGGCGCTCGAGTTCCTTCGCTTTCGCTAGCGCCAGATATCCCATGCGCTTGGTGTTCTGGATAGACCGTGCCTTCTGCTCGTTCTCCTTCAGGTATCTATCAATGTAGAATACGCGTGGGATATCGATCGGTTGGGCAACACCATTGATGCGCATGATCTGGACGTCAGCCGCGTCGGTGAGGTACGCCATCTTTAGCGGCTCATCGTCTGCATCTGAAGCAGCTGTGTCAATCCAGAAGACGAGGTCCCACAGGTCATAGAGGTTGGTGGCCATCTCTGGCTGTTCTCTTGGCACGTTCAGCTCGAGGATACCGTACTCATCCTGCGACTCCACCTCCGGATCTTTCTTCAGCGACAGAATGTCGACGCGGTTCCAAAGAGGCATCTCCACGTCGACATGGGCTTCCAAATTAAGCTTTCGGAGAAACATCGTCTCCACGGGAGTGTCCCAGGTTGTACGAAGGCAGCTGAGACTGCTGAGAGAATCAGCCGTACCGTAGCTTCGGTCTGTCGCGTCCAAGAAGGCGATAAGACGATGGGTCTCCTCGTAGAAATTTGGTTCCGTTTCAGCTTGTTGCTGACCTTCTTCTGACCGGACTGGTGGTGAAAGGATAGGTTGGCCTTTCCACCATTCACTGTTGTGGCCGTAGCTTGCAGGGGTCGTACCAGAACGGAGGAGAGCGTTGCGGGCGGCGGGTATTTCGTGGAGTACCGTCAAAAGCTGGCCCAAGCGGTTCCTCTCCCAGCCAGAGTTACGGCACTTCAGAAAAGCAGGGACACCAGGTTCGCGTTTCCTTGCTGATGGGGTAGGCTCGGTGGCATCTTTGACCACGGGGATCATAGCCCACTGATTCTGGTCATAATCAGGTCTAGTGGCGGGTCCGAAGAATGGCAAGTTGGTATCTGCTTGGGTAACGCCCACCTCCTGAGAAGGAGACGCACCGCCCGACACAGCGACAGATTCGGCAATGGCTCGTTGTAGATCTTCATCCTCCTCTGCTTTGGTGCTCGGCACGCCTGCTCTAACAGTTAGCCCTGGAACTCCCACTCGGTCGCGGTGAAAAAGTACCAGCTGCACTGTCTACAGTCCAGTCAACCATCTTACCCAGAGGGGACCTGTTGTTCGCTCGCGAAGGTGGTCGGGAAGGGGCAGTGAAGTGTTCGTTGGGGGAAACGCCGTGAAGGACTTGGGTGTCGTCAGCGGGATGGACATTGAACACTACAAAATTCAGCTTGTTAGCAAGGTTCATCCAAATGAGATGAGAGACCTACAGATGCCAGCAGAATTGTTGCCATCCCTATCCTGTGTCCAAGCTGACTCGTCCCAGGTATACTGCTTTCGGAACTGTCCAAGGTGGTAAGTTGCGGTCGGGAATCAAAGGCGTGACAGGGTTGCCGCCATACCTTAGTCTCATCTTCGAAAAACTCGTTGACCACTGCTTCATAGCTGTTGTTCTTGCGCTGAGGAAAGAGACGTTGTTAGCGACAAGGGTTATGCGCGCAGGCCGAGTCGGAGCCCGCGTGCTGCGACGAGACGAACCTGCAACGCTGCGATGACCAGATGACGGTCCCGGGCAGGATCCAGGCCTGTGAAGTCGCAGACTTGCAAGATGTCCTCCTCGTTCGCCATGTTGACAGTCCTTTGCCGCGAAGAGAGCACCACAGCGTCGGCCACGGAGATGGGAGATCAGAAGGGAAGTCGGTGCTACGATGCCATCGGTAGAGAAGCTAGGACCATCTAGCCCGGGAGGTTTAGCAGCGGCAACAAAAGAAGGCCGAAGAAGCAAATTGATTGATGGGGAATTCTTTCTGTCTGTCGTGAACACAGAGACGCCCACGGGTAGTCAAGGCGAACCTGGGGAGTTGGAGGCGCGGCGACGCGTGGCTGACGGGTGAGAAGCTCGAAGATTCTCTGTGGGCGAAGGCCTTTTGCATCTGATAGCAGGCTGATGAGATGGTCGAAGGCGCGGCAGCGCGGCTACGTAAGGTCATTCTTAATTCACCTTTTTAGTCGGCCCCTGCTCTGCCTTAGCGCCGATGATGTCTCGATACATCCCCGCTCTACTGTTTTTCAGCTTTACAATCTATGGCAGGAAGTAGCAGGTACCAAGTAAGTACATAAATCCTTCAGCTGCGCGGGCTTCACTCCGGTCATCAATCACTGCACGTAGATGGCAGATCCGGAACCACCTACTTGAGACCCCAGTAGCCCGCACCTTCACACAGGCGACGACTCACACAGACCTGGGGTCGTTGAATAGACAATAAAAGGACACGCAACAGGCACGCTCAGCGCCCAGTTTTGGTGCGCAAGTGATGGTCCAACGACATACGTCTAGACTGCGGGCTAGACGTAGTAGCAACTCAACTGAAGCCGAGTGCCTATTGTGATCAACGATAATAAGAACAAGTCGGCTGTGATTTCTCTAGTTGCAGTAGCAAACTCCGGCTGTCTATCCGGAAATTCATGTATATCGGGCAGCACTGCAAGGGCCATCCATCCCCCCCTCGAGGCTTGGAGAATTCGACGCCACCCCTGATATGCTCCCCTTTCCAGACCCTTAAACGCCTGCAAGCACCATGACCATGACCGCACGCTATGCTCATGGTATAAGTAGCAAGAACAACGCCTCAATAATAAGGATTCCTCAAACCTGCCCCTCTATCGTCGACCGTACGGATCGTTCACCGTCGGAGCAAATGTTGGCGTAAGCCGATCAGGACTCGTCGTCATCGCTGGGGTCCTGTTCTCCGCCATCTTCCTCAAAGTCCTGCATCTCGTCGTCCTCGTCGCCGGTATCGCTGCCACCAAAGTCGAAATCATCATCGCTTTCGGCCCAGAAGGACGCATCGTCCTCGATCTTCTGTGGTGGAGCCTGCTCAAAAGTCTCAGGCATGACAAAGCCGTCGGGGATGTCGTTGCGAGACCGCTCAACAGCCTCACGGGCCTTCTCGTTGTAGTCCTCGCGGTAGTCCCGATACATAACACTAGCGTCGACATTCGCAGGCGAGTTGATCTCGGGGTCGTCTAAAAGGAGAAGGACAGAGCGGAGAACCGACTCGACACCCTGCAGCGGCGACCAACGCTCGCTAGCTGCCTCGCCCGACATCAGGTCCTCGCCTGGGTTGTGAAGAATCGAGATGCAGAGCTGGCCGTCCGGGTAGATGTTCGGGTGGATGATCTTGGAGTTGAAACGGAACTTGGGCGGCTGGTACGGATATTCCTCAGTAAAGAACATCTCAGCCTATAGTAACCAGGAACACGTCAGCACCTGTCAAAAAGAGTCACAGCCATAGCGAGACACACCTTGAAGTAACCACCATTGAAGGCACTGTCTGGGTTCACGACCATGAGAGCCAGACGCCAATGGAACAGATTGGTGTTCTCCGTCTTGAAAAGAGTCAGCCCAGGATCGTTAACGAGAAGCGATTAGTGTCCAAAGCGCACATCGATATTAACCCATTTCTCCTTTTGCAGAGCTGCCATCTCAGACATCAAACGCTGCTTAGCGCCGCCTCCCGTCGCCCGGCTCGCCATGACTGCACGATGGGGTGTGACCGCCAATCAAGAGTGTGGAGGCTTCGCCTATATTTTCGGAAGACACGGGATGGAGGAGGGTAGAAGTATCGTCGGAGGTGATGTGTGAAAGTAGATCGTCTGGTGTGTGATGGCTCGTGGGGGTTGTTACTGGTTTGTCTGGCGGTGTCGTCGTTGATGAGACAATTCGGGATTTCAGAGTCACAGAAGGCGGCGTCGTCAGTCGTGGCGGGGAGAGGAAATCGTCTCGTGGGGGTGTGAATGCGAGGAGTCGGAGGTGAAATATGTACGAGAGAGAAGAACAAAAACTCGCGCGAGGGTTGTCTTCAGATGGTGAATGGAGACGGAGGGAAGGCGGGAAGGTGAGGTGAAAGTGGAAGTCGGGTTCCTGAGATCGGGGCAAGAGGTTGAGGATGACGGGATGTTGGCCTAGGGGGCCCCGACCCACTCTGAGGGGCCATCGCGTCTCGCCCATTAAAGCCCCTGTCAGCGCACGGCAGGTACGGAGGTACGGAGGGTACGGAGGGGCACTGTGACCTCCGTGCCTCTCGCCTGATTCGGAGGGGCCGCTCTCGCTCTCTCTGGCCCTCTCGCTTTCACCGAAATGTGGGCGAGGTACTCTTGGTACTGTACCTGCGGTCTCTGCATCTGCTTTCATCCTTCACCAATCTACAGGTTTGGACTTTTGACATTTACAACTTCCGTAATCTTAGGTACATTTCGGTTTACTGAGCAAATGTGCCTCAGGTTCCGTTAGTGCCTCGTCGAAGTTGATTCTTGACTTCTTCGTCGAAAAGCAAGCAACACAGTGCCAGCAACTGTATCTACCCCCAATATTATCTCGAGTTACTGGGAAGCATTTCAATGTGTAGGGGCCTCAGGGCACTCGTACTTGATAGAAGTCGCAGTACGGAACACAGTGTTGGGAAGGATGAGCCTCGTTCTCCTGCCTCTGGTGCTTTCCCACCGTTCTTCGGTCATGGCGCAGGCGGTGACAACCCTAAGTGACCTGGATGTGCGCTCTCGCCACCATGCAAGCCGTGAGATAATCATGAAATTCTCTTTGAGCCCAGCACAGCTCTTGCACGTTTGCGATTGCAAATCACACGAACCTGTAGATTCTAACGCCACCTCACCCTTTCTGGTTTTTCTCTCGGGCAAGGGTACGTACCTTGGGCGTCGGCATCTGATTCGAAACCGGCGACCGGCCAAAGGGTCCCTTTCAATCAATGACTCGTCGGTGACGCCGGCTCCGTCCCGCTTCTTTCTCTCGGGTCGCCCACCCGGCCGGGCCTCGGTTTTTGAGGCCCCGAGACTCAGATGGTCGTAGATGCTCTTTCACGTAGGTACGTATGCAGTTCATGAAAACGCCATGTCCTTCAGAGTTGGGTATCATTGAATTGACAGATGGCCTAAGCCCTTCGGAAGCAACATAGAGGTAATTACGAGAACAACATGCGAACCGTACCTGTCCGAGAACCTCTCCCGTAAATCATCCAGTCCGCCGCCATGATCATGGCTTCCACCAAACGGACAACGTGCCGACATGGCCCTCAGGCCCCTAGATCGTAGTATATGCAGTTCCCCGTCCGGAAGTTGTAGACAAACGCGTGCCTCGTCCCGCCGCTGCTCTCCCAGTCGTTCCTCCACTCCCGGAGCATGTCCTGCACCTCGCGGACGTACTTCTTCTCCGCCGTCGTGACGCTGTGCTCCACCTTACGCCACGACTCCGGTTCCGACAGCGCCGTGCCCCGGATCAGGTCCATGACCTGGTCCGTCGTCTCGATCGCCGCGATCGGCCCATCCAGGAACGACTGCACCAGCTTCGACGCCGTCACCTGCGCCTGCTGAACGACCGTCTGCCGGTTGAACTTCTTGCTCTTCGTCTGCGCGACCAGCACGCGCACCTCCTGCTCGTGCGCCTTGTCCGCAGAGGCGCTCGCCTCGGGTTGCAGGTGCGCTACGCCCCTGGACTTGGCAACCACCCGCGAGTCGCGCTCGCGCATCTCACCGCGGAGCCAAGAGAGGAGCTCTCGGGCAGGGATGTCGGCATCGGGCGCATCCCTGCGACCAACGGATTTGACCTTGAGCATGTCCTGCTTAACGATGACGATCCAAGAGTAATTCTCGTCGCGATGCTTGGAGAGTAGCTCTTCGGGGGACCGTGCATCTCTCGCGAGCTCGGCGCTGATGTCGTTGGCCCACAGCATTTGGATAATCTGGATACCGGTCGATCGCAAAATGGTCGGGTCAAAGCTTGCGACGAGGACATCGCACTGCATGGAAGTTAGCCTCATAGATTTTGGCAGACACCGGAACGGGCCACCTTACCCTCCTGATTCCGAATAAGCCTTGTGATTCCTCCTCTGCCGCTTTCTTCAGAAAGGCTTTGCCACTGTTCTTGGGAGCTTGAGCTAGCTTTTCCCAAGCGAGGCTGAATCCGACAGCATGACGCTCTTCGAATTGCCCTCCGATCCTCGGGCGGTGTTCCTTGATGAGACTATCATACCGGCCTCCTGCTGCAAAGACATCCTTGATCTTCTTATCGTAGAGGCAAGAGAAGAGTATGCCACCCGAGAAGAAAGCCTCATTTAAGCTGTTCAAAGGGCTGATATACACTTTGCTGGCAACGCCAAGCCGCTTGCAGTACTCGTAGACCTCTTTCAGATGAGCAAGGGTCGAAGAGGCCTTCTGGTAATTGTCGGATCCTTCGAAGATCGACTTCAACTTCGAGAACGCCTTACTCGGTGTGTCTGGGATGCGTGTGTTAGCAAGAGCGAGACCTTTCCATGTCTGTATATTCCGCTCACCTCTGAAGTCAAACCGCTGAAGTTCATCGACACTGGTGGCGGAGACTCCGACCAGCGGCGACCGCAGTTCGGCTCGTATCTTCTGCCACGTTATGCTTCTAATATTGAGCCGGCTCAGCACGTCAGCTGCAGCTCGTCTACAGTTATGCTCCACTCCACAGTAGTCAAAGATCAGCTGAAGAAGGTCTGAGTGTCCGATATGAAATGCCATCTGGTTAGGCGACAGGGTGGGGAAAGCTCCGATTATCTCGTCAATGACCTTGATGACCTCTGCTTCCTTGAGAGCAAGGTCGAGCGTATCGGTAGTTACGATGTCGAAATCCACTTCACTAAACATATTCGGCTGACCACCACCATGGCGGTCGCGGAATATGTTTCCAAATGCAAACGAACGCTGCACTACAGGCGTGCCGACACTTTTGGCTAACATTCTGGCATTGCCCAACATCAGGTCGAATGGAAGTTGGACCAGAGTCCCATTCTGGTCAAGGAGTTGGACCGCCATCGGCCCATAGTGAGACGATCTGGGATATAGATAGTGTCTTGAAGCCTCCACTGCCCCGTGCCGGCGAAAGATGGAGATGAGAGTCTCCTTCACGATGTACTGGCGGAGCAGCTCGTTTGCGCCGAAGCTCTGGGTAGACATGTCCCAGGCAAGATCTTTAGCGGGTTCGACCTGCCTCGCGAACAAGGTCGAAAGCATCTTCTGGTAATATGGAGAGTTGGGGTCCGCCAGACCTGCAAGAGTACGTCGGATAGTCTCACTCTCCATCTGCACAGGGAGTTTGCCGCTATTCAGTAGCTCTGCGCTAGAGGGCCGATCCTTCGGGTTATGAGTGAGGAGAGAGAGGATGATTTCGATCTGCGCCTTTTCGGCCGGGTGGAAGTCAGATGGGAGAACCGGTTGAGGTCGCCGGAGGTCCTCAAGCACCATGGCTCTTTGCATACCCAGCATGGGCGGGTAGCACATTTCAAAGAAGATTATCCCGAGGGAATACATCTAGACAAAGATCAGCGGTGCTGAACGTCAGGCGAGTGCGTACAAGCGAAGAAGACTCAGCCGCGGGTGATCACTTACGTCTACCTTCGACGTGTAGCTGCCATTCACGCCGGAACGTACTTCAGGGGCGACATATACGGAAGTACCAATGCTTCTCGTAAGATCCGTCGAGTCCATGGTAGAAGCTGCGCCCTTTTCCACAGCGAATTGACCGCTTGTCGCCAGCCCGAAGTCGCCGATTTTGACGTTGTTGACTCCATCTGGACCGGCGCCAATGAATATGTTTTCTGGCTTCAGGTCGCGGTGCACGATATTCAGACCGTGAATGTGAACGAGCCCCTCTAGTATCTGACGGAAGAGTCGCCAGACTTCTTCGGTATCTTTGGAAAGGTTCCTAGAAATAAGGTCCCGCAAAGTCTGTTACACGTCAGCTATGTTCTGCTTAACTGAATAAGGATAAGTGAAGACGGTAGTCGTAGAGAAGTGGGAAAGTCGGGGAAGGACGCACCCGTTTCTCGCAATACTCCATGGAGATGTACATTACGGTTCTGAATGGCCGAGTACTTGGGCGTCGAACTCGTCTTCTTTCTGGGAGGACCACCACATCTTTCTGGTCCCCGGTTTCATCAGAGTCCGAGTCACCATCAGAACCAGAGGAATCATCCTCATCTTCCTCATCTTCCTCGTCGCCTTCAGTTCCCGAGTCATCGTAGCCAAACTCGACATGAGGATAGCCGGTAGAGGACATGAAATCTAATCCACCCTTGCTAGTGGCGAACTCAATGTCCAAGCCCTGCGAGACGGTACCTTGTGACGGCTCGGTATTGGGACCTTCGGTGGACGTTTCCCCTTCAGTATCAGAGAAGTCGGGTATTTCCTCCAACCAAGTATTGTAGTATCGGACAACTGCTGGGTGGCTCAGTTGAGAAAGAAGTCTAACTTCCTTGAGAATCTCAGTCAAGCCGGCTTGCGATCGTTGCGTGATTTTCTTGATGGCGTAGATCTGCCCATCCAGCTTCTTTCGCGCTTTCACAACCTCACCAAAGCCTCCCTTTCCGAGGCGTCCTTCCTCAACGAAGTCCTCCTTGTATCTCGACGTCGCAGGGCCGCGGATATTCATAGAATCGTGCCTTGAACGGGGCAGTATAGACATAGGAGGGCTAGTGAGGGAGCCAGACAAAACGGCTGAGTCGTCATCCACCAAAACAGGGGCATCTGTGGCAAGAAACTCGCTTGAGCTCAACTCGAATGCACGAGGCCGTTTCTTCGGGTCCGCCATAAACAGCCTGGAGACCAGTTCCTGCAAGGGATTCGAGAGCGACAGGGAATCCATCACATCAGACGGTGAATGATACTTCTGAGGGACGTCGAGGCCAAAAATCATCTGCAGAAACACGACACCAAAGTCCCATACATCCGTCTTCTGCGTATACTGAGGCTTTGAGACGCCGGCGATCTCAGGCGGGAACCAATACGCAGATTTCGCCGCTCTCATAGAGGTCAAGGTTTTGGTTTTCGTGCATATGTTATGCAGCTCTCTCTGATACCCAGCATCCGCCAACTTTGGCACGATATCACCCGTCGTGTCTCTGACCAGCAAGATATTTCCGGGATGGATATCTTGATGGAGAATGCCATGGTTGTGTAGGAAGCCCAGGGCATCCAGAAGGTCCCTTGTCCAGCTGCGAACCTTGCTGATGTCGATGTGGCCAGCGATGTCAAGCAGTTCCTCGAGAGGTCCTTTATCAGCAAAGGGGCTCAACACGCTGACATTCCACGCTGCGGGACTTGCCGAGCCATCGCTCTCACCAACAATCCGATCAATCCTATAGTCCAGCAAATCGAGGAGGTTCCGATGACGCAGCTTCTTGATCGATTCCAGCTGAGTCTCGAGAGATTGCAGTTGCTTTTTGAACTGTGTCGTATCTTTACCAGCTGACTGCAACTCACTCTGCTTCAGCGCAAGGCTGGGACGGTCCTGGCCCCCGGACAGAACCGGCCTCACGATGTAAACAGTGGAAATCGGTCCGGTACGAAAGAGCGATTTGCCTATCACGGTGGTGAAGAACACTGCGTTGCCAGTGCTGTCTGTCATCTTGCAGGGCTGATCAAACACGATCCTCTCGATGTCCAAGTCACGGAGGTCTTCGCCTGATCTATCAGGTGACATGTTGTTGTTCGACCGGTTCTTCTTCCGCGATTCTCTAGCTTTTGCCTTTTGACGCTTCAACTCCTCCTGAAGCATGTCTCCGAGGACTCTCTCTTCCTCCTTGGTTTCTTCGAGTTTCTTGCGCTCTTCTTGTTCCTTGTGATCCTGGGCAAGCTTGGCGATGACCGCCTCGTGAGCTGCCCTTTCTTCTTCGAGGGAGGGAAGCTCCCGTCCGGCAGCCTTCGCCTGTGCAGCGTCCTCCAGAATCTCGCGAATGCCCTCAACAATTCGGTCAATCATTTCTTGTTCTTCAGCGGCAAAGATCTTCGGCTGCGTCTCGACAAACTTTTGGACTTTGAAGACCGTTGATTCGCGGAGGCCGGCATGATTCTTCAACGTCAAAAGTGGAGGACTCTTCGGATATGTAGCAGTCAGCACCACTCCTAGAGTCAAGGCTACATCATCGTCAGAGGAAGCCTTGATGCGAATATCGAAAGACGGTTCGGATTTCTAGAAGCGGTAAGCTATAACTGATCCAAGGAGCAAGTGGCGTGCGTTCCAGAAGACCATACCTTCCAAGCATTGTGAGCAGCCTGATGTTGGACGAAGTCATCCCCGTAGATTGCTTGCAGCACCATCACCTCGTTCTGCTGCAACTCCTCATATTGCGTTTTGCTCGGCAGCGCCTGCCCCGGGGACTTGAGCCCCGGGAAGCTTGGGTTTCCATTCTTTCTAGGAGTTTGGGCGACCTTCTTCTGTTGACCGGTCTTCTTCCAAGCCATCTTGTCGGAACAACTCTCTCCTTCAGAGCCGAAGGAATTCTCGAAGCATCACAGCCTGGGGAGGCTGTGAGACTTTACTGAGGCGAGCCCATAATGTGGTACTGCTGGCGTATCATGAAGTGTATGAGATGGGGGGGAGAATGGTTGTGGAGTGGAAGTTGAAGGAATGAGTCTAACTATGACTCGGAAGAAGGCAAATGGTTGAATTCCAGCCGCAACCGAGATAGAAGAGCTCAGAGCTGATAGTGGGCTGGCGGGGTCGTTGGCCATGCGTAATAGCGGGGTGCCAGCTGGACGAAGCGGTAACCTTAGTGGCGACCGCTAACAGCAAGCAAGATCCGCCAAAAGCGGTCACCGCTTTGGTTCCCGCCCTGCCGGGGAAATGCCGGCGGCGGTACGTACCTCCCTCCCTAGAGTTCCCAGCAGTAGCGCTCGAGACGCGCCCGCCGTTACCATTTGAGGAAATCGAGTAAACAATCACCAACACTTTGCATGTCAACCCACGAGCACAGCTAATCTTCGCATAATCGACGCCTATATGCCACAAAGACAAACTAGAGCTGCAGATCCTGCTTTCTTGGCTTCTCCCATTAACAGCCTCAGATTCTAGTAAGAATGCTAGGCTGGGTGCTGAAGAAGAGCCTTGAAGGTGCAACCGGCGCGCCGGGAGACACTATCAACGCTGGTGTGTCCTTCTTCAATTCAACACTTGCCGCAGGAACAGTGCTAATGAGACCAATTAGATGACACCCAACTAGAACAGCCAGATACTCCAGCTCCTGTATTCGCCGCGCGAGCTTTCAAACACGCTCTATTCGGAACCCCTGCTCCCAAGGCTGAACAACCGAACGACTCGAAAGATGCGACCATACTAACCAAGAACTCCAACCCTATCGATACTGCTTCTAAAGATCTCATGTCTCCTTCAAAGCCTCCCGGCATTCTCCTGACACCCGGCACGGGGACAACGCGTCGAAAACGCGTGTCGTTTGGCCGTGATGTTATGGACAACGGCGTCAAGCAAGACGACTCGGTCGTAGACGAGAAGAGTGGTTTTAGGCCGCGCCCTCGCCCGCTGACCAAGCTTTCTGAGGCCTTGGAGAATTCAAGAAAAGGGAAGAAGTCGATTTCCTTGACGACAAACCTCAAGAAGACTCAGTCGGAAGCCAAAGACCCTGAGGATGCCTGGGAAGAGATTGACGAGTTAGATCGAGATCCTGATATCACGGTCGATCTCAACGAGCCTCACTCACAGTCTGGCAAGTACTGGAAGTCCGAGTTCCAGAAATATCACGAGGAAGCCAAAGCGGAGATGGAGAAGCTTGTTAAGTACAAGCAGCTCGCCAAGTCCTTTGCTAAGAAGAAGGACGCCGAGGCTCTAGAACTCAGTCAGAAGTTGAAGGAAGAGCAGGAAAAGGTGGCGCAAATGGAGGGCAAAATCGCTGAGCTAGCCAACCGTATGGCCAGTAAGCGGATCACCGACGGCGACCAGGACGACCAGGAGATCATGGACAGCCTTGCGCGACAAACTGCTCTGGCTATCCAATACAAGGATCAGGTCAAGGAACTGGAGGCGCTTCTCGGTGACCGGTACCACGAGTCAGACGAGAAAGGCAGGCGGCGCCGCCAGGCCACATCTCCTCGGACGACAAAGACGCTCTTGGAAACACAGCGGGAGCTTAGGAATGCGCGAGAGCAGGTGAAAGAGCTCGGCGACCTTCGACAAGAAGTGCGTCGTCTCACAGCCGACCTCGCTTCCGCAGAGAAGCGGGAGTTCAAACTAGACACCGAAAACAAGAGACTCGCCACCGCAATGTCCAGAGGACCGTCTGAAGCTGAAGACCTCGAACGGCGCCTGAAGCGAGCTGAGGAGGAAATCCGACGGAAGGACAACCAGTACAACAAGCTGAAAGAGACATATGATACCTTGAAGGAGAATGCGAAAGCCCGTTACGCGGAGGCAAGAGATGTCTTGCAACGAAAGAACGAGGAAATATCTGAGCTCAAAAAGCAGCTCAGGATCTTGAAGGCCGGTGAAACAGAAGCCCTTAAGGAAGACATTAAGTCTATGAGCGCTGGCCAGCATGAGCTGGACCCATGGGCGAAGAAGCTTGCCGACCTGCAGGTGAAGCTGAAGGCAGAGCAAGACGCGCGTCACCGCGAGAGAGAAGATGCAAGCATAACGATCAACCGACTTGAGAAGGAGTCGAGGAATGTGGCCCAACCGGACAAGAGGAAAGTCCTCGCATCACGGAAGGCGCGGACTTGGGAAGCCGCCTCAAGTATGACTCCTTACGAGAGCCTCTGCCACCGCAAGTCCTAGCCGAAAAACAGCAGCCTGAGGCGACCCGCACTTCGTCGTCTCTGTCCCGTCGATTGAGTCGAAGAACAGCCTCCAGTGCCCTGGCAACTCGCACCACATACGACAAGGTGAACATTGACGACGGTGACCTCGGCTTTGACGCAGGTGCTACCTACAAAGTGATGTCTTCCGATTCCACGAACGCGAGGCTGCCTGATCGGACTCGCTCGGCCAGGGTTCACACGGAGAGGACTCGAGAAGGAACACGCAAGGCTAGCAGGGTTCCTGAGGTGCAAGCGGCTCTAGATGCTCTTCGGCCCTCGTCCTCCGAGAGCGACGGTCCTAAGATTGATCTGGTGCAGGGCCGGTTCAAAAAACTTGGTGGTCCTGACCCAAACAGTAGCACTGTTTGGACTATGAATACCTCACGGACCACTCTACCAGCAGATCGGCGAGCAGCAGCTATCGCAAGGCTCGAGCAGAAGAAGGCGGAGCGCCGGAAAGTACAGGAGAGCAGCTTGTACGACAAGGAGAACGTCCAACCATAGCGAATGGACAGAGCTCGCTTACATATCTGGATTTCAGGAGTACTCTATGCTCCCCTAAGGGAATCTCTTTCCTCAGTTCAGGTGTATCTGCGACATGGCTTGCATAGGGTCAACATGGGCAGGGTCAGGCAGGCGTTGGTTGGTGTCGGGGGTATTAAGAAAACGGGATACTTTCCCTTTTGTTTGCATTAATGTCTCACTAAAAGGTTGTGGAGCACATTGTGACCAGGCGCTGAGAACATGAAGTTAGGCACCTTGTCTGTCGCTGAATGGCGCTGAAGCCAGACCAAAGCGTTGTTGCATTGAATGTATGATGCCCGTCTACATGAATTACCGTTCCGGGCTGAGACCGCCGCCTGAGCTTCCGGGCCCGGCCCGGGCCCTGGCACCAACTTCTCCAGTTCTCGGGACGGAAAATCAGCAACACCGTAAATCAGCGTTTGAACCTAACTTAAGCCAGGTACCCTTGTACCTCCGGTTCTGGTACCTGACAGGCCTGACTGCCCCTCCATCACCACTGACTCAACTTTCTTGAAGACCGTTCTTCAAGCTGCTCAAGCCCACACCACGGCCGCAATTCGCACAGCATGGCTTCAGCCGGCAGCAATCCGACCGGGGATCTCCCCTCTGAGATCCTCCAAGCTTTGTCCAAAACGGACCCGATCCTGTCAGCCGAAAAGTACCCCGATGTTCCTTTCGAAGCCATCAAGGCGGCTTTGGACCGCCTTTCCTCGCGGTCGATGGTCACGTACGCACAAGTCGAGCGCGAAGAGGCTTTCCTTGAGCCCGAAGCCGAGGTGATTGTGAGCCAGGGCAGCCACGAGGCGCGTGTCTTCGAGGCTGTGCGCAAGGCAATGGGGGGCCTCTCCATCCAGGACCTCGAGAAGGAGATTGGCGACAAAACCGTCACGAAGGTGGGCCAGGGCAAGGCTTTCAAGGAGAAGTGGATTAAGAAGGACGACAACAAGCTCGTCCCTTTGGTGAGTGCTCCTACAGCGGAGCTCTGCTGAATCATGCTGCTGACTCTTCTTCCAGGTCGATTCGATCAAGGACGTCACACGGGACCAGCTGCGCGTAGTACAAGAGAAACGGACACACGACAGCAAGATATTGGCGGATTTGAAGAAGCGCAAGCTGGTAAAGATGAAGAAAGTCATCTCCTTCAAAATAAGCAAGGGACCCAAGTTCGCGCTGGAGATTGTGAAGGAGGAGACGGACCTGACAGCTGACATGCTGGCTTCCGGCTCATGGAAGACGGCGACCTTCAAGCCGTACAACTTCAAGGCCTTGGGCGCGGACCAGCATGCCGGTGCTCTGCATCCCCTGAACAAGGTGCGGCACGAGTTCAGGGAGATCTTCTTCGAAATGGGCTTCACGGAGATGCCTACCAACCATTTTGTTGAGTCCGGATTCTGGAACTTCGACGCCCTCTTCGTACCCCAGCAACATCCCGCGCGCGATCTACAAGATACCTTCTACGTATCAGACCCAAAAAGGGCCGATAGGCCGCACGCAACATCACCGGACGACAAGCAGGACTACGCCGAGTATCTCGAGAACGTCAAACAAGTTCACCAAAACGGAAAGTTCGGGTCTATCGGCTACAGGTACCCATGGTCCGAGGAGGAATCATTAAGGTTTGCCAACTCGAGACATTACTGTAAAACGTCGTCGCTGACTGGCTCGGTGAAGACTTGTCTTACGAACACACACCACGGCCGTCTCGGCTGCCATGCTATACAAGCTCGCATCACTCGCAGGACCTGACGGTCGTGTCCCGCCAGCCCGGTACTTCTCTATTGACAGAGTCTTCAGGTAAGAATCATCCCTTCTGGATGTGTCGGTTTGGCGAAGGCGCTCATTGACTCTCCCTTAGGAACGAATCAGTCGATGCGACCCATCTCTGCGAGTTCCATCAAGTAGAAGGTATGGAGCCCAGCGATTTCCAAATTCCCAAGCGGTCTTCGATGATTGCTAATCGCGACCAAAGGTGTGATTGCCGATTACGGCCTGTCCCTGGGTGGTCTCATGGAATTCATGGTTCAGTACTTCGCGAAGATGGGTATCACCGAGTGCGTAAAACATACCGTGCGTCCGACTATCATCGTTACATGCTAACCGAGACTCCCTGCAGCCTGAAGTTCAAGCCAGCGTAAGTCTCTAACTGTTCCTCTCGTCTACGTGCCTCCTATTGTCTGCTAACACATCCTCGCAGTTATAACCCTTACACGGAACCCAGCATGGAGATCTTCAGCTTCCACAAAGGCCTCAATAAATTAGGTATGACATGTCCCATGGTTCTTTCTGTCCTCTCCAAGCCGTCCCAGAATAATAAAGAGGTCTATAATCGACCTAGCCGGCTCTCATGTGCCTCAGTGAGAGGAGTATGAGTCTGGGAATCATTCCTACTCTTCCCAAATTGTCTGTGGAATCGAGTTGCTGATTTTATTGCGACACAGTCGAGATCGGCAATAGCGGTATGTTCCGGCCAGAAATGCTGGAGTCTATGGGCCTTCCCAGAGATCTTAGAGTCTATGGCTTCGGCCTGAGTCTGGAGAGACCGACGATGATCAAGTATGCCATCAAGAACATCCGGTCCCTGCTCGGCCACCAGGTAGACCTCAATTTCATAGAGAGGAATCCGGCCGTTCGGCTAGACAAAGAATAGAGCAGCTCGCGGGCAGGGCAGACGGCCTTGAAACGCAAGCACAAAAGTTGGGCTGTTATAGAAGGGCTTTTGATTTGCAGGCGGGACGGGAAGACTCATCCTCTTACCATGTACGAAGACTCGTGATGGCCGGACTTGACAGCCGAGTATATAGGCTAGAGAGATACCGCGGTCGGCAGGTGTTCTAACTCGGAGAAGGGAGCGCTTTCCAAAACTTATTTTTGTCTATACGCATGGCCTGGGCCTGACAACTATGAGCATCATTTCTCGAGCTTCCCTAAGAAGTAAGCAGTTTTGTGATAGCATTGCGCATTAGCTCAAACGTGAGCGGCTGTCATTAGGTACCTGAAGTAGAGTTAGGTACATACCAGTAAGGAGAGCGTGAATTGTGCCCCGCACTCTTATCAAGCATCAAGAGCTTCTCGCACTCTGCACCATGTTTGTGACCTAAGTGAACAGCGGTACAATGAGTGCTGGAGTGGATGCGTTAGGGAGCCTCCACGACGATGAAACAGACGAGGAAAATGAGATCCTTGAGCTGGAACGAAAGTTAGAGCTCGCCAGGGCCCGTCGCGCCGGCCATAGAGGCGGACATGGCCATGCCGCTCACCCAAGCGTTACACCTAATACAGCGAGCCCTGCCGGTGAGCCATCTCTCCCACGAGAAGCGCCTCCTTATGTTCAGGTGTGCTGACCCAAGTCCAGACCCGCTAACGTCCTCATATCACTTCCTCCTCCTGCTCTCGGACTCGGCCCTACCCCTCGGCGCCTTCGCCTTCAGCAGCGGCCTCGAATCCTATCTGGCGCACCATCGAGGCGGCAACGGCCCTCGGCCCGCGTCCTTCTCGGCCTTCCTCCCCGTCTCCGTCTCCTCCTACGCATCCACCACTCTCCCCTTCGTGCTCGCCGCCCACCGCGACCCATCAGCCACGGCCGACCTGGACGACGCCCTCGACGCCGCAATCATCTGCACCGTCGGCCGCCGCGCCTCCGTCGCCCAGGGCCGCGCCCTGCTCGGCATCTGGGAGCGCTCCTTCGCCAGCTCGCTGCCGGCGGAGGCCGCCTCCGCGCTCAAGCCCTTCACGGCGCTGCTGCGGTCCTCGCCAGGCTCCGCCGCCGCGGGAGGCGGATGGGACGCCACCGGCCTCCCGCCCGTGTCGGCGCACCTGGCGCCGCTGTTCGGGGCCATCGCGAACCTGGTCGGGCTGAGCCTGGCGCAGACGGCGTACGTGTTCATGCTGAGCCACGTCAAGGCGCTCATCTCGGCGGCGGTGCGCGCGAGCATGTTCGGGCCGTACCAGGCGCAGAAGATCCTGGCTAGCCGGGAGGTCCAGGGGATGATCGCGGCGATGGTGGACAGGGAGTGGGACACACGCGTGGAGGACGCGGGCCAGAGCGTGCCCGTTATGGACCTGTGGATCGGGCGGCATGAGGTGCTGTACTCTAGGATCTTCAATAGCTGACGCTTCCTGGATATCACAAATTGTACGAGTTGGAGAGCCATGAAAGATGTCCTGAGGCGACCGTGCAGACTATCTGCGGTCCACAATGTTTTGGTATCAAATCTTACTATGCACACAGTCCGCAAAGACGCCCATATCCCACAGCAACGCCAATATTGCCCCTTAATCGCTATCGCTGTCATAAGCCACCAACGGCCCCGACGACGCTGGGGCCTTGGACTTGGAGGCAACGGTGACATTCGTCGCATTCAGCGCCGCCAGCGTCCTGCTAGAGAAGATCCCGTTCTCTTCGGCCGGCTTCGCTTCTTCCCAAGGGACACTCTCTCCTCCAGCCGCGCCGCTCTCGATCAAAAGTCGCTGCTCGTGCTCCTCCTCATGCCCTTGCCGTCCGAGGGGGTTGACAGCATTTGCGCCCCGCGCGAAGTGGACCTCGTCGGGAGCCTCATAGCCGTCGAGTCCGTAGCTGCTCTCCAGCTTCCGCCTCTTCCTTGCCTCCGGATCTTTACCCTCGATCTCAGCCACGTACTCCGCTGGCAGCGCACGCCGGACAGCTTCCGCCGCCTGCTCCTCGATCCTCCGCGCCTCCCGCTTCTGCGCCATGGGGTTGGGATCTGCCGTTGCCCAACGCACATTGAGGACCTCGTTGTGGTCGAGGGCCTGATGTGCCATGGCCTCGCGGGCGAATTGCGCGTTGGCCTCGTTCGTGTAGGTGATGAAGGCGACGCCCCGGGAGTTCAGGACACGGATGCGCTCGACCTGTCCCCATTCGGCGAAGTGCCGCGCCACGATCTCCTCGATGTCGTCCGTGACGTGTATCCGGCCGACGTAGATGGTACGATTCTGACGCATGAAGCTCCCGACACCGCCCATGTCATCTCTGTAGTCGCTGAACTTGTCGCGGCCGAAGCAGTCAACGTTGGGGTTGAATATGTCGTGTATGCCGGGCAGACGGTGGAGATAATTGCAATCTGGCCCGCTTGGACACAATCCACGCGCAAACTGGCAATGTCAGTCAGCATACAACATCTCAAGCATTCCGGGAAGATGCATGGGAGATACGTACTCGTAGACAGAAGAAAGACCCCGGGGCGCTGTCCGCCTTCGTGTAGCCGCTGTCCTTGGCAATATTGCACCGGCCCCTCGCCGCTGTCTTGGAGAGGTATTTGTCCTCGCGATCGCCTCCAGACCACTTATTGTACCAGATGTTGAAAATGGTACCGGTCTGGGGCGGCGGTTCCGACGTGACGGTGGCAGGATCTATCTGGACTCGCGCTGGTCGCTTCTTCTTCCGTATTATCTTTTTCACCTTCTTCTCTGCCGGCGGCGCAACCTCATTGCTCGTAGTTGTGAGGGCGAGCTCTTCCGTATTTTCGTGGCCATCTGCGACAGCATCGGACTGCGCCATTGGGGCTGGGAGCTCCTGCGTATCTGCCATGGCGTTGGTTGTAGATGATGTTGAAGTGAGTCGTGAAAACAGAGCCTCGTCCAGAGTTATGGGTAACGAGTGGCGCTGTGGCGCAATTTTGACTCGAAAATGGCAGGCGGTGAACTTCGGGGTGATATATTGACTCCACGGCGGGGAATTCTGCCACTCCCCTCCAGGAAAGTACCTCTCTAAGAGGCTTGGATTACCGATCCCTCACCACCACTTCGTTGATATCAGCCGCCTGGTTCTAGTTGTTCCGGGAGAGTGGAGGGGATTAATCGTGCTTTAGCAGTTGTTTTTATAGAAAGTTGTTCAAGATGGTGAACATAACGGACAGGATCAAGGAGTATGTAACCCTTCCACTTCGTGAGCTGGCGGGGCTAATCGCATTTTAGGATCGAGGATGAGATGCGGAGGACACAGAGTAAGATGTGAACCCTGTGTCGAGCGCCGAGCCCGGGGATCGCTCCCTGCTCTGTAGTGTCCCCCGGGCTCAGGCAATGACTATATCTGCAAGTCTTTTTTCTATTCTGTTTCTAACAACTTGCGCAACAGAGAATAAGGCGACGGGTACGTCTTGACATAGGAAATCACTTGGCGACTCTTTGATGCTCATCCAGTGCAGAATACCACTTAGGATTACTAAAAGGGTATGTATGAGCATATAACAGGGCGGGATTCTTGCTCACGCCCTCATCACAGAAAGCTCGCGCGTCTCCGTGCCCAACTGCTAGAACCTGGTCCAGGCTCAGGTGGCGGACCTGGTGCTGGCTTCGACGTGAGTAAAAGTGGCGACGCCAGGATATCGTTAGTCGGATTTCCTTCTGTGGGCAAGTCAACCTTCCTGTCCAAGGTTACAAAGACGAGGTCAGAGGTGGCGGCGTATGCTTTCACCACTCTGACAGCCATTCCCGGTGTGCTCGAGTATGGCGGCGCTGAGATACAGCTCCTCGACTTACCGGGTATTATCGAAGGAGCTGCTGAAGGCAAGGGTCGCGGTCGCCAAGTCATATCGGCAGCGAAGACGAGTGATCTAATCTTGATGGTCCTGGATGCGACCAAGAAGGCGGAACAGAGAGCTCTCCTAGAAGCGGAGCTGGAAGCAGTCGGTATCCGGCTTAACAAGGAGCCACCGTGAGTCCCATCAGACGGCCAGCCCCCAAGCTAGGCGTGGCGTCTCATCTTTCAATAGGAATATCTACCTGAAACCGAAGAAAGCGGGTGGCATGAAGATCACTTTCCAGTCACCACCCAAAAACATAGACGAGAAGATGGTGTCCAACATCCTGCGAGACTACAAGATGCTCAACTGCGAGGTCTTGGTACGAGACGACAACGTGACAGTCGACGACTTCATCGACGTCATCATGAAGGATCATCGCAAGTATATCAGGTGCTTATACGCCTACAACAAGATCGACAGCGTCTCTATCGAGTTCCTCGACCAGCTCTCCCGCGAGCCTCATACGGTCGTCATGAGCTGCGAGTTAGATCTCGGCCTCCAGGATGTCGTGGATCGGTGCTGGAAGGAGTTGAACCTGATCCGGATTTACACCAAGCGACAAGGAGCAGACCCTGACTTCAGCGAGGCCTTGATTGTCCGTAACAAGAGCACAATCGAGGACGTTTGTGACCGAATCCATCGGACGCTGAAGGACACTTTCAAGTATGCCCTCGTGTGGGGAGCTAGTGCACGTCATATTCCGCAGCGAGTCGGCTTAGGGCATGTCGTGGCGGATGAAGATGTGGTGTACATAAGTACTGCGTGGAAGGCATAGACTCTTTGACAATGCGAGATCGGGCACTTCATGATCACCATTTGTGAGAATTATATCGTGATTCGTTTCGTTGTGTCCCCAGACACTTCATACTCTAGGATTCCCGAAAGCAACAGAACGCCAATTCTCCATCCCTAGACCAACAAAAGAATATCGTTTCCACCACGACATATCAGCCGTGTCGAACATCGAGCAGATAACACAAGACGTCGTTAGAATCGAAGCCAGAGGAGGAAGCGCGATTACGTAACCCTTCTACTGCAGAGGACTCTGGCCCTTAGTCGTGAATAGGTCCTTTCCCTCGAGGTTCTTAGCCGAGGCCTGTGCAAAGAGAGACTTTGGTTTCACTCTGCAACTAGATTAGAACTGAACGTCGTATGCGGTTGACAGAAGGTGATACACACTTTCCAACATGCTTGTTGCGCAGCGCGTTGAGCTTGGCGGTGCAGGGACTCATGATATTATCCGATGGAGAGACGTATTGCTGGGTCCTGGACAGCTGGGTTAGTTTGCGTCCATGTGTGGTATATGGCTGTCGCGGAATAAACTCACTTGGCCTCCTCCATCTTGGACTGCAGGACCTGTCGATGATACTCCATGCTCTTGATCTCGGCCTTCCTTGTGGGCTCCTGGGCCGTCATGACGGCGTTGATGTCCTTGCTCGACAAGACGTTGGCGGACATGGTTTCTCTTGGCTGTCGGTGCTAAAACCGACTTTTGAGGTGTGTGATTTGAGACTTGGGTGAACTCGTTAAGCCTCGCGGTAGTGCAACGCTCGAGAACAATTCAAAATTCGTGAAGATTTTGTTTCCGAGAGAAATGAGCAATGCGTATGCGAACAGAATGGTTTATGGCTGTCGGCTGCGGCGCAGTTGGATTTATGAAAAAGAAATCTTCCCCAGTGCCAGAGTAGTGAGTCAATAGATTGCCTGATATGGAAGGCATTGGCACGGCAACAGCACACCCGTTCTGCTTGGAATGCGCTTTTGATGGCGGGGTGCGCCACAACCACCTGCAATGACCCCACCAAGGTACCGAGTACCAGCGGCAAGGACGATGGATGCGCTTTAGGTACATCACGGGCTTTGGGTTGTCAAACAATATTGATTCAGAGCGGCTGTCCAATGTGTGAATAGCTCGCTGAGGATAGTTACATATTTACAGCTTTGACTTGACGATGTTCGACCCGGGCTCGACAGTCTTGACTCCGTACTTCCTGAAGAGCTCTTCCGTCTTCTGCCTTTGTCTCAGAATCTTGGCCGTGACCTCCTTGCCACGGCGGTTCTCGTTCCTGCCCATCTGCTGCAGGTGGACCTCATCCGGACCATCAGCAAGCCTCAGCGTCCTGATCCCCGCCCACAAGTACGCGAGCGGAGTGTCCTGGCTGACGCCGGCACCCCCAAAGGCCTGAACGGCCCGGTCGATGACGGTCAACGCCATCTGCGGGACGAGGACCTTGGCTTCGGCGATCTCTTTCAGCGCAGCCTTCGGACCCAGATCGTCCATCCTAGCCGCGGCGTTGAGCACCACCATGCGCGCTGCGTCGATCTCGATGCGAGACTTGGCGACCCATTCGAGAATCACCCCGTGCTCCCTCAGCTGCTTCTTGAAAGGCGTCTTCGTCGGGTCGTTGATCCTCATAAGCATCCACTCCAGCGCTTTCTCTGCCTGTGCCATTGTTAGAGAAGCACCCTGGATCGCGGGTAGATATAGACAGGCCAAAACTCACCGAGCCAATGGTCCGCATAGCATGGTGGATGCGGCCTGGACCCAATCGACCCTGGATAATCTCAAAGCCACGTCCCTCACCGAGGACCAGATTGCGAGCGGGGACACGGACGTCTTTGAAACTGATGTGCCCGTGCCCGTGGGGTGCGTCATCGTAGCCGTAGACGGTGAGCATACGGTGGATCGTGATGCCGGGGGCATCTGCCGGGACGATAACGACAGACTGCTGTCTGTAGGCGTCCTTGTTGTGGGCATCACTCTTGCCCATGACGATGTAGATTTTACACCTCGGGTCTCCAGCACCGCTTGACCACCATTTCTGAGAAGCCGTCGTTAGCCTTTACCGGGCCACCTTGAGCGACCCGAAGGGATGCTGCTCACCTGGCCGTTCAAGACATATTCGTCGCCGTCTCGCCGGATATCCAGTTCAATATTCCTGGCATCGGAGGACGCCACCTGAGGCTCTGTCATCAAGAACGCAGAGCGTATCTCTCCATCCATCAAGGGCTTCAGCCATTCCGCCTTCTGCTGGTCGTTGCCGTACTTGGCAAGCACCTCCATGTTGCCCGTGTCCGGCGCCGAGCAGTTGACAGCCTCAGATGCAATCCTAGACTTGCCGAGCCATTCCGCCATGAGGCCGTATTCGAGGTTTGTGTATCCCGGGGATTCCTTGTAGTGGCCCTTCGGCAGGAACATGTTCCACAGCCCTAGAGCCTTGGCTTTCGCTTTCAGCTCATCTATGATGACCGGATAGTGATCCCATCGTGCGGCACCTTGGCCAATCTGGGCTTCGACAACTGGGTCGGCACTGGAAGAGGGGCCGTTAGCCTGTTGTGGTGGCCACACGGTTGAACCTGCCTGAAGGTGCGGCTCACGGAATGCATTCCTCCTCGACAAACTTGGCGACGAGGTCGAGGGTTTTCCTCGCCCGTTCGCTGACACGGTTTTCCACCTAGATAAACATGCATCAGCAAATGCTTTGGAAGAATGCAGCATTGGAAAGCCATAATTCAGAAGCACGTACGATAGCTGGTATACTGGATGACATTGTAGATGAGGCAGGAGTCTAGGTATCTGTGAGCTAGCACAAAGGTATGTGGATGTTCAAGGCGATTCTAGACAACCGCATGAGATCTTCATCAGGGAATAGTAGACCAAACGTTGAAGAATGACAAGAGTTCTCATTGATGGCTCGTCTATTTAACAATTCCTCGGGCCCTGCATGTCTGACATCCATGGACGCGCGGGCGAGCCGAGGTACGATGCCTCCCCTTGGAGCTCTCCTTCAGCGGGGTTGGCCTCGGTCATGCAGTGGTGAGCTGATGCCGTTGGCTAATGGGCCCGTGGCGTCTGTGGGGAAGTGGGCCTCCCCGTCGCCGAGTGACCTGGCCCTGCAGCCTGGGGTTCGGCGGTGGAAGAAGTAGACCTCCGACATCAGGCGCACGGACCATGGCACTTTGCCTGCCACGACTTAACCACTGTATGTACCGTGGTTCTCACTTGAGCCTCATTCGAGATATCACTGGGCCATCTCGACACTTCTGCCACCACGACCGAGTCGCTTCCACTCGTGGCCCCTGACCGCAGTTCATAATTATTAGTTCTCAATTTATTGCTTTTGACGGTTATAGCTGCATTTCGGGTTCTCAGGTGCAATCAGGCTGGCCCTCGCCAGAGTGTTTGCGACGCAGCTCATCTGAGCTGGGGGGTGCAAGTGTGTGGGAACTATTTTGCAGGCAGGTATCGAGTCGACAGAAGGAAAAGAGAACATGTCGGGTCCCGCACCTCAGAGTGCAGGTGGTGCATCCAGCGGTGGATATGGCGGGCAGGCTCAACATGGAGGAGCAGGAGGAGCAGCAGCAGGAGGAGGAGGAGGCACGGGCACAGCTGCCTCGGCGGCGCCACCTCCGTCTGCGCAGAACCTGAACCAGATTGTGAGTTTCTCACTTTTCCGTCAACAGCTTCGTAACATTTCTGCCGACTCGTTCCTTGGTCCAAGTTTCTCGCATTCACTGTTCAAAGCCAGTCGATCTTGCCGCCTGTCTTTTTCGTCTCACACTCTTCCCGCCCTCATGCCCCTTCGCCCTTACACCTCTTTTCAATTCTCCCCTTTCCGACTCCTTTCCGACCAATTGTTTTGAAGTCTTCACGATACAATCCAACCGCCGTCGAAAATGGCAGGGCCAAAGGAGCAAGCTGGCTATATTGCCAATACGCCACAAGCTGCCCCCGTGGGCAAGCTGCCCAAACTCACGCTGCCCTCCACTGCATGCTTTGTGCCGCAAGCTGCACCTGCAAGCAAGCCGCCCCAGCCACCTCTACCTTCTGCTCTACACCCAATGCAGCAAGCTTCCCCTGCTGGCAAGCTGCCCGGACTCAGACAACTGCATACACGTCCTGCGCCGAACCCTGCTTCTACACCCAAGCAGCCGCAAACTACCTACACTCACGACGAGCTGCAAGCAACACTTTCGCTGGACTTGTCGAACTCTAGCTATTCGCGCAACCGCGCCCTTCGCGCCATTACGCCTCGGGCCAGTGGCAGTTATCTTCGCGCCGGGCCTTTGAGGGCATCACTCCGGAAAGATGTTAACCGCCTTTCAGACGAGAAGTCGGTATGTTTACTGTTGGTACAAGTGGGCTGTGCCTCCCGGCCAGGCTCATGCTACTCTTCAACCAAGCGAAAGTCTTCGCATCAGCCACTTCTCACTCTTTCCCTTTCTTCCCATCAATCTCACAACACAACAAACTCCCATGGGAGTGGCCTTGAACACGCATTCCGGAATCTCTTTTCTGCCTCCCAAATTTCTTTCATTTGATTCATCCAGCTCTGTATTCAACTCGCCGTTTCCATCAGAATGACGGAAGGCGAAACAACGCCAGTGACTTTGCCATCGAGCAAGAAAGCTGATTCGAAGCAGGTCACAGACTATCTCTTGAAGCGGGGATTTACGCAGACGGAGGAGATCTTCAGGAAAGAGTCTGCTAATCTTGGCCCAGACGGAAGACCCATCCACACTAAGGTTGAAGAGATGGGGGCGCGCAAGTTTGGGGAAGCCTTCATCCTGCTGCGAGACTGGATCGAGAATGGACTCGACGTCTACAAGGTGGGTCAAGAACGACCGAACACTGTAGAATCGACTGACAACTTTGTAGTTCGAGCTTAGAAAGCTGCTGTGGCCCGTATTTGTTTATTCCTTCCTCGAGCTCGTAGAGCGACGATACCCAGACGAAGCAAAGGCATTCCTCAACAAGTTCACGCCCGTTTTCGAGAAGATCCACGGGGATGATCTCCGAACATTCGCCACAATCTCACTCCCACAGCATATTGCTGAAAACAACACTACCAAGTTGTATCGAGAGAACAAATATCGTATCCCCTTGAACCTCCACGTTGAGAGAAGCCTTTTCCATTTCATTGATCGCGAGACCGACCGCGGCGGGTCTCTGATCTCTTGGATCCTGTCTTCCTTCTGCCAGATCGATAAGACGGCCAGAGGCCCTATTGACCCATATAGTTTTGAGGCCCTCTACCGAAGAACTCAGAATGCGGATCTCGACGAAGTTGACCTTCAGGAAGGCATTCCGGGTGTCTTTACTGGCGTCACCAACAAGGATATCCTTGACGCTCCGTTGAAGCTTGGTCCTCTCCCTATGGAGCAGGAGCTTAGGGAGGACGTGCGTGCTGAGCTAGAGGAAGAGGATCAGCGCCACCCGCCTACGGACGGTAGACCAACCTTGGTGGAGGAATTCGATCAAAAGATCAAGCGTGAGGACAGCCCCGATGTCCCTTCTCGAGCAGACCTTCCCCTTCCACCCTCCCGCGCTCGCGATGTCGTCATGGAAATGCAGAAGGTGCGTGAGAACCGGGACCGGTTCAAGATCGAGGGCCGCACCGGGGGCGTCGGCGTACCCGTCTCGGTTTGCATCTTCACGTTCCACAATACTCTTGGAAGGTAAGTAGTGAGGTTTTTGCACCCAAGTCCTATGGAAAGCTAACGTCATAACTAGTGTCTCGTCTATGGATTTCTCGAAGGATCATGAGCTTGTCGCTATCGGTACGATGGATTCGTATATCCGCGTTTTTAGTCTGGACGGCAAGCCGCTCAAGTCCAAGCTGAGCACTGAGAAGGATATCAAAGTGAACAACCGCAAGCTGATCGGTCATTCGGGTCCTGTTTATGGCCTGTCTTTCTCCGATGCCATCTCTTCTGCTAATGCGGTGGGTGGTGACGACGCTTCGCAGGTTGAGACGGGCCCGAAGCTACTGCTTTCGTCCTCTGCAGATGGCCATATTCGCCTCTGGTCCCTTGATGTTTGGAGCTGCCTGTGCATTTACAAGGCCCATGATGGACCAGTCTTTCGTGTCCTGTGGAGCCCGCATGGGCACTACTTTGCGAGTGCCGGCTGGGATAAGACTGTTCGCATCTTCATGCAGGACCATGCGTCAGCTCAGCGCATCTGCGTCGGTCACGATACGAGCATCTCAGCGATAACTTGGCATCCCAACGGAACATACGTCTTCTCGGCCTCTGATGAGACGGACAAATCTATCCGAATGTGGTCTGTTGTCACCGGTCAGTGCGTGCGGGTTTTCACTGGCCATACTGAGTATATCAGCGCGCTTGAGTGTGCCCCAAATGGCAAGATGCTTGCAAGCGCCGATATTGGCGGAAACATATTCTTCTGGGACATCGCCAAGGGTACTCGGATCAAGCGCTGCCGTGGTCACGGAAAGGGCGGTATTCCGTCGCTAAGCTTCAGTGTCGAATCTACCGTGCTGGTCTCTGGTGGTGTGGATGGAACGGTCCGGTTGTGGGACGTTGAGCTTCCTGCTGATGCTAATAAGACGGGCCTGAGTGGTGCGTCCATGACAGGAGCGCAGCCGCCGCAGGATGGCGGCAACGCGGCTAGCGACAGCGTCACGGTCGGCGGCCAGGCAGGTCCGACCATCACGGTCGGAGGTCAAGGCGCGCAGCAGTCTACCTCCACCGCCGCTGGAAGTGGAGCCGGTGGTACTGGCAAGAAGAAAACAAAGGAGGTCATGGTTACACCCGACCAGATCAGCGCTTTCCCGACGAAGAAGACCCCCGTCATGAAGGTGCAGTTCACGCGCATGAACCTAGTCGTGGCAGGTGGCTGCTATGACCCGGAGCGTTAGTGCGGCGGCTGGCAAGGATGTTGATTGGGAAGCTGATCGAGAGATTGTTCCGTTGCTGACTGGTTGGTTGTTCTTGATCTACGGGCTCAGGCGTAGGAGGCTGAGGCACGGTCGGGTTGTCCTCTTTTGCGCATGGATACCACGGTGTTATGGATCAAGAACGTGTAGTCTATTAAAAGGGCAGGGTGTTTAGGTATATCGTGGCATGGTATCGTGGCATGGACCTGCCAACTGCTTCCGGTCATTTCTATAGCCGGCAGCATACCTAGGATGCAGCTAGGACACTTCGGATTGGCAGGCACAAGTAGTAGTATTAGGCCTCGTAAGTCGAAGAGGCAAAGGGAGACGAGTTTCGTGATACCATTCCAATTGTTCGTTCTTCCCAGCTAGGAATCAATTTTGGGAGATGAACACCAGCAGGGTAGTGCATCTTAGCCTTTTGCTGCACCTCCAGGTGGTGGAAATAGGAGGGAGTCCGCTCGCCTAGGAGGTGTGGAGACAGCAGTTCCGCACAGTCGACGAATCAGGATCGTCATCCCGACCCAGGGACACAGCTACCTCACTCGCTCACTCACGTCACCTTGCCAGGCGGAACCATTCGACTGTGTACACCAGTCTAGCCCTGCAACACCAAAGGAGAGGTGAGGGACTCGGTGTGTCTTATCAAAGTGTTCTAGAGACATCGCAGTCTCGTCAGTCCATCGTAATGGATCCCTTAGAAGAGACGCCGTGGGCAGATACCGCCGCTCAGTCATCGACCACCACTTCCCAGACCGATGAACCTGCTGCCTCCAGCGCTGCGAAGTCGCCAGCACAAGCGACCGCACCCTCGAGCGCCCGGAGCTCGCGCATGACCCCGCGTCGCCTCGTCGCGCAGCCTACGAGGCTCGAGGCCGTCGAAGATGACCCATTGGGGCCCCTGGGCGCCAGCAGCGGTCCGTTGGAGGCGCCGCCCGCCCCGCCGCAGAAGGAGGCGCAACAGCAGCCCTTGGCTATCCGCACCACCCTGCCTGCTTCCCAGCAGCCGCAGCGCAAGCCCGACCCTCATCGCATCGACGACGACGACGACGATGATGCCGCCCTCGGCCGCGCGCCGCGCGTGCCGCCCCCTGTGCAGCCGGCGCAGCCGAGCTCCGTCCGGTCGGGCACGTTGCCGAGCGTGAGCGTCGAGCAGGCAGCGAATCCCACGTTCCATATCACGGTGGGCGACCCGCACAAGGTCGGGGATCTGACCAGCTCCCATATCGTTTATTCTGTGCGGACAAAGGTACTGTTCCATGCCCTGTGTCTAGGGCATCCCAGACCCGGTTACTGAGGTCGGTGCTAATATACCTCGCCTAGACGACGTCCAAGGCGTACAAGGAGCCCGAGTTCGAGGTGAAGCGGAGATACCGGGACTTCCTATGGCTCTATAACACACTGCACGCCAACAACCCGGGCGTGGTGGTGCCGCCTCCGCCCGAGAAACAGGCCGTCGGCCGCTTCGAGAGTAACTTCGTCGAGTCGCGCCGCGCCGCGCTGGAGAAGATGCTCAACAAGACCGCAGCTCACCCGACCTTGCAGCATGATGGAGACCTGAAGTTGTTTCTGGAGAGCGAGTCGTTCAACATCGACGTCAAGCACAAGGAGAGGAAGGAGCCGAATCTGGGCGAGAGCAAGGGCATGTTCAGCAGCCTGGGCATCAATGTCGGCGGAGGCACCAAGTTTGTGGAGCAAGACGATGTAAGTCCATTCTCACACCCGTGCGCAAGAAAGCTGTGCTCACATGAGATAGTGGTTTCATGACAGACGCGTGTATCTTGACGCCCTGGAGAACCAGCTCAAGGCCTTACTAAAGGCCATGGACGTCATGGTCAACCAGCGCAAGGCCTTGGCCGAATCGGCAGGCGACTTCTCCGCGTCCCTCCACGCTTTGTCCACTGTCGAACTGTCAACAACGCTCTCGGGGCCCCTAGACGCCTTATCCGAGCTGCAGCTCACCATCCGGGACATCTACGACCGACAGGCGCAGCAGGATGTGCTGACCTTCGGCATCATTATCGAGGAGTACATCCGGCTCATTGGCAGCGTCAAGCAGGCCTTCAACCAGCGGCAGAAAGCCTTCTACTCGTGGCACGCCGCCGAGTCGGAGCTGCAGAAGCGCAAGGTCAACCACGACAAACTCCTGCGCCAGGGCAAATCCCAGCAGGATCGTCTCAACCAAGTCGGCGCTGAGGTTGCGGATGCGGAGCGCAAGGTCCATCAGGCGAGGCTGCTATTTGAGGACATGGGCAGACTGCTTCGCACTGAGCTTGACAGGTTCGAGAGGGAGAAGGTTGAGGACTTCAAGTCCGGCGTGGAGACGTTCCTGGAGAGCGCAGTGGAGGCGCAGAAGGAGGTATGTCTAAAGGCCTTCGAAATTTCGAGACCGTGTGACGAAAACTAATATCAGCCACAGTTGATCGAGAAGTGGGAGACATTCCTGATGCAGCTGGACGCGGAGGATGACGAGAGCGTCTTCTACAAGCCGCCTGTCCTGGCCCCCTCAAACAAGCCTGCCGGTGACACGGCTGTAGACCGAGCCAGAGCTCGCATTGACGAGGATTCAGATTAGTTAGATTGCCAGCGGACGGAGGCGGGCGTAGCAATTCATCTCGAGGCGGGGGTTCTTTTCCATGAGACACGGGGCAACCCGGAGATCGGACAGGGCCAATGGCTTTTCGTACAGATTGGGAGGCGCCCCTTTGACGTTCTATTCTGCCAATATTGTACATAGTCTAGCCCCATGCAATGGGCTTTCTTAACTCAACCTCAGAAACCGGCGTACAGATTGATTGCTTGATTGTTATACATGGACTCGAAGAAATGTGTCGCTGGAAGATGAGGTCCCGTCGAACGACACATCAACCTCACCTCTTCCTCCCGCCCTTGGAGCTCTTCTCCACTCTCGCCTGGTCCTTCGCGCTCATGCCGCCCGTCTTCGTCTGCTCCTGCATCGCCGCATACCCGCTGATCAGATCGCCCAGCGAGTCGAACGGGTCCTCAGCCGGCGCCGCCGGCTCCTCCTTCGCAGCCGCAGCCGCCTCGGCCTTCTTCGAGCCCTTCGCGCCCGCGGCACCCCTGGCGGCGGGAGCGGCCTCCGCGGCGGGCTGCTGCTCCTCCTCGGGGCCGGCCTGCGCGACGTCCCACCCGCGGCCGAAGCGCTCGCGGAAGGCGGCCAGCTTGCCGGCCTCGTCGACCTCGACGTTGCGCAGGGACTTCTCGGAGGGCTGCCACAGCAGGTGGTTGCGGCTGTCCTTGGTGCTCTTGTACAGCGCGGCGGGCGAGGTCGTGCGCACCGTGTAGGTGCTGCCGTCGCTCAGCTGCACGAGCTGCGTGAAGTGGTAGGGCCGCCGCGGGCGGGCGACCTCGGTGGCGTGGCGCACCTGCGAGCAGTGGAGCGCCGGCGGCGCCCTCGCTGCTGCTGTTGCGGATGTGGTGGTGGATGGCCGGCACGGGGAGGAGGAGGATGTCAGGAGGGAGGTGGTCCTCCGGGGGAGGAGCGTCGTGGGGACTTTGCCCATTGTGTGTAGTGTGGAGGAGGTCGGGGCCGGACTCTCGAGTTGACTGCCGCGGAGTATGTATATGAAATTGTATACGGCTTTCGTGATTATATCTTCGGCATGCTCGTGTCGGTGGGTGCTTGTCGTTGGATCGTCGTTAAAAGGGACATCTCGCTACACGGATACGACCAGTCCCAAAAATTTGGCAGGGCCGGCCAGCCGGATCAACACGGAGCGCTTATCGTTATCGGCGGCCGAAACTTTTCTTAGCTACGGAGACGCCGTCATAGCTCGCGCAGCTCCCTGAGAACAAAACCCGGAGTCCAGGCCGACGATGGCCATTCTATCAGCGAAGGACGCCTGAAATTTGCGTGAATGGGCTGAGATGAGGGGCCGCTGCATCTTGCGCTGCACAGCCAGATGCGCATCGGATCTGCAGCATGGCTCTCGGTGGTCAGGCCACCCGTCGATGACCTCTGCGGGCGAGCTCGCCTCCGGCTGGAAGGCCAGCTTCAATGGTAGGCCCTCGGACGCCTTCACGCCAGCTACTCAGTGATTCTACATTTGCTAACAGGCGGTTGTGTAGGAGGGCAGAGAAGGACCTTTCGCCTCTCCTCGCCTCATAATAAGCAGTGGAAGACCGCCCCCGCCGTCCCGCCCTCTGTCCATCCTCACTCCTCGACCACCGAGACGGCCCTCACCCTTCCCGAGCAGCTGCGCGGCCTCATGCGGCTCTTAACGCATTCCGTCGTCGTGTGCACCTCCCGAGGCGGTGAGAGTGCCGCCGGCGATTACGTGGCCTCCTCTTTCCCGGACCAGCAGCCAGCGCCCCGCGCCATGACCATGTCGTCCTTCACGTCCCTCACGCTACACCCCACGCCCCTCGTATCCTTCAACGTCGCGACGCCGAGCCGCACGCTCGACGCCGTGGCCGCGAGCGGCCTCTTCAACATCCACGTGCTGGCGGGCGACCCGGCCGGGGCGCGCGTGGCGGAGTGGTTCCGCCGGGGCAACGCGGAGCCGATGCACGTGTTCGACCGGATCGGCGAGTGCGGGTGCGAGGTGATGCCGCCGCAGCCGGACCAGGACTCCACGGGGGCGGACGGCGAAGGTGAGGAGGAGCCGGTGCTGCCGCCGCCGCCGCTGCTGAGGGGCCCGGGGATCATGTACGCGATGCGGTGCAGGCTGCTGAGAGAGGAGCCGTGCGGAGGACTGGTCAGGGTCAGGGACCACGTGATCGTGCTGGGAGAGGTCCTGGAGATCCTGGAAGGCCAGCGGAGGGACGAGGAGAGCGGCGAGGAGCGATTTGGGCTGGCGTATGCGGACAGGCGATACAGGCAGCTGGGCAATATAATGGTGGGCGAGGGTGGGGAGGCGTAGCTGATGATGGACGCATCGATCAAGTGCCTACTCGGCAATCTACTGTACGAGCTACCGTACATCACCCACCTCCATGAAATGTAATATATTGTACCTATACTAGGACAATGAGTTACGAGACTCGAGCATACTTGCATTGACATTTGACATCGTGCTAAGCATAACGTTATACACAGCATTCACAATAGCCATATGCCTCCAGCCTGTCTAGCATCACAGCCGAGAAACGCAACGCGTCGCGACGGAGTTCCTCGCAGGGGTGACGCGACCGTTAGGGGGGGCAAGTATCTGCGTCCTAGGTATTCCGCACAGCAGATCATCGCTCGAGCCTCCTGTGTATCAGAGCCAGGGGGTTGGGATTAGCCACCATCGATTATGCACGAGATTACGCTTTTAAGCTTCTTGCAGATGCGACACTGGGCATTCGTTATGGAGGCCATATCACAATCCGATGTATCCTCTTCGCGGAAGGGTTGCTGGAGGGTTGAAGCATGAACGTCATCTCTTGGATCCATGGTCCGGGTCCCACCCGAGGTTGGAGTTGGTTAGAGAGATCAATGCTCTACGCCCAGCCCAGCGATGATCTCAACAGTGGTCAAGACGGCAGGTTGTCTGTGCTCAAGGCCGGTATACGAGCTGGGCCAAACGGCTTTCCCGCCTTGCAAATACGTAGTACTGCATTGGGCGTATCTTACCATCTATCCAGCTTCCAAGACGCAGAATGTCACCCCTCTCAGCAAGACAGTGCTCGTTTCATCCAATCTGCAGCCCGGCCGAAGAGGGACATACCAGCCAGCCCTTACTGAGATAGCCTGGATAGCAACAGGATTGATATCTCGATCTCTTCCCGGGTAATTAACCTAGCCTAAGCGGCCAATATGAAACATCGCCAATTGACGCGCTGGTTGGAGGTCGTTTGACGCCAAGGAGGCTGAAGCTAATGCTAGAGTGTCTGACACTCACCGCCTGGGCAACTTAGAGCTTTGCTTCCTTGGGCTGGAAGGGAGGCTTCATTACGTTAGTCTACTCTACGAACCTAGGAGCCGGGGGAGTGATGAGGATTCTTAGCCTGCGCTAGACAACGAGATGGCTGGTGTTGTTTGTGCTGAGAGCTCCAAGGCGCCAATTACATCCCTGGAGAGCGTGCAATAAGCGCCTTCAGAGGCGCCAGTTCTCAGCCTCCTCGCGCTGCAGTACCCAATCACTCTGCCCTGGCCATGAACAACAGAGGAGATGGCAACAGACAGGAGGACCGATTCCACAGTTCATACTGATGTCGTTGGGCGGATCCATGCAGGTTACTAAGAGGGATAGCCACCTGAGGACGAAACAGGCGCCCAAGGCGCGGCCAGCTGCGGCCTTCAGGGGAATCCTGCAGAGGAGGGCGTCCGTGTCGGCCGCTCGCTGCGTCATAATGTCTGGGGCGTGTCTTCAAGCTTGCGTCCTCCTGACCCGGTGGCTGGCAGCCACTCCGCCGCGGCGGCACATGGGAAGGATGGAACTGCAGCGAGCGGCGAGAGGCGGACGCATGACAAATGCCGCCTTAGCTCTGCTCCCAACTGCCTGTAACTCAATGCCACTCCGAGGTGTGTGCGCACCTCAGGTGTAAGCAAACCGGTATTAGAGAAAGGACGATTTGTGCGGCCTGCCTACTGTACGGCTTTCGGAGCCGGCGCAAACAGGGGGCAAAACCTCCAATGCGTGACTGCTGACTCTGAACGGCGCGGCGTCGGAATTGGCAAGTCAGCTCTCCGGCGGTGATTGGTCCCGACCACCGGCAAGAGTCAGTCACGACGTCACAGCGGGCTCGAGGTTTTGAGTTTGTCGGTGACGGCGGGAGGACACGCGACTCGGGAGCCGGCCGAGAACATCGCAAACAGGAGACACATCCGGGGCCAGTCTCGTTCGGCTGTTCACCGTCACATCATCTCATTATTAGGGGTCTAGTCCAGGGGGGAAGAGTCCACCGCTTCCATTGTCCCCGTCCGCCAACCGGCGCGGTGCTCGCCATTGAGCGCCCAAGTGCCTCGGACTGAATCTACAATACTACGCAGTACGGAGGTACCTGGGCATCGGCCGTCCACCCGATCAATTGAGTATGTAGTACTTTTCTTCTTGCACGCATTAGCCCACTCGGGAGGTGGGGGCAGCCGTCTTGCTGTCTCTCTGCGGCATGCATGCAGGCAGTGGAAGGGGAGGGGAGAAGAGGGGGGGTTGAAGAACGTCGGAGATATTGCGGGCATAGACCGCGACGCACAGGCGCGATCCCACCGTGCAGACAGAGGCCTGCCGGCCTCTGGTTAAGAATGCCATGCCATGCGTCAGTCCGCCACGGCGTACTCCCGATGAAGTGCAAAGGTTCGACGAGGGAAAGGAATTCAGACAAAGGGTGCGAGATACAAATAGGAGTTTGCTGATTAATATGGGGTCTCCGGCCCCTGGTAGTACGATGGCGGCCGGAAAATGGCGTGCCAAGAGTGTGAGCATGGCAGAACTCCGGCTCGACGTTTCGCCTGCGCGAGTCCTGCGGGATTGTAGATTGCTAGAGCCATGAGAAGAGAGGGAGAGCTGCATTGAGCCACGCGATGACAATGCCATGCTGGATATGAAAGGGGAAAGAAGCTCGGAGTCGGAGGGACAGCGCGATTCTCATCCAGAGGACCTGTCTGTCGCCCAGAGCCCCTAACCATAGTGGACTGGCGCTCCCGCCTCCCGACTCCCGCCTCCTCTTCAGGGTCCAAGGGTCGGGTCTGGCGGGCAGTCGTACTAGATGGAGTTTGTGCGGTTTGACCACCAGTCGTGCGTGCCCTGCGTGCCAGCCGATTCGGCGCCGTGTAAGTACTTTAGATACGGAACAGGTCCGCACCCTTGGAAACATGTCACGTAACGTAAGATGCATGTCCGTCCTTGATTGCTTGCCTAGCTGCCCAGTCAGGCTTGAGCCAGGTGGATCAGACTGCATCGAGACCAGAAGAAAAAGGAAAGGGCAGTCTGTTGATGTGCGCGATCATCGCGTTCTAGACACCGGCAGCCGGGTACAGACTCCAGCAACCAAGCAACCCAAGAGCCAAGGCACCCTCTCCTTCCAGAGAGGAGAGGTGGCGGGGGGAGAAACACTGGAGCAGTGATGGAGCCAAGGATCATCGGGCCTGGGCTTATTAGACGGTGGCCGGATCTCAATGGCGATTCGGGCAATCTGCAAATCGGCTCTTTCTGGCCACGCTAAGCCCAAGACTCGCCCGTCTTGAACGGTCCAAGTGTACGGAGTTGATGCCGAAGGAGTGGGTTTCTTGAGAAGGTTGGAGAGTGTCAGAGTGATATGTGACCGAGCTCGCACTGCAGCTCCCTGGATGATTAATGCGGCAGACTCGCGCCCATGGAAAATGCATGCGCGAGAGGAGTTCCTGCAAGACTAGAGCCGACAGCATCACTAGGTACGTGTAGGTAGCCACCCGGCGGGTCTCGTCAGTGACAAGGGAGCTTGGAGGGAAGAGAGGCAAGGAGGACAGAAAGGGAACCTGGATGAGCGACACTGGGTGCGAGGCACGGATCCGGGAATATTCTACACGCACAGAATCCAGCAGGGAAGGTGACCAGATCTCGAGATGTCACACAACGGAGGCAACGAGACAAAGGGATCCCGGGAAAAAAGGAGGGCAAGAGAATCAAGGAGCCAGCCGCCCGCCGCCGCCGCCGCCGCCGCCACCACCACCACCTCTTCTTCCTCCACCACCGCAACCCGCAGCCACTTCTGCCCAACAGCCACGCGATTGTCACGCCGACTCTGACATGGAAATGGAACCTCTTACGCCGTATGCATGCATGCGTGTTACATAGCGAGGTAGGGTAGAGAGCGCTTTGATAGTCCAGACAGAGACGACGTGAGAGTTTCTGATGCGCGATGATCGCGGCTGCTGCTGCTGCTTTAACACACCGTAGCTACCTACCTTACCTGAGTTAGAGATGGTGCCCTGTCGTGCTTGTGTAAGCTAACTCAAGAGGTGCGAGTTCGGGGTCCGGGTCCGTGTCTCCCCTGCTCGGCTTCATCCAACCTTTCGTCGACCCATGACGGGAGGCAGGCCATGGGTGATAATAACACTGGAAATAAGTGAGCGAGTGTAGGAGGTACCCCGTACCCTTAAAGGCCTTGGCCCTCCTGTGCCTTGTGCCCAACCTCAATAAATGCGTCGACTCCTACATAGTCACACACCGAAGATTTTCTTCCTCCAGTCTCGCCGCCTTTCCGACTGACTGGGCCTCTCCATCACCAGATGAGAGACAGGCCAAAGAGGTGATCAACAGCCGAAGAGCGTCCTGATTGTTCGGCTGATTCAAGCCTGGCCACCCCGTTGCGCGGCGGGTTTTTTCTGTTCGATTCGCCTTCGTGCACCTCCGTTGGGATTTCCCCCATTTTTAGTTTTCGCGCCAGATGCGTTGCCAATAGCGGCCGACCGAAAGCGTGCGAGCGAGTATTTGTTGGAAGGGGTTGCTAGTCCCGAGTCGACTTCTCCGCTCTCAGCCCAGCCCTGAAACCTCCAACCCTCCGGCCAATTCTCACTCCCTCACTCAAAACCGCGCCCTCGCCCACCGACTCTCCTTCTCTCCCACACGCCCAGGCTCTGCCCGCATCGTCAGCCGCCATCAGCAGCTCAAACAGCTACAGCAGCTACACCACCGTCGATGCCTTCTTGACGGTCGAGCCCAGTCCCTGCCGCCCATTCCCCCGTCGCCCAGATTGCGGAGGCTCGCCGTCCCGACATTCGACAGCCACTCCCGCCGCCCATAAGCGTCCGATCCTGATCAGCACCCGCCGAACACCATCGCTGCATTAAATCAAAGCATTAATCTTCACACGCGTTCATCGGCTTTACCCCAGACAGGGGCTCACCGGCTTTCGTCGTATATACTAGATATATCGCCGTCCCGGTTGGGGTCCTTGCACGCCTTTCCCTTTTTTCTCCTCACCCCGTTCCCTCCCTTTTCCCCCTCTCTCGTCTTCGGCGCCATCGCACCGTAATCGCGAGACTGGCGGCCCAGCATGAGGGAAGTCAACTTCAGCATCCCTAACGTCAACAAGGCGTCGGTTGGCATCACCACCGCCTTGTATGACCGCCGCGCCCTCGACTGCACCTCGACGCTCCCTTTGATCAACTCGCTCAATCACCTCGCCTATCTTACCACGTCGTCTGCTCGCATCCGAGACATTTTGACCGTCGATGGAGGCATCGAGAGACTCGTCTGCATCCTGAAACAGGGGAGGAGCAAGGATATGATGGACATGTGGAAATGGAATCTCGCCTTCCAGTGTGTCGTCAACATCGGCGTTCGCGGCACTGAGGCGGTGCGGACCAGGGTTGTCGAGGCCGACATGGTCCCCGTCATCGCCACAATTCTCGATAACTACATCAAGGTCATCGAGAAGTGCCGCGAAAAGGCTGAGGAAGCCAAGCAGAAGCAGGCTGATGTCCACCATCGGCACAGGAGCCACGAGCACAGAGGCGTGGGGAAGTCATCGAGCTTCACCAACCGGTCCGCTCGATATGATGTCGACCAGAGGAGTTTCCGCCGACAAGCTCCTCCTCCCTCCATTGACTTGTCCGCCGCCTCATTTGCAGGGCCTTCCACGGCTTCCGAGCAACCCAGCGCTGATGCCGGGCCGGCTACTGCTCAATACCCCGTCACATCACCACCTGCACGAGCTTCTACTTCCCACAGGCGTCACCATCATCACCACCACAGATTGCAGGAGCTCGTGCCTAGTGGGAGTACCACATCGCCTCCGCGCCAGGTAATCCAACCCTTGGCCACAGCCGTGCCTCCCATGGATGCCGCCGATGGCTTCATAAGACCGGTGCGAGACATCGACAGGTTAGCGTCGATGCCTTTCATCCACCCCAACATGTCCTCACAACCTGCTTCTCCTACTACCCCTCTGCCGCCGCCACAAATTAGGTCCCCAACAGTTCGACCTGTATCGATGCTCGCGCCGACTAATCGATCTCGCCGCCGGCCCTCCATCCGCCACCAGAACTCGACAGCCGACTCCGATGACATGAACGGCGACAGCATGCCCTCGGATGAGAACCCTGACGCTGAGATGTCTGGTACCGCAGACATGCAGGGAACTGTCGGGATCCAGGATATCGCGATGGAAGAGGGCGACAGCATACTCGCTGGTGCATCTCTCGACCTGACCACGCCCACTGTCTCCGAGACTCAAGACGCTGGTACTTTCAACATCACCCACCGTGCCCCGATTGATGGCAGCATTGTCAACACTACCGCCGCGACTCCTGTCCCGCCAATTGGGCTTTCGCCTAACCGGCCGACTCTTGTTAGCCAGCCGCAGCCGACAATGCCGAATACCAGCGTGCCACGATATCTCCTCGATCGCCAAGTTACTCCGAATCCACAAATGCTTGCAGCAATGCCTCGCGAAGAGGACGTGCTGATGTCGCTCCAGTTGTTGGCGTACGTCTCCAAATACTGCAACCTCCGAACCTATTTCCAGAAGAGCCATCTTGTCCCGAGGCTGAAGATCGGCAAGGAGCTGCAGCTTCTGGACGGTGATGATGTAGTCTTGGATTCACCCGTTGACGACGAGGACTACGAGGAAGAGTATCTGCTTCCCAACGACCTGAACATCTTCCCACTTGTGGAAAAGTTCACCGTGCGTTATCACAGTACAGATATGCAGTACTGGGCCGGGGTCGTTATGAGGAACCTGTGCCGGAAGGACGACACACGGGGAGGTATCCGACAATGCGCCTACTACCAGTGCGGCAAATGGGAGGAGTACACACGTCAGTTCGCCAAGTGCCGCCGGTGCCGACGAACCAAATATTGCAGCAAGGAATGCCAGAAGAGTGCCTGGGCTTTCCACAGGCATTGGTGTGTCGCTGCCACCCAATAGCTAATGAATGATGCTTCTGTTCTAAAGCATCGGGCGGCATCAACACCGCTCTACGGAGTATGGCGTTAAGCGACATAATGTCTACAATATTCGAAATTCTACTCGGGCAATGCGGCATTTGAAAGCAAGCATATCAACTGCAGGCGTCTTAAGGTGATACCACATGGCTTTTTCGGCATCCGGTCAACTTCCGTTCTTTGTTGCAAGCACGAGGCTTCTGTCTCCCACAAAAGAGACGCGAATCCCTTGTCCTCAATCGATATACCCTCGACCAATATCAACTCTCTTCGATCTGCGATTCTTCTCCTATCCGCCGACATTTGCCGGTTCCTACATCTCAGTTTCTATGGCACGGTCACTCTCGGGGACCTCCGAGCATCGTATTATCCCATCATCAGAAGAAGAGGATTCGATGAGCTCTCCTCTCGACACCGTTGGTCTCCCGGCGGGTTTACAAGTCCGCTTGCATAACCAATAACCCACTTCTTGTTCGAATCCGACTTTGGATAACCCTTTTTGGGATTCTTTTGGCGAGCAACAGGACTGCGGCATGCCATACGAGATCGCTGTCGCGTCCCGCTGCAGGCTACAACTGGCCTCAGCTGTCCAGCATTGATTCCATTGTTGTTGTTTTTTTGTTCGCATGGATGTTGGCGCTTATCCAGGAAGTTTTTTTTCAGCTTCTCCATCTCGGTTCGAGATCGTTGGCACGGAACCCTGTGGTTGTCCATAGGGGCAACCACAGGGGACGAAAACATGAAACGTTTTACGACTATGAGCACGATGCAGGGTGGCATAATACCTATGGCGGGAGAGTCCCTAGAAAAGGAGGGACGCCGTTCTCCATCGGCGCAGTTTGAGAGACCAGGAGAGCCTGGCCAACTCGTATGGACATAAGCCGTCCATGTTACTTGAAATGTAAAGGAGGGGAGAAGACCTAGCAACGCTTCAGATGTATCTTTATCACCGGTGAATAAGAGAAAGATCAATCAATACTACTCGGCCCCTGCGATGTGATATGCCTGCTAGACATGTAGAGACGCAGCGTGCTGGGACTCGTATCTCGGTCGGGTGGATGAAAGTTCGCTTCTCGGCGGCAACAGCGTCTAGGTTTGTAGGAGACTACGAAACTCACAACCAGGACTCCCGGCTTGCTCCACACGGCAAGGCAGCTTTCAATGTCTAGGACGTAGAGACCTCATGAGTGTGGACCGCCGGGAAACCAGCACAGGTCTCACCTCTCTCTTCATGGATATCACAAATCATGTAGAGCTGCAGTGTAGTCCGACAACAATTCTGATTCTTGTAGGCCGCACTATAGCCCGTTCCTTCCATAAACAACGTCGGCGAGGCCCCGCTCGTGCAGGTTGTGGGATATCTACCGCATATTTCCTCTTCCATCTTGCCGCGAGCATGACCAACGCCGATGCTCTTTCATTGCTGCCCCTGAACCGTCCGCAAACCCCCGTGCCAGCGACCGCAAACCATCTCACCGCCGCCCCTCCGCGGCCTTCCTCCGCGACTTGCCCGGCCGTGGCGCCTTCGACGGCCTGCCGCTGCCGCCGCCAGGGCCCCTGGACCCGACGCGGCCCTTCATCTTCTTGACGCTGAACCCAGTCATGTCGCCGCTGCTGGCGGCGTCGCCGGACTTGGCATGGCGCTTCTTGCCGCCGAAGCCGTACTTCTCGTTCTTCTTCTGTCGCTTGGGGTTCGGCACGCCGCCGCTGCCGTCGCGGCCGCGCTTGCCGCCGGCGGAAGAGCCCTTCAGCTCCTTCTCGACGGCCACATCGAAGAGGTCGTCCGCCTCGTTGGTACCCAGCTCGCCGCCGGACTCGGAGCGCTCTGTTTGGTTGTGCGTTAGAGATGCCATGCAGACATGAGAGAAAAAAACAAGATGAATGTATGCGGGGAAGGAAGACAAAAGGGGAGAAACGTACTCCTCTTCAGCTCCTTGATCTTCTCCAGTGTGTCCTTCTTCGCCTTGGCCCGCTCCTGCAGCTTCGCGACCTGCACCTGCTTGCCGAACTTCCTCAGGTCGCGCAGCTTCCTCGCCTCGGCGGCGGCCTTCTTGGCGGTGGCCTCCTCGACGAGCTTGGCCTTGACCTTCTCCATGTGGTCGTCGGCCTTGACCATCTCGGCGAAGTAGTCGGCGGGCCGCGTGAAGGGCACGCCCTCGGAGCGCAGCAGGGCGCGCGCCCGCTTGGCGGCGTCGAGCGACTGCGCGTAGAACTGCAGCTCCCGCTGCAGGTCGTCGTGCACGTCGGGGATGGCGTCCGCCGTGGGCGTCTTGGAGAGGAGAGACTGGTGCGCGGCGAAGGGGGCGGAGGAGTCGGTGGGGAGGGCGATGCGCGCGAGGGCCTCCTTGAGCGCGGAGGTGTTGTTGATGCGGAGCTTCTGGTGGGGGATGATGTCTTCGCGGTCCGACTCAGGGAGATCCTCGAGGTCGGAGAGTGCGAGGGACTCCTCGTCGTCTGAGCCTTCTTCCTCGGCCTCGGCGTCCTCTTTGTCAGCGGCGGCCTTGGCGGGGGCCTTCTTGCTCTCTGCTGCCTTCTTGTCGCTCTTGGTCTTCTTGGGAGGTCGCACTATCTTTTCTTCGAACTCAACTTCTGATTCTGACGTGTCGCTGTCGTTTAGGTCGGGGATCTGCAGCACACAGGCAGTCAGCAGCCGTGCCATTTGAAAGCGCGCTGTACGGTGGAACTCACGCCCTCCTCCTCATCGGACTCCCCTTCCTCTGCTGAGAGATCCAGCAGCTCGTTTCCAGACCGCTCGTCATCCTCCTCTTCATCGTCGCTCTCCTCGTGCTCTTCCTCCTCCCGCTCGTCCTCCTCGTCCGTCTCGGCGGCAGCATTGGAGCCTCTTCTCTTCTTCTCCTTCAGGTGGGCCTTGTGTTTCTTCTTCTCCTTCATCTGCCTGAGAGCCTTCGGGTCTAGCTGGCCCTTTTCGGCCTTCAGTGCCAGCTTGAGCTTGCTCCTGGCCATTTTGATATTTTCGTGGTTGCGCTGTCGCGAGGGTTCTCAGCGAGCAATTGGCGGGCGGACTCGCTTGACCTCGCAGAGGCTGTTTGTTGGTTGACTTTTTTTTTCTGCCCGGGGGCGGTGAATCCCTTTCTTCTTGGGTTGTTATCTTATCGTGTTGTAACTAAATGCGGGGCTTACCTACACGCCGCCTCTTCATCCTAGAGGTACCTTAAGTATTTATGCTCGAACCGCAACTCAATTCCTCGAGCATGATTCTCTGTTGCTTGATATTGACGATGGTTTGATTCAGTACAATGGTACCGCGCTGTAGGCCGAAGCACCAGCCTCACAATTGTGCAGGGTTATGATGGAACACCGATTCCTGAGATCTCAGGGGTAGGTCCTGGTGTGCATCTAGTGATGCGATCGAAACCAGATGTCGCTTCAAATGTCCGCCTTCGCTCAGGAAACCAAAAAATGGTCTTTAGACGTGACAGTTTCGGGATGATGGGATGGTCTGTATAGGCTCTTGAATCTACCTTATCGAGGTCCGCGTTCTCAGAGCGCTGCGACTTTTTGAACCCGCCTAATGCTGTCTCTTCAAAGCAGGAGTTACTGTGAACGGAACTCTCGCTCCAGTATGACCCCGGGGGGGGGGGGGGCTGCAGTGACTTTGCAACTTCATCAGCTTCTCTAGTTGGAGTGGCCGATAGGACTGTGGAACAGATGTTAGGGCTATGCGGTTATATCAGACCTCTCTCTACTGCTCCGACTCCATGATATGGCAGCTATGAAGGCATTCCATACTGCCGGGGCTGCGTGGTGGCGGCGATGTCCCTACTACTGTGGCACTGCTGGCATCGATTCACATCTTGAAGTCCCTGCACATGGCAGAAGAACCCTGGAACAGCCGGGGTCGGCAAGGTCGGTCCCATGAATATCACGGGCATTCATTGACTCGATTCGCGAGCAACGCCCAGCCATCAATCACACAAGTGGACACATCAGTCAGGGCAAAAAATTTGACAAGAACCGGTTCATTGATGTATAAGGGGTAGCTACATGGTAAATGTATCCAAAGCCCTCCTTCACTGATGGATTATCCGAAGAAAAGAACCCGACAGACGACGCCCGGCCAAAGGTGCCGTCCAAGGGGGCAGGTAGTTGAATTGGGGTGTCAACAAGGACATCTCTCGACGAGACAGTTTGGCTGTCGTATTGTCCCGCGAGGAAAGCCGCCGTGAGAAGAGAAAGTCGTCATGAGCGTGAGGAGGGGTGGCTTGACAGTTGCGCTTCTGGCGAGACGGTGTTCAAGCGTCAGACCGTCTCGTCGACTCAGAAGCCGGGCGAGTTGAGTGTGCGAACGAGGTTGGAATGGACTGTGCTGACGACTGCGCTGCCCATGTCGTGTGCCTTCCTGCCGTGCAGATGATTGTCGGGGTCGGGGGTAGCACGGTCATCGAGTATCAGACCCGGCTGTCCTGGACTCCTCGGAGGCATAGGAACGTGCTTCTTGTGCCTCGTTCGCGACACGGCAAAGTCATCTACATAACAACGCAGTAGTCAATGCCCATGGCGGGCTTGGGGACGTTGGTGGTCTTGGTGGTGGAAGGCATGTTGATAGTTTTGGGGTTGAGGTTGTGGAAATTGAAGTGTCTTGAGAACCTTGAGAAGTGAAGCTGATGGTGAGCAGGGACGAGAACATCGAGATGGCCGAAGGCAGACGGGACCTTTATACTCGAGCTCGACGCCGCTCACCGTCACTCGACTCGAGTATGGTCAACACAGGGAGATGAGCATCAGCTGCCCCTATCGCCCTTGAGGCAGCCTCTTCGGATCTCTATGCTACCCGTGCCTCCTTTCACGCTCGTCTTCCCGGCCCTCCGTGAGGACAAAAGGGCTTTGGTCAGCCCCTGGCGAGGCTGTCATGCTCGGCTAGCTTGATATTGTACTCTTAGTATTGTGCTCACGGAATCAAACGTCTGCTTTGACGTGTACCTTGAAGCCTGTTGAATGGAACGAGGCTAGAAGGCTCGGGAGGCGCGGACGACCAACACTCCCAGTTCGTCTTCAATTTCTTCCTTTGATGACGGTGAATCAATCACTTGCACCGGCATTCCGGAGGCGACATTAGGAAGAGAACTGTTGAGTTGTAAAAAGACACAGCTGCAGTTGGTGATGAGGGCTGTGGGAGTATTGGATGGCTTCATATTGTCCTTGATATTGTTCTCTGGACCTCTTTGACGTGTCAACACGAAGACATCTTGAATGTGAGACAGCACATAGAACTTTTGCTTTTTCCAACTGAAATGTGCCAAATACCGGGGGGGGCAAAATGAACAAGTGCTTCTTCCTAGTGTCCGTACTTCGTACGTATGACAGGGCATCGCCATTGACCCCAGCTAGGCTTTTAAGGATTGCCATTCAACCGACACATGAACAATATCTTCGCCAAACCGCCACCGCCATAACCCCTTGGCCGGAATCAGAAACGTGCATACGGAAGCCTGGACTCTGTCAGTTATCTTTCAGTGGCAGGAATGCTCTAAGCGAAGCCAGCCGAGGCAACTCACCACTTCCCCTTGAGGGTGATGACCACCCACGCGTTGCCGCTCTCGTCCACCTCCTTGTCGACCTTCGTGTTGAACGCAATGGCGCTCATGATGCCGTCGCCGAACTTCTCGTTGAGCACGGCTTTGAACGCGTACCCGTAGTTCTGCACCACCTCGTACAGCCGGTAGATGAGCGGCTCGACGGGCGGCATGGGACCTGCCCGGCCCCGGTCCGGGAAGCCCATCAGCTGCGGCGCCAGCACCTCCTTGGGCAGCTGCAGGATATCGCACAGCTTCTCCACGTCTTCGGCCGACGCCTGCGCCTGCCCGTAGAAGATGGCGGCCACGGCCACCTCGCTGCGGCCGAGCTTCTCCGCGAGCGTCTCGAAGCTGATGCCCCGCTGCGTCTTGGCCGCGAAGAGCGTCTGCGAGTGCGCCGGCAGGCGGTCCACAATGGAGCTCTGATGATGCCGTCAGCGCTCGCAGCAATACCAAGGGGTCTCATCTACTTACATCGAGAGTTGCTAGACCAGGCATGATGGATGGAGTATCACGTAGGCGTATGAGGTGCTGTCTAGGGGAATGTTCCACTGAGATGGGCTATATTCTACTCTTCGTTCGACTTCGTCTCGTTCCTTAAAAGAAGAGCTCCCACGTCTTATTCGACAAACCTCGGCCTCGATGCTCTTCAGTAAGCGCCAGACGTCATGAGGCCAGGGATTACTAGCATGTCCGCGGGGAAAGCCCCTCAGACCCCACGTTGCGGCACGCGGCGCCGGAGAATTCCCGGACACTCGGAATAGGCCGAAACCATGAGCCGGGCCGTTGTTCTGAATGCCGACAGACCAGCATACCTACCGATCTTACAGCTGAGATCCCGGGCTGCTAATAATGCCAGATCCCGGTGGCCAGCTGCTGTGCTGTCTAAACTTATCGGCGTCTCGAATCCCGGATCTATGGTAGTGACTAGCTCGTCACGCAGGCATGAGTAAAGCACCAGGCGCAGAAAAAAAACGATCGATTGCTAAGTGGTATCCAAGTAAACTTAAGCAACTGTAAAGCAAAAACGAGGAAATGCAGGTAGTCTAGGTTCTCTGATGACTCATGCTCTCGCGTGCCAGACCTTCGTCCAGTCCTTCTTCGTAGCGCCCTTCAGGTCATCGACGTTGAGGAGATCGATGCCCTCCTCCTCGAGGACTTGCCAAATGTGATTCCTGGCGTTGATGGGCCAAGCAGGCAAACTCCAGTATCGAGCCTTTAAGCCCCTTTCGTGAGCTTGCCTTATCTGATTCCTTATCGTCTCTAGCTGAGCCGGGGTCAGCCCCCCAGGCCACACCTGCCCAACCGCGTGTCTCAAGGACACGCTGGCATAATGCGAATTCGACGTGTCGAAGGACGATCCTTCCAACTTGTCCAGTGGGGCGTCGAAGAACACGTCGCGGTACGTTGAATTCTGGATAATCTGGTCGAATGGGGCGTTCCCGGTGCCGACAACCGTGATGGGGCCATACCGGACCTTGCCGTTGTCGAAGACGCTGAGCCAGCCCCTTTCTCTCAGGGGTTCGAGCTGTTCCACGACCATTGGCCACGTCGATGCGCCGTCGGTCTTAACATCGACCAGCAGCGTCAGGGATTGGCTGGGATCGGTGTCAAACACACCGCGACTGGTATCATTGTAGAACTCTGTCGATGGGTTCTGTCTCTCTAGAATCTTGACCAGCGGGTTGATGTAGAGGGATTCAAAGGTGCGCTTTCGCTGCAGGGCAGCAGGGTGGTGGCCGATATACAGATGGTCTCGGTGGCGGTCGTCGTCGAACCACCAGACGTCCGCCTCAACCCCGATACAGCCAGCGTGCAAGGCGGAAAAGAGCGGGATCCTCCGCCAGTAGTCATTGTGACTATGGCAAGCCTTTGGGAGCACATCTCGGAGGAAATCCGTCGGATACCAGGCGACGTCCTCGGTACCCGTTCCGGGCTGCCCCCACTCTGGAAATACATCCTTTTGTTCCTCAGGATCTAGGCCCCATAACCAGCGACCTATTACGTAGAGGAGATGGAGCATCAAGACGAGAATCCTGCGTATAAGGTCAGAAATGGAGACCTTCTTTGACCCGGTTGACACTCACGTTATCGTAATGCCAAAAACGGTCCCGCACTTGAAGCAGGCACTCCTGAGCCTCTTTGGCCGTTTGGAGACCGAGATATCCTCGTCCAGGGAATATGAGAACTCCGAGCCGTCGTCGCCATTGTCCTCCTCCAGTGGCTCATAGCCTTTGACCTCGACCACGACTTTCGAACTACTCCCCCCAAGACCGAGGAGGTGCGCCATGGTAGATAGATGATTGATCTGGCTTATCGGTCCACTATCTATGCGGAAGTTGCCGGTCTTGAAGCTGATTCCAGCAAGTGGCCCTGGAGCAGGGAAGACAGAGCGTCGGTCTTCTGGACTTACTGCAGTGAAGATGTACCAAAGCCCGCCCACAGGAAAGGTTACTAGCAAAGACTGAGGGGTGCCATGACGGAATTTCTCGGGCGCAAGAAGTCCGGACAAGCCTCTATCGACGAGCAGCCGTCGCTGACTTCTCGGTTGCCGGATCCGGCCGTTCTTCAAAGGAAGAAAGGGCAAGAGGGCTGCCCGAATCGATTGACGCCCCTCGAGATTGACGGTGGCCCCCCTGATAAGATGTGGCTTTGCTCTCTATCTATGTGTGTCCTCCTCCCCTGGCGGGGGTCACTGAGTTATATACCCGCCGGACCGGCCGCCAACAACCGACTAATGAGGAGGCCAGCCTTGCAGGGGAGGCTCGAAGAGGGATCGCCGAGTGACCATTCACTGACCTTCCGAGTGAGGAGCGAATGGCGGGGTTTGCGCAACGCACGGGGCGAGCCATTGGCCTGGACCACGGAGCCAGGTGGGGCCCTTATCAGATAAGCTTAACGAATTAGCGCGGCGCTTCCTGCCAGCCATCGACCGAATTTTACTACGATATCCGGGCGGTCAACAGATAGCCAATCCAGAACCAAATAGTTTCCACGGGCTACTGCACGGCGTCTCAAGCCCGACTTAAAAAGTTCACGCAAGAAGGTCATCTGAAGGCGCCGTCCAGGTGCTCAAGACCAGTCGCCATGCCACACAAGCACACAAGGAGGGATAAGGACCCTTCATCGTGCGTGTCACCCATTCCCATTACCACCTTGCCATGGCCTTGTGACTGACGGATGACAACAGATACGACCTTCCGCCGTCGCAAGTCGCAAAGCCACTGCCGGTGACGGCCCCAAAGCAGAGCCGACACAACGCCAAGTCCAATGCTTCGGAGCCGAAGTCGGATCTCAAGCGCAAACGTTCAGCGTCGAAGAAGGATGACGCACCGCGCGCCTTCAAGCGCCTCATGGCGTTCGCCGAGGGCAAGAAATTCCGGAGCGGGCTGGATGATGGCACAGTAGCGGGTGGCAAGAAGCAAAAGGCCGGCAAGAAGGAGGCCGAGGCGACGAAATCTGAAGCGTCACCAGCGGTCCCCACGATCCGGCCGGGTGAGAGGATGTCCGACTTCGCCGCGCGTGTCGACGCAGCACTGCCTGTAGGAGGGCTTATCACTAAGACGGTCAGGGACGGCAAGGATCCCCTTGGCCTCAAGGTCCACCGGACGCGGACAGAGAGGAAGCTGCACAAGCTGTACGACCAGTGGCGGGAGGACGACCGCAGGATCAAGGAAAAGAGGCAGGAGGAGTTGGAGCTGGCAGAAGAGGAGGAGTTCGAGAACGAGACGGCTACGGGCGTGTCGTGGAAAGTGGCGCTCGAAGAAGGGACGACGGGGTCGAAGAAGAAAAAGGGTAAGAAAGGCCGTCTCGTAGGAGAGGTGGCTGACGGAGGGGACCCTTGGGAGGACATCAAGAAGAAGCGGGGCGAAGCCAAGATTGGCCTCCACGATGTTGCGAAGGCTCCGCCTGAGTTTAAGAAACTTCCCAGGAAAAAGCTGGCTGTTGGAGGCGCGGTTGTGGATGTGGATGGCGTGCCTAAGGCGGCGGGCAGTTTGCGGCGCCGCGAAGAACTACAGGGTGTCCGAGATGAGGTGGTCGCCTCCTACAGAAAGCTGATGGAGGAGAGGAAGACCAAAACACAGACAGACTCAGATTAAATGACTTCGCAGAAATATCATATCTCGGTCTACCACATACTGTTTTATCCTGCCGGCGCTTCCAGTGCTTCTTGTCGTTGCAGAAAGCAACGACATGGGGAATACCTCACCTCCGTACATAAATACTTCCATCATTTGCCGACGTGAACGAAGTCCTGCAAGTTAAGTCACGGGACCTGAAAATCGGTCGTTTGCGCTTCCCTCGGACCCTCATCCAGATGTAGATTACCTGCCCTGGACTACCATATAGTAAGGTGGAAGCGAAGCAGCGTGTCAGGTACCTACTACCTCAAGTAGGTATGAAGGGTACGTACGGAGGACCCTACCAAAAGAACCGTCTCACCGCTTCCGATTACTCTGGCATTATACAGTGTGGATTTCGGCTTATAAACGGACTTATTATAGCGTCTTTCCCCTATAGATTTTCAAGTCTTACGGGCTGTGGGTGATCTGTACAGTGGTTCGTCTAGTTCAACCTCCCTAAAGTGATAGTGGGATGTGTTTACTACTACGCCGTTTGGTCTAACTCTCAGAAGCGGTGAGAGGTTTCTTTTGGTAGGGTCCTCCGTGCCTAAAATATATATCCTCATGTGTTCCACTTTAATTGCCAACCCCACGGCAGGCGTGCGTTTAAAATTTCTTACACCGATCTCATTCCCCATCTGCCCTTTTTCCCACACCAACAAACAGCATCAGCTTCCTTCGCGAGGCTAAGAGTTCGAGCGGCTCCTTGATCAAACCCGACAACCGAATTTTTCTTCCAAGGATGAGAACAACAGACTCATCATGGCCCGAGGTCTCGACGAGCTGATTGAGGCGCTCGTCGGGGAGGTGTCATATTATGGTGATGGTAAGTTGATAATCTGAGTCGGCGTGCACCTATTTCGCATCTATTTGCACGCGCGGAATCCGACTTTATATTCTCGTGACTGATTACTGACACTCTCATTAGGCTGTCCTATTACGAAGATTCTCTCGGCCATCAAAGAGTATCAAAGTGGCGGTGGTGAGACGCTGAGTGATGCAACTCAAAGCGATTCAGCCCAAGGTGACGCTGCTCCAGGCGATGCTACCGGAGGCGATGCAACTGAAGGCGACCCCGACCCAGCTGGTGCGGAGGCTCAAAAGTCGCCGGCAGAAGTGGTGTCACTAAGCGAAGCTGAACTGAGCTTCGCGCGCAAAGTATGGGAATGGTTCTTGTCTAGGACGGAGGCCAAAGTCGGGGCCAAGGGCGAATGGAACCACCTCTCTCTTGACGACTTACTTGCCATTCCCGAGGATATGCCCGAAGACCAGGCCGCCGGCTCTGCGGGAATTCCGGCTCAGCGACCTATAGATCCGCAGGGTTCGAAGAAAGGGATTCCGGCCACCAGGCCCGGAGTCTTCGTTAGCGACGAGACTATCTGGAAGAGCCTCACTGGCCATGAGCCAAACTTCAAGCGAGTGCCGCCGTTGGAATGGAAGTGCCTCGTGGGCATCGCTGCTACTAAAGAAAAGGGTATTCTCCAGAGAGAACTTGGTAGACTGACAGGTCAAGACAAGCGCTCTGTCCCCAAACGGACGGATTTCCTCACTCAGAAAGGCTACATAGCGAAGCGCACCACCATTATTCGGAAATCGAAAACCAGCAAGCTCTGGCTGTCACGGTTCGCGCCACCGTTACTCCAGAATGCGGATGACCCTCTAAGTAGCCAGCTGCAGGGGGTTGAGCTGTCGCGAGAAGTCCTGGTCGACAACCTTGACCCCGTCCCGTGGTGTACTCGATGGACTGGCGAAGTCATCGATTTCCTCGCCTTCGGACAGACGTTATTAGCCATCGTCAAGACTTGGGGTGTCATTAGGATAACAGATCTGAAGACCAAACTCGGGATCCTCGGCTCCACATGGCAGATGAGGACGCTCGCCAAGCAGTGTCGCCGCTTCGAGGGACTTGGTGTGTTCGCATACGTTGCGGCGGTCTTCCAAAACGATCGTCAGGTATTCAAAGATTGCATAAAGTTTATCAGGGATCCTACAGACGAGGAATGGAGGGAGTTCCTGGCTACGGGCAAGAAAACATCGCGGTATTCTGATCAGACCAAGAATAAACTGCCACTGCCGAATGCTCCATCGACTGCGCAGCCAGAAGACCCGACGACCCATATTCCCGATAAGGAGGGCCTCGAAATTGATAGGAAACATCCGAGGCCGAAAATTCCATTATCCTTCACCAGATGGGAGCCGGAAAAGCCGCTCGCGAACACAGTATTCGAGACTCTACAGCTCGCCGGTTCTGCTGGTCTCTCAAACTCCGAACTCAGCAGTGCAACTGTCGGCTTCGCGTTCAGACGATACATGCACAAGTACCTGGAGGTCTTGACCATCCCGGGCACTCAGCCTCCAAATGTTCGGCAATTCCAGCTGAGCAGCAGCTTAGTACGGACAGGGAAAAACACGGCTTTTATATACTCAGTGGCGTCAGACACCGCATCTGGTCAACAACCAGGGGATGTTGCGAGCGGAGTTGCCGATGCGATAAAAGATGCACAGCCGAGCTCGAAGGCTGACCCATACGGCTTCTCAAAGCTTTCAGATCAACTGTTTGGCGATGGCGGGTCGACAACTCTGTCGGAAATCGCCAGACCACCGGCGAAGGTGAAGGAGCGCAGCCGAGTCCCCAAGAGGGGTTCGAGACCTGCTGTCAATAACAGCGCTTTTCTGCCAGCTGCTAGGCCGGAAATCAAGACGCCGAGAGCGAGAGCGAATGAGGTGGATTCAACCCCCGTTGAATCGCCGGCAGCAGCAGCTTCTCCTGCTACTGACCACCGCTCACCTCCTGACGGATCGAGCGAACCTGTTACGCAGGCGTCGGCGAGTCCGGTGTCGCAGCCACCGCTGCAACCTCCTGGAGTCTATATTGGTGAACCTGGGTCCCTCAACCCTGAGCCGAGACGTAGAGGACGCCGCAAGAAATCGCTAGTCGTGGTGTTCCGCTCAGACAAAATAAAAGACCCAAACTTCTTTCAGGAACACATAGCAGGATCCGCTGCAGAGATCGCTATTTCTACTGGGACTAAGGAGGAACCTGCTACCCCACGGGTATCTAGGATGAAAAGACCGCGGGAGGAGGCTGCGGATGAAGGTGACTCAATCGTTGTCGGTGGTCCACCTTCAGTATCTGGGGATGAACCCATAGTTTCTGCCGGTCCTTCTGTCGCTCAGGATGGCGGTTCAATGGACGAGTTTGCTGGTCTCTCGAAGCGAAGTATTGCTGCGATACGTCAAAAGGCGGCCGGGCCGACAATCTCGAGGGATATCAAAGTATCTCATAACGGCTCTCCTGGTGAGCTACGCCTAATTCCGAGACAGCGCTCTTTACGTTTTACTGCGGATCCCGACACTGAGCAAAATGAGGAACTCAACATCCGTCTTGACGATATTGTCGATGGACCAACTGTGCGAGCGGTACCAGGAAGCAAAGGCAAGGGACTCATATTCACTGCTAAAGTGGCAGACGAAGGGGACTCAACCTGGCAGTATATCTTTCTCCTCGAAAATGGACTCGTCCTCTCAGGGAACGCCGATGCTTTCGTGGATGATCTTGTGCGCTGCAAGACTCAAAATGCTCACAACGATGCTGCGATGTTGGCTGAGCATGATGGAACTGAAACTATACAGCCAGAACACACCCCGCCGCGAGTGAAGGGTCGGAAGGTGAAGGCTACCGGGAAACCTAGTGGCCGGCGTTTCGTTTGCGAAAAGTGTGGGAATAGCTGGAAGAACGATATCGGTCTGAAATATCACTTGACGAAGTCCCAGACTCCATGCAATCCTGATTACGTGCCGGGACCTCCGACTGTCGAACCACGCCCGCCGGCAAAGCGTCGAAAGATTGCTACGTTGCCAGGAACACCAGTAACTCGACGGTCAACTCGCGCTGCTGATACAGAGCAGTCATCACCCGGTCGCCAACTCAGACACCTGTCCACTCCGCTCGGCCCAAAGGAATTCGCACGACGGCAAACCAGACCCCTGATAATGGGCTCACACGCTCCTCGGGGGCTCCAAGAGTACCAGCCGGGAAGGCTTGCATCTCCACTCATGTTACCAGAGACGCAACCCTTGGTGCAAGCACTGTCCCATCCGATCACTGTGCCTACGCCGGCATCACTCGAACCGGTCTCGCGCGTTTCGAAGCGGAGAGAATCCAGTATCTCGCAAGGGGTCATGCTTGGTAACGATACAGGACCGTTAAGTGATGAGGAGACAGGCTCTAAAGCACCATCTACAGAAGGGACGACAATCCCTGTTGTGGCGCTGGCAGAGCTCGACGAGGTGGTGCATGGCGAGCATACCCTCTGGCCAGAAAAGAGTACTGATTCCGTCGTCCAAGAGCCAACACCGATGGAGATACAAAGCGGGGACAATGTTCCTTCGGAGAATGATGGACAGTACAAAGACGGCCCCCTATTACCCTCACAGGGTGCTTTAGCGATCACTCCGGTTCCCGTTCAAGAGCATGCATCGGTCCCAGAAAGCAAGAATGAACCTCATCCTAATCGACCTGGCGCCCAAACGAAAAAGGCTCGTGTGCCTTTGCCACATTCGCCGCGTTCTAGGACCGACACCTTTGCCGTCAAAGGGACAATCAAGAGCTCAACTGACAATTCAGCTGCTGGAGCTACTCTCCCTGAAGAACAAGTATCCAACGGTCCTGCACCGAGGCCGGCGCCCGAGAGCGACTATTCCGCTCGAGAAGCGAACAATGACACTACGTTTATAGATACAGAGTTCGTGCCTAGGTTCTCTATGCCTCCGAGGAAGCCTGGATCCAAAATAAGCGACTCAAGCTTCCGCACCCTTCAGTTGATGGAGATCATCAGATTCATGCTCGACAACACTGGTGGGGCTTTCCCTGGTGGCAAGGCTCTCTGGTACGCGGCTCTGAAGATATGGGACAGCAACGTGAAAGGCTCAGAACCGCCCTCTCTGTCAACATCGTCTGCGGCGGTCAAGAGACTCCAATCTAGGAACGAGGCGAAGGAGGTTGTTTATGGCTTTAAAGACTCCTCCGGTCGCTATGTTACTTGTAGTTTGGTGCTCCGAGACCATATGGACCCAAATGGCCCAGCAGCGACAAGGATGAAGAGGAGAATTCAGGAAGTCCACCCAAACTTGTACATTCCCCCTCCATTCTCGCTCTCAAGAGAGGAGCACTTGAAGTTTGAAGACATGGATGACACCCTGCGCTCGGGAGACACGCCCAAGAAACAGGGTAGGCGGGACGAAAAGCTATTAGAAACTGTCGAGGTTCTGAACGCCCCTTTCTATGCCAAGAGCGGGATCAAAAGTGTGCGCGCGCGGAAGCGCGCCATCGAGGAAGATGACGAGCGTCCGGAAGACAAGCGCAGAAAGAGGGACGCTACACAGCAGCTCCTGGAGGGTCGACCCGCAAAGCGATCCCGCAAGGCGGAATCAAAGAAACCCAAGGATTTCGTCTCTTACACCGACGATGAAGGATATGAGGATGAAGACGAAGATGGTGAGGCCTGGTCCTCTGATCACCGCCGTCGGGCCCGGCGGCCTACAGCCGACGGCGAGGATATTCTGGAACAACTAGGGTCCTTCCAGAGCCGTGAAACCACGATTGTCCCGCCGCCTAAGCGGTATCGAATCCTGGCCAAGTCAGGTGCTTATTCCGGTAACCCCGGAATCAACAGTCTCCCCTCTTCATTCTTCTCTCGGACGGATGCCATAGATAACAAGCAGCCCACATCTTCAGCTGAGGTTCGTTTCTTGCAGCCTAATACGCGGTTGGAGGAGTCCGAAGGAGAGGAAGACCGAGACGATTTCGGATCCATTGCTTTCTCTGCGGCGCCCGACAGGACAAACTTATCGGGGGCTAAGAGCGATGCCAATGATGTGGTCCCTGAACGGTTCTCGGGAACTATCGTCCTGAGCGATTCCCAGGGCTCACGAGGCAGCTGGCCTGCACTGGATGACAAATTCTTCCAGGAAAATGATGGCAGCTTTGCCATGCGCGGATGGATGCCGAATCCCCAAGATCTATCCCGAGAACTCTTGCCTCGGAGCTCGCAGGAAATGGCAGGCAGGTTGTCGAATCGATTCAAACCAGAGAGCTGGGCAGATCCTGCTTGGGGTTATTATTGTCAAACCGTTGAACAGTGCAAGAAATGGGAACTTTCAGACGATGGCACCCAGGTTATGGGGTCCGTCAGAGTGGCCCCCGACTATATCTTCATCAACTTCTCCTCGACACAGTCCGTATCCAGCATGGCCCAGATATCCGATCTACAATGGTTAGAGGAGAATAACTGGACTCTGCAGACGATACCGTACAATTCCCTCGAGGATGATACCGCTGAGGACTTCGACGAGCTCTTCGGCATCATCCGCCGTGGTCCACGCAGGGGTAGAGGTCGACCTCGAGGTCGTGGTGGTCGTCGCAGCCTGGCAGGTCCTGCATCTCGAGGGGAAAGCGGACCACAGCAACGAAAGAAAGATGTCGTACCTATGGAGAAAGCCCGCGAACTCACGGCGTACCCCAGGACAAGCGATGACTACATCCGGCCTTCTGAAAGCATCTCTGGGGACCTTGACTGGGGCGCTACTAACACCCGCATCGCAGCCTTTGTCTGCACATCTACGTTGCTGGGTGGCCTCAACAGAGCGCAGGATTGGGGTCTACTGATGAGACTGTTCCCTGACATGAAGATCTCGAGACTTCGGAGATACTGGAAAGAGATCAGGAAGGAACGTGAGGGCTTCATCCAGGATCTGACTGAGACCTTCCAGGACGCGTTCCTCGAGGCTTATGAGAGCGGTGAACTTCCGCCCATTGATTACGACGATCTTTTGGCATATGACTGGCCAGGACTGATCAAATGGACTCTCCAACTCACCACGCAAAAGTCTGTCCAGCTGCCAGCTAGCCGAGAAGAGCTGGAAGAGTCATTCAACGTCGAAGACGCAGAAGTGGACACCCGCGACTGGCGCGAGGATTATTACCACTGGCAGAGGTCGATCTTCAAGAGATTCCAAGATGCAACCTCGGAGGCAGCGGCTATGGCGGTTCAGCCAGTTGGGCCAAAACGGAACGTTGACGACTTGGCTGTTCTTGCCAGATCCTGGGTCCGCGCTGTCTGCGTAACTGCCGAGAACAAGTATCCTTCCAGTCTTATCAGGGAGAAGTTATCGAAGCTTGGGGGGCTGGATGCAAAGCAGATCAATGGCCTCCTGCACGATGCTATTAACGAGCTCGAGTCTCGAAAGATCCTCCGCCGCCGGCCTCGCACCTCTGCCGGGCCCCCCTACTCGCTGAATGAGCGGTTTGAGACAAGTCTGAGCCGCTACAGCCAGGAGGACAAGCTCACGCAGGCGATAGCCTTCAAGTCGAAGCTGGACGAGGCGTTCCGCAGGAACGAGAAGGTCGAGGTCCCGTACATCCTGGACGACGGCATGATCATGGCCATCATGAACCTCCAGGCCGCCGGCCGCGTGAGGACTGAGCCGCTCAGCGAGCCGAACATCCCCTTCGGCTTCCGGCCCGGCTTCTACGAGACGAGACAGCTCCCGAAGAAGCATTACCACTGGTCCCTGCGCGTCGCGCCGACGGAGACGTATCTGTACAACGAGGACATCGACATCCTGAAGAAAGCAGCGGGCGCGGCGATTCCCGGCGAGCGTCCGGACGGCAAGCTTCCCGTCTGGTGCGATATCTTCGGCGACGTCGAGAAGGGCCGCTGGGCCAGGCTCCTCGGCGCGGTGTCGTTCATGCTGGCGACGAGGGGCGCGATGACGGTCGAGCGCACGTTCGCGGCGCTGAAGACCGTCACAGAGGTCTTCGAGGTCGAGGTCATCATGCAGTGGGCCAAGGAGCTCGGCATACTCGTGGAGGTAATCGACGGGGGCGCGCTCACCGTGGCGGAGTGGTGGTGGTTGGTCTGTGGCTCGCAGCTTGGAGGGCACGCTGGAGATGCCGGTCCGCCCAAGACGGCCGTTGCTGAGGAGGATAGCTAGACGATTTCGGATTATGGCTGGAACGGGAAAATGGCCGGAGTTCAGGGGCTCTGCTTGGTACGGACAGGGCTCTACATTGGGCAGGCGGGGGAATGGATCGGGGAAAAGGGTCGAGATGTGCGATGAGTATACGGCGAGAGGTTGCGACAGATACCCCCTCTCGGTCGGCTGTGATTCTAGGGACGGAACAAAATCAAGAGCATCCGTAATGGTATTGCTTCTCTATCGTGACGGGCACCGCGCTCTTGGTGATCGTGCGTAGCCTCTATCCCCTCTGCCTACACACTCATTCCCCGAACAAGCAGCTAGCTACGGCGAGACGGTTCCGCTGAGACAACTTAGGATCTGTCCCCTGGGATGCCATCATCGCACTCCAGAAAAGGTGCTCACGAGACGGAGCCCGAGCACCATCGCCAGGGATCATGGTTGAGTTTCCGATGCAGTAGCTGCGATGATGCATTGACAACACATAGTGTCCGCCACCTACCTGCACGGCAGCCGGCCGGGGGAAACTCGACGATGCCGGCGAGATAGACCCCTTCCTTGTCATCGCTCCCAGCAAAGTGGTCTTTTGTGAGCCGAGATCCCCGAGAGGGAGGAAGGAAGGCAGGCATAGAGGAGCCAGCATTGTTCACGACCATCCTCTCCGCCCAGCGACGCAACCCTCAGGAGCAAGCCACCTCCGCCACGTACCACCAAGATATGCCCGTAGACTCTCGGGAAATTGCTTCATACGCCCGATCTCCCCCCGCCCCCGAAATTAAAAAAAAGTAAGATGCACGCTTGGACGCATTGCTGCAGAGCTCTCGATCCCCCGGGCCGATCGCTTCTCGCGGGACGCCGGCAAGGCTCCCTGCTGCAGCCACGATGCCACGTTTCCACCACCTATCAAGGCGGTCTGGCGAGGGGGAATAGACGACTGGGAACAGCCACCATCTGCTCGGCCAGGCATCGCATTGGCCAGGGCCAGGATGGACCTGCCTGATGTCGCCTGGACAACTTTATTGAAAAGGCGAAAAAAAGGTCCAGAACGTTGCTGCGAGGGAGTGACATCACGCTGAGCAGGTGGCTGATAAGTGCGCCGCATAAGTGAGGGCATCACCTCGCATTGCGCGGCACCAGAAAGCCAGCGCCGCTCGTTTCCCCCCTTCATACCGCTTCTTTTCTCTCCTCCCAGATCTTCTCCTGCCTTCAGTCTTCTCTGCATCGGCAGGAGCGGCCTGAAAGAGACGGCGCCACGATGTCTCGACTGCGCATATCATCACAGCTCGGCAAGATGATGGCGTCTACGAAAGAGTTGCACGGCAGAGAGCTAGCAGAGCCAGTCCAATCGACTGGACGGAGTAGTGGAAAGGGCGCTCCGACCGTGCAGCGAGGAGGATGGTTACGCAAAGCCTACCTACCACGACCGCCTCGCCGGTCTCGTGGTCCAGACCGTGATACTCTCGCAACAGCGACATCGTCACCAGCCTTCGCAGAAGCAAGGCCCTCAGCAATCCAGTAGAGTAACCTGCCAGAACACAGTCGATGCGGACGGCGAAAACGTTGCCTAATGGAGCAGGCCCAAGCGTCCGCGCAGGGCCAGACTGCCTCTCCCCCACCTCCTATGACTCCTCTCACCGGAGGTGACCTTGCCCTCCCCCCGCGCGGGACGAGGTGGTACGTGAGCGTCCTGTTACCGCATATCAGTCAGGTCATGCTTCGCTGTCACTGATAGCCTATTCGGCAGAGCCTTGTTGACGCCGTGAGGCCTTGATGCAAAAATGGAGGGAGATAATGGATATTGACGGGATGCCCGCCTAATTCCGTCGCACGTAATCTCAGCAGCACGAGCAGCAAACAAGCGACCAGCATTGGTAGGGAAAAATCGCGCGGAGAAGGCCGGGCACGAAGAGGTGATGCAGTCGAGCTGATTCGAAGCTCGAGGCACCCTTTGCACGGCCTTGTTTGTCTCACCGCCAGAGAGCCACCGGGATGATGTCCGAAAGAGACAGTCTGGACCGGAGCGTCCTCGCAGGATGTGCGGTATCTGCTCCCGAACGTGCGCCCGAGACACCCGCACGGCGAAGCGAAGCGACGCGCCATTTTCTGTTCGTCGATGTCGTCAATGCTTCTGTCTTCCTGCTGTCTCGGGTAGCGAGCAGCGGTGAGCCCCGGCCGACACGTCGTCAGCCTCAGTTTCTTGTTTCGTCTCGTGCTGCCGCTGATCAACACCAAATGCGAGTCTTGCAGCGCCGGAAGAGACACAGCTATCGGTTCCTTGCATGACAGGACGTCTGTGTCACGCCCTTCCATCTACTTTCTCCTCTGCTTACCTTGCCAGGGTCTGGAGTCAGCAGGCACGGAGATGCGCACACGACGACAGCCGAGCAGCGCAAGTGTCGTACCAGAATATGCGGCTACCGAACCCGGTGTATGCGGCTATGGCCGGGAATTAGAGTTGGCTGGTAAGCGGGCGGCCAGGGACGGCTCGCGGCCGTGCGGGAGAGCCATGGTGCTGTCTATTGCTGACGAGAGACGTGAGTGCGAGCAGCATTGTCCGAGTCGGGGATGGTTTAGGGTGCCTGTCTGCCGGGACGGCAAGCGCTCCGGGACCACCGAGGGGACGGGATTCGTCCGGAGCACTTGCTGTGTTCGTTCATGGAGAGTCCGGAGTAAGACAAGATGATAAAAGATCTACCACTCTTGTGCAATTGATGTTGCCGACGCTGCTTTACCTTACCGCCCTGATGCACGTCCTTTGGGGGTTGGTAAGCTGCCTTGATACGACTTGACCCCTTTAGAGTAGTTGTCGGTTTGAAGGCTCGGTATCGTACCATGGCAACAGGCGAAGCCACCCATCGGTTAGGTATCCCTTCCTTCTGCAGATTCTAGCGAGGCCTCTGACCAGGGTGAGTCAGTAGCACCAGTTAGCAAACGGTCTTGCAGGCCGCGATAAGCATACTGAAACACCGCGGTTGGTTCCAGTTTTCTTGATAACTCCAGCGCCATTGGGATGGCTGGTGCTTGTTCGCAATCAATCAGCATCGTTGAGCTGCCAAACGATAGGATACGAAGGAGCGAAAGCAAGGCGACAAAAAGGGCGAAACAAGGCGCACTCCGAACAACCCTGTTCCATGTCTCTCCTCCCCTTCCCTTCGGTTCCCAGAGGAGCGGGCCGTGGCTGCTACTGTACATCGCGGGGACATGGGGGGATAGGCATCTGGCCGGTATCAGCGATAAAGTTGCGTAAGACACGTTCGCTTTGTGGGGTTGGTAGAGCGGGGGAGAACCAACACAGTAGCAGCTAGCTCACTGACGTGGCAAGAAGCTACCGCTGCACATGCCTTGATCTGCTGCGCATCACCTGGACCGCCCGCAATGCCTTTGTAAGGCTGTCTAGCGAGGAGCTGGGGAGTGTGGGAGTGAGGAGAGAGCGGGAGGGTGCTCGAAGGTATCTCCCGAGGACAGAGAATGTACCGATACTATGGTGTACCGCGCGGCGTGCCTGCGACGGAGGATTCTCGATTTCGTGGAGAAACCGTAACACTTGCCTCGAGGATCGCTGGGGTCCGCAAGGGTAACCCATTTTCCCGTCTGCACAATGCACATTTGGGGTATAGCCTCCGAGGCAGAGGTGACAGGTCATATCGGTACGCCTGGCACCACGCTTACCCTGCATGAGGCTGAGAAGGTGTCGTGGTGAGTCAGATGGTAGTGCAGAGACCGCGAAGGTGGTGATGGTTGCAGAAACAGAAGTCTGGGATCTAGCCTTCTCATGTGACTTCCCGAAGGGTGGCTCTCCGATGGGATAGTCAGACAGACAGCGAGTGTTGGCCAGCCAAGGACGAGCTCTTGACGTGCAGCAAAGAACCAACATGCACGCATGCCATCCGCCTGTCCAGTGCGAGAGGGACACGAAGACGCAAATCCTGCGCCTACTCCTTCCCAAGGGACCTGTCATGTAGGACGAGACCTGGTGATAGGAGGCATGATCCTGATGCCGGCGCGTGGCACGGTGAAGAACTGCAAGGTGGGCCGAATAGAGACGCATGAGGCGCCGGCTCACCGTAAAGAGTCTATGACCAGCCTCAGCAGATGCACCCAGGTGAGACAGGTGTGCCGAAGAGGTGCAGAAGAGGCAGATATTGCGCGCATATGCAGCAAGAGAACATGTAGCAAACCAAACGCGTCCGTCGGATCATGGCCCGCAGAAGTAAAGCTAACATGATCAAGCTGCCGGATAGACCTCTCGCTTCTGCCGCAGCTCCTTGGAGCTCCATCAGATGTTGACCACTTTCAAGTGGTACTTGAGCGGAAAGTCACCGAGCCTTGCTCTGTCATTGTCAATCCCAGGAGGCGGGTCACCCCGTCAATGAGGCTGGAGGATGGATGCGACGTCCCACAAAGGTTTTCAGAAGCCTTCCGAAGTCATCATCAGTGAGTCCCAGCCAGACAATCAAATCCACCAGGTGCCTGCAATGGATAGTATAGAATGCCTTCCAGTGTTCGTGAGGGAGGCGTGTGGGAGGTCCGGAAAGTGACTGGTCAGAAGTCACTTTCTGCCCGGCCCGACGAAGACGGACCATGCCGAGATTGAGGTGGATTGGCTTTCGGAGATTCGGAGAAGGTGGAAAAAGGGGGCCACGAAGATGGAGAGGCGGGAAGAGTGGCCGCATGCCGGAACGGCAAGAGGGAAAAAAATCGAAGTTCAGCAAGGACACACCGAAGACTGCAGTTGGACATTAAGCTGCGACGTCTCGCGCTGAGCCTTGTGCGACTCGATTAGACGCAGATTGTGGCGTCGTTGGTAGCATCAATTCGATCAGGACACAACAGCGAATGAGAAAGAGCTTGAGATTAAGTGTGCGCTCGACGACGATGCGGGGCACGCGGACGACAAAGAGCCACGTAGGTTACTGCATGAAACATCATACATGATGCCTGCAGCAACAACGGACCAGTTGGAGAGAGCGAGACGGGACAATCGCGGCGGGATGCCCCTAGGAGAGCTTGCAAACCAACTGTGTGACCCGGCTTGGTGATGAAGCCACCGCCCAATCCGAGACATTCTTCGGCGTCTCTCCGAAGGACTCTCAGGTTGTCGGGCGGGCAATGAGGGCAAGCTATGCTCGAGTATCTTTCCCGAACGTAGACATGAGTGCGGTGATGACACGACACTCTTGGAGGACTGGGAAAGGAGCGCGTCTGTGCATCTCCGAAAACGGTAGACGCGGCAACATAGCGGCTCGCATTGGGGGCAACAGCCACCGGGGAAGGAGGGCAGCAAGCTCGCCATCTTCTGCTATCCACTTGGAAACCGGGCATTTAGTGATATGCACTTGCGTTGTTGCTGCCGCAGCTCAAGATGATAGGTCAACGAAAACGGCCAAGACGTGAAGTGAAGTCCCCGAGCTTGGCACTTGCCTCCGCCCAGACGAAAGACAGCCCGAAGTCGTTGACCGGTGCCGTACAGGACCGGGTATCCATGTGCTTTGCACTTTCGCATGCATTGCAGAGTATAGTCATTGGCGTCCACATTGTCAGAAGGTCGAGGCTTTGCTGTTGTCTGATCTCAGGCGAGAACAAAGGTGCCGGGTGGCCGTGATGGTGCCGGTGTAGTTGCCGGTGCTGAATTTAGAAGACGGGCGAAGCCTCCCGCGGCGATCCTCCACTCGCCATCCGAGTCCGTGGGCACGCGACTGTGGGATAAGCTGCAGCACCATATTACTTGACTTGGCGGAGCGATTCGTGCTCTGTGGCGGGGGATGGTGCTATCGATTCTCGGCGTCGGCGGGAGTGACAGGTCTTTTTCCGCACTTCCTGATTATCATTCCCCCCGTTGCGCTTCTTTGTATGTGAGCGCCCGCGTACAAGAGCGGGTGTGGGTCGTGGTAATGCAGGGTTGAAGGCATTGGGACACTGTAGCGTTGGCGACAAATATAGCATTAGAAGCAATCATCATGATATCCTCGAGAGCATGCGGAAGGAATGAGATGACTGCATGGCCGAAGAGGGCCGTGAGGATCCCATGCGCGCTACCTGCAGACTGCAAGCAAGGCAGGCAGACGGTAGGCCGCAGGCGGTAGCGAAGGATTGAAGGCCAAGGTCAGGCAAGGTGAGGAAGGTACCCTCTACTTGCGCATAGTCGGGATACGGAAACTGGGGGAAGCTTAATACTGAGTACGTGTACTCTAATTCTGCCGTGCCCGCAGAGCTGATCGCTACGTCATCGCAAATGGCTGGACGAATATCTCGGGCCATCTCAGCATCCCGGATGATAATTAACGTGTTTCTGCAGAGTGCAGAGTGCCAAAGTGCAAAGGTACAAGAGCGGGCTCCGACTGATCCGAACAGGCGGTACCATCTGCTACAGACTGGCGCAGGGGCCAGGGTGCGAGAGTGTGGAGGTGGAGTACCGCCTGCATCCCTGCACCTGCCTGTCCTGCGCAGTTATTGGAAGGTTTCTAGAAGGACACCTGGAGGTACCTGCTCCTTAATGTGCGCTACCCCAGGAGGGAGGGGAGGGAAGGAACGAAGGAACGAAGGACTCGCCTACTGTAACGGGTAGAAAGGAAGGATTCAGCAAGAATAGCAACGCGATTACGAACAATTACCTGCTGAGGGAGAGCGTGAGAAACGCAAGGCACAAAGGATACGTACAATTGTACATCCATTCCACACCTGCTCCTCCTCTCGTGACTGCAGATTCCCGTGACATGGCTGCCCCGATATCAAAGTCACAAACAATTCTTGGAGGCTGCTCGGAGACGTCTTCTGGATATCTGGAGATTCCAAGTCCCATTGGCAACAAGGGAAGTGCAGTAGAGCCGAGAGTGGCTGGCTGCCTGACCTGTTTGGCCAGAGACATGGAAAGCAGCTTCAGCTGCAGCTGCTACGTTCCCGGCGACGACAAACTACCTACCTTATTGCACCATCTTGAAGCATGACCCCGGCAAGTCGGCATCGTATAGAACAAGAAAAATGCCAAGGAGAATAGCTAGAGGCTCGCAGGAAAAACACGAGAAGAGCCAGGGTTTTTAGTCGCAGATAACGAAGCATGACAAAAAGGCAATCTTAGCACCACGTGTAGTTAGCGCAGCGAGACAAAAAAAAAAAAAAAAAAAAAAAAAAAAACATCAAGACTGAAACGCATCGACGGAAGGGAAACCTGGGAGAGGACTAGCAGGCATCGGCTTAGCAGGGTTATGGAGGCTTATAGGGCAAACTGTTCGTAAACTCTTCTCCAAGCCCCGCAGTACCAGAATGCTCACGTACCGGGCTAACCCCTGCATTATATTACGCGCCAAGCGCGGCCGGCGTAGAAGTAAGCAAATTAAATTAAGTACTATTGTTGCGGGTAGCCGTTGAACGATTCTTTAGATAATCCTACGCGATTAATTCCTTAGTTACTCTCGAGTAATTATTTACTAGCCCCGAACTAGTCCCGGGTAATCTATTCTTAGCCATTCAATCGATTTTTAGCTAATTCCGGATAGTCGACTTTTAGCTAATCCCGGGTAAGTCCTAGGTTAATCTTAGACGATTAACCTCTTCGTCGGTCTTATCGAAATATAAGGCTATTATAAGACGAACGATTTAATACTAAGAAGTAAATAAACTTAAATAAAAGTAAAGGACTAAAGAACTAATATAAAGGAATATTTTATAACGTTTAAATTGCCGTAGAAAAACTACTATTAAGTAATAATAACTTTAAAAGTCTACGTTAATATTAAGTTATTCTCTTTAAATATAAACTAAAAAATCATCGATTTCGTTACTAGCGGTATTAGTAGTAAATTAAGCTTCGTATTAGTTAACTTTAATTTAGTTACGAACTAACGATATTACCGTATTTATATAATATCGTTTAATAATAGTTTAAGAAATATAACCGGTATCGTTTATAAAGATACGAAGTATAGTAGTTCTTTTCTACTTCTATTATTAATTAAAAGTAGATTATATAAGATATTAGAAATGAAATAATACCAAAAAAAACTTATTAACTTATATTTAAACTAAGAAGATTAATAGAGAAAATTCTAAAGGTACGGCGTTTTACGATAAATTAGCGATAAGTTTTATCGACGTCGGTTTTATTTCTAAGCTTCTATTTTTCGGTTAATAAGTATTCCTTTTTATAAGCCTTTTCTATCGTATTAAACGCAAAGAGTAGGACTATTTAAACTTTAACAAGATCTTAGAAGAATAGTTCTATAAAAGTGTCTTTTTCTATATCGATATTTGAGATTGTCTTTTTTTTTGTAATAATATCCTTCTATAAAGTAAAAGCTATAAGATTAGTCTAGTTTCTTTCGAGAGTAGTAGTTACTTAAATATATAAGTAAACATAACAGTAATAATTAAAAGGGGAAATAAGCTAAAATTACCTACTCATAAGTATTTCTTTAATCCTTACATTACGTATAATACGTACTACGAGGATTAACGTACTTATATTCTACCCTATCTCGAAGTATATCGTTATTTCGGTAGTTCCTTATAGTAGTCCGTATATAGTAAACGTAGAAGCGAATGTTAATAGATACTAGTATCTTTCGAAGGTAGAAAGCGCGAAGATTATAACGGGAGGGAGGTATAATAGCGAGATAAGAACGAAATAAGGGCGAGATAGAAGCGAATAACGGTCTCGATGGAAGCTTATTTGAACTAGTAAAACGGTATAAAGTTAGAGTTATATAGAGCCGATTAAAATAAAAAATAATATAGTTTTAAGTAGGAGAATATTATAAAAACGGTTCTAAATACGTTTAAAATATACTATAAAGATAAAAATATAAAATAAAACGACTTCCGTATTTAGCTAAAAGGAGTTATTTTAAAGAGCTATAATAATGTAGAGTTTTTATTAAAGAATCGATAATTATCGAACTTTATTTACTTCTTTCCCTATTTCCTTTACTTCTTCTTTTAACGTAATATTACTTCTTTTTTAATTTTTAACGTTAGTTTCAACTATTAGCTCCTTTCTAGGCCGGCTATTTTTAAGTTTAGTAGTTTACGCCTGGTTTGTTTTTATATAGAATTCTTCTTATATATAAATTAATTAGTTAATAGTTAATAATAATAATATAAGGATAATCCTAGATTTATATATACTTAAACGCTACTAAGTAGTTTTTTTAAATACGTTAACTTAAGTAAAGTTTTCTCTTTAATATAATATACAATCTTATTCCGAAAAACTAAATAAAATCGTTTAAATAACTATAACCTATTAGGATTTTCGTAGTTACTAAGCTTAACTTATTTTATTCTTAGATCTTTAAATTCTTAATTATATTATTCTTTTATTTTAGTTAATAAATAAGTCCTAAGATCTATATTTTTAATAGGTCTTATTATCTCAACGAAGATTAATAGGTCAACAGGAATCCCCTAATTATAAACCTTTATCGGGTTAGAGAAATAATAGTTATAAAATAGCTAACCGTAGATAATATAAGGCTAATTACGTTAGAATCGAATCTTATAGTTGTTCTAAGTATAGACGAAGTCGAAAAGCTTTTCTCAGAGTATATCTTCGTAGATAACATATAAAGCGATCTAGTCTTCGAATATACTTTTATCGAAATCCCTTTTCCTTTTTAACTCCCTAAGGTAATTACACTACTATCGTAAACAATAGTAAAGTATACTCTCCTATATTTTTTCGATTTTAACGTTCTTAGTACTTATTATTATTTTATACGAGTCTTTCAGTTTTAGCTTTTATTCGAAATTCTATTCTTTCTATTTAACTTTACTTCCGGAACGTAAAGCGAAATTCTAATACGTAATAACAACTAATAGTATTTCTATACTAAGATCAGCTTAAACGAACTAAAAGTAAATGCCGTATTCTTTAACCGTATTTAAATATTATTTAAAAACATTAATAGTAATTACGTTAGAATATCTTACGTAAAATCATATAATATAATAGGAATAAGTATCTATAACTACGTAAATCTTAAATCTAAAGTCTTTAAGTTTATCGTATCTATTAATATACTATTAATAGTTAAGTTCTAATATTAAGAATTAACTTTTATTTTTCTATATTACTTTCTTTCGTATATTTATTATATTTAGGAATATATATTTATAAACTTCGTAGAGAAGGTCGTAAAGCACTTAAAACCGTTTATATTAACGAAAAAAGATAAGTAATATTTATTAGTCGTAGCTTACTAAAATATTCGACTAGTCGGTTATAAATAAGAGAGTTTCTATAATTTTCTTTAAAAAGATAAAACGTTTTTTTAAATTATTAATCCTCTATTTCTAACTATAATTAAAGTAGATTCGTTATAAACTTACTTTCGAAATAGAAAATCCTTTTCGTCGTAAAACGATAAGAAATTATTTTTTAGTTAATTTAATATAAAATATATAATTTTTAATTTTCTAGATAAGCTTTAATATTTCGATAGTTCGTTATTATTATAGAATAAATTCTTATTTTTATATTCGTATTAATAATATAGTAAAACCGACTTTAATACTAAACTTACTATTAAATACGTTTTAAATTAATCGTTTAAATATTTTCCTTTAGTATTATTTTATAATAAATAAACGATATTTATCTTTATTAATTATATAATACGGTCGTAATATTTTAAATACGCGATAAAATAAAAAGAAAAATAACGAAGTTAATAATATTAAATAAATTATAAATAACTTCTTTACTATTTATATTTAATTAAATATTATTTATTCGACCGACGCTCTTTTAACTAACGATCGCCTTTTAACCGGCTGGCGCTTCCCTAATTAACGAACGTTTTCTTACTAAACGGCCGGTAATCGCTTCCTAATTAGCCGACGCTTTTATAATTAGTAAACGCTTTCTTATTAGGTAGCCGGCGATTATTTCTTAACCGGCCGACGTCTCTTTAATTATTAAGCCTTTTCTTACTAAATAGCTAGTAATCGCCCCTTAACCGACCGGCGATTTTACTAGTTATAGAACGTTTCTTTTAATTAACGAACGTTTTTTTATTAAAGGGTCGATAATAAAGATTAATCGATTAAAAAAAACGTTAACTAGTTAGGGAAAACTTAACTATAAAAGATCGAAATAGAAATTATTAACGAAAATTAAAGAAAGAAAAAAAAAAAAAACTATATAAATAATAAGATTAAACATTTTTCTTTACAGTCCGTAGCTTAAAAAAAAACTATTTAATTACTTTAATTAAATTTAAGTAAAACTAAAGCTTAAAAACCGGACGGCCGAACGGTCTTTAAGCTTGTAATAGTTTTATTTTAATCTCCAACTAGAGAATAAAATTATTAATAAAATAACTAATATAAAGTTTTCTCTTCGGAATTTTTTCTATTAGTTTTTATTTACTATATTTTTATATTAAAATAAAACTTTATTCTTTCGTCCTATACAAAACCTCGGACGTAGAAATAAATAACGTAAAATTCTAATCCTTAACTTTCTTCGTAAGTAATATGTTAAATTTATTTTTAACCGGCTAATTCACCGTCGGCTACGATAAATATACTTCGAATTTATATTAATTACAAAACTATAATAAAGTCTAGTAATTCTCGTCTTTATATTAATATCTAGTCCCCTTCGAACGGTACTAGTTAGTATATATAAATAAGGTTTAGTAGTAGAGTTTACGGCGAAAAGATAAATAGAAAATAATTTCCCTATAACTAGCCCTTTAACTTAGTAAGTAGTCGGAGAGTTTCTTTTTATTAATCTTATAAAGTTTATTAAGGATTATTTATTCTTCTTTACGCTTAAACTATATCTAAATTATACTTAGATATTTATTTCTACGAAGAAAAAAAGACAATATAACATAATAATACTATTACGGTAATATAATAAAATCGAACTTTAATCTAAAAATAACTTTATAAACGTACGTAACTAACTTCAAACTTAGTAATTAGTTTTTATAAACGATATTATAGAAGTATTTTCCGTTCTTTAAATTACGTTTCGTATTAACTTAAGCTTTATTCTCTCGTAAAGCTTATTACTTATTTCTAATTAATTAATTCCCTATAATAAGAACTTAGTTTCCGTATTAACTAGTCGTCTATTACTTCCAATATCTTTTCGTTTTTATATTAATTAGGCATTATTATAAAATCCGGAAAAACGAAATTCGAATCATTTAAATTAATTAAGTCAACTTCTACCGTATATTAAAATACGAACGAAAGGCTTAATATCTATATTTCTTCTTTAACTAACTATTTTTCCTTAATTACTAGCTCTTCTTTAACTAAAGTTTCGTCTTTAATTACCGGTTTCTTTATCCTTTTCTTCTTAATAACCTTCTTCTAAAAAGTAAAGGATAATATTACATTTAATAGACGATATTTCTTCTCAACGGTCGAATTCGAAGTATTTACGTCGTTAATAATATTTAATTCTTCCTCTTTAATTATAATCGACGTTAAAACGTAATATAACTTTTTTAACTATTATTAAATATTCTAAAAGTAACCGAAATCGATCTACTACTTTAACGTTTACGTTTTAAAAACTAATACGTTCGTAATTTTATTCTTATTATTAATATTAAAAACTTATAATTAGAACCAAAGTTAACGATTAGTAATAAAGAAATTAACGATATCTAAGTATTTAATAAGATTACTAACTAAGATATTAAAAAATATATTTTAAGTTAATAATTCGTTTTAAAAGAACTTAATCGACGTCTTTATAATTTTTTTAATAGAAAAAATAATATCGATAAAAATCCGATTATATAAAAAGCTCCGTTATTTTATAATAATTAATATAATAACGTTAATTATTATTATAAAAATCCCGGCCTTAGTAATTTTTCGGTTACTACTTTTCTTTTAAACCTTAATCGTTTCGTTCACGACTTAAATAATAATTATATATTTCGGTCGATTAACTAAAACTATACCTTTAAAACGTATACTAACGTTATAATTAACTAGATCTCTATCGTTTAAAAGTAACTAGATCTTTCTAAAAGACGACGTCGGAACGACAAGTTTCTCCCGTATAAACTAGTTCGTTAAACTACCCCGACGTTAATATTAAATATCTAACGAGGAATTAAAATCGAAATTAACAATATTATTATTCGAGTTAAGAAAGTTAGAAGGCTTAAAACGTAACTTAGTCGAGTTTAGAAATCCGTAACTTTCGTAAAATTTAAAACTTAATTTAATTATAAAAATATTATAATAAGATTTACTAATTTTATTATAAAAAGTTTTATTAAACGAAAACTTAAATATATTTATATTAACGGTAAAGAAGAACGAAGGAAGTAATTAAAAAGAAAAAAAATAGTAGTAATAATAATAAAAAGAAGAAGATAAAGAAAAGGAAAAAAAAGAATAAAAAGAAAAAAGTTAATAGATTAAATTAACTAAGACGATAATATTTTAAATAAATATATGTAATTAATTTCTTCTACTTATTTTCGGTAAAATCGATAGCTTTTCGTCTTTTTCTAACTCTAATCTTTAATAGTTTAATTTATAAAAGCTATAGTTATTACTAATTCTTATAAATCGGAAAAGGTCGAGTAAATTTAATAGTAAAATTAGTAGTAAATAAAAAAAACTCTTCTACGAATAACAATATATTTTACTAATAGTAAACTAATCGAAAAAATAATTTAATTATAAATTTATAAAAATATATAAGGAATAATTATTATCTCATTTAATATATTCCTTTACAATAACTTAAAGCTTATAAACGTAGAAAATAATACGTCGATTAAGATTTATTTAGTCCGTCTATAAACTTTTCAGTCCTAACTTCTTAAACCTAATCCAAACGAACGTCTTTTTTTCGAACGTCTAAACTTCGCTTAAGAATCGTTAACGTCTCATAAGTTTTTAGGAATAAGTTTCTAGAAAGCGATTAAGGATTACCCGATTTAAATATATAAATAACTTTATTTAATATCAAATCCCCTTCGCCCGACCACTTACTTCGCCCGGGAATCGCCGACGCCTCGCCAGCTAAAAAGAAGCCGGCCCAGCGTTTAGGACTAGGGGCCTAGTAAAAGAATACTCGATATACAATAGAAAGATACTTCAGAGACTTGTACGCAGTGGCAATGGGCAGAATTCGAATCCAGAATCCGATTGGCGGGAAAAGAGTTTACGAACAGTTTGCCCTATCGGCCTCCTTACAGGGTACTCTGCAGAAAGGCCAAACCCCACTGGCATCCTTGCCCAATCTGCAAAACAGAAATGTTCTGCAGCATGGTCAAAGCGTGATCCGGAAAAGGGACGACTGGTGGTGTTGGGTTACCTGCAGGAAAAGCGACCTTGATACGGCAGTGCCAGCTGGTCCTCACCACCATCGAGACATCAGGTGGTCATCTGCCGTCCTCGGAGTGGCGCGCATGCAATTTATATTGCGCTGCATCATCAGAAATCTGCGTCCGTCCTAGAGCCAACCGGGGCCTGCGCGATAAACCCCCTCATGAGTTTGTCAGAGGAGTCCCGGAAAGGGGGCGCGCCTTCGGTCTTTGTTAGCCGATCTCGTCTACCAAGGGGACCCCTTTCTGTGTAAAGTGATAGTGATAGTATCAGTGGTCTTCGCGAGAACCCCCTTAATACTCGCGTCCGGCGACTTACGTACGCATTCATGATCGTGCGGCCCCTAGACTAACCGTTACAGGGGTTATACCGACAAGATGTCGTTGACGCGTATGACAGGCTCGTCTCCTGGCCCTCCCATCAAACTGCATCGCCAGTCGCAGGATATTCCGTGTCCCCGCGACAGCGAGAATGCGCTGTTTGACGGGGGGCTTTGATGGCCTGACGGTGATACGGCGCAATTGATTCTTCACCCGTTCCTCCCCGACTCTGCATACTCCGTACTGCTCGCCGGGCTGCAAGGCCCGAGAAAAGATGGTGTCGATGGAGGAAAGATGGTGGCCAGCGTACAGAGGTCGGCCCGCTCCCCCACGCTCTTTGGCGACTCATCGGCTTTCCCGTCGCTGCCGGTCTGAATAACGAGCTCAAACGAGGTTACAAAGGAGGAGGTTGCAGCTGCAGGCCCGGAGATTTGAGGGCAGCGGATCGCAATGTTCGCGTTCCCCGTCCATACAGCAGCCGACAAAACAGCTGTTTTGCTGCTGAATCTGCTGTAGCCGGGGAGATGCAGACTGCAAGCTGCACGCTCTCAAAAGAGATGCCGTGCGTGCGCGACGGCCCATCCCGCGCAAGGCCCCTAGCCGGTTTCGGACAATGCACGAGGTACCTGTGGGCTGCCATATCCTTCGCGGCCTTTCACGGTACCTTTCTCGTACCTGCGAGCGCTTGCTGCTCGGTGTTCTACACCGAACATCTTCTGGGCCTCGACGCCGGCTGCTTGCCTGACTGTTTGCAGGACGTGGAACCGACACGGAAACGGACAGGATCGCGTGGGCTGCGTCGGGCCTCACACGTAGCGATTGCTTGTTTCACTAGTTTCACTTGGCTCTCGCCGGCTCCGCAGTCGCGATGCCAACATTGGCAAGCAGGTGAGTCACCTCAGCGGTGAGACTGCCTCGCGTCTTTCGCAGCTGGTTGGCTAAGCTGTGATGATTCGGTGAAGGAGGAACCAAATGTGCTCAGTTTGGATTGGGCCCCCAGCTGTCGAATCCGAGGAGTCAAGCGGGACTACTTGACTTCCACTTGTCTGTCCCTGGCAGCTCGAAGTGTGTATGTGTCAATACTGGCAGGGCTAATTCGAGGCAGCATGTCTAAGGTACGGTAGACCTGCCAAGGCGGAAGCTCGGCCATCACGAGATGTCAGTCGTCATTGTGGCCTGAGTCCCCGTATCGCTAGCCGTTGATTGTGGGTTAATCAGCCTCTTACGCCAACAGAAGGAGCGGGGGATCAACGATGATCAGGACCCTCTTGGTGTCTTGGTTGCGGACGGCATCCCTGTCTACCAAAACATGAAACGAGCAGGGCATGCAGGGCCCGGGTATCGGCGCGTAAGGCGCACACGCTAGTCCGTTCTAACGTAACGTGTGCCTCTGGGATACGCAATTGCAGATCTCCTAGTTAGAAATGAGCGATCCTGCAAGCACTCGAAGAGCACGCCTAGCCACTGACTTCTGCTACGCAATGTTCGAAAGGGAGCCGGGGAGGCGAGGCTTCGTGCGATAGTCGAGGCTGTCGTGATGCATTGGCTCTCGTGACTGCTGAGGAGAGGCATCGTCATCGTCGTTTGACTGGCGGGGAGACTGTCGCCGAAGCAAGGAGTGAACGCGGAGCTGCCGAAAGCCGTCGCTGTTTTGCCCCGACTCTGGGGAAGAAGGGCGGAATCGCGCACTTGCTCCGATTTGTCTCACGCCCCGAACTCTAAAGAGTGGTCGATGCCAATTATCCAGAACAGATGGGCCAGCACGCTTTTCGTCAATGTCGTGAAATCCACTTGTTGTTACTCGTACATGCCGCAAGGCGGGCGGGCGGCAGGAGGAAGCTGTAGCTGTAGTAGTTCGTGCTCCGCGTACACGTCCCTGTACATACCGAAGATGCCGGGTACGCAACGTAGCGAGCGACCTACGCAGGGACGGGCCCTCCAGATAGGCCGACCGTTGGTCTTTCGCCCGCCTAGCTAGCGTGGGAGCATTCTCCGGGAGGCCCAAAGTCATGCTGGGCCAAGTGAAGCCGTCAACGGCGGATCCAATTGGCTCGAGAGAAACCGTCCTAAGCAGCGAGCTTGGCAACCCGACGGCCTCGGAGAGCTAACGTCAGGCCGGAACGGAAACTTACGAGGCTAAGATAGTGAGCGCGGTTGACAAGTGTGCTGAGGTACGGCAAATACGACAAAACCGATGGCACTAAAACTGGAAAAAGGGGGGGAGCGAGACCGGGAGCTTGGGAAGTCTCCAAGGTACATGACGCACCTTAATCCTTTGTCTTACCCTTCCCGCCCTATCGTCGTGCTATGATCTATTATGCCACTGTCACGGTTAGTCGTCTCTCCGGAAGCGGTGTGATGCGCGGAGCTGCTTTCGGTCCACACAGCGCGGCAGGTTCAGCTCCTCAAGCGGCGTGGCTTGGCAGCACGCGCTGGGAAGGGGCGGGAAACCCAGAAAATGAGGTCCTCATGAAGCCTGGATCGCGGCGGGATGACTCGTCCAGGGCCCTGGCGATGAGCATTCCTGGTTGAGCGAATAGAACGGTTGGATGTAGCTCCTGCTAGGGTTCCGTCCAGCTGGTGAGAAGGAGAGAAAAAAAGCAAAGCGGGAAGAGTGCACGCCAAGGCAAAGGCGGCTTGCTCGAAAAGAGCCCTTTGGTACGATGCCACAAGCCTGCAGAATAGTCGGTCTTCGAAACCCCCTGCTTCTCGCAATGCTCGCATTGGCTGCAAGCGCGCATGATGCGAGTGCTTTTGCAGCAATACGGGGTTTGAAGTCGGGATTCCTGTCCTCGTGACGCCCATTTTCACCAACCCCTGGCGGACAATCGCCGCGATAGGCCCTTTTATTTTATCGTGTTGCAGCGACGCGGAGACCAGAGCAAGTGCGGGGGAAAGGAGGGTTGTTTTCTCGAAGCTGATCTCATCTGGAGCCTCACTCCGAGTCCCCGATGACATGCCCATAGGGTCTCAGGTCTCAGCTTTGTCTGCCCATCATGGCCCTGCCATTGCTTGTCATCATCTCGCCCGCCTTGGACAGCTGAAGGCCGAATGCGATCACCGTGGCGATCACAGAGGGGCGTGTTTCATCGGATCTAGGGTCGAGATGTGTGGCAAGCGCGGGGGTGGCTGGGCATGACAGGATTTGCACACTTACCGCCCACATCTGAGATCGCCATCCGGGATGTCCTCTCCGGGGGGAGCTGCTGGTAGCACCATCGTCAGGTAGTTGTGGTCATGAAGCTGGCGCCGAGGTTGCCCGAAAAGACGGCAGCTCTCTGTCAATGCGGCATGCGCCGCAGCAAGCGATTCCCATCGGATACGCAGTCCATTGGCTGTAGCCGGGCACGACAGATGATGCCACTTGGGGGTGCGCAGCCTCCCTTTGCATCGTCATCAGCAACGGCTTGTTTTCTAACTGGGAGTACCATGATGCGCACGTCCACGTCCATGTCCCTCTCTGCCTGCAAGCCCGAGGGATGTGGGTGGTTGAATCCTCTGCAAGAGGCGCAATGCAGATACTCTGACCTGCGGTGTACGTATGAGGTTGCAAGATGCAGCCAATTAGCCCCCGTCCTCTGACCGACAGAGCCGGCTTCCCAGGCCCTGTGTTGCCTGCCTGTCTTCCTTTGCAACTTGCGCTGGGGCTGTGGCCGGGGCTGGCGCTTGTTGATCGGGATCATGTACGGAGGTGCTGTCCTGTAAATGTCGGTGAAAACGAGTTGCAGCGCCAGATAAAATTAGACTGAGGTGCAGGAGGAGTCATCGTAGGCCCATCAACCCTATCGTATACGCAATTCGAGGCAGCGGCAGCGCAGCTTGGCAACAGGTACGAGAGGAAGAGCAACTTTGCCTACCTTACCTTAGGGTCGGCTCGGGCGGTCAGGGGCTGTTGTTGACCGCGCAGTCCTGATGAGTTGAAGAATGCTCCTTGACCAGCGCCATAGGAGTGACAAACAAGGCATTCCTGTCTCGCGTTGCCGTGTCTTTCTCCGCGTCCTCGAACCAACCAGCCAATTGTTCTGTCTCATATGACGCCCTGCCACTACCAGCACAGAGGGCCCCGGCAGCCGGACCATGTGGGCAGAGCCAATGTGGAGGGGAAATGACAGGGGTTGCCGACAAGGCTGCATTCCCAGAAACCTTCCACGCGTTAATGGATTTTGGAGTGCCGTGCCGCAGGACCTGGCCTGGGCGGTCTCGGAGTACCGGTACTTGTTTTGGGCCTCTGCTGAGAGACAGGACGTAGGGGTTGACAGGTACCGCCCTCTGGGCTTATCAAGGTCGGAAACGCCCACACGGAGCGAAACGGGTAGATGGTCTGGCGCGACAGGAGGGCCATCTGGCGCTGCTTCGTAGATCAACGGTCAATCTCAGTCCCTGCCGTAATGATGGATGATGATCAGGGACTTCGAAGGCCGCTCTCTTGCCTGCGAATCGCCGTCAGAGCGGGCAAAGCTGGGGATCCCGCCCGAGTCGATCACCAATGCCGGAGAATGGCGTGTTTCAACACGTCTGTGGCTTCTGCGCATCCTACTACACAGCGGAGGTGAAGGAAATGCCGACTTCCACTTCATGATAAGCTCGTGCTTGTCGGCAAGACTGGGAATGGGTGGGGAGCTGACCGTTTAGCTTAGCTTTCAACCGTTGAAAGCCAACCCAAAACTGCCCCAAGTAGAGTAGACAAGAGAGACCAACGATGGCATCTCCACATTGCTAGGATACACAGTTTCTAGACGTTTCGTTTATATGATGAGAGTCCAAGAGTGATGTTCTCTATGTTGCGCGCACGCACTATCCAAATCTCAGTGCGCTCGCGACAAACTTCCTTTCTGCGGAGGTTTTTCCCGCCCGATAGGCTGGTTGGTCGCAGGAACAAACTCCCGCCGTTCGGCTGACGTTTTCCGTCTGCCACGGTCAGAATTGGGTTTGCAGTTCTGTGAGTCACTTGACTCTGCCCAAGGCCCAGGGATGCTGGCGGGTTCCGACGCCTCGCCAGTGGTACCCAAAGGCAACAAAGGCGCTTACTCACTACAGACAGGAGGTCTGTGCCTCCAGAGACAAGGTGTGTTTAGCGCTGTAAAAAAAATTTTGTTGTCCCTCGGCGCATAGAAGTCAAGCCAAGCCAAATTGTGTGCCCAAGACGGTTGCGACAACCCCTGCGGCCACGGCATGTTCTCGTCAGGCTCTCGTATCGCCTTCTCGTCAACCCGCCAAATAGGGCCGTGATCCCCCCAGAGCCCTGTAAATCGCTGCTGAGGCGCTAACGTAGTGTCGTCCCTCGCGAGTGTGGTCGTCTCAGACAGTACATGGTGAAGGATAAACGGCAACTCCAGTCCAGGGGTGCTAATGATGGACTGGCCGTGTCTCCATGTCAGGCAGCAAAGGCCATCGAGACACAAGTACACGGTACTGCATGTACTCTACTCGTTTTCAGTCACACCCATTCCGTACGGTCAACCACACTGCAAGTAAACCCACCATTCAGTGGTGGGATCTGGCATCCTGGAAAGGCGGATACTGTCGGTTGGACTCCTGCATTACCTACCTAGTAAAGGAGAGAGGAAAGGAGAGGGACGAAGCCCTTATCCCCTTATCCCCCCTTATCCTCGGCACCTTAGCACGCGCAAATGGAAAGAAAAAGAAGCAAAAAGCGTCGAAAAACTGGCGGCAGTAATAACGGGCTGGAAGCCAAACGGATCCGGCAAAGGGGGCTCGCTCGTACAGTACGTGTACATCCGTTAGGTACCGGACATTGGGTCAGTGGATTGGATTTGGCGTCCGTACCGCTACAAGCCGGCCTGGTAAAATGGGTACCTGGAGAGCCAGCGTACCTGGCGGACATGGATGTCAGTCTGACCTCACTCCACGCTGCCCCGGGGATACATGGCGGGTACTTTGCACCACTCAAGGCCTCTCGAGCGCCAACGCGAAAGTTTGCCCGAGGATGTCGTGAGGACAGGCGCTACGGCGTGCTGCGCTCTCATCCCACGCCTGCTCCACTTGCACGGCCCATCCCTGCTGCGCCGTGACGCGATGTACCTCGCAAGTCGCTCGCAGTGCCTGTGTCGTCACGGTCAAATGGCCGCCACGTCAAGAGCAGAGGGAAAAAAATTGGGAAAGAGCTGTCTTCCATGTCTTGTTCCCCCTGAACCCATGTCCCCGCCCCGTTCTCCAAAAGAGTACCTCGCCATACCTCGCACCCCATAGGCTGCGTGTACCAACACAAAGCCTCCCTTGGTGTCTTGCCCTTTCCCAGGCGCCTGGGCAGGTACCCTCCGCGTACCACCCCCCCGGTCCAGCCTACCCGTCGTCGCCTTACCGCACCTACAAGTTACACGCACTTCGCTCCCATCCCATCTCCCAACTTTCGCAAGCCCTCCCTCTCGTGAGTTGTATCGTGCACTTTGTGCTGCCTCGCTCCAGCTCTGCCAGCAGGTGAAACCCTATATTTGGATCGCCGTACTTGGTACCTTCAGACCCAGGTGTCACTTCCCTGACCTATTATCTCCAGGACTTCCCCTGTCCTGGCCATGCCTTCCGCGCCGTCACCAATTTCCCGGCCATGCCAGAGTCTGCTGTACTGCACTTAAAGAAAACCACCACCACCACCACACGCACCTCGACCGAGCCTCTGCTCATATACGCAGCCACTCCTGCACACCCTCACTCACCTCTGCCTCGCTTTTAAGCTTTGCGCCAGCCCGATTCAACACAAAAACAACGCTTCCCCTCGATCGAACATCCGCGCTAGCTGTAACAACCGCCCACCCTTCAGAGCAAGGCGCATCTATCCCTTGCCGTGTAGCTTCTTTGCTGACCGTCTGGCAGGCGTGTCACTCCCGTGCGATATATGCGCTTCACGTCGCGCCGTACCATAGCACCAGCACAGCAGTGTTCCGGGCAATCCCGCAGTCTTGCCGGGCTCTGCGCATTGCGACAGCGGCAGCTACTTTGAGGCCAGTCACTCCTGGGGCCTCGTTCCAAGATATCCCGGCACAGCAGCAGCCCTTGGACCGAGATATCGCCTTCGAACGAGAGGGTCGCCTCGTGCGCATTAGGCGACCCGGACAGCGACCTGAACGGGGAATTCATCATCGAGTCCTGCTGCAACCTGCGCCCATCTTGTGGGACTCGTTACTCTCCACGCTTGGGCAACCGCCCGAATCCAGCGACCTGCATACGACCTGCCACCTCATCATTTTTCCGTGAGCTATCGCAACACGGCTCATACCCGCCCCATCCTCCAGAAAGCGGCGTCTGTACACCCCCGTACCTGTGTCTCCAACGGTACCTGTACACGACCTGTACCTGCCCTTGCTGGCCCTGTGCCGCCTCTGGTTCATCGGACTGCTTGTTCACTGAACAGGGGGGCAGATCATTCGCCGGCAGCCTTGAGCCGGCATCAGCCTTCAGTTACAACTCTTCACCCACCGGATTGTCTTTCTATATATCTCCCCCGCACTCGACTTCTTCTAAGGGGCGAGGAAGACTGGGCAATCTCCAGAAAGATGCGGCCATTGATGGAGTCTCTTATGTTATAAACGCCGAAACACTCACCTAACCCGGAGATTCCTCCCGTCCGCAAATCCCGGCATCTAAAAGACAGAAGAGCCTCGGCCAGCGCCGCGCCCTGGCCACAATGTCTGTCACGACATATTCCAACCACGACCGCCCCGCCCCTTCTGCTCCCTCGCGGACTTCGACCATGCCATCTCAGACTGCCCAGCTGAGGCGGACTCGGCCCAGCCAAGTGCAGACCAGTTTTCCACAGACGGCACCACGGAACCTTCCGTCTGCAGTCAGTGCCTCCTCGGCGGCTTCAAGCCCCCAGCAGTGCTCGCCTACATTAACCCCCGAGACGACGGGCCGCACGACGAGCATGAGCAGCTCGATGCAGCCATCACCCGAGCCTCTGCGGGGACGGGAGCTAGAACAGCTCTCACTCCCTGCGGATTTCCAGCTGCCCCAATCTCTCGTATCTCCTCACCAGGGCCTCTCGCGGAGAACGAGCACGACCTCTCTTGGCCAGAGCGTAATAGGAACTCAGGGCGCAATGGCGGAAGTCATGGGAGGGAAGACGAATATAATAAGACGTCTGTCCAATAGGGTACAGAAAGGGGCGGCTCGACTCCCAGGGAGACGCCAATCTTCTGTACAACCCAATAGCCGCGACGTCAGTGTCGGTCCTGGCATCCTGCGACGCAATAGGAGCGATAGCAACAATACAGCCCCACCCGACTACGCGCCTGTCATTGACTCCGAGGAAGACATCGTCGATGATAAGGAGGATAACTCGCTCTTCGCTGGTGAAACCCTCCGCGACTTCTGGCCCGGCAGCGCAGCCGTGTCGATATCCGGCTCGACCACTCCCTCCGACACCCATGCTGGGCCTGTCATCCCTCTGGCACTCCTTCAAGGCACATGGATAGCAAAGGTGTCGAAGAAGAACCGGAAGCGGATTCCCCTCGTTCTTGAACCGGACGCGGGCAAGATCACATGGGACAAGACCCGTCCCAACAAGACTGTCTACATTGACGACATCAAGGAGATCCGTGTCGTCCCCGACATCCGGCAATATCGTCTAGACTGCGGCGTCTCAGAAGGAGAGGAGCCTCGCTTCTTCTCGATATTATATGCCGTGCCGGATAAGTCGGGGAGTAAGACGATGCATCTCATCGCAGACGACGATGAAACATTCAACAACTGGGTTACTACCTTGGACGCTATCTCCAAACATCGACAGGATCTGATGTCTTCCCTGATGGCGTTCAACGACAAGGCAATTAGCGCTTACTGGCAAAAGGAGATGGCTAGACGCTTTGCTGACAAACCTCGCTTTCCCGATGACGAGGAAATCGACTTTGCCGGAGTTGAGCGTGTGTGTCGCAACCTTCATATTCACGTATCGGTGGAGACCTTGAAGTCCAAGTTTGACGAGGCGCATAAGTCAGGAACGCAGCGCCTCAATTTTGCTGAGTTCCAGGAATTCGTGCGATTGATGAAGAGACGAGAGGACGTGCGCTCGATCTACCGGGAGTTCGCATCGAACCCTGAGACAGGAATGACGCTTAGGGAGTTCCTGAACTTTCTGAGGTCTTCGCAGGGAGAGAGCGTCGATGATGATGTTGCCAACTGGGAGGCCATCTTCTATCGCTTCAGCCGTCGCTGCAAGTCGCGGGCGCTGGGGAAACTGGAAGGCACCTACGAGGAGATCTATACTATGTCCGAGGCGGCTCTGGTGAACTACTTGACGTCAACATACAATCTGCATGTCGTCAAGGCTCCCCAGGAGTTCCTTCTTGACCGACCTATGAACGAGTACTTTATTTCCAGTTCTCACAACACTTACTTGCTCGGCCGGCAGGTCGCTGGGAATTCCAGCGTTGAGGGCTACATTTCAGCACTCATGCGCGGATGTCGTTGTGTTGAGATTGACTGCTGGGATGGACCAGAGCGACAGCCCATCGTTGTGCATGGTCGGACAATGACGAGTCAGATCAAGTTCCGCGAGGTCATCAACGCCATCAACAAGTATGCCTTCACCAGCACCCAGTTTCCTCTGTGGATATCTCTCGAGGTCCATTGTAATCCAATCCAGCAGGAAGTCATGGCCAATATCATGATCGAGGTTTTTGGAGACAAGCTCGTGCGACAAGTCTTGGATGAGTTTGAAGATCGACTACCGTCTCCGTCGGCCTTGAAAGGTCGGATTCTGGTCAAAGTCAAGAAACCACAGCTGGCTGAGGACCTGAGGAACGGCGAAGTGAACGGCAGAAGGCGCGGGAACAGCTTGACATCACCGTATCCGAGACCTGTGCACCTAGACAATTCGTCCATCCCGAACAGCCCACTGCTGGGCCCAAGCCACGGGCTGCCGCGGAGGATGAGTAACACTGCTCGCCGCGTCAACACCATCACTGAAGGTGAGATACAGGAGCTGAGCAGCAGCACAAGTGACGACAGTGAAGAGGAGCGCGGTCCGCACAAGAAGAGGCAGAGCAAGATCACCAAAGTGCTAGGCGATCTCGGCGTCTACTGCCTTGGTGTAAAGTTCACCGGTTTCGACGATCCCGAGTGCAAGGCTTTCAACCACATTCTCTCCTTCAAGGAGCGGACCTTTGCTAAGCACAGCGAGAACAAAGGGGACAAGAGGGCCTTATATCGACACAACATGCGGTACATGATGCGCGTGTACCCAAATCAGTACCGCATCACGTCGAGTAATTTCGACCCTCTGATTTACTGGAGACGGGGTGTACAAATGGCGGCGCTCAATTGGCAAACCTTCGACGTGGGCATGCATATCAATAGAGCCATGTTCGAGGGTGGCACAGACCAATCGGGATATGTGCTGAAGCCGAACGAATTCCGCGAGATCCAAGTGATGCCCAACCTCCCCGAGGAATGGATTGGCAAGCGGCAGAGGAAGAACGTCAGCTTCACCATCGATGTTATTTCTGCCCAACAGCTCATGCGTCCGAGCAACCTGGGTGAGCGACGGACGGTAGACCCGTATGTCGAAGTGGAGGTCTTCCTTGCCGACGACAAGTCCGACAAGCAGGAGAAGAGTGATAGCCAGAGCCATCCTCAGCGCACGCCACTCAGGTATCACACCCAGATCATTCCGCAGAACGGCTTCAATCCCATCTTCAACAGGAAGTTCCACTTTAACTTCACCACGAAATATCCCGACCTTGTCTTCATTCGCTGGTCGGTAAAGCTTTCCGAAGGAGGCAACTACAACGACAAGAGCTCGCCATTGGCGACCTTCACGGCGAAGCTGGGCAGCTTGAAGCAAGGCTATCGGACGCTGCCTCTGCTAGACCACAATGGCGACCGCTACCTCTTCTCGACATTGTTCTGTCGTATCAAAGTCGATCCTATCACCAACGTTTACGTCAATTACGTCGAAGATGCCGACAACACCAACAAACTGAGGAGCCTCGGTAGGACGGTCTTCAATCGATCATCAAACATGAGCCCAAAATCCAGCATGGACAACGGCACTTCCTAAGAGCTGTCCATTTCCATTCTATCTATGTACACAATTTCTCTTCGCTTCTTGCATATATCCTTGGACCCTTTACCTCTCTGTATCGACAGGAGGCATTTTTGAACCGGGGCTCAAGTCCCTCGCTGTTTCTTCACTTGGACAGCCAGCGGGCTTCACCATTGTCCCATCGGTTCTATTTCCCTTGAACGGACTCTTCGAACAATATCCGAGTTCGGACGATATGACACGGTTGATGAAGGCTACATGAGGCAGCCAAACGATGTTTCTGTTAAGCATTTGATTTTCATCCTGCGATATCAGCATTCATGCTATGGAGTACCTGTTTGCATTGTTGGAACGCCGGCGAGAGGCCGAGCCTTGCATGTTACGAATGATGATGCTAGACCTGGGAAAGCTACCTACTGTAAAGAAAAACTGCCTGTGTATTTATATGTCCTGTCTACGGCTGTTGTCGGCAGTTCGTGCTGAGGGCTTGCGGACTATAGCATTGCATTTCGCAGAGCTCGGGAGTAGCTGGAACGGTACGCCGAACTGAGACGATTTCTCACAGGATGGGGACCTTCGTGTGGCCTGCTGCTTGTCTGCTGGAGAATCATGGAATCATGGAACGAGGGGGGTAAAGGCGGTATGGAATTTCTGAGCGGCCTAGCTGAGCCAGGTGCGCCGGAAGAAGAGCATTTCTGCGTTGCTGCGGAAGGGCACTAACGCGGGCATCGGGCGTTTCCCTCTCTTGAGCATATCTTGTTTACTAGGCCTGTGATGATGAAGGCAGCATTGGGTCTTGAGGATCTTTTCACTCTCGGTGTTAGTTTTCCTTTTTTGCATTCGGGAGGGGATAAACACAACTGGTGGCTCGCGCTGCACATCATCATCATCATCATCGGCATCATCATCAGCATCGATTACTTCAAATATCACGACCGGCCATCAAGGCCGCTTCGCACGAACTCAGTCATCTGCATCTCGTGTACTCTCGTGATTTCGTCGTATCCATCCTCAGCAAGGTATATTGGTGTTCGCTGGATCTCTAGCTAAACTTTCTTGATATGCCAAGTCCGCGCCTGACATGCAGTCCTTTGCTCAACATCGTACTGAGGGCCTAAGATTCTTGCTCATAATCGTCCTGCAGTCTAGAGCTTCGGAGAAGGACACACCACCCCAGCGCACAGCACATCACAGCGAGAGCGAGGATTGAATCCAGTCCGTCACTAGCAGCAGGGCAGGAGCGAAGAAAACGCCGCTCAGTACACGCATGTCGTGGATTGTGTGTCAGAAGAGGAGGCCATTGTGGTTGTTTTCATTCGATGTAGGCTATAGAAAAACACGAGTGTCGAGAATAGAACGCGAAGCAGCAAAATTTAACGCCCCAGCCATGCAGAAAGCGTACATCCTAAGTCCGTGGTATACACCCATCTCTGTCCCCCTTGAGCCAGTTGCCGCCGGGTTTCCCGATATACCGGAGCAGAGCCGAGGAGCAGGAGAGTGTCCGCCAGCGCCCGCCCGGTTGGTTAGTCCACGCCGTCGTCCTCGGCGGCCGGACCCCTGCTCTGCGAGCCGCTGCTGTTCGGCGATCCCTTGCGCAGCAGCCCGCTCGCGCCGCTCCGCGCCCACGCGCCGTTCGTGACGATGTTCATGGCGCGGTGCTCCGCCTCTGCCCGGGCCTCGGCGGCCGCGTGAGCCGCATGAGCCGCGGCCGCTGCTGCCGCCGCCTCCTCGTCGCTGCTCGTGTCGAACAGGTCGTCGTCCGCGTCGCCACCGCGGAACTCTCGCCCCGCCGGGCTGAGCCGCCGCATGTTCAGGCCTCCCCCGGCCGGGTCGTCTGCGTACAGGTTCGGATCCCTACCCAGAACCCGGTCGGCCTTACTGGGCGTCCTGCGGCCGCCGCTGCTCGGCGGGTGACCGGGGGAGATAGCATCGCCGCCGCTGCTGGCACCGTTCGGTCGGAGGTGCTGCTGCTGCTGGCGGGCCCGCGACGCTGGCGTCTCGGCGTAGGTGGTCGTCCACGGCGGATTGGTCGGTGTATACGCGGGCACGGCCTCATCCCCACCCCAACCAGCCGCAGCTTCCCTGGCACGCTGCGCGTCCCGCTCGCGGCGTATACACTCTCGCGCCTCGGTCCACTTTGGCGAGGGTTCCCAGTTCCAGCCATCACCGGTGGTGTTGCACACCGGCAGGGCCCACAGCCAGGGGTTGGGCCCGAAGAGGTGCAGCAGGTTGCGCTTCGCGCCGAGGTCGAACGCGTTGGGCAGCTTCGCGCTGTCTTGCTCATCTAAGTACTCCTCGTAGCGCTTGCGCGCGCGGTAGCGCTCTAGCTCCTCGTACGACAAGGCCCGGGACGGGGTTCCTGGGCTGCTTGAATCGTATGAAGGGGTCGTGGATCGAAGCTCTTCGCCCTCCTCGGGGCGGGTTATACCGGGAATCGCGTTCTGGTGGATGTCGAGCAGCTGCTGGCCGTAGCGAGGCAGGTTGACACCTTGACCGGCAGTGTGCTGGACATCGTAGGCGTGGCGTAGGGACTTGCGAAGTGGGGAGAGGTATCGCGTCTTTTCGAGACACTCGATGGTGGTCTGTCCACGGGAGGCGAGCAGTATGTGCCAGGCCGTGAAGGCGCCGACGACCAGGCCGATGATACCGGAAATGACAGAGAGGATGATGTAGTTTATCGGCATGATGGTGTCGACATAAGTTGTGTTGTTGACGAGCTCGGCCCAGACCCAGCTCCCAGAGACGGCGAAGCAGAAGAAGCAGTACACGGTTGTGTACATGAGAAAGAGGAGGAAGGGCTTGTGGTTGCGGAGCCCAATGCAGGTCGCCAGCCAGGGGCAGTGATGGTCCATCTTCAGCACGCAACGCCGGCAGGTCGAGCAGTGGTGGGCTCTGTCGGGCTTCCGGGCCTGGCATTTCTTGCAGAAGCGTGTCTCCCCGTTGGCCTTGACAGTGAAGGATGTAGCCGTCGGAGGTGCGTGGGTCGGAAGGGTGCTGTAGCCATTGTCGTTGGTTGTGCTTCCGGGAGGCGTGAAGACGGCAGTCGTGTAGCACCAGTTAAGCATGAGGTAGAGGGATGTGCCGACAATGGAGGACCATTTCCCTGTAGAGGCGGCGGACGCACGTCAGCCTTGAGCACACACAGAAGTAGTGCGGGTTGTGGGATGGACGAGTAACGGGAGATTGTCAACGGACCTATCCATGGCGATTTCGTGGTCACTGATCCTATGCTGATGAGCACGAACAGGGCCCATGTCGTAAGGCCGTACACAAAAACGAGGGGAAAGTAGGTGAAGAGCGAACAGCAGAGGCGCTCGGATCTTCGAAGTAATCGGCGGGCCATATTGGCTGGAGGTCGTGTTGCATCAAGGTTATCATCCATCAGCCGAGGTTTCGACGCTTTGCAGAACGCCAGAAATGGCTGGGATCGTGTGCTCTAGCGGTTCATTTCGATACTGTGGTATACGGAGGCAGCGGATGATGTTCCGGACGCCGTAACACGAAATGGATTTGTGTTGAATTGGAGGGTGATGCGGTTCGTCAGGGGAATGAGGCTCGGGTGTGGCGGTGCAGCCGCCCACCGCCCCGTGTCCGTTTCCCAGGCTTCGTAAGCGCAACGGGCCGGCGGCCACTTGAAAACCGCCGCTAACGCATAGTTAGACTGCTGACAAAGCCAACTGAGGGCTCCCCTCGGTGTACTTCGCAGACGCGATCAGATGGGAATACACAACAGTTAGTTCTCTTGCGTGAACCAGTCCGTCAACTGCTACAGCACCGAAATATGCAGGAGACATGACCATGGCTCTTGTCTCGAACAGAGACCCTCTAATCTGCCCCGCAGGAGGACAGAGGGCATCAAGAACCTTAATAAGTCTTGTCGCAGCGACACGTCTCACGAACGGGGACGGCTCCTGTAGTTCTCTACCCCCGGTAGGAACAAAAGAAAGATGTCATCTGTAACCCTTTGAGGACTGTGTAGGTATCTACCTTACCTACCCGCCCGAATAGGCACATTACGCATGGTCCCCTCGGCCCCTGCTCCTTTTCACAGCCGTAATGGCTTGAGTGATTGCCTCTCTTCGCTACACGGAGACACGTCACCTTATGCCAGGCCCTCTCCGGATGGTCAGTTCTTCTGCTTCCTCTCTCGAGCCAAGGGGACAAAGGGGTGCTCTTGGCACGATGCCTACTTTATGTGATTGACTCTAGGCCCGTATGAGTTCTAATGCACAAGCATTCCAGGCGGGTGGAAAGCGTGCCGAGCTGAGTGCCCCACAATCTGCTTTCCCGACGGCAACATGCATTAGCGCCAGATCTTATCCCTGGGCGCATCACCTGTTAGCACCGGCACGCTGGGTCGGGACATCGTGCTATTGACCCTGAGATTACTAGAGAACTATTATTACGACGTTCTCCCACTTAGAAGGTTCCATATCAGCCGTGCTGTCCTCCATGTATGTAGCCACCTGTCCACCCACATCGAAGCATCGAAAGCAAGGTTGCCTGTTCCTCTCCGCCAACACTGTGACTACTCTATCAGACACTCGGCTCGACTTTTAACAGCAAGGATCGCCTTTCACCACTGTATCTTGTCCGCACGTGTCTTCCAGTAGTTCTTCTTCCACTCCACTGCATCGTTGACGACCTTCTCTGCAGCCGCTTGGCTCCGCTGGCGGAAAGTCACCAGTCCGTTCGCCGGACCAAAGGTCTCGATGGCGTCGTCGGTGACGACATAACGGACGGTGTCGTCACGGTGCATGCCACCTGTGTCTGTCAAGCCGCCTGTAAGCTGTTCTAGGAAGTCACGATAGTCGTCTTGATGCTTCATATGGCATCGAACCCCATTAGACTCAGTGTGCTGCACCAGGGCAGTGGTGGACCCGAAGTACTTGAGACACTGGGGGCACTGAACACGCGTCCCACAGTGAGCAGCCGAGTTCAGATGACCGACCAAAGCATTGCCCTGATTAAACTTCTTGCTGCTGAAAATTAGTGGCTAACTCGAAGAGTAACGCACGAAAGGACGCTTACTAGCAGTTCAGATGAGGGCACATGTATTTCTTGGTGTAAGGGCTGAAATAAGTGTTGGGATTGAAGCCTGGTGCGCTTGGATCATGCGGGTTCGGGACCTCCTGCGTCTCGGCCGGCGGCTTGGTCGGATCCCTGTGGAGGTCGTCCAAAGTCTGCTGGGGCGCGTTGGGGAAGAGCTTCTGCGCATTTTCTGAACTAGCCCAGCTATTGCCAGGCTTCATCTCCATCGGACTATCCTCGTCTCCAGTGAGCAGATCTGGCACCTTGGTATATCCATCGAGGTATTCCCGATGAGGCATCCGAGGGAATTGTGCTTCTGGGCCCAGTGCCTGCGCTGCTGGACCCCACTCCTGCTCGGCATCTGGCTTTGGGATCCATGATGCTGAGCGCGAGGTTCCAGCAAGCGGGTCCTTATGAGAAGACAGATACGTGGCGGCGTAATCAGGGTTGGGCTTCGGGATGCCTAGGTACTCTCCTGCCTTTCGCAAGGGCTCCAGCTTCCTTATCATGCGCTCCACCTTCTCCTCGCGACGCTGGGTGATATCTGAACCACGAATTGTCTGGCACGAATCTTGCTCAATGTGAGCGATTAGGCCACCAGCGCGGTGAAACTTCTGCAGGCATCCGGGGCAAATAAGGTTCTGCTTCTCAGGATGACGCTGGGAGGGTCAGCTTAGAGCCATCCTCAAGGATGCAGGAAGGATTCAACAGGACAGTCTTCTTACCTCATGCAGATGGCGCATATAAGCTCGGAAATGCCTGAAGTCGACATCACATTTATCACAATAGAGATGGTCGATTTGACCATCTTGGGGGATTTCCAAGACGTCATTGGATTCGAAGAACAGCTCATAGACCATTCTGGACTTGTGCTCTCTCAGCTCTCTCTCGGTGGTGAAGGTTTCGACGCATGAAGGGCACTTCAAAAGTGCAGTTGAGGATGCCATTTTGCTGGACTATTCCGGAGTTTTCGAGGGCAACGCAAGGCTCACGGGTGTAATAGAGTCCTACTCGCGCAAACGCCTAAAGATATGAGGATTTTGCAAGAGGGGAGTTCCCGAATGTATCCACGGCGAGAGTGGAATTTCTGGTGGAAAGGGAGAGAGTGTTGTAATGACATGGGTGGTCCGGTCCGGGAAGGAGGTGACGGTGAGCCGAGCCGGCCTCCCTCAGTTTGAGTCACCCTGAGCTGCGGCTGGATATGATACCAACGCCTCTGCCAGAAGTAGTATCGCTTCAGCAGAAGACTCTCACTCCTTAGACTGATCGCTGCTGGAGATATCTTGCGTCTGCCGTGTTGGCCAGTCTGCGCTGTCCAGAGAGTCCGAACCAACACTGCGGTCCTATTACAGGAGATGAAGGAAGGTAGTCCCAAATGGGTGTTGTGAGGACTAAGGTGGCCCAGAGAGTTTTCGGCACGCGTGAAGAGAAGAAAAAGCAATTGAGAGAAATATCGGACAAGAGATAGCCTGATCTTCTCGTTGCTCTTTATAGTACCTAGTACCTAGCTAGGTACCTTCCTCTACCCAGGAAGGAAACAGTGAGCCGTCTACCTGGGTGATTTCCCCCGTCAGGAAGCGCCTCTTGTAGAATCTGGCATCAGGTACCGCCAGGCCCTTAAGGAAGGTACAAGGTACCGAAGATGTACAGACGCAGCTACAGGCATCTTGATTCATCCAAGGAAAGTGCGTGCTGGGAATATGTTGACAGGCCGGAGAAGGCGCGTTCGAGTCCTTAAACCGGAGGGCTCGAGCCGGCGATGGTTCCAGTTCATCTTGAGCTTTGAGCCAAGTCCAACAACTTTGTGCGGCCTGATATGCGATTTATCACCACCAAGGCTGCCATATAGGCCCCCAAGGGCGCGTAGAGGCATGGCCTTTAAAAACAAGATAACAACAGGACTGTCCCTATTGATTCCCCTTCACCTAGGGTGCAGACCTGGTGCGTAAGGTACGCTTGATGCCGCTATTCCACGCTCAAGCCCAACTTCGTTCCGGGTCGTGCTGAGCATCCCATTCGGCCGATTGTCGCCTTGGCCCGAACCGTCCTCGAGTCTCACACACGTTCCCTACTACCTATGTCAGTGTGACACCTTCCGGATCGGAGGAGAATCTGGGATCTCAGGATATTCTTTTATTTCGAAGCTCACACAACCGACACGCGAGCTCTCAGGTAGTCGCAAACAAGAAGGCGTGCTCGGAATCTTCCTATGATTGAGGCCAGTCAGGGGTTGCAGTGACGTTCGCAATCAGTGGGTCGTGGGACCGGGGGCTCTATCCGCTGGCTGGCGGGGACGCGCGGATGTCAGTGGCGGCGCCGCTTTATGACAAGCTGGCAACTCCCCGCCGACTTTACCGTCTCACAAGTTACAACTTCGAGACAGATTACCAGTCAACAAAGACAACCTCACACGAGGATGACCTACAGTCTCTTCTTATAGCTCATCAAGCTTCTCATAGTCTCTATTCTTCCAACGCAGTAACTTTACGTCTCCCCACATTATTACCGGCCGACCCGCCATCATGGCAACACCCAAGTTCAATTCCAAATCGCCCACCATCCGGCGCATACGTAGGTGCTTCCCTTGCTTCCACCGAACGACTCTCCCGCCGCAGCTCCCAGCTAACACTTATCTCCTTTCCGCAGTCCGCGAGGCGCAGGAGCTCTCAGCCGCCCCTTCCCCAGACTACGCCGCCACGCCCCTCGAGACCGATCTCTTCGAGTGGCACTTTACCCTCCGCGGCCCGCCCAACTCCCCCTACAGCGACGGCATCTACCACGGCCGCATCGTCCTCCCGCCCACCTACCCGCTCCGGCCCCCTTCCTTCCGCTTCGTCACGCCCTCCGGCCGCTTCGAGGCCAACCGCGAGATCTGCCTGTCCATCAGCGGCCACCACGAGGAGACATGGCAGCCCGCCTGGGGCGTGCGCACCGCCCTCGTCGCCCTGCGCAGCTTCATGGAGACCGACGCCAAGGGCCAGCTGGGGGGCCTCGACACCAGCGAGGCGGTGCGGCGCCGGCTCGCCGCCGAGAGCGGCGCCTTTCGGTGCGCGGCGTGCGGCAAGACCAATGCCGAGATCATCCGCGAGTGCGAGGAGGCCGCCGCGGCTGCGGGGGGCTCGAGCGCTAAGGTGGAGGAGGTCGAGGTGCCGAAGGAGCTGAAGATGGGGTGGCGGGACGAGATGGAGAAGAAGGCGGCGGCGGGAGCGGCGAGAGAGGAGGAGAAGACGAAGAGCGGCGCGGCAGGCCAGGCGGAGGAGGATGCTGAAGCCGCGGAGCTGGCGGAGGGCTTCGTGCAGACAGCTCCGCTGGCCAGAGAAGAGGGGCCACCGCGACCGTCGCTGCGGGCGAGGCCGGGTCAGACTGTCCCACAGCCGACGCGGACGATGCCGCTGCCCAGTCCGCAGCCGGCCGCGGTGTCGCAGGTGCAGGCGCAGGCGCAGCTGCAGCGGCACTCCGGCCAGGGCATCCCGCTGTGGATCGACCGGACGATTGCCGTCCTGGTTGTCATGCTAGTAGGCATGATCCTCAAGGTTGTTATGCGAGGCTGAATGATATGGTTACGATGAATGTCTAGAATGACGGAAGGCGTTGGGTCCTGGGATGGGCGTTGGAGTTACTGGCTGGTTCAACGATTACGGTGGCGTTCTTTTTTCCTTTTAGATCTAAGGGAGCGGATTCCCCTGTTATGGAGTATTCATATCATTGTCGCTGGAGAACTTCTCTGCTCTGCCGCAAACACCGGAGTACATAGCATGCCAGCAGAGATTTCAAGAGACTTGATTCATGCCAACAAGCACGCCTCTATGCCTTTGGCTCCATTGATCGTTGAGTCTACTGGATTGGGGATTCCGTGCTGTCTCGAAGCCCACAGTGTCGATATAGTACAGGGGAGGGTAGACGCTGATCATCACAGCTCCTTCATCACCTCCCCAACCGCCTGCCTCGCCATGCGCTTCCTCTGCTCCTCCGGCAGGCCCGAGCTCGTGTCTCTCACAGCCTGCAGCTTGCGCATCATGCGCTCGATCTTCCGCACGTCCTCTTCGCCAATCTCCTCATCGTCCTCGCCGCCTGCATCCACACCCTCCTTCCCCGCGGACCATATTGCCTGCCTGAGACCGGCGAAGTCCTCCCTGTCGAAGCCGAAGTCGAGGTCCTCGGGGTTGAGTTCCGACCCGTTGTCCTCATCTTCGATATCTTCTTCTTTCCCCAGTAGCCCCTCTCTCCGCCGCTCCGACGGCGCCGCATCCGCGAACTCCCCAAATTCGGACCCGTCATCCTCGCCGTCCCCCCCGGCACCCGCCATCGCCCAGTCGTTAGACTCGAGCGCCTCCAGCACTCGCGGGATCCCTACCTTCTCTGTGGCGTACACATATTCAGTCAGCAAAAAGCCCGCCTCACATCGAAGCATCGAATGAGAATCCGCTCCTTCGCCGAAGCAAGGTTGAAAGAGGGCATTGGGGAGAGCTCACCTCCAAACTCGTTCCTCTCCTCCCCCTTCTGGCCTCTGGCGTGCACGAACTCCAGCCCCCACTCGGCGCAGCACTCGTCCCACGCCTCGAGCTCCTCCTGCCCGCCGTCCGCCTCTCCCACGCCCACGCCCAGCCCCACGCCGTCCCACTCCCACCCGCCGAGGCCCTCCCTTACCACGCGGCCGACCTGGGCGATCAGCTCCTTCCGGGGGTCTGCCGCTGCCGCCGCAGCAGCAGCAGTAGCGGGCGCCGCATCGCTGGTGGAGGGCGCGGCAGTGCCACCGGAGGAGGAAGGGGGAGAGGGAGAAGAAGAGGGAGCGGAGAGCGGGAAGACGACTACGACGCCGCCCAGCACGGCGAGGACTTCTCTCGCCTCGGGGGTGAGGAAGGAGGCGGCCCACTCGGAAGGGGAGCCCACGACGTCCAGCCAGATGGGTACCTCGACGGAGTAGTAGGCCGTCTTAAGCGGGAGGTGGTGCGTCGATCCCGCCAAGGAGGGCGATGCGGGAGACGGGTGAGAGCCGGTCAGGTCTTTGTGAGGTTATTGTCAGTGCTCCGCTGTAACGATATGTTGTGACAAGTGAAGCCCATCCACGGCTCCTATTGCCGCGCCTAACTAAACACTTTCCAAGAAATGGAGAATGAGGAGGGGATAAGACACGATATCTGGCCTTGGCTCGCCCATTTCCCGTGAACCTCCCATGCTGGGTAGGACTTCAGAAATCACACGCACCTTTTATGACCTGACTGAGATGCTGCGTCGAGTTCTCAAGTGAGACGGCTAGTATCCGCCTAGGGTTCGATATCTCCTCCATTCCCTCTTTCACTGGCTTGCAAAGTGGGATGAGAAATAAGGCTGGATCAGAAAAGTCGCAAATACGAGACAACGGGGCGAAGCAGTCGATATTCGGTGTTTGGGTGGTTCTTTGTTACTTGTGAATCTGATCAGAGGTTCTCTGATATGTCATCGTGGGGTAAGCCGCACCACAGCTCTAGTGGTGGTGGGGGGGGGCCAAACCGTCCCCTGAGGCTGAGTGGCGTTTCGGCGCCATTTCAGCGGGCGAGCGGATACGTACTGTAGCTCCATAACAAGAGCCTCAGGTCTCGTCTTCCGATACTCAACCTCCTGCTATACATACTGCTCCTGTACCCACCTAAGCATTCAAGTCTTGCAGAAAACTCTCCTATACACCACGGCAGGGCGAGTCTTCCTGTATCATGTCATGACAGACGGTATATCGATCTATTAGTGTAGAACTGACGTCTAACTTTTAACGACACCAGCCTTGACCCAAACCGGACGCAACAGCTACTCCAGACTATGATAGCCGATATAGTCAAACAGGGAAGAGCGCATATATATAACAGGCTGCTCCTTCTTTCTCCGGTCTTCTGTTCTACTCTCCTCTTATCCAAACTGGGTATCCAACCTGGCCCCTGCAAAGAGCACGCATCTACTCGCTGCCGCCCTCCTCCTCGATGTCGACGAGCTCGTGCTTCGCCTTCCACGCCTTCTTGGCTGACTTCGCCAGCACATCGTAGTCACCGCTCATGTCGCACATGGACCTGAAGCTCCCATCCTTCTTCTCCATCAGCTCCCACGGGTGCCCGTACTCGACGACCTCGCCCTTGTCCAGCACCAGCACCTTGTCGTAGTCAGCGATCGTCTGCAGCCGGTGCGCGATCGTGATGGTTGTGCTCTTGAGCTCGCGGATCGTGTCCTGGATCTTGGAGTCCGTCGCGTAGTCGATTGAGGCTGTCGCCTCGTCCATGACCAGGACCCGCGGGTCTTTGAGCAGCGCCCGCGCAAGGCATAGAAGCTGCCTCTGACCCTGAGAGAGGTTCGAGCCGGACTCAGCAACGGGGGAGCTCAGGTCCAAGAAAATGTTCTTGTTGGTTGCCGCAGGCGTCACGTCGCCACTTGGACTTGTTGACTCCAGGCTATTGACGGCGACGGTGGGTGTGGGCGGCACCGAGGCGTTTGCTGTGGAGGGTCGAGTGGTCGATTCGTGGGGGGTAATTAGCTGTACGCGGCGGAGAGTAGCAAATATTTGCTCATCCGTGTACACTTCGAAGGGATCAAGATTACTCCTAATTGTGCCCGTAAAGAGCGTCGGGTCTTGTGGCACAATGGTGATGGCCTCACGAAGGTCGCGCAGGCCAATGAGACCGATGTCAATGTCATCGATCAATATCTTGCCTTCTTCCGCTTCCAGGGCACGGAATAGGGCAAGAGCCAGGGAGCTCTTGCCGGCACCCGTCCGCCCGACAATGCCGACCTTCTCCTGGGGCGCGATCTTGAAGCTGACGTTCTTCAAGACCGGATCTAGGTCCTGGCGGTAGCGAGTCGTGTAGCCAATGAATTCGACTGATCCTAGACTGGGCCAGTTCTCCGGCGGCCGATTCTTCTCGACAATGGGCTCTGCTTCCTGCTCGACGTCGAGGTACTCCTTAATACGCTCCACTGAGTTCATGTTCTGCTCATTCGTGGCGTACAGACGCACAAGCCACAGCATATTGTCCGCGAATCCAATTGCGTATGTCAGCGACAGACCTGCTGAGCCAGGATCAATGAAACCGAGGCTGAGAATGACAAACACTCCGGCAAAGAACGAAACCAAGTCTCCCAAGATATCAGTTCTGAAAGCGAGCCATCTGTTGGCGCCCCATAGGTAGATGAAGGGTCGTAGCTGGTTGTTGATTCTGGTCAAATTATCTCGGACGAAGCGGCGCTCATCGCCGTACGCTCGAATGGTCGTCACGCCGGTGAGAGTCTCTCCAAACTGCTGGAAAAGTGGGCTGCGCTGAACCGACTCGAGCCTCTTCAAGTCTCGCGATGACACGATATAGAACTTGCCCAGGAACACGTAAGCCAGCGTGATAAAGACGCCAGCAATGAGGAAGCCAGGAGTGACGACGGCGATCAGCGTGATGGTGACAATGATTCCTAAAGCACAGGTCATTACGCCAATGGCAACGGGAGCGACCTCCTGGTCGACGCCCTCCAGGTCCTTACTAAACCGGTTCATCATCTGACCCAGTGGCGTCACGTCGAAGAACTTGAACTTGGCCGTAGTTATGGCGTTCATCAGGCGGTTGTGAAGCTTCCGAGAGGCCGTGAGTGAGCCTAAAAAGATCCATAGGTCTCTGATTAGGGCTGAGAAAGCACCCAAGAAACCGAGGAGAGCAAGTATGCTGAGGTAGTATGCGACGTTGACTTCCGGGATCTCGCTGGTGGATACCTCGGAATTGCTTTGCAGCCAGGGCTTGACATATGCCGCGATGGTTGCCGAGTAAGTTGAAGAGACAGACCCGCTGACATAACTCACGGGGCTACCACTCAGCTGATAGTCGGATACCTCCTCAGTAGTGTACTGGTTTGCCCACTCTTTGACCCAGACGTTCGAGGCAACGCCGCTTAGCTGTTGCAGGCCGAAGACGAAGCAAGCGACTACCCAAAACCACCAGCCGCCCATGGAACTGAGATACAGCTTGAGGACCGGCCATTTGATAGCGCCCGTCGCCTTCGTCTCGTCCATCGCATCCTTCTTATCGCCCTTTTTGGCCGGCTTGGAAAGGTGATCGGTACCGTTTGCCTCACCATCGATCAGAGTCTCTCCGCTCTCATCACCGACACTGGACGGCACGCGCGAGGGAACTCTCGAGACCGTTGTCGAATTGGGCTTCTGCTTCTGGACCTCTTCTCCTAAAGCTCCAGATGCGATGACTTCCCTGGAATGCCCTTGAGTTGCGATTCGGCCGTTATTCATGACGACAACGAAGTCCGACTGAGGAACTGTGAGCGGGATGTTGTGAGTCACGAGGATGCAAGTACGGCTGCGCATGAGGGGTCCCGTGATGCAGTTGTCGAAAATCCACTGTGCTGTGTGAGAGTCGACAGCGCTCAGGCAGTCGTCAAGAAGCAGGTGCTTCGAGTTCGAGTAGACGGCTCGAGCGAGGGAAATGCGTTGCTTTTGCCCGCCGGATAGAGTGATGCCCTTCTCGCCAACTATAGTCTCGTCACCGTTGTCCAGGATTTGCAGATCACGCTCCAGTGCGCAAGCAACGATGACGTCGCGGTATCGCTTCTCATCGAGTTGCGCTGAAAACAAAATGTTCTCCTTGATGGTGCCATTCACGAGCCAGGCTTGCTGAGCGACGTACGCGCAAGTCTCGGCGAGTCCAGTCTCTGGATCAGGCCGGACGTCTTCACGGCTCCGGCCACCAGGGAGGAAGACTCTGCCTTCCAGTAGGGTCATCTCTCCGAGGAGAGCCATCAAAAGTGACGTTTTACCCGAGCCCGTTGGACCAGTGATAACATTCAGGCCGCCAATCTTGAAGTCAACGTCTAAATCGAGAAGCCGGAACGCCATGGAGCCATCCTCAGCAACCACGTTCTTACCGCCCCAGATGAAGGTCGCATTCTTGAATCCGATGACCTTGTTACCGCTCTCATCAATATTGTCTTGCCCGAGCTGCTCGAACTTGTCTGTCTCCTCTTCAGATAGGTACTCCTCTATACGATCAATCGAGACCTTGGACTCCTGAACATGTGCAAGCATATCTCCAATCTGGTCCAGAGGGAATCGCAAGAGCATGAAGAGAGAGATAGCTGTGAACGCAACAGAAGGATATAGTGGCTTCTTCTCGACAGTTGTGTAAACGAGGAAGGAGAAGAAGGTAATCAGAATGGGGACGGTGTTCCATACGGCGACGGCGGCTGCCCAGATCATGAACCGCAGGCGAAGGGCCTTGAGCTCTTGCTCTCGCTTCTCGTCCACCATTGTACCAAATCTGCGCTCCCAGGCGAAATACTTGATGATGCGAATGTTCTGAAGGATCTCATTTGTTGTGTGGATCCGCTTGTCCGTGGCGGCCATGATCCTCTTTTGGCTGCTATTAAACGCCTTGGCGAAGCCGATGTTGACCGGAAGGAGCAGAGCCATGACGATGAAGCCAGGAATAGCGCTGAGGCCCATGACTTGGTACAGAAGGTAGATCGCGACGACGAGCTGCGTGGGCGCATGCGCAATGAGGAAATGCAGGTAGGCCGTAACTTCTGAGACCTTGAAACTGTCGACGGACATGAGGTTGATGATCGTGCCGAGATTCGCCTGCTCGTCGGCGCCACCCTTCTTCTTATCATTATCATTCTCTGAGCCGCCTGAGCCAGCTGCCTGGCCATCCGCCTTCTTGTCGTCCCTGCTCTGCAGACCAAGCATCTTCTTGATCTTGACGAGTGGTCCCTGCTTCTCCCCGACAGCATCCTTCTTCTTCTCTTTGCCAAGAACCGAGTCCTTTCCGGCGGCCGCCTTGCGCCTCAACGCCTTGGCATAGATCTCGCCGATTAGGATAGCGCGCATGTTAATGCAAATCTTCCGGCCGATCCACAAGGCCTGGTTATCCGCAAGACTCCTTATGAGATCGGTAACCGGCAGCAGAATGACATATAGCCACAGGACGTTCCTCGGAGCCTCACCCGGATCTTCCACATACTCAAGGATTGCCTTGAGAAGCATGGTCGGGGCGAACGTAAAGATGCCAGACAGGATGGCCCAGGCGAACTGCTTCAGCAACGGCGCCTTGAAGTAGGTGACAAGATGGAATGCAAGAGCCATTCTCTTCTTGACCTGGCGGTAATTGGCGAGGACCGCCCCGGCCTTATCCTTTGGCACGAGATTCCAGACATGGTTGATTTCTAGGGGCTCCTTGTAGCCCTGCCACACGATAGAATCCACCCAGGAAAAAGTAAAGTCGGAAAAGAGAGAAGCAAGCGGCTCACGAGAGGGCTCGATTCCGTCCTCCCACTCCAACAGGATCGTCTTGTTCCCCTTGCGTGTTGTGAGCACTATCCCAAACAGCAGAGTGATGAGCGAGAACTCCACAATGACAAGCACTTGAGTCAGTCGCGTGCTGGGGTGGATGAGCACAGAGCGGAAGATGGCCACGGTGAAGAGCCACTGGAAGCCGTAGATGGTCGCAGTGTGCTTCCAGAGGCGAGGGATGCGCCATTGAGTGTTTCCGAGAAAGAGGCGCAAGCTCGTAAGGACGAGGGCGTAGATCCAGATGAGGAGGCCTATTATAGCAGCAAGGGGCGACTTCCCGTAGGAGCCTGTGGCAATGGCAATGATGTTGATGATTACCAAGCCAACAATCGCAATCTCCTCGATGATAATCGAAAGTGTCTGTGTTGGCGGAGTATCGGCCTGGACAATGGAGCCTTTCGTGGTAGTCTTGACCAAGGAGAGACGGCCACCACTGCTGCCACCGTTCATGGTAAGGCCTTCATCGTCCTCGGAGTCAATCGTGACCTCATCGGGCGGCACATCGGTATGCTGCAGAGCTGAGTTTTCGGCTTCGCGCTGTAAGGCCTTGTAGCCCTGTCTCCTCTTGATGACGCGCCGGGCATTATCGAGGACGAGGTAGAGAAAGGAGAGCGATATTACGATTAGAGGGAAGAGAACCTTCAGGTAGCTAAGACGGAGGAGGCGCAAATGTTAGTCAACCAGCGCAACGATAGATGACTGACAACTGGGGCTGAAAGCAAGAAAAAGAAAAGAAAGAAAAGCCACAATGCGACAAGGCGCGCACGTACTCTCGTTGGAAGCACAAGGTCAAGTCGTCAACCCTCCATATCGGCCATTCGCAGGAGGCGAACGCCATTATGATGTTTGCGTGCCCCACGCTGGCCGTCGACGAAGCAATTGTGGCGTGGAGCGAGAGTCGGCTTCCGGGGGGACGCAAGTCAAGCGTCGAGCAACTGTGTCCTCGCGGGATCACTCGCCGAGTCGACTGGGAGCGTCTTGGATGTTGGAGGAAGACATCCACGGAGAAAAAGAATACTGAAGGGAAGTATGTGGGAGAGGCAAGAAAAAGACGGGCGCCCGTCTCGGCGTGCTAAGGTAAGTAAGTGTATTTCGTAGTCTTAGTGAGGATCCATCGCAACAGCAGGCTAGCTGCTTCGATGAGCTAGGGATGCTTTATCGGTGGGGCAGAAGCGTCAAAGTGGTACTCGTGGTGCAGCAGCGCGACAGGTACTTGCAGAACCGGTGCACGGTGCGGAGGCACGAGTGTCGTGTTCGCGAGGTACCTTGTTGTGCCGCTCGGTCTGGGTAGCCGATACAACGCGTGATGTAAGTCGGGATGATGGCGTATTCGCAGTGTGCTGGAGGTGGCCAGCTGCCCTTCTCGAGACAGCATCGCCCTGTGGCATGTATATTATGAGTCTGATACCGCGAGAATACCTGACCGCCGCCCTCTGGAGCGGATGGCTTTTTTTGCTCCGGGCTTACTGAGGGAGAGCTACCCCTGCATAGGCATGCGCCCGTGTTGCTGGCGAGTAAGGTGAAGCACTATCCCTCCGCGAGGAATGAGCTGCTGATAACGAAGCAATTGTCTTGTATTAGAGGCGGCCCTCGCAATATCATAATATCATACAATAGCGACATCCTGTCTGCCTCGGTATCTTTTTCGTCGAGACATCACGACTGAAGTTGATGCCACGACAGGCGCCGGTACAGATCACAGCAAAGCCCAGCATCTCCTCACATCGGCAGCAGACAGCCCGGGCCGATGATGTCAGTCAGTTGATTCGATAGCCTCGATAGGCTAGATAGCCACATCAGACTCGTCCACGCAAGCCCCCTCCTCTGTCCAGGAACCGATCTAGAGGATCAGATAACTTAATATTAGTGTAGTTGGAGGTTCCCCTGGAAGACCCCCTTTCCAATAAATAGCCTTCATCAATGTCCCGACACTTGTAAGTCACGGGATTCGTGTCTCGACAAGGGAGAGGAGGTCTGGGCCGTTGGCAGCTCTGCCTCAACAACACCCCGGTAATACAGTGTGTACTCCGTACGCGCCCCAGCCGACTATCCGGACTCCGCGCGAGTTCGTGCCCCGCCATCTCCTCTTCCTCGTCTTCAATATCCGCAACCACCTTCCCAAAACATCGTGGCCGCCTGCCGGCAAGCCAACCCGCCGTTATTAGAGTATCAGAAGGATCACGGAGTCACAAGCATGAGTCAAACATCAAGGCCGTTGATCACGGGAACATCGATTGTGAGGAGGGTGCAGATAAGGTGGTGGTGCCTTGACTGTCTGCAACCCCTTCGCACATCAGATATGCAGAGATGGCGACACGACGCGTGACTCAACCCTGCGGCTCCCTTCACCGGCTGGCCCCCTATCTCGCGTCGTGTCCAGATTCACGTCCGTCTGAGACAGACGTTGAGGCCAGCCTCCCCAGTCTCGAGCACCCTAGGTTGCACTGGATCAGGTGCGGGGTGCTGGCCCGCCCCATTGGCGAATCACGTCTTGGTTGGGAGCTCCGATAAGAGCTTTACCAGGTCGTCGGTTGCACAGGCCTAATAAGACAACCAAACCGGTCAGACATCTGTCGGACATTGTCCTGCATGAGAGCCTGCGGCGAAAAGAGGGTGGTGGAGCCTGGAAGGCTGGGGAATTTGACAAATTGCGGCTGTCTGGCTGGACCATAACCCTACGATGGTACTCCATACAGTGTGCAAGCGCTCTCCTCTTCCGCTTACCATCGGTCCGCGACATACGCAAGGAGAGGTGCCGAACGCACGGAGTCCCTCCACCGGACCCGAGTTCGGAAGCCCAGGCGTCAGAGACCGGGCCAAAGCTGCTCATCTGCAGATGCCGTGGCTAGCATGGCGTTGGAGGGCACAAGGCCGGAACTGTAGACAGCACACGGCTGTTCCATTTCTGGTAATGCGAAGGCTTTCTATCGTTACAGCTTTACTTGGCTCTTAGAGCTCTAATCCCACGAGTTTCCCGAGCCTAGGTGAAGCCAGACCGTCGCCTGCAGATGCGTTTTCCAACCCACACCCGACGCTTTTTGACAAGCCCTCCCTCCCTTTATGCGTTTCGCGTTTTGTTTTAAAGATACAACAACCCCAACAAGACAGTGTCATGTTCCCACACCATCGACCCGAAGATCTGAGGAATATTCTGGAGGCCATGAATATGCGTTTTAGCCCATGATCATGCCTTTCATGCCGGAGAGGTCGCCCTCCTTGGCGGCGATCTCAAAGTACCCGTATATAATTCTGCATCGAAATTAGCGTGTGTAAGAGTGTACAAGTTGCATATGGTAACTTACGTGACTGCGAGCAGGGTGCCCGTGCCCGACCCGAGGGCGCCCATGAGGTCACTCGCAACGGAAAGAGCTCCGATGCAAGCACCACCGAAGGCGGCCGCGGTGGGGATGATGCGCTTGAGCTCCTTGTACATGCTCTGGTCACGGTGGCCAGCCATGACGAGGCCTTGATCCTTCAGTTGCTTAGCGACGTCGCGGGGGCTGGAGCCGGAGACCTCGATCCACGTCTTGGAGAAGATGGCGCAGGCAGTGAGCATGTACGCAATGTAGACGGCGGTGTGGATGGGGTCGAGAAGAGCATCCCTGAAGTTCAGGGGAGGAGACATATAGTAGACAAGGCCTGAGGTGGCGGATAGCTGGGACGACCCATCCTTCGCCTCCCAGACACCGAAGAGACGGACAAGAAGGTTATCAGAGAAGCGGGAGAACAGCATCTGCGAGATGAGGAAAATGTTGGACGACAAAGCCGACTGCAGCATGATGGGCATGTTCGAAGTGTAGAACAGGCGGATGGGGTATGAGCCACGGGCGCCACGCTGACGGGAAGACTTAACAGGGATCTCGACGCGGAAGCCCTGGAGGTAAATGACGGCGGCGAAGACAACAAGAGTAGCCAGGAGGTTCATGATGTTGGGCAGGTTCTGACGGTAGAAAGCCTCCTGGAGAGCGCGCTGCTTGTTGGGCCAGGTCATCAGCAGGTGGAACAGGGCAATGACAGCACCCTCGTACTCGGGACCACGGCCAGTGTTGATGCTGGTCGGGGAGAATGCCTTCCACATGATAGACTCGCAGATGTTCGTCGCGATGAACAGGGAGATACCACTGCCAAGGCCGTAGCCCTTCTGGAGAAGCTCATCAAGGAGGATGACGATCATGCCGGCAACGACCAGCTGGAGAATCAGGAGGAAAACAATGCCAGCACCGAGGTCTGAAGGGGGCCCGTAGAGGCCAGTGAAGACGTAGACGGTGGCCGTTCCAGCGGACAGGATGAAGGCGAACAGCTTCTGGGCGGTTTGGTACAGCTCGCGATCGGACTTGAGGTCGAGGTTGACGTCAATCAGGTGGGTACCAGCGAGGAGCTGGAAGACCATGCCCGATGAGATGATAGGGGTGATACCGAGCTCCATCAGCGTGCCCCGATTACTCGCCATCATCATACGCAGCCAGTATAGAGGGTCGGACGTGTCAGAGGACACGATGCCGTACAGGGGCATCTGGCTCATGACAAGGAAGATCAGGAGCGTCAGACCGGTCCACATCAACTTCTGGTTGAAGGGAATCTTGGTTTCGGGCTGCTGAACCTCAGGGAGGAACGGCACGAAGGGCTTGACGAGGTCGAGGAAGCGTACTGTGTCGCGCCATTGGTCAGATTAGCTCGGTTTTCTAGATGGCATCACGCAGCAGGCGATGCGCAATGAGAAGCTCTGCTGGGGAGGTAGTTGAGAGCTCCTGGAGCTCAGCTCCAAGGCAGTGGCGCAATAGTCGCGCAGAGAAGGTCAGACTTACGGCTACTCATCTTGAAGGATTACGGGGTGGAATCCGTTCTAGAGAGTCATACAAAAAGGAAGTGGAATGAAATTGAGCAGCAATGGCTCAGGGAAGGGGGAAGGAGGTCTGGGTGGAGTTTAAAGGAGAGGATGGCTTGAAGGTCGAAGGAGGGTTCACCAAAAGGAACGATCTGGCTTCAAAATTCCCTAGCTGGTAATCTGTGATGTGTCCAAATCCAGAGCAGCGGGGCACGTGACCTGACAGCAAAGCCAATTGCTAATTGGCTTGGCTGGGAGGTGACTTACCAGGTTGCGAACAGCACCCCTGTCGCTATTTGCTGCGGGTGCTACGTAACAAAATATGGCTGCGGCTCCGTATTTCAGCCTCGTCACTCGCGAGTCTAAACCTTCTTTCTGACCTTTTCCCGCTTGCACAACACCTGTAACGTCAGATTCCCAGAAGATGCTACCGCAGTATTCCTTCCTATGCTCCGGACTGGCATATCTGCTGCTCGTATGCACAAATATATTAGACCTGCCTCCATAATGTCGCAGCTTAGACCACGGCCTACCGAGCCTCTGGTGGTGATCATGGGGTCAACCGGAACAGGAAAGTCAGAGGTGAGCACATGTCAGTCCGCTACCACCCTGCAGCCAAGATTTCATCTAACTCTTACAGCTCGCTGTAGAGCTTGCCACGCGATTCAACGGAGAAATAATCAATGCAGATGCCATGCAAATGTATAGAGGTTCCCCTATCATAACGAACAAGATCCCGCTCGGGGAACAGCGCTCAATTCCGCACCACTTACTGGGAACAGTCGGGCTTGAAGAAGATCCTTGGGCAGTCGGCCTCTTTAAGAGAGAAGCCAGCAGAATCATTCGTGAGATCCGCAGTCGGGGCCGTCTTCCTATTGTTGTGGGAGGCACCCATTACTATCTTGATGGCCTCCTCTTCGATAATCATCTGGTGGATGACACAGATAGCATTGACGCGGAAAATGGCTTCCTTCCGACCGACGAAAGATCGGCCGTCTTCCCTATACTAGAAGCGCCCACCGAAGTTATCTGGAAGAAGCTCAAGGAGGTCGATCCAGTCATGGCCGAACGCTGGCATCCAAACAACCGGCGAAAGATCCAGCGTTCCCTAGAGATCTTTCTCAGCACGGGAAGACGTGCATCAGACATATATGCGGAGCAGGAGAAGAAGAAAGCATCCAAGTGGAGCTCTGAAGATGGGCCGCAGAGGTCAGCATCTTTCCAGTCGTTGCTATTCTGGGTCTACACGCAGCGAGAAGTGCTCAACGCGCGTCTAGATAAGCGTGTTGACAAGATGGTCGAAAATGGGCTCCTGGAAGAAACCAGAGAGCTGTTTCAATACGCCAAGGCCCGGGCGCAAGCAGGGGAGCCTGTGAACTTGACCCAAGGTATATGGCAATCTATAGGCTTCAAGCAGTTCGGCCCTTATGTGAAGGGTATCGATGAAGGAGCCGACCCAGTCTTCCTCGAGCAGTTAAAGCAGAGTTCCATCGAGAACACAAAGACGGCTACCAGGCAATATGCGAAGCACCAAATCCGATGGATAACAAAGAAGACTCTGCCACTGCTGCGAGATGAGCATGCTTTGCGGCATCTCTATCTTCTGGACAGCACCGACGTCAGTCAATGGTCTGAGAATGTTGGGGAAAGGGCGGCGGGTTTGACCAGGCAGTTCCTAGACGGCCAGGAATTGCCAGAACCGTCTGAGGTCTCTGAGACCGCCAAAGAGGTGCTAGCGGCCACGATCACAGCGAGCAGTGCCCCGAAAGGCACTCCTTGCCAGAAGACATGCGACTTATGCAAGGTTACTGCCGTAACAGAGGAGCGGTGGGCATTGCACCTCAGTAGTCATCGCCATCGCAAGTCCGTGAGGCACGCGAAGCGAACGGCCTTGGTGGTACTAGAATCACCGAGCCAAGAGCCTATCGTTGGAGATCGAGAGCAGAGCATATCAAGCGGTCCCTCTACCGCGCCAGAGCCATCATAATATACCACATTTTATCAAGGGCTACTTCCAACATTGAAACTTAAACAGTGTTGCCACTGTTCACCATTCGTCACTTGATGTAGCTCAGGGTAGCAAGGCAATTCCTCGCTACCTGCTCAAGACAAGCGAGCTGCGGGCGGTCGATACTAGACACTCCATTCTACGGGTAGCATTTTACACAGCCGGCTGGTCCGGCTAGTGTGGTCGACATCTTCTAATCCTTGCCGACCGGAGCATTTTACCGCGGAGTCTGTCCGTCTCCTCCATTTGGCTTATGAAGCAATACCAATGGGAGAAGGGACCCCGACAGATTAGCGATCAAGTGTACAATCAAGTGCCCCGAATCACAGGCTAGGCCGGCGGGCCTTTGTGAGCAAATCACCTTCTCATAAAGGAGCGAGCTCCGGTTATTCGTGCCACCACTATCGAGGGGGTATGACCCATCCAGATCTCGAGATCACGGCATATGCAATCAAGGCATGCACTTCTATGACGTGGCGGATCAGCATTCAAGCTTATCGGAATTGAGTAACTGCATGCCCGAGTCTCGGCGGTCGAAAGGTAGATTTCGTAAGGGCAGATGAGACGATTGAAAAGTCGCCGGTCGTTATCGGACTCGGGCTGTCCTTTTGCGCCGGCACCCGTTCGGTCTATGCATATAGAGGATGACGGAGGACGTAACTTGCAATTAAGAGGTGGAACGAGGGAAAGATACGTGAGGTACTTCGCGGAACAAGCATAAAATCTGATAAAGATAGGTAGTACCTAAGTTGTAGAACCCATCTGAGCGTGCGTGCCTAAACTTTTTCGGCCCTTCCCAGCGTAGCCCGCCACCGTCTTTGTCTCTTTTATGTACAAGTGTAACTATCTATCACTACGCGGAACCGGCGGCTTCCGACAGCAGTTTTATACACGACTGGCTGATGTCAGCCTTCCTTTAGGCCGCTTCTCCAGTCCACCGCGCGGTGGACTGCAAACTGGGCGGCAGCTCGCCGACCGTTTGGCTCCACGCGTTTCCAAGTAGCGTCGCGCCTGGCCCTCCACAACCGTGACTTTGCTCCTCCTGACATCCCACGTGAACTGCCACCCCGTGCGCCGGATCAAACGCTTGTCGGTCACGTCCTTTCCGAAACTCGCCCTGATCCGCTGAACCAGCCGTGGCACTTTGATGCTCCTCGAAGTGTTGCTGATGATGTTGCGGCTGAGATGTTGGCGAAGCTACCGGCCACGACCGGCGTGATCCTCTTGGCTAGGGTCGCGGTCGCGCGAGCTGACGCAACCAAAGCCGGGCCGCTCCTAGAATATCTCACTCACCGGCGACGGTGCGGAACCCTTTGTCGTAGTTCTCCGTGCAGATTTCGGTCCTCTTCTCTATCGGGACGTTGTCCTGGTACGGCTACTTGCCCGGGTAGATGCCGTTAGTGTTGATGTTATCTGTGTCGTCGAAGACGATCTCGCCTTCGACCCTTTAGGGGAAGCCAGGCAGAATCTCGGTGAAGTCTTCTTCGGCCTCTGGAGCAGCCTCCTGCGTGCCAAGTATCTCTTCTTCTCGGCGCCGGAGATCATGCTTTCAGCTTGCGCGATGATTATGCGGAGGGTCTCCTCGATATGTATCGTTTCGTCCTGCTCTGCATCGCCGTTGCCCTCGCCATTGATAACCTTCACGATGTCCTCGGGTTTCTGGTACCATCCGGGCACCCCCATCTTGCCCTGGAGAGCGCTCACGGCCACAATCTCTGGGCTCGTACATCTGTTCCCATGCGGCCCTTGAAGTCGCCCTCGCGTGCGCTGATGCCGGCCTCGCCAGGCTCTTCGAGACCGATGCACGGGATGCAGCCGGATGGCAGAGGCTGCGCACCCGCGTCGAGGACCTGCCAGTCGCTGGTCTCTTCGGCACTCTGTTGTTCCAGCGGAGAAGCGGCAGCAATGTAGAATTTAACCTTAGGTGCGACCGTCGGGATAACTCCACCCCTTCCTACGTCTCTGAATACTTTAGCTGCGGCGGCGATATCTGACACGCCGCAATTGGTGCAGGAGACGAGACCTGTTCAGCTTGATGTCCTGCGCCTCAAGATATCGCAATGGTGTCGCCAGCTTGACGGGTTTAGGGCCGGACACAAAAGGATAAAGCGTCAAGAGGTTAGATAGAGATACTTCGTGTACGTTGCGCAAAGATTGTTCTGAATATCATCTTTGAGGGACATGGCGATCTGCTGGTCGTCATAAAGCTTGTACACGCTGATAGACATGAACTTCAGGGCCACGGGCCATGAATTGCCATAGGTCATACAGCGATACGGAGCCAGCGTCGCATAGTCGCCGACCTTGACCTTCTTACCGGGGCGAGCTCGACAGTACCTCCGCACGATCTTCTCGGTAAGGGTCTGAGGCGTCCCAAGTGTCGTCTTCAGGAAGGAGAGGATGGACGAGAAGAAAGCTCCTCTAACTGAGACTGGGAGGCATTCTAGCAAGAGAGTCATCGTACTGTAGCGACTCAGTCGCAGAGCAGTAGCAGGAGCGCGTCGAAGCGCCAACTGGCGACAGCATCTTGCTGTCGCAAAGGCGAGACTGCGTCGCTGAAACAGAGAGTGGTGCGAGCCTGTGGCTTCCGCACGGACAGTGTCTCGAAAATCGACTTACCAGAACCAACATTGCTAAGTGCCTTGATCCCACTGTGCCATGGCAGCCAGGAAGTGGGAGTCTGTGCCCTGTGAAGACCAGCAATTGTGCGATGGAGAGGACCGCAATGAACTCCATTCTCGGTCGCAATACCTGCTCCGGGACGCGCTGAGAAACGCTCTGTGGGGTCCCCCTCCATTCCGGCAAGGCGACAAGTGTGGAAAATCTTCGTGGGTTCCAGGGCTCCTTCCATCCCGCTAACCTTGTCCGTCCTCAGCGGCAGCCAATCCTCTCACACACATTACCATAAGGTGAGAATCTTCCGGCAAGCAAGAGGCGAACATCGATTGCCTCGGCAGCAATTGCACCCTACACGAGCTGTATCCTTTCATGGCATGTCTTCTGTGCAAGGTACAGGCGTGAACATCTTGCTCTTATGTCAGCCACCTTAGTAAGTGCTGAAGGCCCGATGTTGGAACCTAAGGCGGAAATTCAAAGCCTGCATACACCTAAGGGTAGTTAATCTTAGAGTAGGGAGGGAGTAGACGGGTCAAAGTGGCTCGAAGGGTGGGTGAATTGACGTGGGGATTCTAAGGTATTCGGTGAGGAAGCCTGGCGAGGACATGCCGGAGCATCCCGCTGACATAATGTAGGAGGTACACTACGTAAGGTACATCCGAACAGGTCGGTCTGTTGACTGTTTACCGAAAGCGGTCAGTAGTCCCGCCGCGCCGGCACGGGTTTCAGGAGATTCGAGACATTCCAGGCAGAAAGGCAACATGGACTCAACTCCGTACAAGGTTCGCCAAGTGCACTATGTATGTCTCGTCATGGCAGGCTAGACCAGGGGACACCTGCCGGCCGCCGCCCGCGGGCAGATAAAAGTAAGGTGTCCTCATGCAATCGTCGTCATCGTCGTAGGCAGTGCAGAGCTCAATTTCCGATGGCAGCGACTCCGGCGGATCGGTGCAAGAAGCTCACGCTCCGTTCAGAGCAACATGACAAGTGTCAGAATGCCACGACGAATGGTGATACCGTGATGGGCTTCAGACTCATCTACCGGGACCTAACTTAAGACGACTGGGGTACGTAGCCGGCAGGGGTGTTGGGTGATGGCGCAGCATCGGGCGCCAGATGCAGTCTGCAGGCTCGGGAACATTTCGTACAATTCGGCGGGTTCGCTCCCCCATGGACGCTTCCAGGTTGTTTGTCGGCTTGATCATCGCGACGCTCGGGCACCAGATGGGTAAGCTTCGGGGTACCTTGGGATGGAGATACATAAGGGTCCCGGTGCCTCGCACGACTGCTCGGCCGCCGACTCGTGCAAATTCCCTTCTCCCGTCTTCTTTTTTGCTTCCCTTCCATCTGGCGTTGTGTCCCTCATAAGCCACTCACGTCTCTCCGTCGTAACTTCGTATTGGAAGTAGCGAATACGCGTATGCCGAAGGTTTTCCATTCGATTTATAATAATACAGAGGGGGTACTTGGCAGGATGTATGTAGATATACTTTCATACTGCTTAACTGAATATTGCATACCCCGCCACACAGCCCTCTTCACAGTCTGTCCCTCCCCTACGTACCGACATTTTGTCTTTGTCCTCTTGCCTTGACGACATCGCGCTCTTAAAGTTTTTCTGTCGCGAGACACCATCTCTGCTTCTTCTGGATCTTGTCGCCGTCTCACCTTATTCTGCTGCCAATTCTGACTGGTTTCGTCCAGCTTTTAGGAACTGCTACGGAGAGTGATGCCTCTTCCGTGAGAGCCGCTTCCGTTGCTTCCGTCGCACACTCCACTATACGACGCGGTAGCGATAGTCCGCGACAATGGCCTCTTCCACTCCTGGGAGCGTCTCTTCCCAGTCGAAACCCACTCGTATCCTGGCCTGTGTGCTTTGCCAGCACCGCAAAATCAAATGCGATCGCCATTTCCCTTGCGCAAACTGCACGAAGGTATGCGGTGAAGTGTCCACCAAGCACCATGTCTGTTCATGAGGAGCAATCTTTGCTGACGTCTGCGCCAGGCCAATGTGACATGTACACCGAGCACGCCTGCGCCAGCGCGCAAGAGGCGGCGCCCGAATCAAGATTTACAAGAGCGCCTCGCTCGGTGTGAAGAGCTGCTGAAAGAATATGCCAACGCGAAACCAGAAACACCCCCGTCGCCAAAATTGCTCCAGGTGCCGGTCTACGACGACCCCTATCTGAAATGGAATCCCGCAGGCAAACTCGTTGTCGAGGATGGCGGGGTCCGCTTCATGGACTCCTTCCTCCTTGGAACTGTATATGACGAGGTAAATGATACAACGGGGTGGCGTCCTCCTTGACTGACCGTTTGCAATTCTAACTTGCCCTTCTAGCTTCGAGCAATGCGCGAGATTATTGACGACGAGGACAAGGATGAAGATGTCAGCATGGACTCCATCGCTATGACACCGGATGATAACTCCGATATGCTTCTCGGAGGCGACTCTCCTGGTACCCGTCTGAATGACCTGCAGCCTGAAGCCGGCCAAGTCTTCCGACTTTGGCAGATCTACCTTGACCGCGTTAATCCTCTGACCAAGATCATCCACGTGCCCACTTTGCAACCATACTTGGTCGAAGCATCCACAGGCTCGCACAATCTTCCCAAGAACGTGGAAGCTCTACTATTCTCCATTTACACCCTTGCTACTGTTGCCCTCTCCCCCGAAGAGTGCCAAGAAATGCTCGGCTGTTCAAGAGAAAAGGCACTGCAGAGATTCTCGGACGGCGTGCGACTCTCACTTATTCGCATGGGCTTCCTGAAATGTCATGATCTTCTATCTCTCCAAGCTCTTGTTATATACTTGGTACGTCATCTCGTTCTCTGTTTGATTTGTCAGGCGTCTACTTACCTCGTTTCTGGAGCTAGATATCTCTTCAGGGTCGGTACAATCGCCACGCGGCCTGGATTCTCAACGGTGTCGTTATTCGCATTGCTCAAAAGATGGGCTTGCACCGGGATGGGGAGCTGCTGCGTCTTTCTCCCTTCGAGACGGAAATGAGAAGGCGTTTGTGGTGGCAGATTATCATGTTGGACGCCAAGTACGCGATGCTGTCGGGCCTCAGTCACTCTCTGATGCCGCGCAGCTGGGACACCCAGGCGCCTCGAAACGTCAACGACGCCGACCTCTTCCCTTCGTCGACGGAGCCGGTTCGTGATCGCGACGGCCCCACGGAGATGATAGTCGTTTTGGTGACGTACAAAATTGCGAAGTTCCTTGTGCAGAGTCCCAGTTTCGAGTCCATCCTCCTTGCCAATGAGCTAGAGGGGATGGAGGGGAAGATGCCGGATCAGGATCGCGTCCAGGAGTATCGAGCGCTGGTCGGGTCCCTCGGCAAGGAGCTAAACGAACTCGTCGAGAAATATTGCGACCCATCCGCCGGCCCGCTACATGCGCTAGCTCTGCAAATGAAGACACACATCATGGAGAAGCTGGTTGAGCTGTTCGCTCCGCCGAAGTATCTCGCCGAATGGGGAGACGAAGTCAAGAACCACAAGGACAACGCTTTCAGAATCGCTGTAACAGCGACAGAGCACGGCATTGACCAGTACAAGCAGACCGCGCATCAGGGCTTTCTCTGGTTCAGCCGACTACACTTCCAACTGGACATCTTCGTCTATCTCGTTGGCCAACTGTGCTACCGCACTTCTGGAGCTCTCGTTGAGAGAGCATGGATATTGGTCGAGGAGACATATCACTGGCACCCAGAGCTGTTAGACACGACGCAAAAGTCATATTCTAGACTGGCCGTGTTCGTCCTCAAGGCGTGGAAGATCAGGGAGGAAGTCCTTCGCACTCGACTAGGCACGGATCCGGAGACGCCAGAATATGTCTCCAAGCTCAGGGCGAGCATGCCGCCACAGGACGATTCACGGAGCGAGGTCTCGACAACCGATTCGATTGTTCCGAAAATGAATCATATGGAGGGCACCGATGCAACGTTTGACCAACTCGTGGGAACCTATCTCGATTTCAACAACCTCGACTTCGACATTTTCGGCAACATGGTGCCGGCTAACATCGGACCCCAGGGCATAACCACAACGGCACCGTACCCTTTTGGTTTAGCCCCGCAGCCTGAATGGTAGTATCACCATTCTTTCTGGACACCGCGCCGGTATACTCGGCGTTGCCAACCTCTCTGCCTCCTCTCTGTAGGAAGCGCTTCGGTCGGGGCTTTGTGAACATTATGCGTATCTCCTCTCACGTTAGACGCAAGTTACGACTGTTTTACACGCTTATGGTTTGGTGGTACACGGCGCTTGTACAACATTGACGGCAGAGCCACGGCTCTTGGGGGATTCTAGACGGGCCACGGTGTTATGGGGTTGTTTGCGCCTTGATGGCGGGTTGACGCAAAAGGAGGTACGTAGGGCTTAAGCTTCTGCTTTAGGACAAACCAAACCACTCCCCAATTCTCCTTATCAGCCTTTTCCCCCCTCATTAGCTGTGACAATGGCGCCAGGCACCCTGCGGATTGTCTCCCGCCTGAGCAAGTTTCATTGTTTGCCGCATCAGATAAGACGGCGCATCCTTCATTGCATTAGTCCTTTTCTTGACTCACAACATTAAACCGTCACGTACGGCGGCAGAAATGCTGACCCGGGTTTTGCAGGAAGGATTCGGAAAAGTCTCCCGGGTGATCAGCTACCTAGATATACAGCTGATAGGATCGGCGTTTCATTGGGTACAAACCGGGATAGACAGGCGCATCGGCTTGCGAGCCGCCATGGAAGGAGCCACATGCTTAGCCGGGGCTGATAACCGGTGTTGCTGGCGCAAACGAACGCGTCACACACCAGCAGGGTCACTCATCCTGTCTGAAAGACATGGTCCGCTCCGTCGGCTCCGAACGAAGAGACGCAAAATCCTACGATACTTAGGGTGATGTTCGTGTCCAAGCGGCCGCCTTCTAGCTTGAGCTTACCATGGCAGTCGGGCAAACCCAACGCAAACCGAGGACGAGGACACATTGAGTCATTCCGGAATCCTAGAGATCTTAGCAAGCCTGGGCTGATCGACCACTTGGGATGTCGGAAAGGGACATCATCGGCCTCCGCAACTTGCAATGCCGACTTCATGGAACCTCCGATTGGACGAGGACAGAAGGATGCTGAGAAAATAAGAGTGCGGGGCAGGAGACGGGGCGTTGCACCCAATCAGCTGCCGTTTGACCAAATAAAGTCGGACTTCTTGGCGTTGGTCGGAGTCCGACCTCGTCAAGCACCGACCGCCAAATCCCCTTGCCCATAATACCATTACAACGCTAGCTTCGCCGCAGGGCAAATGAAAGGACAACGGAGTGTGGCCTTGAGCTTGACGGGAGTCGACAAATTTCTTATATTTCAAGTCTTCTCTTGTCTTCATAGCTGGACACCGAGGAATTCTCTGAGAGAGAGCGTGGTGTGCACTGCAATAATAGTCGCGGCAGTCTTCATACGTCTTTTGATTTGCTAATAATCTCCCTCGAGCCTCTCGCGCGAGCCACATAAGACTTGGCATCTCACTCCCGCCACAACGCCCGAGCACCGAGTGCGACAGCAACGATGTTCTTCAGGCGTGCCAAGACGCCTGCCGAGGCGCCAACGACCGCCGCAGCGGAAGAGACTGTGGCCGCCGCCGAGCCAGTCCCCGCCACCGCCTCCGCCTCCGCGCCGGACCCGGCCCCGGCTCCGGATGCGCTCGCCCCGGTGAAGAGCACCGCAACCCAGGATATTGTCTATCCCAGCGGCCTGAAGCTCGCGGTGTTGATGACTGCAGTCTTCGTTAGCATGTTTCTAGTATCTTTGGTCTGTCTGCCGTCCTTTAGGCCATGTCTGCGCATGGGAGCATCGCCGGTGGCCTACAGTGCTCTACGTTAACTAACACCTGACATAGGACCGTCTGATCATATCCACGGCCATCCCGCGAATTACGGACGACTTTCACTCGGTCACCGACATTGGCTGGTACGGCTCTGCCTATCTGCTAGCGACCTGCGCCTTCCAGCTGCTCTTTGGAAAGCTGTACACCTTCTATAGTGTCAAAGTCGTCTTCCTAGCAACCGTCCTTCTCTTCGAGATCGGCTCCGCTGTCTGCGGCGCGGCGCCGAACTCCATCGCGTTTATCATCGGCCGAGCTATCGCCGGTGTAGGCTCTGCGGGCATATTCTCCGGTGCGGTAAGTCCGACGGCCCCTTTCTCCCCGGATACATAGAATCCGTAACTATTTTACCATGATGGTGGTTATATCACTGCGGGTGGCAATTCGAACATGATGGTCGCTTTGGCGGAGTTGAGCTAACGGGGTCACATTCAGATCGTCGTTATCGTGTACGCCGTCCCGCTGCACAAGAGACCGATGTACCAAGGCCTCTTCGGCGCCGTGTTCGGTCTCGCAAGTGTCATCGGTCCTTTGCTGGGTGGAGCGTTCACCTCGAAAGTCTCATGGCGCTGGGTGCGTTCGTCCGGAGATCCCTGAGCATGTCGTTGTCCCCCGCGGTTCGTCCCTAACGCGAGCGCAGTGCTTCTACATCAACCTGCCCTTTGGCGGCGTCGCAATGGCCTTCATTGCTTTGCTACTTGAGATCCCCGACCGAGACACGACGCACTTGCCTACCAAGGCCAAGCTCTCGCAGCTGGACGCTGTCGGCACCTCCGTCTTCATCCCGGGAACTGTCTGCCTTCTGTTAGCCCTCCAATGGGGCGGTCTGGAGTACGCCGTAAGTCATTGCTTATCACCTTCGTTGCATGGCATATTCGGACTGGCTAACCTGCTTTATTTGCAGTGGAGCAACGGACGAATCATAGCTCTACTGGTCCTAGGTTGTATTCTTCTGATCGCCTTCGTTCTGGTGCAGATTTTCATGCCGGATACGGCGACAGTTCCACCGCGCATCTTCGTCCAGCGCAGTATAATGGCCGGATTTTACTCTACGTTCTGCATAGGTACGTAAACACGCGAAATCATCTTGCGTCGATTCCCGCCTTGTCCTCTCCTCAGCTCATCCTTGTCTCTTTACTCTTGTCTGTCTAACCGAATGAAAAAAGGGTCCCAAATGATGATCATCGTTTATTTCCTGCCTATATGGTTCCAGGCCATCAAGGGCGTCTCCGCCGTCGACTCTGGCATCCGCCTCTTGCCTCTCGTCCTGCCTATGGTCGTGTCATCCATGCTCACCGGCATCATCATCACCAAGGTCGGCTACTACACGCCTTTCATGATCGGTGGAGTCTGCTTGATGTCTATCGGTGCGGGCCTCCTCACGACGCTGGAGGTGGACACTCCCAAGGCCAAGTGGGTCGGCTACCAGTTCCTCTACGGCTGGGGCCAGGGCGCGACGTTCCAGGCGCCGAATCTCGCCGCGCAGACCGTGCTGCCCAACCGCGATGTCCCCATCGGCACGTCGCTCATGTTCTTCTCCCAGCTGCTCGGCGGTGCCATATTCATATCTGTGGGCCAGAACGTCCTCAATAACCGCCTGCTGGCCGAGCTCAAGGGTATTGATGGATTCAATGCCAGCACCATCATCAACAGCGGCGCCACGACGCTGACGCAGCTACCCGACTCGATCCGGGGGACCGTCCTGTCGGCGTACAACGAGGCCCTGCGGCGGGTATTCGAGGTCGCCTTGATATTGGTGTGCCTGACGATCTTCGGTGCGCTGAGCCTCGAGTGGCGGAGCGTCAAGGAGAAGAAGAACCAGCCGGACAAGAGCCAGGAAGAGGGAAATGCGGAAGAGAAGGCGAAGGACGTGGTTGACAACGATGCCGAGACGCAGGTCGGTCGGGAGACTGACATCGAGGCGTCTCAGGCGGACCTTGAGAAAGTCAGCCGACCGCAGACGGCTGAGGCTGAGGCTGAGGCTGAGGCAGGAGAGGTAGAGACGGCGAGCGTCCCAGACCCCGAGAAGAAAGAAACGAAACCTTGAGGGACGTCTTTGGTTCAGTGTTCTTCGGCATTTCGGCGTTATACATGCATAACTGTCTGGAGGTGCAAAGCACGATTGGCGTCGCGCACCTAGATATAGGCTTGTCTGTACATGGGGGAGATCGGAGACTACCTAAGGGAGTCTCATCTACTCGGCGTAGGCATATGGACATATAGGAAATAGTTCAGCAGCACATACTGACGCCACCCTGTAATACAAGACGCACGAACTGATGCGTCTCCCGTCCCTCCATATTCATTCTCTAGAGAAATATACTGCAGTACATGACTTGTATAGATACTTAGGAGTCACATAGGCAACGTTTAATCATTGGGGCTTTCCTTCCCGACAGCCGCCAGGATATTCTTTCTACCTTTACATATCATCTTATCTGCACTGCCAATGAGCCAGCTACGACGCCTCATGCCTCACACCCTCCCAATGCTACTCGCCCCCCTTCCTCCCATGTCCACCTCCGTCATCTCCTCTGCCAGCCCCTCCTCCGGCTCCGCCGCCCGCACCGCGTCCCGCCAGGGGAACCAGTGCCGCGCGTACAGCTGCTCCACCGTGGGCAGCTCGCCCTCCTGCTGCCGGCGGGCGCGGCGCTCGAGGACGACGGAGACCAGGGCGGAGGTGACGAAGGCGGCCGGGACTAGGCAGACGAGGACGTAGGCGGCTGTCCAGTCTTCTCTGGCCATTGTGAGTTGGGAGAGAAGGACGCTGGGGAAGCTTGGGATGGGTTGAGAGCGGTGGGGTCACCAGGCAGGTGGTGGGGGATCTATCCGCCTTGGGTGGGCGGCGTCCAGTAATGTCTTTGTTTGCCAGGGTGTAGACGGTGTTGACACCGGTATGGGGTGTGCAGGTCCAGTTTGTAGTTACTAGGTAGGTAGTCCAGATCCGAGTGACTCAAGCTTTTCAGACTACATGAAGAGCACTGAAAGCAATCCAACGCCCTTTATATCTAATCCAGAGTCTGGTGTTCACCGGGTGGCCATATAGCCGTCAGTGTCTCAAAGGCATTGTTCGTGAACAATCGAGTATTTGAGGGCCGGGCCGGGCCAACGGCTTCCAAGGTTCTTTGAGTTTGCCGGATGAAGGGCTGTATCCTGCATTTCTTTTGTTTCGATGCTGGGACTGGGCGAGATACGACGGGTCTACGAGGGCAGAGTTTCACGATAGCATTAGGACAGCATGCCTAGGGCAAATGTCGGGCATCATTCCATTTCTGTCTAAAGCGCGAAAGAAATCATAAGGACAAAGCAGAGACCAACCTTCTACTGTTACTCACCTAGGCGGCAGATCCCATCCCCAGTCGTCTCCCTTAAACCATCTCCAAGGCAGGATCCGAGGAGTCCTCGGCGTCCCTCCTCTTGCGGCAGTGGACGGACAGCCACGCGGCGGTGAAGCCGAAGCCGAAGAGTCCGATGACCGAGAGGATAATCGGTACTACAGCGTCCATGATGGTCAGTCTTCCTGCGGCGAAGTGAGATGAATAATCTTGAGGCTGTGCGTGATGTTAGCTATTGTGGAAGCAGGGGATACCCGTAAGTTGTGATGAGCGGAATTACTTCAGGGGAAATCAGGGATTGATTTTATAGTTCTGCCACCGCCGGCGAACATACAATGAACAAGACCATTGTTCGCAAACAAGTGACGTTGATTTGGTTTGATAGGTAGGTCTGTTCGCTGGCATGGCTTAATCATTGTTCCTCACATTGCTATGCAGTGGAAGCGAGACCCTTGCATCCCATTCTCATTCCTAGCGGTAGAGGATCTAAGAGATCCCTCCTGTCCCAGAGCGACTGTCGGCCGGTCAACTTAGTCCTCGGGTTCTTCTACGACAGCTGCACCACCGGGCCAGACGAAAGAGTAAACACCAACCCACATACCAACAAACATGGGCATGGTGAGGGCTGAGACTATAGTCACGATAACTGGTTCCATACTGATGTAACTCAGAATGTGACTACAAACAGAGTACACCCAAGGAGTGAAGAAGGTCACTTTAGGCTCATATACGCTGGGCAATGGTGAGCCCTTTATGCTGCCGAGGACACAATCCCAATCTCCGAACAATGGCAAGTTCCAACCTGTTTGAAACAAAGGGGCTTGAGAACCCGCTTCAGCGCTCTCTCTGGTCGTACTCTAGAGAAAGCGTAGGCGCATAATCCTATCAGGGGTGGTCTGTTACAAGCACCACAACATCTCGCATCGTGAGCATCAAGATACAACACCAAGAACGGAACCCGGACACGCGATAACCAGTCGTATAACGGCTCGATAGTGTCCCTCTCTTGATATCCAGAGTATGAGGGTCGTACGTCTGGGCGAAGCAAGTTAGCTAGCGACCATGAGACCATTCGAGAACCCCCAGATCTCCTCTACAGTCGTTTAAGCCGAACGTGTCGTCATACGTCTGTTATAGTAGCTCCATATGAAGTCGAACTGTCATGAACACCAGCCAAAAGCGTAGTAGCTAGATGTCGAGTTGAAACCACACCGACGCCCTAGGGCCAACCTTTGTAAGAAGCTACACATATATACGAGCATAGTGTGGCCAGCCAAGAGCGTCCTCGCGAGTTTTAGGTTGACAGCCTACACTCTCAAAACGGGAATATCCTCTCGTGTTCAAAACGAACCACCGTTGCTGTTACAGTCACCAAGTGCAGCAAAAGGAACATTGATGGAGGAGGCCAAACCGGCCGGCAATCCGAGGCGCTCGACTGAGCGGCAGTCCCGCGGGCTTTGCCATTTGTATTCTTCCAGATCCAACATCTAGGAACCGGCCATCGGACCGCTCTATCCATTCCTCCCGATTATCACTCGCTCTCTTTCCTTGGCACAGTAGTTGCCCATCTCGCCGCAAATTAAACAAATGAAACCGCTGAATCGGTCTATGGCATGATGTGTAGAGACTGTTGCTGCTCAGACGTTCGTTTGTTGCCACCGATGCGAGCCTCGAGGCCAAGAATTTCCAACTGTACTCCCGACGCCAGGCTGTGCTTTCAAACACGATCAAGTCTATCGCAGTGACAGCCCCTTGATTCGGGGAATTGAACAAACAAAATATATACAGAGAACCAAGCAGGAGGCATCGTGGTCGGATATGCCTGCAGTGAAGCATGAAAGTCCCACGTCTGTCGCATTCGTCGAGCGACGCGGGGGCGGATTCAGCGGCAGGTCTCTCTGGTTGTCAAATCGCCGGGCAAATATGGTGCGGTTCGAGAGAGCGCGCACAGAGGGCTCAGGACCAATGACTGAATCCTCGGGTTTACGAGTTCTTGTGCCAGACGCCCGTGCCAAGTGGTTTGCTGATCCCGAGCCCGACGCCCACGGCGACGCCGATGACGAGAAGGCCAATCAGGATCTTAACGATGACACGGTTCCGCGGGCTCAGATGTGCGAGGCAGCCACACGTCCGCTTCATCTTAGCTGCTTTCGCCTTCTGCCTCCAATGTTCCTGTCCCGGCCATACCTGGCAGGACTCCGGGCGGCCCCTAGCGCAGTCTTTCGACTTCTGTTCGCTAGTCGGATGGGAGATGATAGCCTCGATGTCAGTGTCGAAGGGGTTGCCGTGGTGTGCAGAGCACGGGGTCGAGACCCCAGAGTCTCGGGTGGTTTCAGCACTCAAACCGTTCTTCTCGGCAGAGGGCGTCAACGTTGGGATGTCCAGGCTTTGCGAAGACGACTGCTTGGAGAGAGCAGTCGTCGTGACCGTCAGAGGTGCAGCAGGCATGCCTTGCTTCTCGTCGATAACGAGGGTGGCCATCTTGTCGTGTAGTTCCCAAGAGAAGAGAACTGGACGATAGTGGTAGGTTAAAAGACCTTGGGTTGTCGAAGAATATTGAGAATGAGCTACAGTGAGCGGGCAGAGGTGGAAAAGGCTGCAGGCGTCCTCTGGCTTCAATAGATCTAAAAGTGGCGTTAGCATGCGGTGAGGAGCTCGACAGGAGCAGATCCAAATCGGGCCAGTAGCTCCAGCTCCAGCTGGGGGGGACGTGCGTGGCAGAGAGGCAGAGGAGAGGTGCCAAGTAACTTATATGACTGACCGAATCTTGAGGAGGCGTTGAGGATGTGGTTAACTTGTTCGAATATGTGGTACCAGCCGGAGACGAATTGAAGCTGTGAGAGTAGGTAGGTAAAGTTAAGTCTGAGCCGTGGTACTCCCCTGCCTTCTCGAGCGTGAGAGCGACGCTGGCACGATGCTGGCACGCACGAGACAGACAAGGACGGAGGAACTGTCAGATATCAGAAAGTGACGGGAAGTGTCTGTCTGCTGGAGAGGTCGAGGCACCGCCGACGCCGCAACGGGAGAGAAAAAGGAGGCGCGGCAGGTGGGCTTCAAGACAAGACCACTTGTCTCATGATGGACATTGACACAGCCGAAAACAGCACGACGACGACGGGGCAGGCGAGGAGCAGGTGAAAAGAGGCTGGAACATCGTTATAATGAACAGCAAGCATCAGGCAGGGCCCGTGGCAGCCAGAGAAGGGGGAAATGAGCAGGTGGCCCAGATAGAGAGAGCGACATGCAAACGGGACGAATTGGAAGCAGCATCGCAAACAGGGGTCCTGCCTTGGAGCGGCGTTGGTGGTACGTACCCCTGGGCTGCGCTGAGATCCCGCCTTTCGCTTTTGGGGAAGGGCCAACCAGCGTGCATGTACCGGCCTCCCCATTCTCGAGTACCCCTTACGCTATTTATCTGCTCAGAGATACATGGACGAGGTCGGCCAGGTACCTTTACCGTATCGTCGCACTCCAGGACGGGGGGCCCAGACCACGCAAAAGGAGCATGCAGTCCATGCCACCCACCATCGACTGCTTTCGCTGTGGAGTCTCTCTCCCCCGTCTCCGCGGGAGGTGGGCGCTGGGCGGAGCCATGTGTTGCCATTTTCGGGGAGACAGCAGCATCTTCGCTTCTCACTATTGGCCGCAAGCTGTAGGTCGCTCCCAACACGGGCCTCGGGCCTGCAAGCACTTGTGCTGAAGCGGCATCAAGCGTGCATTCCACGCGCTAAATACGCGTAACCCAAGCATTAGGGTCAAAAGTGCTATGCCGGAGCATAGTAGGTTATCTATCATGAAGCAGGCTATCGGCCGAGACAAGAGCAGAGAGGGGGGAAAGGGGGATGACGGTGCAGACTTTAAGCAATGCGACTTGCCGTCTTCTGCAGAATCTGCAGAATCTTGGCAGGGTCTAGCTTAGAAGTTCGAACAAGATAACTGTTATGTACTTCAATAGAGGCAAAGGCAAAAGCCCTCTGGCCGTCCGATTCTCCTATGGAAACCTACAGAGTACTCCCTACTGTAGTAAAGTGTGGGCAAACAGGAGCGATTCCTCCGTGCTCGGCGGCCTCCCCAGTCCATCTTTCGACGCTACTTCGGACGAGCGAATGCAGGTCCCGGGCCCTATCTAACAGCACCAGCCCACCAGCCAAACTGTGCAACGTGCGAGCCAATAAATGTTAGTGCAAGCTCGTAGCCAAGGTTCGTCCCCCTGTCACACCTCGTGTGCTTCCTCGCCACGTATGAAGGCCAGGCCTTTGAGCGAGCGAAGCGAGGAACGATATGAAAACCTGCCAGCTATCTGCCTGCCTCTCTGTCTGTCTGTCTGCCTGTCTAGAAAAAAACATGCCATCGAGAGGGAAACAACTGTTTCAATATCTCTGTAGATAAGGCAGTCAATAACACAAGCCGCTTCAGATGTGCAACGGATTGATAGAGACATGACTTAGCATTGACTGTTATCCCCCTCACCAACTTGATGTCATTGCAGGTCACGGAGACGCGACTAAGGAACCGGACCGCCCTCCGCAGGCTAAACTCCACGCTGTTGGTCAGCTAAGAGCTCGCTTGCTGCATGGCTTACAGACCAACACGAGGATCTAGACGTCTTTAGCCTCATGCAGATAGGTTACTTAAACACCAACAATCAGTGTCGACTTCTGTCGCCCGCCAACTTTCGCCCCCGCCAGTTCTCAACGAGAAGCTCGTTAACAAGGGCCTAAGCATAGTACGTCGACGGTAAGCCTAGACCAGGTAGACCTTGTGGTTCAGGAGCTCAACTAGACGTAGAAGCGAGCTACCCGCCACCTTCGCTTCGACTTGGAAGCCAGCGTCAGTTGCACTCTAGACCACAGGGTCTACCAGCCTCGTCTCAGCGCCGTAATCTTTCCTTGGAGGCGTTAGACGTCAAGCTGTCTTGCCAATGCAATGCCAACGACGCGCTCAGAGTGGTGGATCGTGAGTTCGCGGCTTGGGTACGCCTCCCGCAGTGAAGGCAGGGCGCCATAGGTCTCCGCGCGACTGTAAACGAGAAGCCGCCAGTGACTTGGTCCGGACGTATCTCCTGCTTCCCAACGTATCAACGGCTGATATCTCCAGCAATTGTATGGGCCGGATTTGGGTCTGTGTCTCTCGGTTATCAGCAAGCATTGCGGAGAGCGGATACGGACTCTTGATGAATATGGTCATGAACAGGAGAACCCCAGATACCAACCCTCCTTGTCTTCTACCATTCTAACTGTAACATCATTTCCTTCAAGGTGTAGAAAGCTCCAGGAAGAGGTAGTCCACAAGAAGCACGTAGCCACTTCTACAATTTCTATCCGATAGCTGCGGCTATCTCTATTGACAAGGAAATTGGGCCTCCCTTTTCCCATTCACGTCATCTAGTCCGGACCAACGCAGGAGGACTTTTCCCGTTTACTCTCGCAGCTTCGGTAAGAAGAACACACCCAACTTCCCACCAATCCAGGCAACGCACTTCCCGGCACTGTCCAGATCCTCTATCTATCTTCACTCCTGAATCTTGGCTCTTGCCTATTGCGTACCTTGGGAACTGTCACTACTATCGCTGAAGATCAAGCTAACGCCATACTTCCAAAAGTTGCAACAACGGCGCCATCCTGAGCATCCAGACTTGCTCAAACTTCTCCCGCTAGGTCGCGATGAGGCTTTTCTCCTCAAGCTGTTGGGTGTGAATAGTGTTGCTGGCAGGATAGAGCGGCTCGACTGCTTGGACGAGGCCGCTGTTTCCCGCCTATTCTACCCAGCACGCTGCATGAGATGCATAGTTTCAGTTGAGATTGTATTCGATTCCCTGCTATGTCGTGCCTTTTGGAAATGACAGGCAGAAACACTTTGTGTGAGTGTCAAAATAGAAACAGAAAAAAAAAAGGTAGACAAGAATGGACGGGAGTGACTCGAACTGGGGAGCAAAAGAGAAACTTCTCCAGGCCCAGGGGTCTCTCAGCGCCCCGAGCTACTGCGCCCCCCAAGCCTTTTCGGCGACGAGGTATTTCTTTGCGGCTCTGCCCTTCCTCCCCGTCCCATCTACCCATTGCGTCAGCGAGGCGTCAAGTTGGCAAGTGCGAAAGGGCGGCCGTGTCTGAGGGTTATAGGATGAATGCTGGATGCGTTGTAAAAGGTTTTCGAACGACTGACGCGGTTGACCGCTGCGCTACCACCTCCCCAGCTACCTCACCGCTGTTGAAAACTCCCCTCCTGATTTACTCAATAAGGCGCCCTCAAATCCCCAATCCTTAGGCACCCAAAGCAGGCACCGCTCCTTAGATGGCTTAGAGCAACACCTCTCAGTGTTTGTGCGGAGAGCCTAATGCAAGATGTTTCCATCTATCTACAAGCAGATACACTCCAACCATGATATCGACGATGCCTTGAAGTCATGACAATGTGTAGAAGTCATCTCCCCAATATGAAACCAAGCTCACATACTAGTAATCACCAAGGCAAGGGGATCATGTATATTGCGTGCATGTTATATCCTCATTTCTGTGGCACTATCTCTCTCTGCGTTGCCAGTCTCCCATGATCAGCAACACATCACGGCTTCTCCTCTTCTCTTTTCCGCAATATCTTGAGCTGCACATGATAGCGTTGAGATCTTCTCGAGTAAGGGGTTGCGTGATGTGCTCCAGCCTGGCAAGCCGCCCGTTGGCTCTGGTATGAAGACAACTTTTCCACCCTGTGACCGAAGACTTTGCGGTCCTCGATAACGGGTGCAGTACCTAGCGCCGGTCTCGCGTCGCGACCGGTCTGAGCGTTCACTCTGCCTTCTGTGCCTTTCCTGGGAGACGTTCTCCTGACGACCGCCAGAGCCCCAGTTGATCGTCACCGGCCTCCCTCAAGTGGCCGGCGGTCCAAGGAAGCCGCAGTGATGCAGCACATTTGGCCTCCATGTTGCAGTGTAATCCAACAAATTCTCACCCCCATCTCTCTCCGACTCATCTCCACACCCCAGCCCTCCGCATGACTAGCTCGAACTCGTCCTTCTTCACCCCCTTTCCCACGCCGCTCCCGCCGTTCGCCTCGAGGATCATGTCTCGCAGCAGGTCATCGTCGACCTCCTCCTTGAGCACCGCCGCGACGCGCCTCAGCTGCGCCAGCGTTATGACCCCGTCGCCGCCGCCCGTCTCGTCGCCGCCGCGTGGTACGCCGGGGACGCCACCGGTGAAGAGCGAGAAGGCCTCATCGACCTCGCGCAGGTGCGCGTCGGAGGTCTGGTCGCGCGCGTGCAGCTTCAGCGCGCAGATGGCGACGAAGGAGGTGTAGGTCGCGAAGCCCTCGTCGTCGGGGTCGAGGATCGATATGAACTCGGAGAGCTCGGCGTTGTCCCTCGGGGGGATATCGAGCGCTCTGCAGGGCTGGCGTTAGTCTCGCACCTCTCTATAAAACCACCACGCCAAACTCTCCATAACAGGAGTCGCCTAGGCAATGAACACGTTTCTTGCGGTAGGTATTTCTCGCGGAAGGTGCTGGGCGAGGAGGGCAGCGGACGTACATCATTGCGCGGCGCACGTCATCGATCGGCATGACGCCCTCCTTCTCGCCCTTCATGGGCTCTGCGAAGAGGCTGAAGGCCTCCTTAATCTCGGCTTCCTCCTGCGCCGTGATGTTGTGCTCCTTCGCGAGCTTAGACTGCCGTGCCTTCGCGATGGACGGGGCGCTAGACTCGGCGGCGACGGCGGCAGGCTTCCGTTTGGCGGGCTGCAGGAGAGCGTCAGCAATCTTCGACACATGATATGAGTACTTAGGAGGATGTATAAGCAGGAGTATCTACCATCTTGCAAGACGCGCTGTGGATATAGCCGTCGGATCGGGATGTGCAAGCCAGCGAAGTCGCGATGTTCAACGCGGCGCGGTGGGGTGAAGTAACGGACGATGATGGCCCACGCCCGGCTGCCGCCTGGCAACAGCTGGCCGTCAGCGGCGAGCTTTTGGCCCCACTTATATACCGCCTATCAAAACCAAATTTCCAACCGCTCTGCTCAAAATTTCCTTCTCAGCTTTCTTCCATACTCACGGAACGTTGACATAACTTGTCTTCGCGAGCATCTCACGCATTAAGCACTGCGATTATCCTACCGTAAGAAAGGTAGGTATCTATGTGTGGCCCTCTATGGCGAGGGCATCAATTGTTCCCCTTGCGAGTTCATTTATCTTCATACCGCTTCAAAATTTGCTAGAGCTTGCCGTTTCCGCTCCAGCACAAGGACGAGCAAGTGTGGACAGTGAAGCAAGATTAGAGCCAGGCAACTGGCTTTCCATCATATGGTCGATGTCTCATGTCTTCTTCCCAGGGATATGAGACTGCATTTTGTTGGAGACATCCTTCTGCGACAAGTTCCCTTTTATTTGACCGGGTTGCAACTGCATACAAGCTATCATGTCCAAGCAGGCTATTTGACCGTTACTCTGCCAGCTCTCCTCCCTGTCCTTGACAGCACTTTGCGGATCAAATTTTAGATTTAGATGGATCTGTAGATAGCGCCTCAACATGGTGCCAGTCAAGTCGTGGGCCGGTCATTCGGCTCTCTAGTCAGGAGTTATTCTTCATCTCTCTAAGGGCCGCCATGACCTGCACCGGCTCCGTTCTGCCTGTCACTTTCTGGATTTCAGGATCCTGATACGGTCATGTCAGTCGGGGCCTGGCAGAGATACCTCGCAGTTGAACTCACATCAACTCTCATGAAAGGATTGTGTTGCTGGCAAATGCGAGTTAGCAGAGAGCACAGCAGATGGCATGAGTGAGCTTACCTTCTCATCGCCAATAGTGAACTTGCCCTGTGTCTCCTTGTTATTCTCTGCAAAAGCCTGCAGTTTCCTCAGAGCCTCGTTCTGGAGGACGGTCGTGGCGAACTTGACGTTTGACTTCGTATACTCGTGACCAGGCTGCGAAGGTCAGTATGTGGATGCCCAGGGGCTTTTCTCTGGATTAGATAAACATACGAAAACCTTGGTGTCATCGGGAAGCGCCGCGAGCGTCTTATTGAGTGCATTGTGCATCTGCTCCGCGGTTCCTTCGAAAAACTTGCCGCACCCTGCCATATTTAGTCTCAAGCACGACGATTCCCGACTTGGTGTATTGCTCTGAAGACTAACCAGCGTGGAAGAGGGTATCACCGGTGAAGACGACCCTGTCGTTGCCATCCTCCATGAACCAGCAGATGCTGTCCTGAGTGTGACACGGTGTGTGTAGGCCTTTTACCTTAATACTCCCTAGGTGAAAGGACTCCCCGTGCGCTGGCGTCTTCGTAACTCCCTCAGAGTCCTTGCCCGCGATGATCTCCAAGTTCGGCAAGCCGAGAGCGGTCCGCTACCCAGCAAGCGTTAGCATACACCTGTGCAACGGTCTCCTGAAGACGTACGAGTTTCTTGTTTCCGCCAGCATGATCCCAATGGCTGTGAGCAGTATCAGTGCCAGCCCGGACGAACACACGAAGGGAAAGGCATACTGATGGGTGTTTACGATAGCAGTGAGGTTGATCTTGCCGCTGTTGATAGCTTCCTTTAGGACTGGTGTAACTCTGGAGTGTTCAAGTCAGTCAAGAATCAAGAAAGCGTAGTTGATCTCCGATATCAACATACTCCTCAGGATGTGCCGGGTCGATTATGACGGCATCCTTGGATTTGTCATCGACTACAAGGTAGGCGTAGTTGTTGCTACTGCCCACCCCTGAGCACAGAAGGGGAAGTCAGTCATTGAATGCTATAAATTGAAAGGTAAACTTCTTTCTGGGTGGGTAGAAGGCGAGAGGTTACCGAGTTGCGAGGAACAGCGGCGACTTACACATGGGGATCGACTGGATATGCATTGCGCGGGTGAAGGCGAGCTAGTAGAGTGTTAGGCCAAAGAGGTTCTCTGCATTGAGAAACACAGCAGGCAGTGCTTCCAAACAACTTACAGCTGTGGCTAGAGCACCAATCTTCTGCTTGAGAAACGGCCTCCTGGAGATGGCTGAATGCATGAATGCTTCTTGGGTGAAGATGCGGAGTTATCACATCAAGAGCGACAGTTCTGATTAATCCAATCATGACGTTCGCATTAGCAGCCAAGCGGCATCATCCATCGGCGTTTCGGCTACGGTGGTCACATGACCTTGCACATGCACTCCCTCTCGGTCACCACCTTGTTGGGTCCATGGTGAGGTCAGTCCATTTAGACCTTTTATTATGGCCTTCAAACAACTCCAATGGGCTTCGGGACCCAGGTCCCTTCATACCTCGACCATGCCGGTCCCTGTGCCTCCTCCGGTTCTTGCACCGCGTCCTCGGCCATAGCCGTATCCTCCTCCGTAGGTTGCCGTACTGCCTCCCTTGACTCTTCCATCTCATGCTTTAGAGAATTGATGTCTCTCATCTCTAATCCGCTTTCATCTTCGGCTGGCGCTGAAGTCAGGATTCCTCTCGACAGCCTTAGGGACCGTAGCAAGAGCCCATTGTCCCTCGTCGTGTCACCAATGCTGGCCAACACTCTCAACACAGTTCCCTGGTCCCACTTCGTCAGAGCCCTCATGAGCTCGTCTTTCCTCCCCGCTGCGTTTTCTGAATCTGCCTCATCAGCCTGCAGGTACCCCATCAGCACCTCCCGGCACGCCTTCTCCGTCTCCTCTCCCTCTTCCTCCGCGCTCTCTTCTCCTCTCTGCTCCTTGCTGCCGTCATCTCTGTGGAGGCCCTCGTCGTCCTCGGAGAGGTTCTTCCAGTAGTAGTCCCATATCCAGACGAGCGCCTTCCGCGCCGCGGACCGCAGCTGCGCCAGCGAGGGCAGCGGCTCGTGCGTGGCCTGGTGCCGCAGCTCCACGAAGGCGGCCGGCAGGCCGATGGTCTTGGCCACGCCGTACATGCTCAGCTTGCGCTGCTTCTCCTGGTGGCTATCGAGGAGACCCGTAACGAATCTGTCTGAGTGTGTCAGCTGCTATAGCCAGGAGACTGACGTCGGTGGGCCAGTGCAGTCATTTTGTCCAGGCATCTCGAGTACGGCGCCCGTAGAGATGAGAGTTCCGTCTGCCCGTCCGGCAAACCCCAAACAGCCTTCGAGAAGAGAGCGCTTGCCCTCAGCTCGGTTCGTACACTAGCCAGCCTAGAAGTCAAGGAGAGACCTACCGCGTAAAGGCCGTCAAATACGCCGCCAGCACGGCGTAGTCCTCCGCCGCAGCGCTGCTGCCCCTCCCCCGGCCCCGCGCGCCGGTCGCGCCGTCCTGCAGGATAGCGGCCATCAGCAGGGCCGTCGACTCGACCATGTGCGGGCAGCCGCCCCGGTGCGTCCACATCAGGACGCGGGCGATCGCCCTGTGCTTCTCGGCGTTCTCTGCCGCGTCGACTGGCGCAGGTGCCGCCGGGCTGTTGTCGTTGGACGGCGGCGGCGGCCGGGGGTAGAGCTGGCGGCGGACGCGCAGGAGCTCCTGCCGGTCGCGCCACGGCGTGAAGACGTATTGTACCATGAGTGAGTATCCTGGCTGGGTCGTGGTTTGGGTCGGGACGTGCGCCTCAAGTATCGCGCAGCTGCTCTTTGGTGGGGATGGTAATCTGGAGATGGTTTTGTGGTGAACCTTCCACCTACGAGCAAGGAAGAATTTTTCTGTATTGATTCATTCTCTGAACATCATCCAACTACACATCCATTAAGCGGGCAAGTGAGGCAGTCATCGACGAAAAGCATAATAAAAATAATTTTATCATTTAAATATGGGTACTTATGCATTCGTACTCGCCCGAAGCCACCTGCTTTATTGTTTACCAGCCTTGTCGAAGTGCCGTTCAGAACAGGCACAAAATGGCCATCTCAGGGGGTCCACAAACCCCTTATTGTCACGGTAGATTTTACCTGTCGAATTCGCTCTACGATCACCCAGAGATGTATGCGATTGTATAGAATTGTAGAAGGCGGTCTATTCATGGTGTATCATTTCTCACTGACAGCATGGTCTTTTTTCCTATCGAATGTTGGAAAGCCACATCCCTCATTTCTTTTTCAAAGATTCACTGTATTCGAAGACGAAGATGGAGTAAAAAGTCCAAGTACTACTTTAACGACCAACTTGGCCATGGCGAAATAGCACTTGAGTTCGCCGTACTCACACAGGCTCGAGGTCCGGGTCTTGCGGGAGCCGTCCTTGTTCTCGATCTCGAACTTGTGCTGTAGCATGACCAGGTCGTGCTCGCCCTCGAATTGCATCTTCTTCTTGAGCGTTGCACAGAGGGTGTCGAGGGGGTTGCCGGCGGGTGTGATGTTCTCGTCTGAGAAGATACGCACCCAGCGCAGGCCGCTTATAATCCTTTTCTTCCCCTCCGAGTCGAAGGTCGCCTTGGCCAGAATCGCATCCCTTAGGTCGGCCTCGCTGGCGGAAGCGGCCCCGGCAATGTCCGTGGTCGCCTCCTTTCCAGGTGATCGGCCGGATCAAAGGCTCGTGGACGGTCTCTATCAGGAAGTCGATCTGGACAAGTACGTGAATGAACTCAGGGAAGCCCTGGTATCTGAGGGTACCTCGGAGGATGGTCTGGCCCTCGGGGATACTGTACCGCTCCTTGTAGTGAGTTAATCTCTGTTGGGATAGGGAACGAAGGCGAAGCCGGGTTAGATGAAGTACGACTTGGCCGTGGCCACTGGATCCTGTCCGGCAATGTCAAAAACAGCACCATCCTTCCAGTACTTGGCGGCGTTGCGCAAGGGAAGGAGCACACTACGGGAAGATCGGGAGACTTGTAGCCGAGAGGGTTGTCGGAGTCCTCTGGGGCGGGAAGGCCACCACAGTAGGACAAGAAGCTATCAGTCTTACCACTGTCCTTGTGGACTTCCTCGATGATCTTGATGACATCTAGAAGGATCAGGTTTGGTATGTTCGGTTCATATCCTGCGTGTATTCTTGCACAGATGATCAATCCCTGGATCTGTTGGAAAGTGAATTAGTTTGTGATGGACATGCGAAACAAGCCAAGGAACGAACCTACCCAAACCGATCTCGTTCATGACTGTAATTCCAGCGCCCTTGGCCAGCTGGTCGAGCTCCAGCATGGCGGGGCTGACATAGCTGGTGGTGACGACATGCCTCTTCTGGCGAATGGCGGACTTGATGACGGTGGCGTGAGAGGTGTAAGGGATCAAGCTGATGACGATGTCGTGCTTCGCAACCTCAGCGTCGAGAGCCTGCTGGTTGGGGACATCGAGGGAGATGGGGTGCGCGTTCTTGACATTGCCCAAGAGCGCCTGCGCCTCGGTCAGGGTTCTGCAAGCTCGGAGAGTGTCAGACGAATGCGTGTCCTACGCGGATGGGTGGGATGGGGTCGAGACACACCGACGGTGACAGAGACGCCAGAATCGCTCAGGATATCGAGGGTCGGCTAGGTGACGAAGTCGGCGCCGAGGAGGACCACCTTGCTGAGGGGCAGCAGAACAGGGTCAGTTGAGTTCCCCGCCAACACGTCAGCCTCGTATCCCAATAAACTGCTGAGACGCCATCTTGCCGTTTCTCCACTTATGCAGTTGTGACAGCGTGGATGGGTTAGAAAGTTCAATTCTTTATGCAGATAGTCAGGAGCAAAGTCTTGGAGCTGCCCCCTAACGCTGCCAGGCCCAGTATCGTGTAACTTTCTTGAGGAAAAGTTTTGCTTGCCTGCATACACTGCCGCTATCGGCCGACCGAACCCCTCACCTTTCCATGGTGGGGTTAGAGAAGGAAGGTTCCCTTGTAAATTCTCTTGGAATGAGGGGGTGACACAATCAGATACTCGGATGTACTTTCCGTTGCGCTTTTGCTGCCCTAGTACCGGGCGAGTACCTCCTCTGCCCCACATCTTTCCTCTCATCTTTGAGTCTGGGCTCCACTATAGAGACTCCACTTTCGCATGGCCCGACAGGGGTTGAGGCGCGGCTCTGCAGCCAAGTTCAAAAAAAGAAAAGGCGCAGGAAAAAAATATCGTAAAATGCCCGAGGTACGGGTAGGTCAATGAGTCGATTTTGGGCGCGGCCGAGAATCCGAGAGAAAATTCAAAGATGCCTTCCAGTTCTTGGCGTGACACACTTTGCAAGAGCAAAGCATACTCTACCTACGGGCACTTCTTTCCGCGGGACGTGCAAAGCCATTCTCATACTTTAATTCAGGGTCCATCTCACTCTTAAATAACCCCGCATATTGACCTAACCTGATTGAGCAATACTCCACCGTGGCTCTTCACGATGTATTCCACAGGGGACACCATCCTGATGTTGCTTTCTTCGATTCTTGGCTCATTGCCAACTCGTACCGCCTCAATGTACATATGGACGCCCGAGGTCACGCTACAGAATGTATCTTTCGAACATCTGTGGGCCATATCGAGCATTGACAGGCGATGCAAGTCGTCAAAGTGAACGCAGAGACCGACCGCAGTGTAAATATCTCAGGTATCTTTGTCATCTTTTTTGATTGGGTATCTAACTAAATGAGGACTTGCGAAGATTCAGTCCTCGCATCAGCCATCGTGGCAACCACCAAGCCGCCACCTCTCCGAGATGTCGCGGCTTTCTATCCTGTCCGTTTCGCCCATGGGTATCTTCTCTTCCCGACGGAGCCGTCCTCCCCTGTATTTCAGGATATGGAACGGTTCGCCTATCGCATATCCGCCCAGTATGACCGTCTCTCAACTCCCCGGTACCGTCCGGAACATAGACTAGGCTCGATCCTCCTCTTGTTCTTCACCATCTGCATCCTCGTCGTCATCTTCGTCGTCCACCATTGCAGGAGGCTCCCACGCATCCTCCAACTTCAGGCCTTTTCCCGTCGGTTTGGGGTAGGGGGAGCCGAGTAGTTGAGAAACAGTGCTGCGGAAGAGGTCCACATCTTTCTCGGGTGAATCATACAATCCCATCCCAACTAGCACCTCACCACCAGATTCGTCGTCATTCTCAAGCGGCAGATAAGGAATCGACTCCTCTGCCGAAATGGCAGGCTGGGACTGCTGGGGCAATGGAAAGTTCTCTGGAGTTGGTGGAGCGGTGAAGTGACTCAAGGCGCCTGGGGTCGTGGCATTCCAGGTTGCCGAGACGTATGTCGGTACACCATAGTCCAGCGGCTCGATCGAGTCGAAGTTACATAGCGCGGAATCGGCACTGCTCGTTGTGACAAGACTAGGAGTCGTCGCCTGTGGAGCAGAGACGCTCCAAGATCCTGATGGAAAATATTGAGAAGCGTCGTATCCCGAGTAGGGCAACGATAATGGCGAGAACGCCACAGACGGAGACGTGTACCCCGAGTACACGGCTGGTGTAGGCGGGAACTGGTGGGACTGGAAGAATTCCGACTCATAAGCGGGAAAGGGATATTGCGGTGTTGGTGATTGATGAGACTGTAGCTGAGGTTGTGGCATATATGAAGACGGGTGCCAGCTCAGTGGCCGTGCTGACTTCTTCGACGATGTGGGAAGTCCATCAAAACATGCTTCGGCCCCTGGCGTGGGTAGATATGGCCGCTCCAGGATTTGCGTGTTTCGATGTGGGATGATGGCATCGGCCATCAACGTTCGTCTTCGTTGCTGGAGGATAGAGGATTGAGGGCTGTTGTTCGCACTCCGCGGCTTAACGACCCTCATGGGATTGGCACATCTCTGGCCGTTCGATCCGCGGGAGGCTCTCCTTGCGGAGAAGGCCATTTGCCTGGATAAGTCCTCCAGGACGGCGTCGGTAGGGTACGAAGCTGACGGCGCAACTGCGACGTTCATGCTGAGCATCGAAGGCGTCATCCAGACTGGACAACCTTGCAGACTTGATAAGGATAGATCGCAAGTTGAAGAGCAAAAAGGGCGTGTATTGCTTGCTGACAACTTGGAGCAGGCAGAGGACTTCAGCTTGTTCTTATGTATGGCAACACATGGTTTGACCTTTGGGGGGGCAAGGCAGTTAGGGCGGGTAGGGAGACGAAGCTAAAGTACCAAAGCAAAGGAACAGAGAGACTGGGGCTCGGAGGATGAAGATGAGCATGGCTAGCCTGAGGGAAGGGAGCCATTAGGATATTTGGCGCGGAAGGGCCAGAAACGATAAATGGGACGGCGGAGTGGATTGGCATGTGTGTGTCTGGGGAGTATGGCTGTCGACGGGTGGGTTGCGTCTCAAAGGGAGCTTGTCGGCCGTGGAGACCAGACGAGAGAAGAAAGTTGTGTGGCCTGCGTCATATGGCTTTGACAGGGATCGTGGAGCACACTTGTGAACCAAAGAGTTGTTTTAGGGAGCCAGGCCGCCCGGGGATGGCAAGCTGCCAATAGCCCCGAATACCCATGCGGGCTTGTTCCAAAGACCATAGTGGATCAGACCTCGGGTTGCAGACTTCGCCGTGGCCCATGATGGCTGATGCCCGGGTAGCGTGGCCCAGAACGATATGTGGGTGCTAAGCTCGTGGATGGTCATGGGTGACGAGGTGGAAGTTGAAGGAAGTACGTTTGGGCTCTGCAGAGTGCAGACCTGCATCAAAGAAGTAGTCAAGGTAGTCCAGGCGCCAATGCCCCCCGTCCTGACAACCCCTGTCCGCCGTCTTCGAACCGACCGGGGGGGTAGGGGTATACATACTGTACAAAGCAAGCGCCCCCTTCCCCCCTTTGCGGAACGCTGGCACAAGGGGCGGTAGACGGCTGGTTCCCTGTGAGACACCTGGCCGGGCGGCTTGTACGGAGCAGGTACCTCTCGCGGAGTACTCCAAAGCGTAAGATGAATGAGCCGGGGCTTGTCTTGGCCAGGGAGTCTCGCAATCTACCTCCGCGCCAAGTACCTCATAGTTCAGCAAGTGAGACACAGGTACTTCCCACACCCTCATGTGGTTCTTTACCACACGCCTGTTCATCCCGCAAGGTATTCAGGTCTCCGCAAATTTGCTGCTAGCTTTAGTGCTATAGCGTAAGTTACTTTTGCGGCAGAGGTTCTGCGCAAAGAAGGGGAAAAAAGCTACCTACCCACCCGGTGCACAATCCTTTAATGAAAGTGTATCCTTGAAGGAGTAAACCTAGGTGTCATGAAGCTATACCACGTACACGGAGTGCAGTAGTGACTGCCTGGAGGCCCGCCTGTCGTTTACGGACATACAATGTACTCTATACTAAGGTATTGTACTCAGATCCTGCCTTTCAGACCTCGTCACTGCCTGGCACCCCGGACCGGGAGGGGTTCTGCCCAAGGCTGGTCCCCAGTCCCTACCACACCACAAATTACCGGTACGATGTGCGTGTACCATCACAATCTGAGGGCCGAAAGTGCGCCAGTGCAAACAAGGATGACAGGAAACCAGCAGTCTGGTGGAGGATGGCGGGGCCGTGGCCGGGCCAGGGCGTGAGTTTGGCGGAGAGGAAGAGTCATCTCACGGGGCGTGTGATTAGAGAAACCGCAGATAGACGACGGCGCTAGGGGCGGGAGACTGGCCGGCGAAGGAGCCGTCTTGAGGTAAACACATTCGAATGGCCAATAGGCTCTCCCTAAGAGCTGAGCCGTTCATGGCAAAGGGGGGCCTGGAAGGCACAGGCGGGGGCGTGCACTGAATGAGGTGATTATCCGTGCCGGCAGGGATAAGATGGGGAGGTCAAACCGGTGCCTCCCAACCTTTTGCCCCTCCTCGTTGATCCTTGATCAATGCGCCGCCGCCTCTGAATGAGCGGTGCTGGCGCGGTTGGGCTACCGTTTCCGGCGCTCGTACCTCCGTCCACGTCCCTTGGTGGACGGGCACACCTCTTGTAGCTTTGCCTCTAAAGTCAACATGATCCGTTACTTTGACCGCACCTCCGAGACTTTTCCTACACTACCTATGCAGCCCTTGTTCTTACCACCGTACTGTGTACATCGTAGTGCGGATGTCCCGTGGCAATCTTGTCCAACAGGATCCTAGAGACCCTTGACTGGCTGATACCCCCCCTCCCCCCCTCCCCCCCCCCCCCCAAGGGGTGGTCACTACGTTCCCCTGTTACGCAGGCAAATCGACGTCTTCGTGAGATGTGAACAATGCTGAGCAGGCCGCACAAGCCACAACCTAGGGAGGAGCGCGCTGCTCCCAATGAAGTACCGCGAGTCGAGGCTGAGCCATCACATTCGTACACATCAGCTGTTTTGAGCGAGTACACATGCTGCAACCGTGTCGCGGCGAGGACAACACAGTGAAGTTCCGTATGGGGAGGACCGCAGAGCGGTTAGTTCGTGTCACACGTACTGAGCGTACCTACGTTGTCAGGTCTCTGAGCCACAACACCTCTGAACACTGCAACTCAACGGCGAATGTGATATCATTACCTTAAGTGTGCCAGCCCACCTGCTGTAGGAGACGCGGATCCGCCCTTCGTACTGGCTCCATAGTCATACGCAAGCGAAAGTCTCGGTCTCACGGGGCGTTGTGATCCTCGGGACCCCCTGTGCCTTGGCTCTTAGAAAGGGATCGTAAGTCTTGCTCTCTTTCAAGCGGGATCAGACCCGTTCCTTGCTGGGCGGCAGGTGACCTGTACGTGGAGTCCATTCCACACCCCTTTTCTCCTGGGTTGCAGACTAGCCAACCCTGCTGTGCATATGCACTTACTGGTCTAACTATTCAGGTTGTCTTCCGTCAGTTGTGCGGAGCAGAGCGGGGCTTTGTGTGCATAGCACAGGTACTTTGGGTACCTCAGTCCTTACTTTAGGTACATGATCTTACCGTCTTACCCACATAGCGGGAAACCCCGGCTACCCTGAGAATGCAATATGCCCTATTAATGAATATGTCAATATACCATAGTACACAGTACTATAGTAGTAGACAGGCGAGGTTAGGAGCGAATGTGCATCGGAAGCTGAGAGCCTGAGACGAAGAAGGATCAACGCTGAAAAACCTGCACGTCTCGCACAAGCCCACCATCTGCCACTCGGCCCACGCCAGCATGATTCGGCGATTGGGATGGCCCCGGTTGCTGACTGACGTACGCTGTACGCTACCGAGTATTCCACACATTGAACAGTCTCAGAACCGCCCGTCTTGGCTGCAAACACCACGCATGCAACCTGCCTACGTACCTAAGGAGCAGCACTCTCGAGATGCCGAGAGGCATGGGCGCCGTATGACAGTTCTCGTCCTCTTGTCAGATTCTTTCTCGCAACCATCCACCACCCTCCGCTGACCCGAGATTGGTGTTAGTGTGTGGTCAGGGTAGTGATGAGGGCACTGCAGCGGCCTCCAGGCGGCGCCTCCATCGTCTGCTCTCATGCCTGCCCTTATGCCTGCCTCGGCTGACACCACATCTCCCAAGAGGAGACACGTCGAGGCGTCAGCAGGAACTTTCACATTTCGTCCCCTTGACGGTATCGGATTTACTGCCTGCCTGTCCTGCCGATCAGGGTAAGAACAGTAAGCAGCTGAGCCTCGATGATCTCTGGACATGATCTCCTTCCATTCCGGCATTGAAAGCCGGATACGGTTCTCTGCGAGAGACTTAATTTAGGATGCCGTCGTGGTCCGTCTCATACACAAGTGCGGCCGACAGTCCGCCGCCGCCGCCGCCGATCCATTTCCAGATCCTTGATGCTGCAAAGCCCTCGCGACCTCCCATCCAATCGTCACACACTGCAGCGGACCACGGCTTCCTACCTGTTCAATGGAACTCAGGAGTCACGAGCCTCCTGGCCGTCTTGGGTCGTTCTCGGGACGCTTAAGCGCCTCCGGCAGGGTGGCTCATATCTGCACTAGTGAGCTAACATAAGGCTTGCTCCGCACAGTGTAATGGCATTGCACTTGTCGATTCTTCCAGGCCCTGTACTGTGTACTCCTTTCGTGGGAAGGGAGTGACACCGAGCCTTACGTTGCATTCCACACCTGGGTAGTTAATGCAAACGCCAGTTCCCAGGGCCACAGAGACCGGCCGACGCTTACTGCGGAACAGTTTGGCCGCCATCCTGTCTGATTCAGCTCGACGGCGCGTGCATGACTGAATTCGATGCCATGGACGACACCGTCGCAGGAATCGTACCGTGTCAGGCTCCGAGCCGGGGCGGCGGATAGCCAAAGACAGCGCGAGCAGGCCAGAGACACCCTTCGCATCCTAGCTTGTGCACCTCTACCTACACAATACACCTGCGAATCCCCACCATCGTACGGGTTGCCCTGTCGGATACAACACATCTTGCTGCTGCATGCAGATAAGGCAATCACGACTGGTTGTTCATCCGGGGTCTCCATCAGCCGCGCACAATTGCGACATGTTGGAATCGGTATCTGACAGACCCAGCCACGTCCCTCCTCACGACTCGGTGAAACCGGGGCTTACCGACACGCTAGAATTTCATGCGTCAAGGATACAGCCGGCGATCCGCCCAACTCCTTGATCTATTTGCGAAGTACTCCGTACATGCTCCCGCACACAAATTGCCTCTGGCCCCTAGGTTACTCCAGGATTGTACCTGACGGCACGGTACGGAGTACTTTCATCAATTGTGCCGGCGCGGTCCCCCTAGACCTATTATACCCCGGCCCCGGGGCTGCAGCTCCCGCGAGGTGTTCAACGTGGCGCGCGTACATACACGTACAGGATGCGTACACACCTGAGGCCCAGTAACCGAAGTTGATCTGTGTTGGAGTGCTCGCTTTCCTTCTTCTTGGACCCAGGAGTCGCTCCAGGCGCGGGACGGACTGGGAAGCAATACTCAGTGTGCTGTACGAAAGATCCAAGGTGTCCTTGCATTCCGCCCTTCCACGAAGTTCTGCCTTGAAGAGACGCAACGTGGCTCGCCTGGTGCCCCTCCATGATTGGATTCGGCCCCTGGGTTGCTTCGACGTTTTCGATGACCCTTAGACCCTCCCTGACCGGCGCCATGGGTCCCAAACGGTTCCACTGCGAAGGCTACAGACCGTGGGATGCATTTTACTCTACGCTAGCTGGCTAGCCCGCTTCTTGTCCTCCTGCGATTCTCGACCACCACGGTGTCCACCCTGGCCCAAAGTTTTTCGAGGCCGCCAGCCCGCCCCAGCCCGCCAGTCCCGCTAAGCCAGCGTGTTTGAGCAAGGGCCACCCGCCGTTTAAGACTTAAGTGGCGTGCCGCGTTTCGACGACATGCAAGGAAGTTAATGAGATCGACAACCCTGTCCGATTGGATGGCAACTGGTACCGATGCACCATTTGCCAGATCCTGACATGGAGCAGGAGGGTTAGAGCAAAGCAAGGATGCCAAATGTGCCTCCCTGACTCCAAACACCTCTGCAAGTCTTTCAGCGCTAGCCCTCGCTAGACCGCTACATGCACATCCTGCGCAAGCCTGACAGGAAGGAGCCTACCGTCGGTGCTTCTGTGCGTCTTGAACAGTGACGATCCTTGCAAAGCCCTTATTCCGTGCCTCGGGAAACATCAGATTGTCATGGTACGACTCAGGACCGGGTCTTGGTGCCTCGGACAGAAAGACGTCTCGAAAAGACTGCAGCTCTTCGCCGGGGCGGCTGGGTTGCTTTCCATGGCTGTTCTCGGCTTGACTGTGAAAGAAAGGCGCTCACTGACAAGATCTGATCGAGACCGACGGTCCCCGTCTTGGCTTCGTGGCCTAAGATACAGTACAGTTAGAACATGGCTGCGCCTCCTTGGACTCTAGAGTGCGGTACGGGTACGCGTACAACCGTCGCCATTTGAGGGACTAAAGCCATCGTGTGATAGTGATGTGTCTGCGGCAGATCCCAACCCGCGGCTTGCCGTCTTTTCCAGCGCACATCCGGGATACGGAGTCGCGGGATGCTCATCAAAATACATCAGTCGCGGGCCTGCTGATCCTGCGTCCTCCTCCTTCTGACTCGCCCTGCGCTTAAGGCCTAGAACAGGTGGGAGGCTGCCAATAACTCCTTGTTTCCATACCCAGCCAGTCAGACAAGCCTGGGTGTCACGCAGGGGACGGCCGGACTATCATATGCCTAATAATATGACTGGCACGCATGGCTTGATCCAGATGATCAGATTCAGCCCAACCTGACTGATTAGGCGCCCCCAGCGCTGATTCGCGACAAATTAGGCGGGCCACTTGTTTCCCAAGTCTCCCTCTGGGCGAACCCCACATATCAACGAATCCTTCCTATGCCTTCGAAAAGTTCGACTTGTGGAGCGTTACATTTGAGCCAGTCCAGTCTAATTCTGGACTCGCTCGCCTAGCCCAGTAGCTGCCTGGATACAGTTACATGTTGTCCAAGTAACTCAAGACATTGCATGGGCCGCACGGTGCTTGAGTCGCTGCAGGCCGCGCCTTGTGGCTTTTCACAGCCTGCAGTCGGACGCACAACTTCCAGTTCTCAGAAGTGCTGTGGAAAGCTGGGATGTGATCCATTCCACAACTTGCCGGCCCATCCTCGGTTTACTACGCACCTACCGAGTGCTGCGCAGCTCACGCCACTGCTTCCGAAGGTTTGCCCGACTTGTCAAGCCTGTCTTAAACTCCCGCTTGAGCCGGTCAATCAGTCATCACCAGCCTTCGGTTATGATCATCGTTTCTCCAGCGTGCAGACTCGAAAGCGAAAGACCCTCAACAAACACGAAGTGTGTCATACCTCGCTCGCATGACGCCGACAGTGATAGAGTTATGTCTCGGCACGCCCTCCTCGACCCACGATCAAACCCAAACTGCCATGTTAGTTGACCTGCCGCATAGGTCGCAACTTCTTGTTGTAGAGTGAATCAGGGCGTATTAAGCGACAACCGAACTGGTGACGGACAGAGAGTTGACGAGGAAATCAAAATGCCTCTATCTATTATCCCGCAAGGTGGGGTGGACCCCTTGATACGGTCCTTGACAGCGAAGACGCTGGGGATGTGAGCCGACCCACCACCGGGACGGAAAGGCACGGAAGATTTCCATTCAGCAGCCTTTTGGGATCTCTCTGGGGTGCACCCAATTGCGAGCCGCCTACCTCATTCAGTGGTTGATGGCACCCCATGCACCATCATAGTGCCGCCAATAGGCCACTGGCATAAGGTGTCTGGCGGAACCCTCGTCAGTCAGTGGCCGATCGATGCGCGATGCAGTGAGCCGTCCGGTGTGTGTTCTCAGACTCTCAAACGCTCCGGCAGCCGGTGGTCAAGAAAACAGCTGATGTGCTTGGAGTGGCAACCACCACATTGGGCCAGAGCTGCGCTTGCGAGGCCATATTTGCGACAGGATGTGATACGTGCGGGTACTGGCTCAGGCGACCTTCAAGGCGTAAGACCCAAACTGAACTGTTACCGTCCTCGTTGTCCATGCCGATAAGGAGAATCCTTTTGTCTGACGGGGTCACTGCGGACGTGATCGGCTTCGGGCACGTTCGAGTAAGTACTTCCTTCAAGTTGTACCCCGGGGATAACAGCAATCCTCGCGACGCGGAGTCGGCGGCCACTTCGCCTCTCAACTTTCACACCACTTCATCCATCGTACTCTGTACAGCGCCGCCTGCAAATTGCCCCTTTCGCCCTTGCCGGCATTGACGGGTGTCACAGTAGCTGCTTCGCTTGGTCAATACGGGGCGCTATCCTCCGCCCACGGTACGGAGTACGGGAAATACAGTACGGATGTGCAGGATGGCTCGGAAAACTCGTTTTGGATGTTGTCCACGATCGTCACGGTTGACTTCCCACACCCCCTTTTCGACGTGCGGCTTTTCCCTTCTTCCCAAACCCTGGTCTCGTAGGGTCATCGTTGCACCCGCTATTACAGTGTTGGCCATTGTGGGCACCACCATTCCAATCTGCGGCGTCATCCAGCTGCATGCAGTCATTGCCAGTGCTGTGGCTGACGGCTAGTTCAGTCCGTCGCCTGCTGTACGGATGTCTAGCCGTGTTGCTCGTGATTCGAGAGTTGTCTCTAGCGCCGCTTCACAAGCGGCACTCACCGCTTCTTCCCATTCATTTCCAAACGTTGTTGGAGGCTTGGAGAGCAAATTGGCTAGCCAACCCCCTTAAAAGGCTCCGTCTTGCGTTGCCCCCTCTGCCCCTGTCCTCCATCACTCGAGAGGTGGCTACTCTCGGCTAGCAGTGTGGTTTCGTGCCTCCCCCCCACCCCGGAGCACTCTCCCGTAAGAAGCTCACTTATTACGACTTTGCTTTCAGACCGAGCGAACTTTAGTGGTCTTCCACCAGGACATCTGGAGCTGGTCTGTCATTAGTCGACCTTGCTGGCAGGGCGACTGCCAACTGGCATTGGATCCCCCCTCCCTGATTTCCTTTATCGAACGAAGCCCGCGCAACCACATGAATCAGGTCACGACGCAGCTGCAAGTGACAGACCTGCCGCCAGCCCCTCGAAGCCGTCTATCTGCACTTTAGCTGTGGCAAGGTTTACGGCAAGGCGGAGCTTCCTTTCTGCAATCCAGTCGTCACTATGACAGATCAGTCCGTAAAGCATCCCTGCTATGAAGGTGTCGCCAGCCCCGACGGAGCTGTTGCACGGGGGCGCAATTGATTAGCTTGTCTTTTCGCTCCGAATGCATCTGCGTTCCGCAGTCGATGAACGAGGGGCGGAATGTCGTACTCAACAACTCGGAAATCTCGTTCCGCCCCTTGGACCGGGCAATGCCAACACTCGCCGCCCGGCAGTGACAGTGCGCAGGCTCCCTCTGCTCCCCATGTGCACAGCACGATGGACCTAGAACGGCTTGCGTTAAGGTCCCACGTCACACGACTTGCGAGAGGACTGCGATTGACTTACGCTTGGGAAGGCGCCTCGCCTTTCAAACAATCCTCAGCTTTGATGTAGCCTTGGCTCTGGGCAACCCGGTCAGCGTCATGGTAGTAGTTCTCCATTCGAGCGGGTGCGGCTGCTCACTTCAGCCCAGCTGCGCGAGTAGAAAACCACATCCGCCTCAGCTGCAAGTTCGCGAAGACCCTCGCGATCCGGCTTCTCGACCTCCACGAGGATCTTGTCCCGGGGGCGGACCTCGCGTAAATGTTGGATGCATTTCTGCGTTGTCTCTGGAATTCGGCCCTGTAACCCATCTAGTCTCAGCCAAGTGCGTGTGCGTGTGTGCGTGTGAAGCCGTTAATACGGCGCATCCAGCGGGTCCCGAACCTCGAAGTGCCACCAACACTCTTCCTCGCCGCTGAATGAATCAACCGCCTGGACGAATTCCTGGACTGTCATTTCGGCCAAGCCATTGTGGTTCACGATGGTCCGAGACCCCGTCGCTTGGCTGCGCAGGACGAAGCTGCTTGCTGGTTCGGTCTGGTCATCGCGATAGATACAGCGACTGAAGTCCACTGCAGACTGTGGCCCGAACGACGCCTGTATCGTAGCGGTCGCCGGCGACTGCGCGTTGGGCAGACACGAGACAAGATGGGTGGTGACGTTCTGTCCCTCTGGATCGTGTGCTAGCAGCTGCTGCAGCACCTCCAGACTGTTGGGGCAGTTGCCCCCTCGTCTTACATGCATCTTGGTCGCCCGAAGTTTGGTGTCTTCCTCGGGGAAGTGCGGGACGCTGTGTGCAGTGGTTAACCTGAGTCACCGTCTTGAAGCACCCGCCGCTGATGGGCAGAGACTTGAGAACTCGCCTTAGAATCGTGTCGAGGTAGCACGCCCCTACCATGATGAGCCGCTTCATTTTCGCGCCCTTGTTCTGGCGCGCTGCATACGTTCGTTCGTAAGCAAGATGCTCCATGTTCTTCCGATGTCCGTCGTTGCGCAGTTCTCCCTTACCGTCGGCCGCAGGATCACCTGAAATGTCCTTTGTCTCGAGCGAGCTCGTAACGTGCCAGCGGATGCTGCTTTCCAGATTGCGTTTCGCCCAGACGGCTTCTGGGGAAACACGTCTTGAACCCTCCGTACAAGTCTTGCTGGACTCTTCAAGTTGTTTGTGGCTGGCGATTAGTGTCCCGATGGTGCAAACACATCCTTTGATGAGTGTTCGCTAAAGTTAGGTGCAGACCCGTCAATCTCAAGATCTATTCAGACCCCGCCCACGCCATTGGCCGTCGCTAAAGACGGCTTCTCTCTCAGAGGTCATCAACTGCAATAGACCATGTGCGACACATCGAGAGGAAACAGCGGCCAATGATCATTATCGTCCACGGCATCAATTTTGCTGTATCACTACTCACTACGGTTTCGCCTAGCCAATACAGAGGCAAGTAATCGTCTGACACGGGAAACATAAGCATTAAAGCATACAAGTCTCGGACTACACCCGGTTGATACTATCGTTGAACGTCTTGCTCGAACCCTACAGGCAGTGTAACTGTCATTTCAGTCACTCCGCTCAGGCGCCTTGGGCACCATCCACCAGGCGATTCCGCCGGCGACCAGCAGAGCGAGCACGATCGGCTGCAGGACTTGGACACCAGTGCTCCCTGCGACCAGGCCCGTGAGTGATGGAAACATCGCTCCTCCCGCTTGAGCGACCACGAAGACGAAACCTGCATATCGTCAGCTGTGGTCCGTCAATCACATCTGCAGCATAGACTTACTGAGTGCCGCCGCCTGGATCTTCCGGGGGAAGATCTTCGACGCAACCGAAATGCCCTACGTTACCACATGTTAACTCGGAGCCAGATAGCTGACTGCGGAGGAATACTCACTGCGGCGAAGAAGGGCCCGAAGAAGAAGCCCATCAGACTGAGCGCGGTGGCGTTGGCGATGATGTTGGGCACCAGCCAGAAGATGAGCTGCAGACCGGCCAGGAAGCCGCTGTAGATTAGCAGCATGCGGCGCTCGCCGAAACGGTGCGTCGGCTCGGCGAGCAGGAGGCGGCCGAGGAACATCCCCGAGTAGTAGCCCGTTGGCACGTATCCCATCTGGGAGAGGTCGCCGTGGCGGATCGTGGTCAGGAACTCGACCACCCAGCCTGGCGGACTGTCAGCACCCTCGGGCACTCGCGGCTCAATCGCTCAACGCTTACCTCCGGACGTGAAAGCCGCTCCGAGCTCGAAGAAGTAGAACATGCTGATGATCCACACGTCCTTCACCTTCAGCAGCTCAACCATCTCGCCCATCGCGGCTCTCTTCGCCGTCGTCCTCTGCTCGCCCTCCCGCCCCGTCGCGGCATCCTCTTCGTCGCCCCTTCCCCCAGCCCCCCACCTCCGCAGCGAGTCCTTGAACCCGACCGCCACGGCCGCGATGTTCACCACCCCCAGCCCGAGCATCACGAAGTACACCTTCCTCCACCCGTCTCCGCCCGCGTGCGCCGCCACCGCCGTGGCCACGAGCGGGCCGACGAGGCAGCCCAGGGCGTACATGGCGTGGATGAAGCCGAGCCAGCGGTGGGCGACGCGGCTGACGCTGCTGACGAAGGTGTTGCCGTGCGCGTCCTGGTAGGCCATCCCCAGGGCCTGCAGGAAGAAGGTGGCGCAGAAGAGCGGCAGCGGGGCCCAGGGCCGCAGGCACTGCGCCAGGAGCTGGAGGGCGGCGCCCAGGAACAGGAGCTGGCCCAGGTTCAGGTAGGCGGTCAGGATGGGGTTGGTGGCCGCCGCGAAGAGCCAGCCCGCGAAGGTGGTGGCGTAGCTTTTCCGTAGGGCGGTACGATTAGCCGTGGTAGGTTGTCGCGATGGGTGCGCCGCAGTCGGTGATAACTTACATGATCGCTACCTCGCCCGTGCTAATGTTGTACGAGGAGAGTATGTAGGGTATTAGAGGCCCCAAAGTCCCGTCGTTGACGCCGGCGCAGAAGAAGGAGAAGCCCACGCCGATCAGTTGGATCTTGAGCCACAGAGTCGGCGCTTCCCGCTGAGCTACGGCGGCATCCGGAGCGCGTTCCTCTTCAACTAATACGGCACGGCTCCGGAGCTCACGGGGCTCGTAGTCTGCCGGGCCGGAAGGCCGGTGTTCTTCGAGGGTCTGCGTCTGTGTTGTGGTTGCCATTGTGGAGTGTCACCTTACCAAAGGCTGTCGTGAGGGTCGTGGTGCTGTTCCATAGTATGTATCTCTGGCGCAGACTAAATCCTTATATACGTCTATTCCACTGAAGCCTGTTCTCCTCTTCGCACTCGCATAACCGGTAGGTCTGGTGCTCGTGCCGCCGGCCCCGGCTCCCCCACAGTCGCTGGCTGAACTTCGGGCCTAGCCAGCCGCAGGTGGCCCGGATCGCCGTCCCCAGATCACCTTCTCCAGCCTCCGCCAATGAACCGGAAGAACTTCGGGAGATCTGTGGAAGAGCCTCGGTTATCAGTAGCAGTGGTAAGCATCTGCCATTCTTGAGTACGTATTTCTAGGTCTATTGCATCCCAATGGGGCTTTGACGATCATTCTGCGTAATTCCGCGCATCTTGAATTGATGGTATCGAGAGCCTATGCTCAGGCGTACAGTGGGTGTTTCGGGGCCAATGAGGCATTACATAATCATGCTGAAGTGGGGTTGGTGCTGGGTTAGGGGTCTTTATCGATAAGCCCAGTAAAGGAAAAAAAATTCAGAATGGCGGGCCATTGAATCCAGTGCAAACACAGACAGACAGCCGCTCCTCCTCGAAGCGAAGAGAAGTCCTGACAATCTGCCGCTGCCAAGATGGGTCCAGGACGCCGCATGAAGAAGAAGCAGGGCATGCCCGAGGCCCTGTCGGAGGAACACTTCGCCAAACTCAAGCGGAAAGCTGGTCTTCCAGTCGACGACACGCCCCCAGAAGCACCGTCTTCGAAGAAGCGCAGGACCTCGAAGTCGGAGCCGGTGAAGAGCAACGGCAAGACAAAGGGGGAGCCACAGACGAAGCAGCCCAATGGCTCGAAGGCAAAGCTGAACGGCACCGGCAAGAAAGCCGTCAAGACTAAGGCCAAGTCGCCCTCACCGTCGCTTGATTCGGATGAAGAACTGGGAGACGAGTTCGGCGCATCTGACCTGGAGGATGACGACGACGACGAGTTCTCAGACTTAGAAGACGATGATATGGACGGCGCCAAGCTTGGCGACGACTTCCTCGGGTCTGACGACGACTCCGTGTTCGACTCCGACCAAGAGACTGGCGGAAAGAAAGAACAGTTTGTCTTCTCGGATGACGAGGACGACTCCGACCGGGAGGAGAAGCTGACGGCCGCGAACATTGAGGGACTGTCGCGGAAGCTTGATCAGCAGATCGAGGAGGACAGGTTGGCGGCCGAGGCCGAGCTGCGGGATGAGATACTGCAGACGAATATCGACGGCGACAGGCCGGAGGTGCTCGGTGACGAGGATGATGAGGTGGTTGGTGAGCTCGCAAAGAAGAGCAAAGCGCTCCTGGCGCCGGATCTGCAGCTTCTGCGGCAGCGGATAAACGACACCATCAGAGTACTGGACGACTTCGCCAAGCTGGCAGAGCCTGGACGGTCGCGGGCGGATTACACTGCGCAGCTCCTGAAGGACATCTGCTCCTACTACGGCTACAGCGAGTTCCTCGCGGAAAAACTCTTCAACTTGTTCACCCCGCGGGAAGCCTTCGCTTTCTTCGAGGCTAACGAGACGCCCCGCCCCGTTGTTCTACGCACCAACACGCTGCGAACCCATCGGAGAGATCTTGCCCAGGCGTTGATTAACCGGGGCGTGACGTTAGAGCCCGTCGGGAAGTGGTCCAAGGTGGGCCTCCAGGTGTTTGAGTCTACGATCCCTCTTGGTGCTACTCCTGAGTATCTCGCTGGCCACTACATCCTCCAAGCCGCGTCGTCGTTCTTGCCAGTCATGGCACTGGCACCACAGCCCAACGAGCGTGTCCTCGATATGGCTGCTGCTCCCGGTGGAAAGACCACTCACTGTGCGGCGTTGATGAAGAACACGGGCGTGATATTTGCCAACGATCCCAGCAAGTCCCGTGCCAAGGGTCTGATAGGAAACGTGCATCGTCTGGGCGCAACGAACGTTATTGTCTGTTCGTATGACGCCAGAGAGTTCCCGCGTGTCATTGGTGGCTTCGACCGAGTCCTCCTTGACGCACCGTGCTCAGGCACGGGCGTTATTGCGAAGGACGCATCCGTCAAGACGAACAAGACAGAGAGGGACTTCATCGCGCTCCCGCACACACAAAAGCAGCTGCTCCTGGCTGCTATCGATTCAGTGAACCACTCCAGTAAGACCGGTGGTTACCTCGTCTACTCAACATGTAGTGTCACCGTTGAGGAGAAGTAAGTCTTGCATTCTTTTGCATTATCGATCACGGTACACTCTCATGGTCGTCTGCTAACGCAGCTGTTCAACAGCGAGCAAGTTGTCGCTTACGCGCTCTCCCGGCGTCCCAATGTCAAGCTGGTGGAGACCGGCCTTCCTTTCGGCAAGGAGGGCTTCACGAGCTACATGGGCAAGAAGTTCGACCCCAGCCTGAAGCTCACGCGCCGGTACTACCCCCACACTTACAACGTCGACGGATTCTTCGTGGCCAAGTTCAAGAAGATCGGCCCTACGCCGGCGAATGCGGTCCTAGCGCCGGAGATGAAGGCGCAGGCCAACGCCTCAACTTCGGCTGCCGCCGATGGCGAGGTCATCGACAAGACGCCCATCACTGACGACGAGACGGACGGCGAGGGGAAGAAGAAGGGCGATGACTTTGGCGGGTTCGACGAGGACGAGGACGCGCAGTACATAGAGCGGGCGAAGAGGAATGCGATGCGCCGGAGAGGTCTGGATCCCCATGCGCTTCAGAGGCCGAAGGGTGCGAAGAAGGAGGATGCGGAGAAGAAGGGGAAAAAGGAGAAGAAGGAAAGCAAGGGGAAGTCGGCTTGAGGTGGTTGTCTAGCAGCGCGACATAGGTTATTCGGGTCGTCTCTGACCCCGCTGGTCTGGCATCCGGTCAGACCCGTTCATAGTTATCTGGCTTGCATAGCACTCCGGCGTGGTGAGGTTGGTCAATGCAAGAAAAATGGTCTACAGCGGTGTAGCCCGAACTGTTCGGTGTCTCGATCACAGCTGTGGTTATCTCGTGCATCAGCGAACCCCTTTTTCAGTCCTATTCTGAACAGATTCCGAACAGCGAACAAAAGCAATGCACTAGGCCTAAACTCGGGAAACTAGCGGTGAAAATGGAGATGCGTAACTTCATGACAGAGCGCATGGCACAGGCAGGCGCTGAAGTGGAAGATAAAGTAGAAAACAGGCTCGGAGCTAAGAGCGGCTCTGCAGCGGGATCTGGAGACTGGAGTCGAAATCGGGCAGCGCTAAGCGGCGCGGAATGACACAATGAATCAGCACCCACTGGGGCCACCACACCACAATCGCCCCCAATTGCTTGGTCCGCCCCATCAGTGCCCCTCCATTGATTTGCCTGTGCCGAGCAGCTACAGTATCGTCGCACAACAAAGGAATTCCTTCACCAAAACAAAACTGCATTTACGTCGCCTGCTCAACTCCAAATCCCCCGCCGTTCGCGCCTCTATCGTGGGCGTTCACGCTTTCCTGACTTTAACACCTGGTGCTGGTCGTCGAGAAACCTTCTCGTGACAGCATCGACTGGAGAGAGCACCACACAAAACCAGCCAAGAGGAGCGGCACAAACAGATGGCCGAGTCCAAACACGTTGTCTTCGAGGACCAGCACTCGAGTGCTGGAGACGAAGACGAGAGAGCTGTTGAGGTACGAGCACGTCTTTCACATCACTGCTAGCCAGTTGGCTTTCTGCACAAACGAGGATCTCCCTAACTGATCTGCGCTCGCCGAGTAGGTGGTGTTCGATTCCAGCAACCCATATCGTCGCAAGAGCTCCCTGGTCACCTCTGAGGCACTTCCACCCAAGCTTCTACAGAGCAGAGACAAGGCGCAATGTCTGGTCCACCAGTTCCTCGACAGCCAGCGAATGGCGACCAAGTCTTCGAGACACCACGAGCATAGCCACCATCCCCATGACCATCATCACCATCACAACGACAGCTCTGATCACTTCCCCGGACCCCGCAGCGGTAGCGGTGTCAATGCAGAAGAGGAGCATGGCCTCAACCGTCTTGTCGAGCCTAAGGGGACGACCAGAAGGATCAGGGCGCGCGCTCTTGACCCTGTGGCTAGCGATGCGAGCGATGCTGGCCAGGTCGATGAGAAGGAGTGGAGGAAGAAGATCACCAATGGGTCGTCAGATATCGAGACGGATGCATCAGACAGCGAGCTGGACAGTCGCCTACTAACCAAGAAGCAGCTGAGCGAGATGGCCTGGGGCGTTAGAGAGCTCAGCCGACGGCTAGGAAGTATGCGACTCAAGTTTAGGGTCAAGACAATATTCATCCTCACCAAGATCTACGACCACGAGCTGCTGCCAAAGACCAGAGAGCTAGTCAAGTGGCTCTTGAGCAGGGAGCACGATGTCAGATACACTGTGTGGATCGAGAAGGCCCTCAAGACGAGCAAGAGGTTTGACGTTGCCGGGCTTCTAGAAGAAGTGCGACAGGACTACGTTCAGTCGGGCGAACTCTCAGAGGAGGCTAGTAAGGACTTCCACAAGCGGTTACGGTTCTGGGACGAGGCTTTATGTCGGACGCGGCCGCACACCTTCGACTTCGTCGTCACACTGGGCGGCGACGGCACCGTTCTGTACGCGAGCTGGCTCTTCCAGCGCATTGTCCCGCCCGTCTTGAGTTTCGCGCTCGGCAGTCTCGGCTTCCTCACCAAGTTCGACTTCGAAGACTATCGGAATACACTCTCCAAGGCCTTCAGGGATGGCGTGACGGTCAGCCTGCGGTTGCGGTTCGAGGGGACCATCATGAGGAGCCAGCGGAAGAAGCGAGCTATCGTTGCCGGTGCCGAGACGCCTAACGGATCGAGCGATAATGATGAGGCATCCTTGCAGCGTAGGAGAGATCTCGTGGAGGAGCTCATCGGCGAGGAGAAAGACGACGAGCATACCCACAAGCCTGACGGCACCTACGAGATCTTGAACGAGATCGTCGTGGACCGCGGCCCCAATGGAAGTGAGTTCTCCCCAAAACCATCACCCAGCATCGCCGTGTTTCATCTGCACCTACTGACCCATTTGGCACAGCCATGTCGCAGACCGAGATCTTCGGTGACGACGAGCACTTCACGTCCGTCCTGGCCGACGGCATCTGCGTCTCGACGCCGACCGGCTCGACGGCCTACAACCTGGCGGCGGGCGGCTCGCTCTGCCACCCGGAGAACCCCGTCATGCTGGTCACCTCCATCTGCGCGCACACCCTCTCGTTCCGGCCCATCATCCTGCCCGATACCATCGTGCTGCGGGTCGGAGTGCCGTACGATGCCAGGACGAGCTCCTGGGCGAGCTTCGACGGCCGCGAGCGACTCGAGCTCAAGCCCGGTGACTACGTCACCATCAGCGCAAGCCGGTACCCGTTCGCGTCGGTCCAGTCCCAGGGGCGTAGGAGCGAGGACTGGGTGAATAGTATCAGCGGTAAGCTGGGCTGGAACACGAGGCAGAAGCAGAAGGCATACGAAAAGTGAAGACGCCTGCAAAGTGGCGAGGATGAAGGCGTCCGGAACACAATGCTGGTGTCCCCTACACCTGTCTCGTCTCGAGCAGGTTGGCCACACAGCATTGCGGGGAATATCACGTCCCACCAACTGGGCACTTCTTTCTTTCTACTAGGCCGTTTCTTCGGTGTATTGATATAAGGTATAGTACGGGGCATTGGCTAGAGAGGCAAGGAACGGCATGGCGACTCGGAGGCCAGGAGTTCGAGGCCATAGATGTCGGATTACGAGACACGCGATACGACAAAGGAAACCTGATGAATATCTTCGGATTTTGAAATCAGTCGAGTGAAACAGACCCATGCTGCCGCGCGTGAATGCCAAGATCGACAGAACGGGATCTGCGGGAGCCTATCAAACTCTCGATCCAAAATTTCCGGTGATCAGGGAGGGAGGTAAGGAGAGATGGTAACGCGGTCTCAACCGGGTTTGGCAAACCCTGTTGCATTAACAGATCTTCCTACCTTCTTATCCGACGGTAGTGACAACGACGAGCTCACAGCAGTCACGAACACACATCGCAGGTAGATCAGATTCGTTTCTGTTCTCCCTATTACTTCTCGCCGGTGGACCGTCCCGGCACCGGGGTGCCTCTGTACACGGCGTCCATCCGCAGAGGTACAGACGGACAGAGGATCCCCCGTGGCGGGTGCCGTCTGTCTCGAGTGCAAGTGCCAGACGGGCAAATTGAGCCCTTCCTCTCTTTCTCCTCCGTGCTTTCCCGTTTTCCCACGCAGTGTAACAAGCCGGTCAACGCCACGTCCCAAGGAGAATCGAGCATGTTCGCGCCGCACTGTCTCAATATCCGCAAAGATGTTAAGCTGGCACGGAATGGATCCATTTCTATGATACTCCCATGTAGCTCCCGTGTAATTAAGATAACGCCAAAGTCCCCTGCCCGGAAGTCTACTCCTCGTCGATCGTCTCGACAAAGGTCATTGTGACGCCCTGGTTGCCGTCCACGTTGAGGTTGATGCCGTCGAGGGTGGTCTCCTGTTTCGACACGGACACCGCAGCCGGGACGACGGGGACAGCAGCGCCAGCGACGTCGCGGGCCTCAAGCTCGCCGGAGGACTGGAAGGCTGTATTTCAGACCGACGGTCAGCTGGATCTAACCCTCGCGTGTCACACTCCAGGGGAGGCGAACACATCAGACTCACCAGCAGGAACACCCGAGCGGACGTACATAGTCGTGACCTTGACCTTGGGCGCCGCCTCGCCAACGTCGCGCTTCTTGCGCGCGGCCGCGGCAGCCTCGGCCTCGGTGCCGGTGCCGGGGCGGGCGGCGGCCGTGGGGTTGTTGTCGACGATGATGCCGACGCCGGCGCCGCCCTCACCCGTGCCGAGCTGCACCTTGGGGCCCTTGGTCAGCGCGGCCTCGGCGTACTGCAGGGCGCGGTCGAAGCCGGTCAGGTCCCGCTTCGCCTTGGTGGGGAGCTCCGAGGCGTCGGCGGGCGTGACCCGCGGCGCGATTTCCTTGCCCATGCCCTGGAGAGCGGCGATCTGCTGCGCCTGTTGGCACAAGGGTTAGTATGCCATCGACCAGACGTTGTTACCCGTGGCGGGCTCTGGCTCACCTGCTCCTGGAGTGTAGGATCGGCTGCTGCGGCCGTTGCCGTCGCGGGCACGGCAGCTGTCTCGGCGGGAGTGGCCTGTGTGGCGGGAACCTCTACGGCGGCGGGAGCGGCTGCCACTGCGGCATTTGTGGTTGCCCCGGCTGCGGCGTTGACGGCCGCGCCTTCGAGAGCGTTCATGAGGTTTGATACGTCTTGCCCCCCTCCGAAGCTAATCTCACCATCACCTGCGGCCCTTGGTCAGCACATTTGGATGCCCCCCCTGACCCTGTCGATGTCTGTGTCCCCCAAAGAGAATCTTGGAATGTCAGGTCATCTTACCAACTACCAAGGCGGGGGAGTAAGCTCCGAGGTTAATGTTAAGGGGAAGGGCGACGGCAATGCCGGCCAGCGTGAACACGTAGTAGTTGACCATCTTGGCGACCTTCTTGTCCGAGACTTGGCTGCTTGGCTTCTTGGTCTTATTAGGGAGAAGGGAGTAGGAGTGGATTATAAAAGAAGGGCGACCAGCGACGACCAGCGGAAAAGAGGACCTGAAGAAGGGAGAAAGGAAACGAAAGGTGTCTACCTGAACGAGACGTCGAATTTGCAAGATGAGCGCAGCTGAAGAGAAGAGAAAGAGAGGAAAGGAGTCGGCAACCATCTCGACATCCATATATAAGAATCTGGGCGGAGGGCACACTCGGAGATCTAGACTTAGCAGCGAGCCCCGGGGACCCCATGCTCCACTTGAAGCTGCCAAGACGAGGAGGGCGGTTGTGATCGGTGCTCGAAAAGGCGGATTCCTCCATGAGGGAGCCTTTCCCGCCGCCGAAGAATTCAATCATGAGCTGGACTCCGGCGCCTCGCCGCCAAGAAGGTGAAGAGCAATGCCATGGAAGCTTGAAACGTAGGTGACACTACCACCAACGGACCAATGGCGTGTAAGAGATCTGGGGCTGAGAGAGCCGGAAGAGAGGCTGCACGGGAGACGCCAAGGCTGCACGAGCTCAAGCCGAGGGGCACTCCAGACGGAGTTGAACTGTGATCATGGGCCAGACGCTGCCGTTGTGATACTTGCGTGCTCCCGCTGCCTCTTTTGGTTTGCTCGACGTTGCGTTGTGGTGGGTCAATCAGACTTGAGACTCGCCAAGGGAGCCGCCAAGAGCCGGCATCGAGAGGCCCCAAGCGCGCCAAGAAGGGACTCGACGCCTTTCCCTCGCGGAAAAGCAGAATGCCATGCTGCTCCCTGCGGGCAATTGCCGGCTCCAGTCTCGAGGTGTTTTGGCGCCGTTGGTTGTCTCCATCTGAAGTGCTTGGCGGCAACCTCGCGACAACAGGGCGTGAGCGGGTGAACCCCCTTCCCTTCTCTTCGGGATTTCCTGTACTTGAGACCACGCTTCAGGGGGAAAAGATTCAGCAGAGATGATCTTGCCAAAGGCACGTCTGTGTGCGATCCATCAGGACCGTGACCCTGCCCTCTCCTTTCCCGCCTGCAGACTGGGAGCGGGTCATGAAAGATAGCTCTCGTTGGCACTGACTACAATAGAGAGGCGAGGCCTGAATCTGATAAGTGGATGCTATACCCAGTGTGGGATACTTCACTAGGGTAGCACTTTGGCTGCGCGGGTGTTTCTGCTTGTTTCCTAGCTAAACAGTCAAGGCAGGGAATACCTATCGGCAGCACCCAACTAGCCAGTGGTTGAAACGGAAGGTGACCGATGCTCGATGCTTGAACCCTTGAAGCTCTCTTGGCCACCCAGTAGGGAGAGCGTGAAGCTGAAGCGAGCCAAGATGAGAGATATATTAAGGCACAGATGAAGCGACTGGTTCCTTTGCGTGACCATTGCCAAGAAGCTCCGGATTCGTCTGACGGCATGGCCATGCGTCCTCTTCGATTCAGCTCAAACGACCTTGAGGATGGAAATCTGCTTGGACCTCATACCCAGTTTAAACGTCAGGTGCAGATCTCCGGTTTGTCGTCTCAGCTGACGCCCATGAAGCTGTTGCTCGTGAAGCTGGTTTGTAAACCACAGGCGCCGCGGTGTACAGAGAACGACGCCAGATGATATATATGTAGGGTGACAGAATATTTAACTAGGTAGTCGACCAAATCAGGAGACGCTGTGATCCACTGGAGGCTTTTGGTAAATGGATTCTACGAAGACATTCTATAGATTCAGGAGAATTGATGCGTCTACTCCAGCTACGCGGAGTTGCGTTACGCCGAAGGATGTCTAGGCAACAATTATATGGCTGGTTAGCCGGGACCCCACCTCATCACCATATGTGCTGACAGCATCTTGAATTGTCAACCGAGGCTCACGCTGTCTATAGCTGCGTCCTTCAAGACGGCATCGGGCAGTTTTCTAAAGACTTTTTATCGCTCTGCCTGCGCCTCATTTACTGCTCAACTTTGCCGTGATGAAGAAGGCAGATGTAAACCAAGAGCAAGAGTCATATCGCGAAGGGCTGTGGCTGGTGGGGCCGAACCAGGCCCGGAAGTCGACGAAGCTGCACAGTATTCTCTTCACCAGTCTACTTGTTCTATTCCTATTCCTGACCAGGGATACATGGCTGGTCGGGCCATCACGACGTCCCGACGAGGAGCAACACCCCCCGTGCCATAATCATGACAGTCCCGCAACTTCCTGGGCGGACATTGTCCCCAGCGAGAAGCTCTCCTGGAGCCCGTGCTTCCCAGCTTTTGGGCAAGACTTCTACTGCGCACGTCTTACGTTGCCAATGGACTATCATCGCCCCCTGAACGCGTCTCCCTCGCATCCCAAGGTTCACATCGCCATGGTTCTACTTCCGGGCGTCAACCATAGTGTTGACACCGGCCTGGTCTCGGAGTCCCCTCTCCTGATCAACCCTGGTGGACCGGGAGGTGTGGGAACACTGGATGTTCTGGTGACCGGCTACGGTATGCGTGAGATCGTCGGCAACCACCACGACTTGATCGGGTTCGACCCACGGGGCATCGGGGCCACCTGGCCGCAGGCTGACTGTTTTGATGCTGCGGAGCTCAACAGCAGCCCGGACGAGGTCGAGAAGCAGGAGGCCTGGCTGCACCGGGCGACCTGGCAGGTCGAAGGGCAGGCGATCGGGCTGCCGAACTCGACGGAGAGGGCGTTGGCGGACATCGTCAGGCGCCAGGAAGCTGTCAACAAGATGTGCGGGATCAAGGACGACAAGGATAGCATCTTCAGGTACGCCGGAACGCCACACGTAGCTCAGGATATGATGAGCATCGTGAATGCCTGGGATGGCTGGCTAGAGGAGCTGCGAGATGCAAAGGGGCCGGGGCACATAGAGCAACCCATTTCGGCCGTGGCTACGTACTCGCCTCCTGACACGAAGGGGAAGCTCGTGTATTGGGGGTTCAGCTATGGGACCATGCTGGGGGCCACGTTCGCAGCTATGTTTCGTAAGTCTCAGTGTGACCCTCTTGTCGACCGAACTGACGGGAGCTGTCCAGCCCAGTCGGTGGGCCGCCTCATTCTTGATGGCGTGGTTGAGACGCCGCGAGTCGCTGCCAATGTCAGTCTAACGGCCCCAGAACATTGCACTTTCGAGCACTCGAATATTTGCTACTGTCTTCGCATCATGATGCTGCTTCATGCTGGTCGCTTTAGGACTACCGAAGAGTAAATGCTGCCTGTTAATCCACAGTCCGCTAACTACATGTCAGATGTTGGTCGACTCCTTGCGCGACACAGATGCTGTTCTCTCGGACTTTTTCTACTATTGCCACAAGAGTGGACCTAAGTGCCGCCTCTATCGGGAAGGTGACGAAGCTAGAGATATCCGAGAACGTTTCGAGGGGGTAATGGCCAGCCTTGAAGATGACCCATTGACCGTCATACCAGCACACGCTAGAATACCGGTTATCATAGACGCATCCGCCATCAAGAGGCTTCTCTTCGTTATCATGTACATACCAACCGCCGGGTTTCCCGTCCTTGCCCTCGCCATCGACACCATCTACCGAGGTGTAGATCTAGGCCCTCTGGTGGTAGCGCCTGACTTGGCACCGCTATGTCATCGGAAGCTCGACATACTTGCGTATCCGGAAGACAGCTCGCGCGTAATCCGTTGCAGCGACACAACATATCAGGTAGGCCGTACCTCGGGCAGTCTTCAACCACGGCAGCACTGATTCTCAAGACGCAGGGGCCATCAGGCGGCCTGGAGGATTTCCAACGTACCTTTGAGCGACTGGCGAATGTAAGCTACTTCGCTGATGTGGTGAGTCTTGCTGGTCCCCAACACTGTTCAAAAGAGGGAGCTCACAACGGAAAAAAGTGGACAGACATAGTTGTTACAACCTGTTCAGGCTGGGATATCACACCTACAACACCCCCAGCACTGGACTGGGAGAGGTTCCCTTGGGGGGACAACCCGCCAATCAACACGTCATTTCCCATAATGTTCGTTTCGAACACACACGACCCGGTCACCCCTCTAAGACAAGGCCTAGTCCAGGCCGGAAAGTTCGTCGGCGCCGGCCTTGTTGAGCAGCTCTCAGACGGGCACTGCTCGATCGCAGCGACTTCGCTATGCACCGTCGCGAAGATGCGTGCCTACCTGGATGATGGCATCGTGCCAGATGTGCCAGAGTGGGATAAGGAGGCATCGGAAGACGGGCCGATGGTTGGAAAATGGGAGAAATGCCCCGCTAACGAGGAGCCGTTCGGCGTCTTCGAGCCCGTCGTACAGGGTTTCAGCGGTGACGGGCTTTGGGCTCAGGGAGAAGCTACACGTATCTCAGTAGCGGTCCACAGTGTCCGCGATGCCATGCGGTCGCAAACGGTGCGGACGTTTATGCCTCCTCAGCTGCGCCTGCTTTCAGAGCTGGCTGTGGGCTGAAGATACGGCGGCGCACATGCTGACATGCAGCCGCGGGCAGGTCTGAGGAGAACGCTAGACACTGAAGATTTAGCAAATTGAATGGGCGATAGTGATGCAGAAGCCACGACTTGCATGTGTTGAGAGAAGCGCTGTACAGAGTCCTCCGTGTTAACTTGCATGTACTCTGTATCCGTACTACGGATGAAGACAGGGGGTGAGAAGCTGGGGTGCACGTGACGTCCAGAGTGGAGAATGAAGGGGGACAGACGGGATCCGTCGTTGCCGCTAGAGCTTCGATGGTCCCGTAGCCTGCCGTATCAAATTTTCGAAATTTCAGATCCGACCAGAGCTCCTGCCGCTGCATCCCGAGGAACGTCGAAGCAGCTTCGCGCATCTGGAGGCCCAACATCTCCGCTCCTTCTTGTTTGACCTCGTTGGATTGGATTTGCTTTTAATTCGTCTTCTTCATCTTCTCCTCCGCCAATATGTCTGCTTTCAGAACTCTCGCGCCCTTTCTGCGGGCGGCGCGGTCCTCCAGTCCTTTAGTTGCGCTACAGCGCCAGAGCGCATCTCCTGTGCTCAACCTTCGACGCGGATATGCCGTCTTCGAGAGAAGCAAGCCTCACGTCAATATTGGTATGAACCACTTATCGTCATGTATTCGCCTGTTTTACCGGACAATGACTGACCCTTGCTTTCTCAGGCACGATTGGCCACGTCGACCACGGAAAGGTAACTGCACTTTGATGGCACACGCAACAGCCCGACCCTAGCTAATTATCTCCTGCAGACCACTTTGTCCGCGGCGATCACCAAGAGACAGGCAGAGAAGGGCATGGCAAACTTCCTCGACTATGGCTCCATTGACAAGGCACCCGAGGAGCGGAAGCGTGGTATCACCATTTCGACGGCACACATCGAGTACTCCACTGAGTCGCGCCACTACTCACACGTCGACTGTCCCGGTCACGCGGACTACATCAAGAACATGATCACTGGTGCCGCCAACATGGATGGTGCTATCATCGTCGTCGCCGCCTCCGACGGCCAGATGCCTCAGACCCGTGAGCATCTGCTGCTCGCCCGTCAGGTCGGTGTCCAGAAGATCGTCGTCTTCGTCAACAAGGTCGACGCCATCGAGGACCCGGAGATGTTGGAGCTTGTCGAGATGGAGATGCGCGAGCTGCTGAGCCATTACGGCTTCGAGGGTGACGAGACCCCCGTCATCATGGGTTCTGCTCTCTGTGCCCTGGAAGGCCGCAGGCCCGAGATTGGCGAGCAGAAGATCGACGAGCTGATGAAGGCCGTGGACGAGTGGATCCCCACGCCTGAGCGTGACCTCGACAAGCCTTTCCTGATGTCCGTCGAGGATGTCTTCTCTATCCCTGGCCGTGGTACTGTCGCCTCTGGCCGTGTCGAGCGGGGTATCCTGAAGAGGGATTCCGAGGTCGAGCTGGTCGGCAAGGGCTCCGAAGTCATCAAGACCAAGGTCACCGACATCGAGACCTTCAAGAAGTCCTGCGAGGAGTCCCGTGCCGGTGACAACTCCGGTCTGCTGCTCCGCGGTGTCCGGAGAGAGGATGTCAAGCGTGGAATGGTCATTGCCAAGCCCGGCACGACCTCGGCCCACTCCCAGTTCCTGCTCTCAATGTACGTGTTGTCGAAGGAGGAGGGTGGCCGTCATTCCGGCTTCCACCAGAATTACAAGCCCCAGATGTACGTGCGGACGGCCGACGAGTCCGTCACGCTCACATTCCCCGAGGGGACTGAGGACGCCAACTCCAAGATTGTCCTTCCCGGTGACAACGTTGAGATGGTGGCCACCTTGCACCACCCCGTTGCCGTCGAGGCTGGCCAGCGCGTGAACATCCGCGAGGGTGGCCGGACTGTCGCCACCGGCCTCGTCACACGCATCCTCAACTAAGCGCGTGGAGGCTTTTGTTTGATCTGCGCTACGGCTAGGAATCGCAGGGGGAGGAAGAGTTGCATTTGCCGCATAGCTCGCGGTCCGGCGGGGAAAAGGAGTTCTTCGACACTGTACCATCTGTTGATATGACTGTACGCATACCTTGAAGACCTTCACTGCAAGGCTATTTATGTATATCTGTGTCTGGGTTCCTGGATCTCCGCTCTATATTCGTCCCTGTCTTTAGCTGTAGCTTAGAGAATATAATAGATCACGACCACTTGACCGCATCTAACCGTGACGTGCCTGTGGGATCACCGCTGTCGAGACTGATCAGGGAACCACAGTGTCTTCCGCGGTGCTGACGAGAGATTCACCGGTCTTGCTTGATGCTGCTAGGTGAATTCTTGACTCCAAGGCAGTCTGGAATCACAATTGGGAAAGACGCCTTTCATAGCCTGAAGACATATATGTCAACCGGGCAAGAAAGGATCCTGGTATACTGGCTGGCAGCGAAGGCGAGCAGGGTCGTAGTTTCACTTCGATCTCGTATCGCAGGCAAGGACGCAACGTATTTTGACGTTCATCATGGCAACAGATGTATTCTCCCGGGGGAGCTCCTCGATCTAAGCCATCATTCCTCACTCTTCCTCCCTTTCGGTTTCCGAAACCAGTTTCCGATGCCAAAACTCCAAACAAGCCATTGCCGGCCGAGAAATGCTCATCGCGTGAGTGACCATAGGGATTTTTCTCATCGAGTCCACCACCACCTCCATCTTCTCTCCTTCCTCGTCCACAGGGTGAATTTAGCGCATCTGTTATGAGGTATTAGCACATCGTCCTGGCTTCGGCCCTCTAACATCGAGCGGGCTATTTCGTGTGTTCGTTCGTACCTTGACGAAGCCAATGTCGTTGGCCTTCTCACGGAAGCACTGACGGCAGATGTCGAGGCCGTACTTGCGGATCAGACCGGCGCGGTGCGTGCAGACACGGCTATATCTCAAGCATTAGCGATCCCCTCGTCGTCTTCGACTTCCTCTACCTCTCGTCTCCCTTGGGGTTGGGTTGCGTACCAGGACCGAGAGCCCTTGCCGTACTTGTGCGGGCGCGAGTTCCAGACGGATTCGTGAGACATTTTGGCTGATTTGCGGAGGAGATCAGAGAGTCTCGATCTTGCTCTTCGGTGATGGGGTGGTTGAGGAAGGCGGGAAAGTTCTCGGGCAAGCTAAATTTGGAGGATTTTTTGATGGATTCTCTTTGTGTGGTGGCTTGAAGGGCTTCGCGGATTGGGGCTAAAATTTCCGTTGTGGCTTGACGAGCTGGACGCAGGTGTGGCTGGAGCACTGAATTCTTGCGTTGCTTATCGCCTCGAGCGCTAAACCAAATGAGGTTTATCGTTGAAACGCGCTAAGACCACATCTCGCCACATGGCGGGAGCTTCCCCTACCTTGCGTTGTCATCAAGCCGTCCGCTGTTGACATCAAGTTGCAAAGTGGCATCTTTCCCGGCTTGATTTTTAATCAAAGCAGGTTCACACTTCTTATCAATTGGAAACAGTACATACCAATTATATTCATCTTTTCCTCTTGAAACTTTTTTTTGTTTTGTCTAACAAGCCTTTGTCAATCGATCCGTACTACGGACCATCCGTTCACCATGGTCCTCATCAAGAGCGTCCTCTTCGCAGGGCTTGTTGCCGTTGCGACGGCCAAGTCTGCGGTTCTGGACCTCATCCCCGACAACTTCGACAAGGTTGTGCTGAAGTCGGGAAAGCCTACTCTCGTCGAGTTCTTCGCGCCGTGGTGCGGTCACTGCAAGAACCTCGCCCCAGTCTACGAGGAGCTTGCCTCCGCTTTCGAGTCCTCGAAGGACAAGGTTCAGATTGCTAAGGTGGATGCGGATGCTGAGCGTGATCTGGGCAAGAAGTTTGGCGTTCAGGGATTCCCAACTCTGAAGTGGTTCGATGGGAAGAGCGACAAGCCGACCGACTACAGCGGAGGCCGGGACCTGGAGAGCCTTTCCAACTTCATCACGGACAAGACTGGTATCAAGCCGAAGAAGAAGCTGGCGGCCCCGTCTAGCGTGGTCATGCTGAGCGATACCACGTTCCCCAAGGAGATCGGCGGAGAGAAGCATGTTCTGGTTGCCTTCACTGCTCCGTGGTGCGGTCGTAAGTTTTGCCTTGATCAATCTTTTGGCCCCGTCCCTGTCTGACTCCTTTCCAAAGACTGCAAGAGCCTGGCTCCCACGTGGGAGACTCTCGCCGAAGATTTCGCCAACGAGCCCAATGTGACAATCGCCAAGGTCGATGCGGAGGCTGAGAACAGCAAGGCTACCGCCAAGGCTCAGGGCGTCTCTTCATACCCCACGATCAAGTACTTCCCGGCTGGCAGCAGTGAGGCTGAGCCTTACACCGGCGGACGGTCTGAGAAGGACCTGGTTAGCTTCCTGAACGAGAAGACAGGCACTCATCGCGCCGTTGGTGGTGGTCTGGACGCCTACGCTGGCACCATTGAGGCCTTCAACAAGATCGTCGACAAATTCACAAGTGCTGGGGCCAGCCTCGCTGACGCTGCCGCTGAGGCAAAGAAGGAGGCCGAGGGTTGGAAGGAGCAGGCTCAGTACAAGTATGCTGAGTACTATATCCGTGTCTTCGACAAGCTCAGCAAGAACCAGGACTTTGCCTCCAAGGAGCTTGCCCGTCTGGATGGGATCTTGAAGAAGGGTGGCCTGGCGCCGGCCAAACTGGATGAGCTGACGAGCAAGACCAATGTCTTGCGCCGCTTCGTTGAGAAGGTCACCGGCAAGGACGAGCTGTAAGATGGTCGCTTAGCTATGTGATGGTTGGGTCTCTTTCCCTTGGTCATAGGTAGTTTCTAGGCCTAAACGATGCCATGAAAGGCGATGAATATGGAGTTCTTGATTTAAACCTGAACATGTCCTGTACGAACCCCCCCGTGAACTCCCGAAACACCATCTCAAAGCGCTGAAGCCAAGAAAGAAGAGAGATCGACTCAAGCCTGCTTTGACCCAGATCCGCCGTCATTGTTGGCTGTCAGAGCAGCCTCAAGATTGTCCAAGCGCCGTGACATTTCATCCACTGTAGGTACGTCAGCATCGTAGCCTGAGCCGCATTATGGAGAGAATGAAACACACTTTTGGCAAAGATCTCGCTGGAGACGCCGGCAAACTTGTTAGAAAGAGTATTCAGAAGATCTTCCAGCTGAGCAGTCAGCTCAGCTCTGGCATCGTCTGAGTTCTGGCAAGATATGTATCGTCAGCCGCATATGTCACGTTTCACGGTCAGAGTCTCCAAACCCGGCAGGGTGGAATCGCTTCCTCACACTCGTGACATTGCTCGAATCCGCGCTGTTCGAGGCCATAGTCTCAGGAAATGCCAGACAAGGCTTTCTTAGCAGTAATAAGCTTTAGATGCAGCGTGTTGCTGTGCCTTGCCAGATGGTATCGAGGTCTTGTTCGCTCCTGCTCGTGATATCGGTGTTGATTGCTCCAACGGGGTTGAAGTGGGTGGGGTTGATTCATTGGTAGGTTTGCAAGGGACCTGTAGTTAAGGTACATCTGTAGATGTGGCGGCTCCGCTGCGACCTTACCTCATGCATCCACCCGCCTAAGACAGCTACCGAGCCGTACCACCTGGACTCTACAGCTTGCTTCTCCAACATATCCGCAGCAGATTTACCGATTCATGCCGCGTGTCTTATCCCGCGCAGCGATGAGCTCGTAGGCATCTATTTTACCTCGGCGATACTACCAGCTTAGAAAGCTCTGCAGGCAGAAGGTGCTTAGCATGATCCCCGGGCCACTGCACCGGAGGCGCAGCTGCCAATCATGCCTCCACCACAGGAGAATGCGCGGGCCTTCCTCTTCATCATCATGATGCTATGGATACTCTCCACGCCCGACAATAGCCCCGGCCTGCTCTCCTCCCCGCTAGTAACCAGCTCTCGACTTGAGCGACAGCGACACGCCCACGGCGTCCTGAACTCGACTAAATGGGGCGACTTCTCCCCCCGTCAGGCGGGCGATCCGGAAGGGGCACCGAGACGGTACCTGAACCTGACAGGGTTCCGGAAAGAGGACGGGCTTGCGTGGGACGATCTCCAGAACTTCCGGGATCGCTGCCTCGACGCGAGTCGCGCCACCAATAAGGACTGGGAGGGCAATGACCTGTGGAGCGTAGGCAAGGCGCAGCCCACCTGGCAGAATGCGACGGGCGTCGTGAAAGGTCCATGGGTCCGGCAAGAGGCATCGGTACCGCGGTATCCTTCGAGCTACAACTTGGTCAATATGACTCCCGAGGTCACCTGGAGCGGCGCGGCGTCTGAATGGGCAAGGAACTTGACTTCACTGGAGGGTTCCATGCTCCTCAGGCTCGAGGACCGACGGCGGACAATCGACTACGGAGACATAGAAGAGGAAGGCTACGTTCGGGCCGGCGATGTGGTGAGGGAAGTCGCTGCTACTGCTAGCATCGAGGACGATGCCAAACATGGCGGCAGCGGAAGCACGTATGATATGAGATTGCATGGCGTCCATTGGCCAAGGCAGGGTACGATGCTCCTGACTACTACCAGCGAGAAGTTCGCCGGCATCTTCGGCCTACCTCATCTTTCTCCGGGACCCAACTTCTTCGCATCGAGTCAAAAACTCCTGAATATGACCATCGACGAGGTCCTGCGGAAGAGGGAGATGTCGAGATTCTCGGATCCCAGCAATCCCTGGGGCTCAAACCCGAACGGTCCAGAGGACAATTGGGACCCTTCTCCGCACTGCGAATACATTTTCTACTTGCAAGTCCATCCTCTCGCCCCGTTCCGGTTACAAACTAGCCCGGAAATCTTGGACGTCGTCCAGGGTATTGAAAATGAACTACGAAACCCGCAGGGTGCACCAGTTCCGCCCATACCAGAGCTGCAGATGTCGGCTGTGGTATACTCACCCGACTGTGCGTATTTCGTCGAGTCGAAGGGCCCGCCGCACTTCTCACCCGAAGAAGGCCGCCATCTTGTGGGAGTGAAAGAAGAGGTGTTCCTCTACAGAGCTAAAGTCTGGCTCATCGCGTTCGCCGCGCTCTTATTTGCCCAGATTCAGCTTCTGAAATCGCAGATGAGGGAGTCGTATACGCCGTCGACAATGGGGAGAATTAGCTTCTGGACGGCGAGTATCATGGTCATGGCGGACGGTCTTGTCTTTGCAGGCTCGTCCGCGTGGAGCCTCTCAGCATCTGTCACCTTCCTTCCTTCGCTTATGGTCACCTTTGCGGCGTTCCTGTCGATGACCGTGGGAGGCAGTTTTCTCGCAGAGATTTACAATATCCAAGAACCTGAGCGCAGGAATCGTGACAGGGAGCATACGCCGAACAATTCCACTCCACGACCGCCTGCGACGCCGGCTCCGACTGGCGACACATTACCGAGACCAGTTACGGCCCCTCCCCTGCGGAATGTTCCCACTCCGCCCATAATCATACCATCTGACCAAGACATCGATGCCGAGATAGCAGAGAACACCGCCAACGGTGCCACTGCAGTACCGACTGCTGCTGGCGCTGCAACAGAGAACAATACTCAGCAGCGGATACGAGCCACGACCTTTTCGACCATCGCCGGTCGTTTCATTCTCATTGGAACATGTATCCTGTTCCTATCTCTAGCGTCGATGTCGTGGTGGGCGTCGCTCCGCGCAGCCTACGTGAATACTGTCGCTTTTATCTACCTATCGCTCTGGGTGCCCCAGATTATCCGCAATACCCAGCGGAACAGCCGCCGCGCCTTCGCTTGGCGGTTCATGATCGGGCAGTCTATCTTACGACTGCTGCCATTTGCATACTTCTACCTCCGCAAGGACAACCTATTGTTTGGCGAGACAGACTGGAAGGCGTTCACCGTCCTAGCCGGTTGGCTATGGGTCCAACTGTGGGTCCTAGCCTTCCAAGACGTGCTCGGCCCGCGGTTCGGCATCCCGAAGGGGTGGATGCCCGAGGCATGGGACTACCATCCGGTTCTGCGCGAAGATAACCTGGAGGCGGGGGGGCTGCCGATCGGTCTCGTCTCCTCGTCGGCGCCGGGATCGCCGGTGCTCGACCGGGCGAGAAGCATGAGCGGGGACAGTGCCGCGGGGGACAACCGGCGCAGAGAGCGGGAGAAGGAGCGGGAGAAGAGGCGCATGCACACGCGTGTGATCGACTGTGCGATCTGCTGCGAGGTGCTGGAGGTGCCGGTGGTCCGGGCCGGCGAGGAGCCGGACCCGGCGGTGGGCGGGGTCGCGGGCGTGCTGGAGCGGAGGAAGTACATGGTCACGCCGTGCCGGCACATCTTCCACAGCGCATGCCTCGAGGGCTGGCTGCGGTTCCGGCTGCAGTGCCCTATTTGTAGAGAGGAGCTGCCGCCGTTGTAGATATAAATGCTCATGTACTGTACATAAGATGCCACTTGTCGATTTCAGAACGGAACTGTTCCCAAACAGGGAGTTTCCGTAACTGAATTCCTTCGCAATGAACGGTTCGCGATCACTTTTTGACTGTAAAGCCACATGTTAAACCTTCCAGAAAACCTGTGTGCTGCTGAACGTTACACTCTCTTGTCTTTCAAGCTTGCTCTCGGCTCGCATTAAGGAAACTAACAGTATAGTATGGGATTTCGGATGAAATATGATAATGTCACTATTACGGCGCCGAAAACAGGTTTCTTCCAACCGTGGTATCTGAAAAAGCCGTTCAGCCCCGCCATCAGCCACAAATGCCCCGCTGCCGACAGAAGGTACGAGAACATCGTCACCGGTTCTCCTCACTTCCTGACCGCCCATTGATAGCCGGGCAGTCTCAAGCTCAGAGGGGCAGCCACATGGAGATAGATAGCGGGGTCCCGATGTTATGATCTGGAGATGAACCCTCCGCGACCTACCTTGGTAGAGATCCCGTAAAATACTTTCTGTATATCTCGGTTACAGAAAAAGCTAAGTGCCATTGGAATTGAGAGTGCCACGACAGCGCGAATAGCTTCAGAGCTCGTAGGTAGAGAAAACAGGGCGGTCGAATGCGCCTCGGGCTGGGAGCAAGACGTCGAATACATCGGTCGAGTACCTGCCAGCCCTGCGTCACAGATTCTAGCTGTCGGGCAGTTTAGGTGTGTGTCTTGTCTCTGGAGCAGCCGATTCGCCATCGAATCTTCTACAAGCTCTGGCACGAGAGCAGCCCACCGTCTCCAGTCTGCCCCCCCGTCATTCCAGCCTTTTAGTCCGTCTGCTGCCGTCCTGGAAAGTCACTTCTCGCAACTTCAACTGCTCAACAACTACAATACGTTTCCTTCTTCGACCACTTCATATTTAGAAGCTCTTTGCAGGATTTCTGCACTGCGTTTCCAATTCCGACACACGATCTTCCAACACACGACGACTCTCCATTGTCAGTCTTTCAACGGCAATCAGTCTTCGGCTGTTGTACAACACGCAATAGCTCTCCGCACGACACCGTTACGGACCAACACCTACTTCACCACATTTTCGAGCCTCTCTTCGGAGATCTAATACTTCAAAATTCCGGGACGAACACGCACAGCTAGTTCTTCTAATCCGAACCCGAAACGTCGGAAGATGGTAAAGGAGACAAAGCTTTATGATGAACTCAGCGTCAAGCCGGATGCTTCTCAAGACGAGATCAAGAAGGCATACAGGTAGGTTTCTTTGTCCCCCGACCGCAAGGTGCTCCGAAGACCCGCGCTGCGCTCCTCAGTCGAGGGCTGCTCAGGCGTCCTCTTCTCCTTTGATCTTCATGGCCCTGCTCGTTTCTGTTCCCCCCCTCAGTCAGCACCACCTCACCCCACCTCCCTCGAGGTCGCACTTCCCACAGGTGCCGAGACGAACAACCGAAGCTAACCACGCATCGACACAAACAGGAAAGCTGCCCTGAAATGGCACCCTGACAAGAACAAGGACAACCCCGACGCCGCTGAGAAGTTCAAGGAGTGCTCGCAGGCCTACGAGATCCTCTCCGATCCCGAGAAGCGCAAAGTTTATGATCAGTTCGGCCTCGAGTTCCTCCTGCGGGGAGGCGCTGCCCCACCACCAGAGGGCGCCAACCCCTTCGCCGGCGCCACTGATGGAGGTATGCCCGGCGGTTTCAGTTCCTTTAACTTCGGCGGCATGCCCGCCGGCGGCGGCGGCGGAGCCCGGTCCTTCCACTTCACCACCTCCGGCAATGGAGCCGGCTTCAGCTTCAGCAACCCCGAGAGCATATTCTCCGAATTCATGCGGCAATCAGGCGGCATGGGTGGGGGAGGCGCTCGCGGCGGGGGCGGTGAACCCGATATCGACGATATCTTCTCGGCCTTTGGCGGTGCCGCTGGTGCTCGAGCCTCAACCGGCTCTCGGGGCTCGCGGATGCGGACCTCGTTTGGCGATGACGCGATGCACGGCGGCATGGGCGGAAGGAGCGCCAGGCAACCTACTCCGGAAGTCACGACCGTGGAGCGGCCCCTGGCGGTCTCCCTGGAAGACATGTATAAAGGCGTGACCAAAAAGATGAAGATCAAGCGGAAGATGTTCGACGAGACGGGCAAGCGCACGACGACGGACACGGTCCTTGAGGTTCCGATCAAGCCCGGTCTGAAGAAGGGTAGCAAGATCCGCTTTAAGGGAGTCGGAGACCAGGAGGAAGGAGGACAGCAGGATCTCGTCTTCATCGTGGAAGAGGTGAGTTTACCCGGGTCACAGAGGTTTCGGCCAGATCCAGCAGTTACTAACGACCTGCACAGAAAAAGCACCCTCTCTTCACCCGAGAAGGCGACGACGTTCACTTCAACATCGACCTCGACCTGAAGGAGGCCTTGACGGGGTGGAAGCGCACCATCGTCACCATCGATGGCAAGCAGCTCCCCATCGAAAAGGGCGGTCCGACGCAGCCGGGCTCGACGGAGACCTTCCCCTCCCTGGGAATGCCCATCTCGAAGAAGCCGGGCCAGAGAGGAAACTTTGTCGTCCACTACAACGTCAAATTTCCCACGAGCCTGACAGCGGAACAGAAGCGGAAGCTGAAGGAGATTCTATAAAGCGGTTCTCCGTGCCTCCTAGGACTTACATACATCACCGGACCCGTCCAGTTTGCTCATCTGCTCGTGGCGGGACGTCAGAGGAACACCGTCTCACCGGCTGTGATTACTGCCCATGAGTGGACTGAGACGAGTCTAGCACCTTAGGACGGGACCTCATTCAAACTTCCGCTAGTGCCTAAGGCCACATCAAGGGGTTCACGGTTTGGACCGGGACGTGATGGACTGCGCCGTCTGGGGAAATCAATGCATGGACTATGATACAATCATAAGGCAAGGAGTCGAGGTTGTTTTCAAGCAGCTCTGGGGCCACCAGAAGGGTGGCGGAGGAGAGGGTATGTTACTGGCTAGCAAGAGTGGCTGGTGCCCTTCAGGGCTGCGTCTGGGACGATTGATGATATAGATAGTAATATCGACGAATATAAGTATCCTGACTGCGTGGTCCAGTGAAATCCGTGAAGTTTTCTGGCGGAGAGAGACAGTAAGGGGAGGTCCGCGATGTGAAGTTCGTTCCAGCATTGATTCACAGCCCTCGGCCGGCATTTTCTCAGCCCTCTTCTTTTTTTTTTGGCATGCTGCCCGATGTAAAGAGTCGGATTCTTAACTGTGAGAGGAAGATATTGGATTTGGGCATCGTGAAGTCCTTCAGCAGCGATAACCGCTGGGGAGACAGCTAATCTTGGGTGCAAGACTCGAGTTTCTTATGAAGAACATTCCTCATAGCTCTTTCTGCCCGCCTCTCCTCCCTTGATATTTATGAGCAGGGAAAGCGGTAGCTCGTCAAGATATTATGTATCCATCATACCCCGGGCACCGAGTTGAGCGAGGCCCGGTCTCTAGGAGAGCCTCGTTAAGTTTGCGTCGCGACGGTTCTCTCTTCTGAGCCGAGATCTAACTGGGCAACTCCAGCTTGCCTTACTCCACAAGACATAGCTCGTCTTCCCCAGATGTGCAGTGATATGCCTGCAGGAGCATGTTGGTAATTTGACATGTTTAATGGGCTCAGCGGGAATCAGCACGGAATACGAGTTCGCTCGTTTACGACCGGCCCGGATAGCCACGATCTGGAAAAGAATTCCTCGAACCACCCAACGAGCCAGAAAGTCCCAGTCAACAACAGGTGCTACTATGTAATGAAACAGCGCATTCCACATCTGATTTTGACGATACCCGGATGTCTCTTTGCAAACGTACTGTGCTGTCTTCCAAAACGGCTTTCTAGGTAGCAATCCGTAGGCTCATATATCCCATTATGTGCTATTCTGCTTGTCGCCGCAGCTGTCGATGTCATTGTGCCTTGTGCACGACTTTCCAGAGTAGTGCGCTATTTACACCACCCGACAGACGGCCCGTCTGACGGCCCACCAGCTATGACGTAGATAGAGGGGTTGAGGGGTTGAGTGCCAGGGCGCTCAGGGGCATTCCCTGGCATCCTCCCTCCCGTCTTTTTGCCTTGGGGAAACGGCATAATACACGTGGATTGCAGATGGCCGTTTGCACATGTTAGTGGTTCATAGTAGACGGATCTTGCAATAAATCCGGTGTCTCTTTCCGACGATCACTTCTCTTGCTGTTTCTCTGGTTCTCTTGACTTCCAACTCCCTCCTTTTTACGTGCAACGGGTCCTTCGACTCAGTCCTCTCGCCTCCTCGACGCAACAGCCGCATCCGTGACAGACGAATCCTCACCGCGAAGAGTGGAAAAGTAGCCAAAATGACCAAGGTGTGTCCCCTTCTTCTACCCTCCTTGGTGACACTCCTCTGTCCGTCGCATTGCTGACCCGCCTGCCCACCCCCGCACCGCAGATCACGACTCTCCTCTTCGACTGCGACAACACGCTCGTCCTCTCGGAGGAGCTCGCCTTCGAGGGCTGCGCGGACCTGCTCAACGAGATCTGCCAGCAGCACGGCGTCAAGCTGGACAAGCCCTTCACCGGCGAGACCCTGATCAAGGAGTTCGTGGGCCAGAACTTCCGCGGCATGCTGGCGTCGCTGCAGCAGCGCTACGGCTTCTCCCTGAGCCCCGAGGAGACGGAGGGCTACGTCGTGCGCGAGGAGGACGTCGTCATCGGCAAGCTGCGCGCCGCGCTGCGGCCCTGCCCGGGCGTCGACGCCGAGCTCGAGAAGCTCGCCCAGCACAAGAAGTACCACCTCGCGGTCGTCTCGTCGTCGGCGCTGCGCCGCGTGCGCGCCAGCATCGAGAAGGTCGGGCAGGACCGCTTCTTCGACGGCCAGCACGTCTTCTCGGCGGCCACGAGCCTGCCGGTGCCGACGAGCAAGCCCGACCCGGCCATCTACCTGCACGCCATGCAGGTGCTGGGCAAGACGGCCGCCGAGTGCGTCGCCGTCGAGGACTCCAAGAGCGGGACGCTGAGCGCCACGCGCGCGGGGATCAAGGTCGTCGGCTACGTCGGGCCGTACGAGGAGGACAAGCGGCCCGAGATGGAGAAGGTGCTGCGGGACGCGGGCGCCGTGGTCATTATGAAGGACTGGAGCGAGTTCGAGGCGTGCCTTGACGAGGTTGAGAAGATGGATTAGACAAAACAAGGGGGTAGTAGAGTCGTGGATGTACTTCAGGCAGAAGGTTGCGAAAGGCGAAGGAGAAGAAATGTGAAGTTTCCGTTTCTCAAAAGTTTGCATTCTTCTGATGACAGGGGTATCATTTCATGATTTAAAGACAGAAAGAGCCATGATAGACCCAAGAGACCCATGAAAGTTTTCCAACCTTTCACCTGCGCCAGTCCATGAGAAAGCTGTTCACACTCTGAAGTGTCGTCCTGCTAGGGTTCGCATCGGGCATCGCTGTCATGATGCGGCCCAAGCGAGCCCTGATCACCGTCTTGTTGAAGCTGCCGTCCTCAGGTGGCGTCTTCCTGGGCTGCCCGTCGCCGTCAAGACACCAACAGAGGACGGCCAGCGCCACGCCAGCAGAAATGTCCTTGCCGCTCTCGCACGCTATCAGCACCCGTCTTTGGAGTTGCTCCGCCTGCTGCCCGTCAGTCCCGCCCGCCACTTCTCCTTCCTCTGCGGCGAGGAACTCGCGCACGAAGGAACATATGTGCGGCAGGGCCTGGCGGAGATTCCGGCTGGCCACCTTGTGCTTGCCGATGCCGACCTCAAGGCGCGACGGCTCCTTCACCCACTCCTCCGGCTTCGTAGTCCCTGGCGTGAGCGCCACCGTGCACCATTTCGGCCCCGGTGGCTTCTCCCCACATGTACTCAGGGGGCAGACGAACACTCGCGGCGTCAATTGCTTCCTCGAATCCGCGGAGGTGCCGCCCTCTTTCTGCCCTGCGGACGCGGCCACCAATGTGGCGATAAGCCCCGGAAGTTCTGCCTCTGTGGCAGCCAGTAGCTCCTCGGCGTGTTCCCAGAAGACAGTGGGGGTCAGCCCAAGCGCCCAGTTCTCGGTGTCGTCGCCCGCGCCCTGAATGTAGCCCCCTGCCTCGTCCGCCTCTGCGCCGCCTCCGCTGCCCGCCACGCGCCGTGACGCCGTGCAGCACACTACCGGGTGGTAGTCATCGAAGATGGCGCCGCTCCCGGCGGGGCCGTCCGGGAGCCCCGACTCGGGGGTGACCCAGACGGGCCGCAGGGGCTTTGAGACCTGCGCCCTCAGGGGTTCGAGGTCGAGGCCCAGCTCGGTGAGCGAGGCGACGAAGCCGGGGATCCGGGCAAGCATCTGGCTGCGCTCGGATGCGGAGACTACGTTGGGCGGGACGCACAGGTCGTGGGCGGCCGGGGATGCGGAGGGGAAGAGCACCCGGTTCAGGACGCAGCACCAGATGGGCACCGTCTTGCTCAGGGCATCCGGCATCACTGGGAGACAATGTTAGCTCGGTAATGCGGCCTTCTCAGGTTGGGGTGCACGCTCACGCTTCCCTCGCCTCGTAGAGTCGACGATGATGATTCTACAGACCGTCAGAACAGGCCCTCCGTGACACGCAATATCTGCACAGCAACCAACCCATCATTCTCCCCGATCAGCCGCAGCAGGTGCAGATTGAGCCTCCGCGTGCTGAACTTCCACTGGCCCGTGTGCCCGTCCGTGCTCTTGAAGTACGCCGACGCCGCCTTGAGCGCCGGCTCGACGTACCAGCTGCCGCAGCGCTCGTTGGCGACGAGCGGCCGGCCCGCGTACGCGGCGCGGACCTCCCGCGCGAAGCCGGCGTCGCGCCGGATCGAGCGCAGCCGGTTGGGCACCGACAGGTTGGACCGCCGCAGGTCGCCCAGCAGCTGCGAGAAGCTGGGCTGCGCGGCCGCGCTGGGGAAGATGAGGTCCGAGACGGCGGACATGGTTCCCGCCTTCGGCGTTCCCTTTGGGCGCAGCCCGCGAGGCTGACCAAGGCGGTTTAAAGTCAAGATCAAATAGGTGAAGGAGAGTTATTGAATCAATATGATGACATTTAGCTCACTTTTGTGCCTGATGTGTATGTCGTAAACGATGCTCAGAATATTTCTTTTGACCACCTCCATTTTGCCCCATCGCCGCAGTTAAGTGGACTCTTAAGCAGACTACTTGAAGTATCCTGCGTTTGCAAATGTATTCCGCACCTCATCGTCTACGCCTTTTGGGCGCCCGACTCAATTACCAGAATTCCTTATGTTCCCATTCAGTAATTTCCATTCTCTTCGAACTACTGATTTGTGTCGTCAAACCTGTATTGTATATGGCGGCAACCTCTATGTATCTTGTCTCGAAGACCGAGAACCCCAGTCCTGACTGCAACTGAACCTCAACCAGCATATCTCGCGAACCTCCTTCCCTTCAACTCAGCAGAACAGCATGAAGAGAGAATTGGACCGGACGATGGATACCTACTAGGCTACTATCGGTCGTTCGAGACCTGGTGTTCTACGAAGATCCCATTCCTCCGGTATGTAGGATACGAGGTTTTAGCTGATTTGTCCGTATAGTTTCCTCCCTCTAGTCGTGCAGTATGTCGCACCCTTGGTCAAAGCTGATGTCTTGTCATACCTGAGGCGAGGCAAGGAAGGCAGAGAGCCGATGAGGACTGTGGGTAGCTCTCATTTCTCGGCACGGAGTAACCATCCATGGCCTGGGCCAACATCTGCCCTGGTATGTATTCTCATACTTCACCTTGACGAGCGTCTAGGCTTCTCTCGAGGCTTCTGTCTACGTGGTGTAAGTGGGTTCAACCAATAAACTCCCCAGAGCCTGCCAGGCAGAGACCGATGGTAGTTGTAGCCTCGTCATCACTGTGCACTCCATGCCGTCAGCCGGTTTGGAATTGCTCACTAGGAGCCGGACTGGCGCCGCTGAGGGCAATTGCCATCATGTCGCGACATCTGAGCGACGACTCGGCTACTTCACCGAGCGATGTGCTCACTGGATGACAAGTCAGAGCTGCCTGTCGGGGGCTGCGAGCACTTTGTCCAGCCCGCAGCATACCGAGGCCGTTTCATCCACACTCGCACTTCGGTGAAGCTCTCACCTGTGGTGTTACCCATCAGGCACGCCTTTCGGGCCGTTTCGAGACGTTCCATCAGATGCAGACGGCAATTGCCAGCGCCGTGCAGCTCCGTCACTTACTATGTGCTGGCGCTCGGAGCCGCGGCTTTCCCCCGACACCTGCGATGAACACTGATCGACTTCGGCGGTGGGGACTAAGACCGGAATTTCACTGCTGGTTGTTCCCCCCCGGTCCGTCAAGAGGTTCCATGGCTTGTGGGTGCACGCAACTGCCGGGGTGGGTGAGGGTGGACAGGAGTTTCTACTGGTTACCGGGATCGAGCAGCAGGATCCCGTATCGCAATCAAATCGGTCTGACTAAGACCGATGAGACAAACTATCTTTCTTCGTAGTCCGGGAGCTCGAACCGAGGATTCCGAGAAGAAAAACGAGGACGAAAATAGGCGGCAGAGCTGATAAAGGTAGGTGACGAGATGGACAACCCGCCGGCGACGGATTAGGAAGGTTAGTAGAGAGCCGATAGACTAGCGGCTCACCCTCTTAGTGGCTGCAAGAGCTTCACACTGCTGCTGAGGAGGGGCTGCTGTGCGACTTGTTGACAGGCGCCCTGTCTCTCCGGTGCGTTCTGTGGTCTGCGTTCTGCTAGTCGAACGATGATGTCCCGATGAGGTTCGGCGATCTGCGGAGGTGCCCTCAAGATCCCTGGCGACCCACAGCGGCGGCTCCGGGCGCTAAGCCCGATTTTAGTGGAGGGAGCCAGCACTGGCCCCAGCGTGGCCCAGCACACACAGCCCCCCGGGCGGGGGAGTCGGACAGGGGTTGTCGAATGGAACAAATGGAAGAGACCATTGCAACGTGACGCCCGGCATCGCGGGGGTTGGTGGTGTCGTTGCTCCTCCAGGCTCCAGTCCCGGTGTCAAGTCCCCTCACCGCTTGATCACGTAAAGGAGGGTGGGAGGGTGTCTGTCACGATGTGGTCGCTCTTGGTCGAGGATGGCGGGGAGAGCGCAAGACAGCGTGCCGATGTACCAATAAGCCGGCTCCAGGTCTGTCGGGTTGAGCTCATCAGACTGGATTATTCAGGACATACGCACTACATTGGTCGAAGATCGTGGCGCAGCCTTTCTTCTAGAAGTATTCGAGGGAGTCCACAAGGGTGCCTAGACTAGCGTGCATGGGCGTTGAGATGGATTGCTTGCTGCATCACAGGTCTTCAGAGACTGCAGTTGCTATTCGGTATCGCTCATCTAAGGCTGCCTGGGAGGCCCCGGGGGATGTAGCGAGGCATCTGGAATCTTGAGAGACACCAACTGAACTGGATGACACCCCGTGCTACTTGCCGTGATTGAGCTGCTTTCTCCCGTCCCGGTTCACAAGCAGAAGAGGATGCCTGGTCCTGGTTCACTGGGCAATCAATACATTTGCGGTCGGCGCCCCAGGAAAGATCCGAGATCAAGCAGGCTTGTGCTCTCTCCCGATTCCATATTTAGAAGATAGGAAGGTAATTTAGGCATACCATCCAATCTATCGAGTCCAGTTTCGAAAGTTTGAAACATCAAGCGAGTCGGCGGAATATGGCTCCGTTGTGTTCTGTTTACCAGATTGGGGCAACCCGACGACGACCGGGCCACGGGCAAAAAGGGGTCAGGGAGGTTTAGGGTGAAGCCACACGCTCTGATTGGATGCAGAGCGGTTGGGACAGGCCCAGGGACTCGGCATGATCTGCCACCTTCGGTGCAGACCGCAGGACGACCCTGTCGCGAATCATAGACACTGAATGGGTCTGCGATAGGGCTGACGGCGAGCCCCAGTCGTAGCGAGGAGGGGAAGGTGGTCCCAGTGGTCTCAGTGCATGACGACGTGGGCCGACCGAGCGGATCATGAGGGTTGCGGAAGGGGATAGGGAGGCCGCGCTTGGCTGGGAGACGGCCATGTCACTCGTCCCAGCTCAGAACGAATATGCAGCATCGTGCGCCGGCGAGTTCTCCATTGGCTATTCAGAGGAGCGGAGGCGGGGACGGTCGGCGTCGAAGGATCACAATCCTGCACCGTCGTAGGGCTGAGATGGAGGGTGAGTCCATCCTGCAAGAGATTCCCGGGACGCCCTCGGGCAGATCATGCCTTCTTCGCCATGATAATTCGCTGTCCGTTGAACATGGTAGTTGAATTGTAAAGTCAACGGAAGCGGGCCGTCTAGGACCACAACGGGCCTGCCGGGTTTCAGGGGTGTCATGGAGGAAGTGATGCCCTCGAGTGATTGGAGAGACCCAGAGGCGTGGGACTTGTGATTCATACAGGCTCATGAGTGACAAGTGTCATCACATTCTAGAAGGTGGTCTGGCTCATCGCAAGTGACTCTGGCCCGGGAATGATTGCTCATCAGTGAATCCAGGATGATACACGACAAGAAGAGGACGAAGATCGTAAAGGAATTGTAACCGGGCGGAAGACGGCAGAGATCAACGGCTTGACAGACGGCAGACAGTGAGGCGGCGCGATATGCAGTCAATCTCGCCGGCATCCTTCTTGTCCTTCAGGGAGGCTCCGTCATGGCTGCGTATGGCTGCATTCCTTGCCCTCGCCCCCTCTCCTTCTCTTCCTTCTCCGCTCTTTCGTCTCATCTGCTTGCTCGCTCTGCGTCGACAGCAACAGTCCTTGAGTCCTCCTCACCGACGATCGGCAGGACAGACGCACGATGAGACACGAGGTACCGCACCGTATCTGATGCGATGGGAGCAAGTGCGAGTGCGAATGAGAATGCTGTCAGTGACATCCATCGCCGAGTAGCCTTTGCAGCTTAAGTGGGTGGCTGCTCTTAGTGTGCCCCGAGCACTCAAGCCACCCTCGGCGCAGCCCCACCATGGACACTAGGGTACCCGCGGGCTGTAGGCACCATATAGGGGGTACAAGACAGAACCCCAACTTGGCCCATATTCCACGCAGGGAGGGGCAGAGAGCGAACAGCATGACTGCGACGTTTGATGTCGGCGTGCAGGAGAATGCAGGCGAGACGGGCGCAGCAGCTACCTGGAGTGGCATTCTCTCTGTCTTGCCTGTCTGTTGAGGCGACGAGAGCTCGGCACGTGGAGCTTTCACCTCGGCCGGTTGAGAGGGCGGTGGTCAGCCGCCCGCCCAGCACAGCCTGCTCTCAGTCTCTCCGCTTGTGCATGGCGTCCTCTAGATAGTTGCGCCAACGGAGTCCTATCCGCTTGGCTTGCGAGCAGAATGTCTCTTGTGGGTTTGGAGACGGCGAGAGTACGGGGTCGCGGCTTTCAGTCGGTACCTTGACAGGAACGCAGAGGTGGGCGGGGAGACAAGGAAATGGGCGGTCTTTCTTCCCATCCTCCTTGTCGTCTGCTGCCTTCCGGCCGTCGTGAAACCCTCCTCGATGCACTTGCCGCAAGGTATAGATGCAATGTGCGGTACCTCGTGAGGTACAGCAGGTACCGGCTAATGATGATGTCTGCCCGCAGTTGGAGGGCATGAGCACATCGCCCTACATATGTCTCCCAGGTATCGCAGGCGTCTCTCGTACAAGAGGCACATGCTACCTACGTAAAGGGATACGCAAGTCTTTCTGGCTTTTCTTGCATTTATATATACCTTACTTGCTTTACCTTGTCTATCCAAGGTATGTGCGATGCGTAGCGTAAGTCGCGTATGTCCTACGAAGCCAAAGTCCTGCCTGGATTCTGTCCTGTCGTTGCGAATAATAAAGAAGCGACATTTTGCGGGCTTGTTTCTCCCCGTCACAAGCTCCGTTTTCTCTCTTGCGCGCGCCCACTTGGTCTTTCTCTGGCTGCGGCTTAGCCCTGCCAAGCATCATCTACGGAGCAAACTAAACATCGGCCCGCGCCAAGCATCGTGAGGGAACCGAAGGACAAGCGGCACGTCTTGACCTCCGACTTCTCTCCCTCCCGCACCCCTGTCCACACTCCCTCCTGTCTTCCACCTGCTCCAAGACAGTCTACACCACAAAGGACTAGCTCTTATCAAGACCACGGCCATATCTACACCGGCCTCCCCGGCGGGGTCTAACAGCAAGCACCACAGTCTTCTCCCTCCTCTTTAGTCTTTGTCTTTGCCCGATATCCGACTCTGCAAAGCCTGGGGCTGCTGCTCTTATATTATTCCCCCCGACGGCTGGTCTGCGAGGAAGAGGAAGAGCCGGTCAGGGATAACTAGCTCGGGCGACGCCATCTCATTAATCTCTCCACCAACATCCACATCACAACGCCGCAATATCTCCATCCCCCTAAACCCGCATTGGACCGGGTCTCGGTGGGCGTGCTAGCCGTGCTAGCCTAGACCCTCTCGCAGTTCTTCACTCGACAAAACTGCCGGTTAATAGTGTTTCGTCACTTGCAGTGGGCCTGGTGTGCTCTGCATCAAAAAGTCCACTTGCGCTGCACATCACACTCCGGCTCCGCCACCGCGAAAGCAAACGAAAACGGCTCTCTCTGCTCTGCTTCCTCGGCTGATCATCGTGCGTGGAACACGGCTGGCACGGCGGATACATAACACCTTTCTTCGTTACAATCCTACCCTGCCAGCAAAGCAACCACCGCTGGCTCCTGTGTCACCCGAAAGGAGGAGCAGAACGCTGGGTTAGGTAGTGGAGTTGTTCTACTTTTCTGAAAGTCGGGGAAGCCTGCCGCATAGTTGCCTTTGCGAACCATTACTGAATCTCAAGAGGTGTGTGGTTCCCCCTGTTCTCCGAGACCAGCCGCCTGTTGGTGCGAGCTTCCCCTAACAATTCACAAAGGGACCCCAACGGGCTTACCTCACCACGTTAACCTCGTAGTAAAGGCCTGGAATCTCGTCAAAGGCGCATCGCATCGTCCACCATTTCCCCCCCGCCGATCCCATAGAGACAAGGGAGTCTGCTTGCGCCTCGGCCACACCCGACGTCGCGAGGTGCAGTCGGGTCTCTGCGAGTGCCATGAATGCCCATGGCAATTGGTGGCCCTGTAAGACTGCCTCCGCAAGCAAATAAGCGCGAAACCCCGTCCCGCCGACATGTCCCCTGAGGGACACCAGCCCAGAGGGCCACCTTCGCCGACTCCGTCTTCCGCAACCATGTCCTCCTCTGGTGATTCGGCACAGAAGCCCAAGAGGGCGCGAACGAGCAAGCCAAAGGTCAAGACGGGATGCAACAACTGCAAGTAAGTCTCCCACCTCTTGGGTTTGCTTGTAATGGCGTCTTGTTGCGACAGGTGCTGACCAATTCTTCTCTTCGTGTCTACAGGCAGCGAAGGATCAAATGCGACGAGAAGCGCCCTTCCTGCACCCAATGTGTCCGCTCCAAGAAGATTTGCGCCGGCTATCCGCCTCCCCCACGCAGCGCGCGCCCTCATGAGGTACTCCGAATAGCGCCGAGGCCATCACAAGACACCGGAGCTCCATCCGCAGCGAGTACACCAGCTCTCCAGCCTGTGCAACCGGTGCAACTCGCTCCTTCTCGGCGCGTCACGAAATATCAGCGCCGAAATACGCCTCCTCAGACTCCGGTTACACAGCATAGCGTGATGACACTCTACAGGCCTTCGTCCTTGCCTTTCAGCGAACATGAAGGTCTCTACTTCCAGCTCTTCCAGACGCACACGGCGAGCGAGCTATCAGGGTACTTTGACTCTGTCTTCTGGTCGCGGACTGTCTTGCAGGAGTGCCACTCAGAGGCGGCTATCCGGCATGCCGTCGTTGCGCTAGGCGCTCTGTACAAGACGTTGGAGAAGACCTCCGAGTCTCCTCCGGGCTCGCCGTGCGACCAAGTCGAGCAGCCCATTGACAATGCCTTTCGGCATTGGGAGGTCGCCATCAAACAGTACTCAAACGCCTGCAACGCGCTGGTCTCAGTGGGTGGCCAGGACTCAAGATCCAACAGAACTAGGCTTATGGCTAGCGTGCTTCTAGCATGCTTCGACTCCTTCATTGGTGATCACAAGCAAGCCATTGTCCAGATTCAGAACGGCTTAGCTCTTCTGGAGCAGCTCCGCGCCCAGCGGCGGCGCGCCTTCCTGCCTAAGCCTGAGGAGCCGGTCGAAGATGAGCTTATCCAGATGTTTACCCGTCTGGCTATACAAGCCAAGTCCTATGACATGGCGTTCCATTTCCCCAAGCCCTATGTAATCCGATTAATACCGCCCTCTTCCGATCCGTCCTCCCCACCTTCGGACGGAGGCTCCCCGGTGTCAACGCACCAAGACCCGATTCCCGAGAGGTTCCCATCCCTCCTGGAGGCCCGTCTGGCCTGGGACACACTATGCGAGAGGATATTCCGATTCACTGAGACACTCTTTTCGTATGCTAGTGCCAATGGGCCGATGGGCGTATTGCCGGCTTCTTTAAGACAGTATGGACTTGGCTTCAAGAGTCAAATTCAGGCGTGGTCGGACGCTTTCGACCATATTCTGGCGTCCAGAACGGCGCCAGGCGTCAGCAGTCAGGAGAAGTCGGGCATCGCAGTGCTGAAAATGTTTCAGATCATGGGGCAGATCCTCTTCCTGATGACGTTCAGCGACACTGAGATGCAGTTCGACGTCTTCCAGCCACAGTTTAAGGCTATTGTCGAACTCGCTCTCGAAGTGGTCGGCGATGAAGAGAGACGAGCTGCGGAAAAGCGGTGTCCGGATCCTCGGATGTGCCAACACCACAGGCGGCATGCGACTGATATATTCGGCGGCCACGAGTACACGGCCAGCCATATCAAGCCTAGTTTCAGCGCTGACCTAGGCATCGTCCCACCTCTATATGTCGTCGCAACAAAGTGCAGGAATCCTCTGATCCGGAGACAGGCGATTCAGCTCCTCCGGAGCAGTTCCCGGAGAGAAGGCATGTGGGACAGCGAGCTGACCTCTCGAATCGGCATGTGGATCCTAGACATTGAAGAAGGGGACGACCTCCTTCAGACTGCTGGTGAAAGCCCGAAAGATGTGAAATCGGCACGACCTTCCACCAGCGGCAGCTCCCCAAGACCGAGGCAAAGCCCGGGCGCCATGGAATTCGGGGAGATCCCCGTCGGCCCCGGCGGAAACGCAAGATGGGACCCCCGGAGGGAGAGCCAAGTACCGAATATTGTGAGACCACTGCAGACGGCGATTACTGAGGAGAGACGTGTGATGGTAAGGGCGGCAGAATTTGATCTGCGGGAGCACACGGCAACCCTGCAATGCGGCAGTCGAGGACTGCCTACGGGGAGCCCGGATCTTAAAACGCGCGTCACGAGAATCACGTGGTGATCATCCATCCTCCTGATGGTGGCCCTCGGGCTGATCTTTCCTTTTTCTTTGGCTCTTGCCTTGATATACCCTGATGCATTGAACGGCTGCGATGTTAGGATGTTGACGACCTGTTCATGAAGTGATGGACAATATGGGAACAACGTCTTGGAAATCTGATTTTTTTTTTCTTCTTCTTCTTTTCCTTCCCCATTGGCGAGCACGACTCTTGTTGGCTGGCCTGACCGAGGGACGTCGGCCGCCGTGGGAGGGCTGGGCCGGCTTTGGACCTTTCTCTGGCAGGGAGCGTTCAGGCATTCGTTTCTATTTGATGTTACTTTTGCATCGGAGGAGTTCGTGTGTACAGAAAAGGCATAACCTCGTCACTCTCCCTACGAAGACAGGCAATGTTCCGGACCCTGCGCGAGCAGGATGCTATAGTTGCTAGTGCTAGTTTCTACTTGAGATAGAATATGAACAACTGTTCGTCCTGGCAAGCAGATTCCGGAGAAAGGAATAGTGAACAGTGGCATATGGTGCATTCAAACGAACAGACAAGAGGATAGCCCTCATATCGCCTGTAGGCCAGTCGGAGGGCTACCCCCAAAACCTTGCTTTATTTCATAGGATCCTCGATTACCAGAGACATGTGAACTTGCGTGCGAGGCACTTCAGCATCTTGCTATAAGACGCGACGAGTCCTCGCGTTTCGGATGAAAGTGATAGTGGAGGTTGAGGCAACAGTTGCCAACTCAACCTCAACCACGATCGATGGGCTATACACGCGCACCAAGCACCGACAATCGGCATTATTAAGGTATTAATAGATAGGTAGATGATATCTAAGAGCCTCCTACTTTGTACCATCCTCTTACATGGCGCCGAACCCCCCCGTTTTTACAAGGCCGTCTACAACTCCGGCTCATAAACATAGAGCGTCGAGTTCCTCTCGTCGGGCAGGAAGTACAGCCTCACCCTCCCGTCCACGACCGCGACGTCCATGGGGTTCTTGGTCACCAGGTTGCCCGCCCCGCTCACCATCGTCAGCGGCACCTCCCACAGCGGCACCATGGTGCGGACGTCCACGATGGCCAGCCCGCCGATGCTGGTGTTGTACAGGCTCGCGATCCCGCTGCACAGCATGACGCTCCGCCAGTCGTACGCGGCGCTGGCCCCCAGGTACTTGCAGTCCTGGTAGTCGGACCACGAGCTAGGGTTGTTCACCACGGCCTGCGGCGCCGAGAACTCCGGGGCGGGCGCGTACCGGTACCGCAGGTCGAAGGTGGACGCCGCGCGGCTGCCCCAGTTGAGCGCGACCAGCCGGCCCGACGCGACGTCGTGCACCACGCCGCCCAGGTGGTCCGCGGCGCGCAGGACCGTCTCGGGCTCGAGGGTCGCCGGGTCGACGCGGACGAGCTGCGCGGTGGTGTTGGGCCGGTACTGCGCGACCGCCGCCCAGATGTGCTCGCCGTCGTAGTCGAGCCCGCCGTTGTGGTACTCCTCCGCGCCGGCGCGCGTGAGCGTCGCGTCCGCCACGCGGCGGCCGCCGCCGTCGAAGACGATCAGGTGCGCGAACCCGGCGCCGGCGGTGCGGTCCGTGCCGTTGACGTAGGTCCCGTTGGAGAAGTACTTCTTGGTGGGCACGGTGTACTCGCCCGCCGAGACGACGTACCGGTCGGGCCCGAGGCGGAGGATGCCCTCGGGCTCGAAGGTGTCGCCCTCGAAGGGGACGCTGTCGACGAGGGTCCAGGCCGTGGAGCGGGTGACCTGCGTGAGCTGGCGGATGATCTCGGCGCCGGCGGAGGAGGAGCCCGGGGGAGGGAGCGGGGAGGGCGCCAGGGTGGCGTTGGGCTGGTAGATGGTTATGTTGAGGGCGGAGGACAGCTGTGCGCAGGCGACCTGCACGGCGGCGCCGGCGCAGAGGAGGCGGGCGAGGCGGGAGGAGAGGGAGGAGGGCATCGTGTCGGGTGGTGGGGAGATGAAGGAGGAGGCGGAGGCGGAGGAGGGAGGAGACGGGCTGGAGGAGAGCAGAGCCTGGTTGCAGAGGTTTTGGTAGCCCGAGGACACGGCGAGGAGGGTCTGCGTGATGCGACTGAAGCCGGCGGACAGCAGCATCGTCTTGCGATGACGGTCACCGCCCTTATGTACCTAGAGATTGGGCGGCGGGCGTGGGGCAGGTGCCCGCCTGCCCGGGTTCCAATGGGTGAAGCTGTTTCTTGCTACCTTGCGAGGATGCTACGCCGAGGTGGCCGGGATCTGGGACGAGAGCAGCCGAGCACTTGCTTGGCTGGGCTGGCTGGCTACCTCGTGCCCGGCTGGGAGATTCGCGAGTGACGGAACCGCTGCTCACGTTCCTGAGGGGCTTGTGGTGATTCGACGCCGGCCCCCGCGCAGCTTATGCAGGCTTGACAGGGCCGCACTGGCTTCGAGGGTTGTTTCTGGAATAGTTGCAAGGATTGGAAGGCTGGCAGCTTGGTTGACCCCACATCAATCCGCTGTGGCTCAGGGACAGGGACGGGGAATCTGAAGGTGTGAAGTGATGCAATGACGGAAATCGGGCGTCGGGGTTTCCGGGGGGGTTTTCGGTGCACGTGGGCCGAGACACGCCGGCCGTCTTCCCGAGACCACCGGACGACTCTTCACCATTTGAGTGTCATTCAACTGCTGCGAAGAGGAATAAAGCGCTACCTAAGTAACTCGTCGCATCCTCCCACCCTGCTTAGTCTTGTTCGTGTCTCGTCTGGGGGCAGGCTTTCGGCCTCAACGTGTCGTGGGCACTTTATCTGGTGCATTCCGGCGAGGCGGGAACGCTTCGCGAAGAGATTGCCCGGCTTGGTACGGGGTGGAGTCGAAGTATCTTCGAGTCTTGACAGCGACAGCCGCCAGAATAGCCACCGTCACCGCTTTCTGTACTCGGCAGCAGAAGGCACCCACAGTCTTCTAAAACGGGTACCTGTGAGGATCTGTATTGCAGACGCAGTAGCCCCTGAGACATCTCCAACAAAAACCGGTGCCGCATCGGCCTGGTGATACCCAGCCCTGTCAGTGGCGCTCTGATACGGAGGAGAGAAGAATCCGGGTCAAAGAGCAGTCACACTTACATCTCATGTACATGCATCCGCCGACCCTCTGGATAGGAGCCTGGCACTTGGGGCAGTTCTTTGAATGTAACTTCAGCCAATGCTGCGTCTTGGCGGACTCGGCAACACGCTGACGGGCATACTCTCTGCAGCTCAGACCCTCGTGCCATGGGACCTGGTGGGCAAAACACATCTTGAAACCACACTCGCTGCATGCGATGGTCTTGTTCTTCCTGTTCTTGGGGATGTCCCAGACCTGGCCGTTGTCGCACGAGTCGCCGAGGCACCATCGGAAGTTGGGCTTGTCACTGATAGACTTGATACGTAGATACCGTTCGTACCTACTAGTCGGTGAATATTACTGTCCTAGTGAAATCGCGGGACAAGGAGGGAGTGGTACTTCTCGACAGTCTCCCTGCGGGCATACAGGCGGATCTCCTCGTGAGACAAGACCTTCTCGCACCCGGGGGTAGGACAAGACACCTTATCGCAGGCGTTCCTGCCCAACGTCTCCAGCGAGGTCGCAAGATGCGTAGCGAGGCACTCGCCACAACAGTCTATGTCGTGGCCACATTGCTCGGCCAGCTTCATTGGGAAGACGAGGACTTTCCACATCCACTCGCCGCTGAACCCTTTGCAGGTCTGCTTCCAGTCGCGAAGAGATCTGTACTGGATATCATGGAACTCTTCCGAACAGACAGAACACGTCCGCGGTTCCTGCTGCCGCTGTATTAAACTGGTGAAGACCGGGATCCTGATGGTTGATCCTTTGTCGTCAAGGCCGAGCATCTCGACCGTCCCTGGGACGAGGCCTCCACCATCGACTTCTAGAGGATTGAACGACGGATGGAAGAATGTCCGCATGCATTTGCGCGCAATCAGCCGGGCGTGCAGGGCAGCCGCCTTCTCTAGGGCGCGAGGTGTTGGCTGCGGGCGCAGAGCTTGCAGGGTCAACCGGAGCGTTCTGGCTCGCTCATACCTAACATTGCTTGTTGGCCTGCCTTCGACTACGGAAGAGTTAGACAGAATGAGGCAGGTGTCACTTACGTCGCCATATGGGTGCCGGCGTCCTTGCTACCGAGTTCCCTGAGGAGACTCTTTAAGGCCTCGGCATGTGGAACAGGGAGATGCTCCTTGCATCCCTCGATGGGGCATTTCAGCCAAACCTGGACGTCCAAGTCGTGCCACCAGCCGTTGTGTAGCGAGTCGACCACTGCGCTGAGCAGACAGCTCGAGCAGATCGATTTACCACAGCAGGTGGTCCGCTCAATGGTCTTGGGGAACTCGGAGACTCTCACGTTCTCAGAAGGAGCGTCAGCGGAGGGTGCGAACTTGGGTGCCTTGCAGATTTCGCAGACTGCTATATCGAGGAAGCGGTAAGTCTCGGTGCCTCTCCTAGTCCTGCCCATGCTCTTAATGAACCGTCCCACATTCTCACTCGAAAGCGGTATGTCTAGAGATTCATGGCCCAGCTGCTGGAGAGTGCAGGTCTGGAGGAATGCCTTGGCGTCCGGTACTTCCTGCCCGTCATCCTTCGTTTGACGGTCGGCCATTATCTTCAGTAGGAGGATCATTCTGGGTGTCAGCCCCTTTCCTAAGAAGGGGACAAGCAAATTCTCCAGCCCGTCCATGGCGACTGTGCTTCGTATCCTGTTATCGTGTTGGCAGCCTCTTCTTTTCCTTGGCAATGAGTTGATACTTTGTCAGGCTGGTCTGCTCTTTATAGACTGCTATTCCGTTGTGAGTGTCGATGAGTTAGCTTTTTATCATAAAAGGCTCCTGGGCGCCATCGCCCAAAGTTTGGGTGAAGGCTTCGTTTGCGAAACCTTCCTCTACCTTCCCAAACCTTGTCGTTCTACTTTCGGCACGCTCTACTCCTTGTTGTTGTCTGTTTTGTCTTTGCTCTGGGAGGCTCTTTCCCAATAGAACCACCGTCTCGATGGATTTTATTAAAAAGCTCAACCCTCGGAGGCACGGCCACCGGTTCGTCTATCCTCGTTCCTTCTCCCATATCTCTCTTCCATCCCAGCGAGATCTACAACTTGGTAAGGTGCCAGGTCAACAGAACATGCTTTTGAGTGCGCTGATGATGGCACCCTCCTGGTATATAATAAGGGGGACGACACGTGCCAACTTTGCCCAGGGGTTGCTATACTTCGTCCATGATTCTAGAGAGTCAGTTCTCCAGATCTGACATGTCTTTAAGATTATACCTCCCTAGAGGTCGGAGCTTCCTAGGAACTTAAATCAACTTCCTAGGATCCGCCTCACAATTATGAGAATGATGGGGGCCATCTCATGGCCTGTGCAATTTTTGTATGTGTTGTCCACAGGGACAGTCTAGGAAGTGGCAAGCTTCTTGGCTTTCACGATTGTCAGGGATCCACTGTAGGTACACGAAGGAGTCCTGACAGGACAATTGGAATACAATGTGCTGCTCTAGAAAGCCTTGGTCCACGTTCTTTCAAGACATACTCCGTGCATAGGCATCCTTGCCGACTGATACGATCCCCTCTTGTGGTGCCAGCTTCGATAAACCGGTGACAATTGGACCGTTTGAGAGCCTTCGACGGGGGTGACGCAACATTCTGCACTCCACAGAGGGACTGCAACTGACGATCAGCATCCCCATCGAGGGAAAGGAATCGGCTCAACAGGGAAAGGCTCTACATGCATTAACTACGCGAAGAAATGACCATCATCGAGCCGTAGTCCAGTGTAAATCCAACCGTGGGAGGAGATGATGCAATCAAGCTTAAAGGCAAGGCAAACAGAAAAGGGTAGTTCGGCTGGTTGGCTGTGAAGAGGATCCTGACAGTCGAGGAAGCACACACACGTCGTCTGGCCCAAATGCATAGCTAAGACAAGGAGGCAATGCTTGCCTAGGGAGGCCGTGTACTCGCGATGGCTCAGCACGGAGGTGACGATGCTGACTAGGGAGTGCCAGCCGCAATGGAGGGTGAGTGACGTCGGTTCGTTTGATTAGGTACTCGCCGCAGTAATATGACTACACGATCCGATCGTTGAGTGGGTGACTCAGGTGGGGAGGGTAGGGTAGCCACGATGCAATCCGACATGTGGTCTACGGGATTTGTTCCCTTGGCACCAACGCTTCATACAGAGGAGATTGATTCATCCGCCTGAACCGAGAGAGCGGGACAGCAGAGTGTCTGCGTAGCATCCATCAAACTAGGACAACCCGCCTATTTCCTAAATCTAGGTGCCTTCGCTGTTCTAACGAGCCCAGACGCACAAAGGTGAGATACCATGGCGGCAGAGTCGGGGAGTGTCCAGCGTTCGATTGAGCGGTTAGTTGCACGTTACTCGTGGAGTGTTGGCCATGTCTTGGGTGTCTTGTTCCTTACAACGGCTTCTCCGTCAAGAGGGTGCTGGGATGGAGATCCGGTTGCGCCAGCCGAGTGTTAGTCCACGGAGGCGGCGATCTGCACGGCTGGCCACGTTGGGTGTTTGCACAACGACCGAGATCATCGGTTAGCGTAGGGGGGGCACGATCTGGAGGCAGTCCTCCTCTGATTTTGGCGACCCTGAAATAAGCTCTAGCGGAAGAATCGCTGTGATATCACCAACGCAGTATGGCTCGAGTCTTGCGTGAGGCAAGGGAGGAAAGGTCGATTTGTAGTTGGTACCACAAGCGCCAGGCGAGCCAAACGCCTCTCTGGAGTGAACTATGACCTCAGTGCAACCTACCTCCTCCGAATGACGTGTGGGTGCTTGAGAAATTGTATCCGTGCGCTCCAGATTCGTTGAAGGCTATTGAGCCCTTTGAATGACGTCCGGTCCCGGGGTTAATGCTGGCTCCCACTGGCCCCCGAGGAGGTAAGGCAAGGGAAGAAAAGAGGTACGGTAGCTTCCAATGCTCTTTACCTCTTGACACAGAACCGAAGAAAGGGGCCGAGCTCAGATCCTATCGCACAAAATCACTGTGGCCAACTTGTCTCCGCCTCTGGGAGTCGTCCACTAGTCATCCTCCGATCTATGGGGTCTTCTGATGGGCGCGACAATCGGAACTGCTTCGGGGCAAACGGTGAGTTGGATCATGAAGGTGATCATCGCGAGGGCAAACCCAAACGGCATATTCAGCTTCTTGAAAGTGGCCATGGGCCATCAGTGAGCTCTGACAAGGGGCCTGGGATCAGATCATCCTTTTCCATCCGCCTCCTACGTTGAGGTGTAGTTGCCCGGTCGCTAAGCGAGCGCTTGAGATCACCTCTGGCGCCTTCGCTCCCGATCAGTCTGCCATGATCTCCGCTGATGTAGGGGCATCAGAGGGGATAATGATCGCGAACCGCTTTAGAAAACTCTAGACCCGTGGCGAGTACGTCAAATCTGCAAGCCAACATACAGGGGCGACAAGGGAGCTATAAGGTGAACGAGGGACTGTACGGACAGCAGAGTACCGTAGAGAAGGTAGATGGTGGGGGCGTTTAGACTAGAAGTAGAACCGGCACATCTCGAGGCATGTGCGCGTCTTTGTTCTTCGTTCTTCGTGGAATGACAGCTGCAGAGAGAGGTGTTACGGCGAGGGTTGCCGGCGTCAAGACTGCAGGAGCCTCGTGTTAGAGTTGTGGTTGCTATTCACACTAGACACACTAGAGGCGACTAGGTACTTTGGGTTATGCGGGGAAGAGTAGGGCGGATCGAGGTACCTTGCCTCTCCATTTTAGCTTCTGCTCAGCGCGACAATGGACGAGACGCTATTCCGTTCTGGGTGATTCACAGGGGCACGGCAGCCGCCGTAAACTCTTTGGGGCCCTTATGATGTCACCCATTACGGCCCACATTAACCAGTGGCGTGCAGACTGACCTCACTCCGTCACTGAGCTTTGCCCTCCTCCATCAACGACAATTTGCAGGGAACCGGCAAACGGAGCCTCCACCGTCATCAGAGGATGCCCGTCGATGGAACCCTTGCCCCCCTTGACGTCTGTCCGTTTGCGTAGGTACCAATTACGCTCATGGAAGTACCTCGCAAACTGGGAATAATGTGGTTTCTGGAACCCGCCTGCGCAGTCGCGAGTCTGCCAGTCTGCTCTAGCAATGGCTTCGGCCCCGGGGCGTCTCAATTCCAGCCTCGCCGGCCCCGATAGCACGACGGGATCCCTGTTCTGGGAAGTTGCTTACTCGGAGGGCTTGGGAATGCCTTCATAATGACGGAAGAAACGGGCCAAGATGCATTCGGCCGTGCAGAACTATCTGCCAACCGGCCAAGTTGCGTGCTGCAGCCTGCAGCAGCAAGTTGGCGCGGCATGTGCGAGCCTTGCAAGAGGATCCTGGCTTAGACGGTCGGAAGGAGCACCGGCAGCGTCTCCGCCACGCTTCCAAGCACCGAGACAAGCAAATGAGCCTTGGAGTACGGAACTATCATGGGTTGTACAGTTACTCTGCATCTTGGTGCACAGATTATCCAGCCGACAACGACGGTGCGCCTGGGTCAACCAATGACATCATGCTAAAACGCTCATCACCGGCGTGGTGTGTCGATCTCGAGGTGCCTCGAGCGAGATACTTGCCCAATGGGGACCGGAACGGGAGTGGGAACGGTCTACAGTCTCTGCCTGTTCCCAAAATCGTGCCCGAGGTCTCATGGTCACTGGCTTCCCCATTTTCTAGAATGCCCCGTGATGATGTCCGTATCTGGCGGTTGGCGAGCCTTTCTCTGGACGTGACGGAATGCCCCTTCTTTCTCTATTCGCGCCGTGGCCAATGGAATGACATCGACGGTGACTCCAGGCTTGTCACTGATCTGCAGGGTCTTTCCTCTTCTCGCTACCGTCTCCTCTCGGTACCCTCCATCATTCCTTGTACCCTACATCAGACCCCTCCACTATGATATAGTTTCCTTACTTCTGCGACGTCCCCTGGGCCCGTCACACAGGCGCTGCCCAGATACCGTCCGCTGAAGCGTCAGACGGGCTTCGGCTACCATACCCCAAACCTCGCCTGGTGGCGATGAATCCTCCAATAGAGCCATTGGCCGACCGGATGCTCACTTACGCCATATCGTGCAGCCAGCTGGTGGGATACGGCTCCCAAAGGGGCTTCACGACTGTCGATCTCGAGCTAAAGCTTGACGGTACGTGCAGGCCTGGGTAGCAGTACATGGCGGACCTGGACATCAGCGGCCGAGAGGAGGGGGAACTGGGAAAGTTGGGTCAGAGGACTGGGAGAACTGGAGAACGGCTCACTCAACCCTCCGTCCTGTCCTGGCCCCACAACATGACCCAGGGGCTCGCTCCCCCGTTTGCCTTCCTTCTTTGCGGTAATGTAAACCACCTGGTCACGTTTATAAACCCTCCGAGGTCCCCGGAAGGCCTTTCCTGCTATATCCCAAGACCGCACTGAAGGCACACGACCCATCAACGCTGTACCCACACATAGCCCAACGGAGACTACACTTCTCTCTAATCCAGCATAACTCCAAGACTATTCTTCCATCTAATATCAGGCCTCGCTTCCAATCATCACCCATGCCTGCCACGATGTCTTCACCACAACAGTCCTATTCGGTGTCCATCCCGATCTCTCCTCCTCCGCCTCGAGACATCGGCAGCTACTCTCGATTCATGCACCAGCACACGAAGAGACTGATGGAACAAGCTTCCCGGTCGTCGGATCGGCGGTCACGGAGTCACCACGACGGTCCTACTGCTATGCCTGGCGGAGTCTCAGATCATCGATCATCACGATCAAGTCCCAGCCCGTACAGCATGCAGTCATGAGATGAGAGCGATATCCACGTATTCAACCAGAGACAACCGCCTGAAGAGACTGCTCGAGGCTTCGATGGGCCCGCTGTGCTTGGAGCGACGCCTGGAGTGGGTGTCAATATTGGGAACACCCCGCCGGCGTCCCTTTGAGACCCTGGCCTTTCCCTTCCGGAGACCACACGAGGAGATGCTTCATTAGCAAACGAGCAACGACGAGTTCAGTGATGCTGGCGTGTGCCCATGCGATTTCTAAACGATGCAGGGTAGCCAGCCTGGGGAAGCTTGCATTTAACTGTTGTACATGGAGTCAGGTGTAGCGGATTTTGTGAATATGGGATACAAGCAATACGGCATGGCATAGTCGTGGACTTCACTGTGCTTGGGATATTGTTCCTTGTAGAAACGCGGTCATGAAAGCAACATTTTGGCTCGCACGATAACGCTCATGAATTACGATGCATAGGCAAAAGAATACAAACACTTCTGCCTCGTACACACCTCACATGAAATGGTGCCGCGAATTGTGATACTTGTTCAATGCAACAATGTCTGTCCACAGCTGTGCTGGTCATTACTGGGAAATGTTTAAGGATTTGCCAATCAGCGTTTAATTCCCTTGGGTTCACGCTGCCTGACCTGTATCCTATGCTGTCGCTGCCGCTGTACCCGCATCCGTGCCCCTGTATGCAATCCATAGGAGTCCACAAGCCACCATAACGCCAACCGAATATCCCATGCACCTATCCGGATGTCTCACACCAATGAAGGTTTCTTCTTTATACCCAGCAACGCGGCGTGATCCTTCTTCTTCTTGACCTGTCTCTTAAAGCTCGGCGGCGGCATTAAATCCTTCGCTTCCTTCAACTCCTTCGCCGGTGCCGGATTCACCGGAGCAGCCACGACCGACGCTGCTGCCGGCGGTGCCGCCGCGGCGCCGCCGCTGTTTGAGCCTGATCCCGACGCCACGCCGCTCGATAGGCGCTCCTCGTCCCCGATCGGCTCCTCCAGTCTCTCCTGCGCCCGCGCGGACGCGAACGCCCTCCGCGCCGCCTCCTCGTCCTCCCGCTCCTCCTGCAGCCTCCTCTCATCGTCCGCCGGCCGCGCCAGCGCCATAGCCTCGACGCCGTCGCGGTCCGCGCGCTCGAGCCGGGCGTTGCGGGTGCGGATCTCGTCGAGCGCGTCGGCGATGGCCATCTCGCGCTTGGCGTCCGCGGTCTTGGCCTCGAGCTCGGCCATGGCGTTGCGCTCCTGCTCGTCCTCCTCCTCGCGCGCCTCCCGCTCGAGCCGGTCCAGCCGCTCCTCGTCCGTCTCCTCGACGGTGTTGCGCCGCCAGGGCTCCGTGTTGCGCTTGGCGCCCCGCTCGCACGTGTAGTCTTGCGTCTTGGGATCCGTCCGGAAGGTGATCTCTGCTGAGCAGCGGGTGCATCGGATGTAGAACCGGTAGCTGCGAGCTAGTTGTTAGTCAAGTGTTTCGGTCGTTTTGCTGTGGGTTTACGCACATCTGTATTCCCAGGTACTTCTCGTCTGGCGTCTCCTTACGGGCGTTGAATTTCCGACCTTTATCTATAAGGAAGGAGAGTCAGTCTTAATCCTTATGAAGCTGGCAGTCTGTCCAGATACAGGATATACGTACAGATATATTCGCCGCTGATAATAAACATGTCGGGTTAGCTATTGTCCGCGAGAAACTTCGTTTGGGGTTACTAGACATACCATGTCGTGCACATCACTGCATCCTGTTAGCTCAACGTCAGTGGATATTCGGGCTGGAAACGGGACTCACTTGAAAATGGAGCCATCAATCTGACTGTTTGCACCCGCGGACCGGTCTGCTTAGGTCCCCGGGAGCGGGTGAGTTGCCGCGGATCGAAATCCGGCGGGTAGTACTTGCTATTGTCCAGTTAGCCTCCGAAAACTCTCAAAGGATCCTTCTTTTCGTCGGGCGCGAGCATCGTACCTCAGCACTTTGCGCTCAGACATCGCGGATAGTCGTAGGCTGTCGACGTGCCAGAAGGCGGAGATAGGGGAAAACTGCTAAAGCAGTGTCGCGCTGAAAATATAAGTAGCCAGCGACGTCGAGTTTCAGTGATTCCCGGTATGGAGGAAGTCGTAATGTTGGTTTGCGCGAGAGGGAGATGGTTGTATCGTTCGACATTTGCGGCTGGTGCCTCCTGCAGCTGACTAATTTGTGGCAAAGATGAGGCTGAGCTCCAGCTACCGACGCTAAATCAAAGAAGGAATAGCCAAGTAGATTATCTGTTAGAGCACTCATTGGCCCGCTGGGACTCACCTTCATTCATTCTCTTGTCCGCAGCTTGTGAAAAGGCATATGCGCGAGTAGGGGCAAGGCAACTACCCCTAAAACAGCATTCGACACTCTTCAGGGATAGTCATGGAGATGCTGTTGCCTTTGAAATGTCTTTCCCAGACAAGCCCGTAGCCCATCTCCTTGGCGCTAATGGTAAGTCTCTCATTCTCAAGAAACAGGAGCAAGCATGAGATGTCGCAGCTCGTCTTTCCCTTCGTGCTTTATTAGTTCTCGCTCAGTCCAACGAGCTGACGCTCTCCAGGCCCTATACATGCGGTGACTTATTCGGCATCGCCGGGGACGTATATCCTGACCGGATCCTCAGATCGCTCCGTCAGGCTCTACAACCCGGCTCCAAGCACCTCCGCGCGGCCATCAAGCACCTTTATCACCAAGCAGAACACTGAGGCCGCAGCCAAGCCAATCATTCCTGAGGGCCGACTCATCCAGACGTACGCGGCACATGGCTACGAGGTGCTCTCACTGGCAGTAGCCGGCGACAACGCGCGATTCGCCTCAGCAGGCGGCGACCGCGCCGTCTTCCTGTGGGACGTGGCCACCGCGCAGACGCTGCGTCGCTTCTCCGGCAACGGCGTGCACGGGCACAGCAGCCGCGTGAACTGCGTGGCCTTCGGCGGCGCGGACGACTCGCTGGTCGTCAGCGGCGGCTTCGACACGACCGTGCGGGTGTGGGACACGCGCAGCGGCGGCACGGGGGGCGGCAAGCCCGTGCAGGTGCTGAACGAGGCGCGCGACGCGGTGGCGGCGCTGGTGGTGCGGGACGCGGAGATCGTGGCCGGCAGCGTGGACGGGCGCGTGCGCTCGTACGACGTGCGCATGGGCAGGGTGACGACGGACGTGATCGGCGCGAGCGTCACGAGCCTGTGCCTGACGAGGGACGGCAGGGCGGCGCTGGTGGGCAGCCTGGACAGCAAGGTCCGGCTGATGGACCGGGAGAGCGGGGAGTGCCTGAAGACGTATGCTGACGCGGGTTGGCGTAACGAGGAGCTCCGGGTGCAGTCCGTCTTGGGCGGCAAGGAGAAGTTCATCGTGGCGGGCGACGAGATGACTGCCGTTAACGGGGAGCCGGTGGGAAACAACGGGCGACTGTGGGCGTGGGACCTCCTCTCCGGGAAGTTGGTCGCTAAGGTGTCTGTGCCGTGGGGACCGAGCGGCAGCGACGCACGGAAGAAGGTGGTGGGCAGAGATGGCAAGGAGAAAGAACGCAAGAATGTGGTCAGCTGTGTTGCGTGGAGAGACTCGGGCTGGGGTGATCAGTTCTGCGTCGGAGGCACATCCGGCACTGTCACTGTCTTCGGTTCGTTATAGAAGCAAGTTTCGGAGGAAGTTACGCGCACTATGAACACAATATAGTGGCGGACCTCGCGTGTTCCCACCATTCTTCAATTCTGCATATGCGGGCTGGCTCCTTCTGTAACCCAACCCGCGGCGAAGCTATAGTCTTGCGCCATCCCATTAGCTATGTCTGAAGTGAGAGATATGATCATGAAGCCCCTTGGCGCCGAACACCCGTACGCAGCCCATCCCAATGCAGTCGGTCCCACTATCCACACAGACCCTGAGGGTGAAGCCATCCCGCCGGCGCAAAGCCTTGCAGCCGCAAATCAGGTAATCATTTACTGTTATGCCATCCATCCTTTTCAGCCCATGCCCACGTACTTGAACCAGTTTGGTCGGCAGTCCTCCCTGTTGAGCCACGACTCGCCGTCGGTGAAGCGGCCTGTTACGCAGCCCTTGCACTTTGGCGAATTCGGGCAGTTGAAGAAAGGAATGTGCTGGTAGCCAATATCTCGGAACCTGTAGAGTAAGTCATGTTAGCTGGAGAGGAAACGCATCAACGAGGGTAAATCAGTACTAACCAATGAATTCGGCTCGAGTCCTCAAACAAGCCCAAGGCGATGCTGTGCACGGGGGCATCACCCCATCGTTCGTAAAAGAAGCCTCCCGCGCGGTCCAGATGGTTGAAGTAGTCCTCATATGCCTGGCTTCGCCAGAAGTTCATATCGGCAATCTCAAAGTTGCTCCAGAAGTGGCAGGTGGAGTAACCGTTGGCCTTGTCGTTGTGCTCGGGCCGGCGTGTCTTATCCGTGAGCCAATTCATTGCGTTGTTCTCATGAATGTACTCAGGATGTTGCGCGAGGAACTTTATGGTCTCAGGCCACAAGGTGGGGATGGACGCCGGCGCGTCGTACAGGTTGATGGTGAAGCCGTAGGTCTTGTTGTTGTCCTGCATGTACCGGAAGACGTCATAGTCCACGTCGCAGAAGAAATGGACCTTGGGTTCGACGCGCCAGTAGTACTGAACGTCGGCCAATGCAGGATGTTTGTAAAAAAGGCCACTGTTCCACCTGCACATCTGGTGGTAGGAGACCTTATCGGCGTACTGGATATCGTTTTCCTGCAGGATTTTGACCGACTCCTTGAACAAGTCCTGGTTGATCCATGAGGGCATCTCCCAGTGCTCCTTGGGAATCAATTCTGCGCCAGCATCGTCAGTCAATTTTACTTATTTTTACTGCGAAAGGAGTTGATGTCGTCCCAACATACCGTATCTGCACTCAGCCTTCGTGGCCTCCTTCGTCCTCTTCTTAAACTCCTCTGAAAAAGGTTCGTCGTTGAAGAACGTCCACGGATAGTTAAACTTGCGATTCCACGTCCTCTCCAGATCCCGCATAGCCTGCAACATCCCCGGAAGCTCTTCATTCCTCACTAGTGCCAGCAGCGTGGCGTTGATGCGCGCCGAGTTCTCGATACCAGGAGCGTATTCGGGCGACTCGCGGAATAGGATGCCTTCAGGCTCGTGGGTGGCTAAGAAGGAAAGCACGAGTCAGATTAGGATAACATAGGAAGCCGTGGATGTAGGGGGTGCATTTTAAAACTCACGATCCAGGTTGGGATCCCTCTCGTTGGTAGGCAAGACAGCGCCGGGTGTCGGGACACTGGGCGAAGGCTTGAAGATCTGGTAGAGGAAGAAGCACCACATCATGACGGCGGCGAGCGCCAGAGCCCGTACAGGCCGAGCTATAGCCATGATGACGGTGATGATGCTCTCGAGACTTTCAACAGGGAGAGGCTTTCATTTGATGACCGTCGGCACGAAACTGTTCCTGCGAAGGGGGGAAAAAGTTGCAGAGAGCATCAATAATAAGGGGCTTTGGGGACGCCACGCGTAAATCAAGGTTCATGCAGCTCGAGATGAAGCAGATTGCGACTACAGGTGCAAATAATTATGGGTCGCTTAGCCACAATCGGAAGGGCGCTAGTACGGGAAGGGCCGGGCTTACCGTTGGAAAAGGGGGCTTGACTTCCTGTGTGATTTAATTGATTGTGGCTTGACGACACACGTCGCGTCGAGCATGTGGACGCGCATCGACCTCAGTCATCGACCGTGTGAGCTCTACTGCGCTTAACAGCCTGCGGTTACACCTGAGAATGTGCTCCTCTGAGTAATCTCTTCTTCTTTCGTGAGATTTTATCATAGATACTAGACAGGAAGGGAAAGCTCATGGGTGAGCAAGGCGGCCGCCCTGAATGGCGTACCTTGCGACTCTCGGCGCTCTCACGGATGAGCTGGTGACCGTCATCACATCGACGACTGCAACTGTAAGTCTCATGACGGAGAAGATGTCTCTCCCCGTCTTCTCGCACTGACTCATCAGTAGTCCAATCCCCAAAATTTCAATTTATATCGAGAGTCAGCGTTGCGAAGCCTGCGACATCACAGCTTCCTGCGCACCAACCAGTTCGTGGTTGAGGATCAGCTAAAAGGGCTTGAAGAGAGATTCTCCGTTGTTGGCCGAGATGGCCTCTCCAACGCGCTCAGGACACGGCTCGAGGCTCTGTCGGCACATTCGACGAAGTGGACCCCGGACATATTGCATTTTCTCCTCGAACTGTCTGATCAGCCTGCGCAAAATTCCAAGTTGAGTGATTTGGACCTGCTGCGTGAACCAGAGGAAGATCCCACCCCTTCTTTGAGGTGGGAAGACATTGCGAAAGAAGATGGATGGGCGGACGACCGCGGTCTGTGGAAAGATATCAACTACACTGATAGCTCTGAGGACGAGGCCTATGGGGACGCTCTTTCCGAGGATGCATCTTCAGACACGGAGAGCACCGCTCTCTCAAGCGAGGAGACGCAGCACCGGATAACAGCGGACCGTCTGGTCGTGATCGAGGAGGAGCAACTGCCGCTACTCGAGCAAGTCAGGAAGGGTCAGCAGTGGAGGTGTACTGAACCACCAAAGGACCCCAATGGACGACAGCTCAAGATCCCCATCCCCGAAGCGCAGATTCTCCGTGAGGTCTTATTTATGCTTAATGGAGTGTCGTCCGATTTGTTTGGGCCTGACTGCTCCCCCGTCCCGAAATATCAGTTGGCGAATGTGTCTTGGGACGCGTACAGGGCCTTGATAAACTCGTTTGCGGAATATGGACGTATCCTTCTGCCGCTCCGTTCGTTTGCGCACAGCAAACAGCAGGTTCCACTAATGCAGGTCTTTCAAGACTGCGTTGGCCGAAGCCTCCAGGACATTGATCGACAGATCGCGACGATCCAGGAACGCTTTGTCGCCATCAAAGAAGATGCTATTGTTAGCTTGGTTGCGGTATTGGAAGAGCTGCGGCCGACGGTCACAGTCCTGGACGCTCTGTCAGGCATCATCTGCAGACTGAAGGAACAGCGATATGCCCATGCGTTTCGATACCTGGAGCTCCTTTTCGACGAGACATGCATGGCTCAACTGAGAGGGGAAGACTCGACGTACAGATTCCTGGGCAGGATCTTTTTCGAGTGCTTCCAAGTCTATGTCAGGCTGATCCGTCTCTGGATGGAAGAGGGGCAGCTGATGGCCGGAGACAAGACGTTCTTTGTATCTGACTCCGCCACTGCAGTGCCCTTGAATCAGGTCTGGCAGAAACAGTTCAAACTGCGGCGCACGCAGGATGGTGTCTTGCACGCACCGAAGTTCCTGCAGCCAGCCGTTCGGAGAATCTTCAATACTGGGAAGAGCATCGTCGTACTAAAGCACCTCGGCCGCTACCAGAGCGTCAAGGAACAGTGGGCGTCCTCCGGCGGCAGAGACTCAAGCGGGATCTTCCAGGATGAACCACGACTGGAGTTTGACGCCGTCTGCACACCAGACACAGACTTTGCACCCTTTTCCGAGCTCTTCAACAGCGTATTTGATCTGTGGATTAGAAGCAAATACCATACCACGTCCGCGGCGCTACAAAAGATCCTGTTCGACTCTTGTGGTCTCTATTCCAGCCTTGACGCGCTTCAGAATATATACTTCATGTCTGATGGCTCGGTCTCCGAATCCTTTGCCTCGGGGGTCTTTAGCAATCTAGATGCCCTGAATCCAACTTGGCGTGATCGCTTCACCCTGACGGAGTTTGCTCAGGAGGCGTGGGCATCCCGTGTAGACTCCTACCGGATATCAGCAACTGCGGAGGCGCAGGGTCTCCAAGACAATCCCGTCAGTCTGCGGCGATCAGTCAAAAGGGGTCTGCCGTCCATTAAGGTGCATTACCGACTCGCCTGGCCGGTCCAGGTAATTCTCGTCAAGGAGAGCATCACCGGATACCAGGCCGTCTTCACCTTGCTCCTGCAGCTCCGCCGAGCCACGTCGGTCCTCAACGAGCACCGCCCGCTGGGCGCCAGGCTGCCCAGTGCTGGCGACGCGGACGACGAGGCCGTCTACTACAACGTGCGCATGAGGCTGCTGTGGTTCTGCAACGCTGTCCACACGTACCTGGCGACGCTCGTCCTCGCGCCCAACGTGTCCGCGGTGCGCGAGCGCCTCCGCGAGGCCGACGACGTGGACGCCATGATAGAGGTGCACTCCGGCTTCGTCAAGAGAGTCGTTGATGAGGCGTGCCTGGGCAGGAAGCTCGATCCCATCCGCGACTGCATCCTTGACGTCTTCGACTTGGCGATCAGGCTCGAGGACGCCCGGGCCGCCGAGGTTGCAAGAGGCACGCAGGACCTGCAGGAGATCTCGCGGCTGGAGAACGTGTCCTCGCCGCTGAAGACGCCGCGACGAGCCGCCTCGGGTAGGAGAGACTTGTACGTCAGCCCGAGGGAGAAGGAAGAGGAAGAGACATCGACCATGCTCGGCGCGGCGAAGAGGATGTCTCTTGGGGGGGACTTGGAGCAGGACTACGGGGAAGTGCTAAGGCATATCCGATCAGACTTCGACAGACACCTGCGCTTCATCACGGGTGGCCTGAGAGGCGTGGCGCGGGCGAGTAGTGACGCCGCGTCCGGGAAGTGGGATATTCTTGCGGAGATGCTGGAGATGGGCATCGTAGGTCAGCGGTAGCAAGAACATCGGATGACTCCTCATCATACTTGACTCTCTTCCCTGTTACCCTTGAACCTGTCGTTGTCGATTGGTCTTGCACGCGACGCAGCGCTGCCAAGATCTGATAAGCATTGAACGGAAAAGCGTTCCACACTACTCACGGTTGTCACAGGACTCAGGAACTGGTTATTGCTCCGACATATCATCGGCCGGGCGCAATTGGGAGGGTGTCCCCTGATGGCCAATCTACGAAGGATTTCACACATGTCAGTGATAGCACGGCAAGGTCCAGGACAGCAGCATCTGCAACAAGATCTTCGTTTTCGTCCATGAGAACAAAAGGCTCTAGTGAGTGGTCTCGAGAACATCAGCCAGGACACAAGCAGTCCCCACTGCCCCTTATCCCACCGCTTCTGCACTCCCGTCGCGTAGACGTCCACTCTCGAGTAATGTACAGGGTATTGTTCCATGATAAACAATAAAAAAGGGGATGTATCATCCTGATCTGTCGCGCGCGCGCGTTGCTGCTCTCTCTCTTTCCCCTCTCGATCCACCCTAATGTTTCTTTGTCTGCGGCCGTTGCAATCGTTTCATCAGTGTCGTGTGATGCCTCGCTCTTTTCTCTTTGTGAAAGGACAAAGCTTTGCCGTACCAAAACGCCCATACAATGCAGGAATCCCTATGTTTGCTTCGAGATACAAGAAGGAAGCCAAAAAAGACATGCTAAAAAGGCAAAAGAAGAACGAGAACGGTAACGAAGTGTCAAATGTGAAATGTAGCAAGGAGATGTTGAAGTGGTGACGGAGTCATCATCAGGTGTGGGACGGCCCAGCAACAGTCGGTGCAGTGCTGCCACCGCGGCCGTCGTGGTGGTAAACGCGGTCCATCTTCCTCGGAAGCCGCGCCTCGAGCGGCTCAAGCATCTCCCACCGCGTGCCCACAGGCTGCTTCTCCTCCTTGTTGTCGTTGTCGTCTTGATCGGCGGCGAGAATTCGAACTCCCGGCACGGCGCTGCCGCCCGTCTCAGTCCGTTCGTGGACGGCTCTCAGTGTCGCCATGCGGCGGTTCACGATCAGCCTCTGCGTCTTGGCGTCCTCCCACGCGCTGCCCAGCATGTCTAGGACCGTCGCGGCGGCGCCCAGCTTCTCGAGCAGAGCTGGGATCTCCGCGACCACGCCTTCCGCGGTCAGCACGTCGACGACCTCGGTCAGGACAGAGATCGTGAACGGCGACGGCAGCGCATTCGACCCTAGCAGTCCCCGCTCTATGCTGCAAATGATGTCCAGCAGTTCCCACGCGTGTTCAGTTGCCACCTGGCCCAGGTGCCTGTTCGAAATCTCCTGCAGAGACTGAGCATGCACATGGCGGTGTACCTTCACCATCGTCGCGTGGTATACCATGTGCATCGTCAGGAGGGAGCTCCTGTCCTCGCGCGGAACTGCCTCGATATTCGCGTTCGATAAGACGAGATGCTCTGGGAGGGCTGAGCTCCAGGCCGCCAGCCGCGGGGTGGCTTTGTCGCGGATATCGGATAGCTCCCTGTCCAGGGTCGGTATTTGGTCCCGATGAGCCGCCCTGTAGAATGCCGTCATCACATCCCCCCAGATCTCGACGATCCTCACCAGCCAACTCATAATCGCCATCTCCTCACATAGGGATTTGGGTAAAGAGGCGTGCGGCCGGAAAAGGGTCATCTCGGCATCTGTTTGATCTTCAAGGAGCCGGGTCTCCGCCGGCAGACGCAGGAAGACATCTTCGGGGTTGAGGATAGTCGCACGCGTGGGGAACAACCCGCTCAGCCTCTCGAGAATGAAGCACGCCCAGAACGTCCTCCGTCTGCACTCCGCGTAGCCCGCCCTAGTAAGACCAAACGGGAAGTCTGCCATCGCCGCGTCCTGCGCCTCCTCCATCTCCAGGTTGAACTGGAGATAACTCGCCGCCGCGATCGCCGCGCTGGACATGTCGTCGGCCTCGCTCGGCCGCGCCAGGGAGAGGTAGTAGAGCGAGAGGACGATGCGCGCCTGGACCAGCTGCAGCGACGGGCCCTCGACGTGCTCGGTGGCGTACCGGGCCACCTGGGCGTACTCGGAGGCGATGCCCGCGGGCCCGCCGGAGAGGGCGACGCCCAGCGCGAGGGCGCTATACACGAGCATCAGGTCTTCTGGGGATTTACTGCTGTGAGCGGGGGCACTCTGCAAGAGCCAGGCCGCGAAGGCCTTCTCGGGGAGGAAGCGGAGGGCCGTGGAGTCGAGGTGCACGAAGAAGGAGGATGTGGTGCTGGTGACGGACTGAGGGTCGGACACATACGGATCTGTTTGCCAAGCTCGGCACAAGACGTCCTCGTGTATGCGAGGAAGCTCCGGCGGCGGCGGCTGCTGCCACGGCAGGCCAGCCCGCGCCGCCTTGTCGGGGATCGGCGGCGGCAGAGGGTTTCGCGGCTGCTGGGCCACCATCGGCGGGGGGTACTGCTGCTCGTAACCAATCCTCATGCGCTTCGGCGGCGGCAGAGCCGGGATGGGACTTGGGGCCCGCATCGTCGTTCGCGGCGAGACGGACGCGCTCGAGTGGCTGCTGGGCCGGGGCCGCTCAAACGGAGTGTGGCCGTGGCCGGATCCCGACCGCTGCGGAGATTCCTCGCGGTCAACCGGCGGACTGGAAGGCGAAGTGTTGTGGCCTCCGCGAGGGCTGATTTTACCCGTGTCTTGTCAGTCATGAGCTTCGGCATCGCCAGGGGGCCAACAAAAAAGGCACAAAGCCAACTCACGCGTTCTTGAACTTGCACACCCGCCCAAACTTCTCGCACTGGACGCACCGCGGGTAGTCAGGGTCGCACTTGATCTTCTTCTCCCGGCAAGTAACACACGCAATCGCCAGTCTCTTCCTCGGCTTCCCTGCCTTGGTGACTCCCCAGTGCGCATTGACCGCCTCCCCGTCAATGACGGTCTTGCAGTGACTTCCGTCGTCGTAGAAATAGCACATGCCCTCCCCTGGGACCTCCGCCGCCCGCACAAACCGCGGCAGGAAGTGAGTGCCGGTCCAGATCTTCGGACCGAGGCCATCCTTGGTCGGAATGGTCTCAGCACTCGCCGCGCTGGGCGAGGTCTGCACCAGATTCTGAGAGCTAGATGCGAGTGGTCGCTGGTCCCTGTAGTCCAGATGCGCCCCTTCAAGGTCGCGCTTCTGGCCCGCAAGCGGGGGCAGGTACCGGTCCTGCGGGGACTTGAACAGCCTTGGCTCTCTGCCGCCGAACGAATACTCGTTCCGACTGGCATCCTGGTGAATCGACCATTTGCTGCTCGAACCGTAGTCAGATCGTGAGTCAGGTCGGTTTGGGTCCGAGTCCCGCGGCCGTGGAGATAGTGGTCCGGGAAATGGCGCGCGGTTCAGGGGCTGGTAGGCCGACCGGTCGTCAAGCCTCGGTTCGTAAACACTCCGCGGCTGAGAATAGGATGATGGCGTGGTAGAAGGGAAGTACGAGGAGGACGACGTCGAGCGCTCGAGGTTGTTCCCCGAGCCATGAGGGCGATCCAGTGGAGACGTTGCCGCGTAGGGACCGGGATGCTCCGAGATGGGCGAGTGTGCCGGCCGTACTGGAGGCGGCGGCCCGAACAAACTGCTCAGGGACGGTAGCTGCTGACGAGGAGCGGCCTGGCTAACGTCTCTGCGCGTTTGCGTCTCGTCCGCGCTCTTCCCGGACGACATGTCGGGGTTGCTCTGCTGGTCATAGTTGGACATAGGTGGAGAGATGGGCGCTACTGGGTTCCACGAGCTGTGATCCTCAGGTGGCCGGGAGGAGTATGAGGAGGAACTGGGGCTGACCAGTTCAGGCGGGGTATCAGGAGCGGGTAGTCGGTACTGAGGCTCGAGGCAAGATAAAACCCCCATTGAGAGCGGTGATGGTCGACGAGGCCAGTGACATAACCAAGAGTTGGGTTTGGAAAGTTTCCTGCTGCTGCGTCCTGGCCGGTGTCGAGCACAGAAACCAGGCGGCGACTGGCTGACAGATATACGCTGGACAGAGCTCTCCAGGCAGCGCGGCGGTTGGTATACAGTAGCGACCTCTACGGAACCACCATGACAACAAGACCGGATCTATGGCGACGGTTCGAGTTCCGGATAATTGAGCTTCTAAAACTGGCTGAGTCGGGCTCTGCCTAGTCAGTTGGGATCGAGCATACACGGTAGCGGGATCCGGGTCCTCGTCTCGGTGATGCGGACCAACAGTCGTCGGGCGTCGAGTAGGAGCAGACGGAAAGGAGGGTAAGAGGTCGAGCAGATGTGGCTGAGAGGGCAAGGAGCGGTTATTGTATCTTGGTGTATCCGTACGGGATCACCCCCTCGGCCGCTCTTGGCTCAAGGTTCAGTGAGATACACCGAGAGAGCCTAGAGGGACTAGGACGGCTCTGGGAAGATGGCCAGATGGCACACGATTGGGCTAGGCGGCGGCTGGGGCCATGTACCGAAGATGGAATGGGCCCCGATGGAAGGGATATCCGGCGGGTGAGCGAGCGGGAGTGTGTGTGTACTGATTAGGTGTATGCCAGTAACTCGGCATGTACTCGAGTCGGGTTACTCGAGGAAGTACAACTTCCACCAGGGGCAGGCAGGCGTGTACCTCGCTCAGCATGCAGAAGAGGGTCTCCTCCCACACGTGCGGTGATTATGCTGTGTTCAAGGATGGACCGGCTGGTCGTTCCCAGGTTGGTGGCTGTCGGCAGCGCGGCATGCCACACGTCCTTCTGTACTTGGCAACGCTAGACGGCCGTACACTATTACTACCGTCGTATGCGGTTCCCCTCAGGGCGCCTTGCTGTCATGAAGGCAACCTCTTTCTCTGATGACAGAGCTAGCCCACTAGGGAGGAGACTTGAAGGCTTAGACCGGGTAGTGCCCCATGCTGGACTGGCATCCCTGCTTAATGGATGGATGTGTCGCCCTGGAAGGAGGGGGGTGTGATATTGCCAGAGGGGCGTAGCCGCAAGAGGAAGAGCGGCCTAGGGCGAGGACGTAGATGTCACGATAGTGGCCCGGAATGGGAGATGCGTGCAGTGTCAGGGGTTGGGGAGGGCATTCAACTGGCCAGGGGCCAACGTCAAGGGTCCGCAATGGGGGAGGCGGCGGCGGAGGGTATTGTAAGGATATGGTAAGACCAACTAGGGGAGCCCACTGGACGGGCGTGCTTCGTACATGAACGGGTACGAGGCGCGTGTGTGAGATTCAAGGCTTGATAGAGACAGGAAGGTAGGTACGTAACGAAGGATGAGAGCTGCAGCGCGGCCAAGCGACGGTTGGGACGCCGGCTCGGCAGAACAAAGAGGCTCCTCTAGGAGAACGGGGACTCGTTCGTCTGGTTTGTCGAGCTATCCCCAAATCCCCCATTCCACCCCCATCTTACACTGGCTCGGCCACTCTTTACGGCTCCGCCGGCCGTAGGCTGCTAAAGACAAGATCATGCCAACGACCAGCACCCTCGACCGCTACGCGGGGGCGACCACGCTTGCACTAGAGTAGTGTAGGTGCAGACCGGGAGTGACTCCACAGCCTAGCGACTGTACGAGCGGAGGAGGTACTTGTGCGCAGGAAGAGATGACCGCGACCGGCACGTCAGAAGCGTCTTTCCGTACTTCCATGACGACAGCAGGGGTGGAAGACAGAATGATGGGCGTTGCGGGCTTCTCGCGGACTACTGCCTCTTTTCGCTTTTTGCGAGCAGTCAACTCCTCCAATCTGCCCGGTTCGTACTAGCGGGCAAGGGTGAGCTGAGCGACGGTGGCATTTGAAAAACGTGATCCTTAGGGGGGGCCCCCTGGCTTGACCTGCATCGAAGCTGAAGAATCGGGCAAAGCCTTCTCGCGGCGGGACCCGACTTCCGAACCCGCATTGACCATGGGCACAGGGGTCGCCCCTACAAGGGAACCGAAGAAAAAAAAAAGAAAAAGGCAGGTCGTTGTTGTAACCCGTACCTTAATTTCTCCCCTGGTTCGTTTAGCACGATGTTGGATCTCGGTCTGCCGCCTCTATCCGCAGGCTCTGTTCAGATGAAGGAGCGAGGTTGAGCCCCGGAGGGCCCGCCCTGGAGCGTCTGGACCTTCGCCTGTGGACAGACTCCGGCGGGCCGAGAGCAGCAAATTCCGGGTCTGATCCTTTTGTCGACGGCTCTCGAGCCACGCCGGAGATAAGCACGGGGGTACTCAGACACGCGAGACCCTCTTGGGTCCTTGATCTCTCAGATCTGACCAAGCTGCCAAGGTACACACAGATCCTGCGTTCTCCCTCTTCCCTCCATCTCCTCCACCTCCTCCCTCCCTGGTGGGGGGATAACATCATTCTCTTCCATTAGGCGACCTCTAGCGCGCACGCGGCGTGCTGTTGGTTTCGGTAGCTGATGCGTCGAGAAAGGCGCCAGAAAGAGGGGCCGAGTGAGGAGAAAAGTAACAGCCAGCAGTAGCGGCAACAACAATAACAACAATAGCACCAACAGCACCAGCAGGGAGGAGTGCAGCAACTCGGAGGCTTCTTGCGTCCAGTGTGTCCCATCCGGAGGACGCGTACCATGGTACCGTCGCTTTACCGGCCCAGATCTGGTGCTGCCATGCCCATCACCATCCGCAGCGGCCTATCCGTTAGCTCCCTAGTGCAGAGCGGGCAGCGCATGGCACGGGGAGGAGGAGGGGGGGCTGAGGTGGGAGCGAGCCATGCAATAGCAGAAGCTAATAAGGAACGGGCTCGGCATGTCTTCGCTAGCTCGATCCCAATGCCCTGGGAACAGCGTGAGGTGTCTGGCAGGAGGAAGGTCTTGCGATGCAACCGTACCAGTGACTCGCGAGAGAAAGCCGTGCAGCCGTGAACTAAGCCCGCGCAGTGGAGGGGAGCCCACGGAGTGTGAACAGGAAGAGGAAGCTCGGCTGAGGTACTCGCTACACAGCCAGTCATGACGCCCTGGGCCGTCTCCAGTCTGCTCCACCAACTGCCCCTTCCCCATTTCTTTCTCGCTCCGCAGTTGCTGATAGTCTCGTTTAGTTGGTTCCTGATGGGTCTGTTGCGAGCGACTTGTGCCGCGGCCGCTTCGCCGGCCATCTGGGGTCGGCAGAGCGAGGTCTGCACGTGTAGGAGCGAAGGCATTGGTAACCCGGATGGGGTACGGGATACAGCCCAAGAGCTTGGAGTACGTACGAAGGGAGTCCTGGCGCCGCCGCCGAGTCGAAGAGGCAACAGGCGAGGGAGCCACCCACACACGCCATGATGTCGGTGGTCGTCGTTCTCGCTTGGCTGTCGTCCCCTAATGCATGTGTGTGGTGCGCGCGCCGCGTGTGGGTGTGGTTGTTGGCACTTTTAGTTGCACCACCATCACCACCCCAAGCCGCGCTAGCTGATATCCGCTGATATCCCCACGGCTGGAAGTTGTTTAAACGCTCAAATGAAAGGTAACGTTTTCTCGTTCGGCGCCCGCGTCCCAAGGATCCCGAAGCCCGGCCAACGCCGGCTGGGCCTGGCTGGGCCACCGGCGTCTTCGTGTTGTACGTCCGTCCCAACGAGACGCCATCGGCGAGCGCGTGCCACCTCGCGGGAGGGAAGACGCAATTACTCCGTATTCCGTCCTGCGCTGATGTGCCTAGAGAGCTACCTAGCTGTACCGAGGTGTGCCCTTCCGTGGAGTTCACCCTCCCGTGGCTCCAGCAGGCAGTAGAATCCTCTCTCTCTCTCTCTCATTTGATTAATATGGGTATATTATTACGGACGCATGGCCTGCTCCGTCAGCCAACATCTCTTCTAGGGCTCTCTAGACGAATGACATCCTCCCCCTGTATTCGGGCAGTGAACCAACAGCATTCCCAACGGCATTCTCGGAGGCTTTTAGCAAATGCATGATCATGACTTTCACGTCGAAAACAACTCGATGCGCCTAGACTCGAAGCGGCGAGGCCTGTATCACGCAGCTGAATGACGCCGCCTTCGCATGCGAGGCGACCGGCTCGAAAGTCTTGCGTAGTGTAGATGGCCCCGAAAGTGCCGGCCGGACTCTTTGCGCAAATCTCCTGTTGGCCCGGCATAGCCCCGTGGCGTTCGCAGTCCTGTTGGTTTGCAACTTTTTGCGTTGTATTTGCATGTAATATGTCCCATATTAGGAGGGCGTTCAGAGGCACAGACGTGGCACAGGAAGGTTTTCAGGGGAGTTGATGCTGCAGCGCTCCACTGACCATCTCGTCGATGGCGCCTGTGCCTCGGTCATTGATCGTGCACGCTTCGCAGCTGAATCCTCCTGTCGTACAGATGCGTGGGCTGGGGATTCACTTTGTCTCAGATTGCCGCTGGGCATAATGATCACCGGCAATTGGCTTCGCCACAATACTCTCTCTTCCTGGAGTCGGGGCCAATCTCAACCAGAATCTGCCGTGCGACTGTCATGCCGGCTCGGAGCTTTCTTTCAGAACGAAACGGCCTTGTGTGATCGTGATTATCGCAATCCTTCGAACGCTATTTGCGCTACAAATACCCGGCCCTGTCTTGGCTCCAAGGTATGACCTCATACTCAGGGGCTTCCAGGCGGGCGAAAGATTGCCGGCGTTGAGGAGTGGCTTCATCGGCTGTTCGCCCTTCAGTGAGCCCTTCACAGGCGTTCCCGGCTCTCCAAACCACCCCAATCCCGGCTTCCATAGCAGGTACCTGTGGGGGAGTTATGCTCGCTGCCACAGCTTTGCGTCCATGCTTGCATGCTTGATGGGGTAAGAGGACGTGAGTCGATCTAGAGCCCCATGGCGCAAACTCCAAAAATCCTGTGGACCTAGTATAGTGTATGTACAGTACGCGAGGGCTTGGCTTGTGGCTCCGCACTCCAAAAGTCCTGCGCATGTCCCCTAGCCGTCACAGGGGGGGACGGAGCCGAGGGAGCCAGTCTGGGATCTACACCGGCGAGAGATCATCCCATCTCTGGCACCAACCCCGGTGATAACGAGATTGGGCTCAGTCTTGCTCTCCTCGCTATCGCATCTGCAAACTGAAGACTCTGCCCCAAACGAGGGATGGCGTCCCCCCGGGAGAGGCATCTCGGCAATGCGACGTTGGAAGATAATTTTGGAAATTATCCAGCTTCGGATATAGGGCAGGGGACCTGGGGGAGGCAGTCTGGGGCTAACCGCGTTCGAATGACAGCGCGCCATTTCATCAAATCGAGCGGCCTGCCGTTACCGCGTCGATGTCACAATGTGTGACGGTGGCCGCCTGGCGCTGACCTCTAATAAATTCACGGTGCACTCCCAATATCGATGAGACGGCAAGCCTCGACGGGATCGACGTCAACTTGGGTCGTGTGGCTGGCTCGTGCATTCTGGGGTTTAGTATCCTAGTGTTAGCAACGGGTGAGGCTTCCAAGAAGCACAGCGGAAGCTTCTCATCCTACAGTCACAGAAAACACTCCCTAGGAACCTTTTACTCATAGGACCAGAGAAAAGGACAGCATTATCTGCGGATGTACCTCTGTAGTCATGACCACTCGATAGCCTAGATAGGTGCCACTGGCTGTGTGGCACGTTGCCATGTCCATGGATCCATCCCGACTACGTCGACTCAGGTACTGTACATTCCAGGCTGCACTCTACTGAGACCCGGCCAGACGAGCATGGATCAGCCGTGTCTGGGGAAGTAGCATGGGGGGGAGGGGGGGGGGCTTTTCGGCCGCTCTGCCGAAGTAACCGCTTAGCGATGAGGGCAGCACGCGCCCCCTTGCAAAGGCATTGACTGATTGACAGGCGTGACTCGCATGCTCTGTGCCCAAGCAGCAACTTGGCGTCTTTCTCTCTCTGAGATTTTCTCGCTGTACCCCGGGCATACTATGTGTTCGTAAGTTGCGAACGGACGTTGGTGAGTTTGAGAACAAGATGAGAGGGCTGGGAAATCGTATTCTCGTGCAGGTTTGTGCCGGGGCCACCACCACCACGACCCTTGGCACTTCGCCAATTTGTTTCTAGAAATCGCTAGCACGATGTCCCGCACGCACTTGACAGGGTTTCCTGCAGAAACAGCCGTCCCCAGACCGGGGGGTCCGACTTCCTGTTCTAGAGAAACTCCCGAGCCAGTTCTGCTTGGGCAGCCAAGGCCGTTGCAACCAACTTCAATAGTCTTCTTTTGACAGGAAAGCGAAGAAGCGTTCACCGTAGCAGCGTCGTACGGTCACGATTTCCCGCGCGAGTCACCGGCCCCGCCGGTAGAGTGCTCGACCCGCAGGCTAGGCCCCATCATTGATCGCCCCCTTCGGAATCGGATGCCGTCCACCTCTGATCTCGGCTGATCTTCCCACCCGTAGGCACCTGCTGCCGAAGGTGCAGCATGGCGGTCGGATCACCTCCCCTTTATTCGCTGGGGAGGTCACCCCCCCAGCGCCTCTGCCTCTCCGTAGTGGGCCGCAAATCTCTTCTTCTAGCTTCGGCTCCGAGCAAGCCCGGCGATCTGAATGGACGGCTTAGGCGAGAGGGAAGGGAAACAGGGAAGAAATGCCGCAAGCCAGCCAGGAGGAGCAGAGAAGGAAGCATCGGCCGTTCCGTAGCAGAAATGGCGCCGTCGCTAGTCGCGATGGGCTGGCCGACCGTTAATCGCACAGGGGGACATCGAAGGACACGGCCGCCAACACGGCGCGCGCGGCTTCTCCTGTGGGCTATTTTTAGGTTCCCTGCTACTATCACCCCAATCAATTCCAACCGGGGCACGGCTCGCACCCAATTTACTCCCTGGTCCGTGTGCCCCCTTGACAAGCAGTGCTCCCTCTTGGCTCTTGGGACCAATCGAATTCCAGCACTGCTTGCTCACAGTCGCAATGAAGGATTGACATCTCTTATGCCATGCAACTCAGTGCGGACGACGGGAGCACGGGGACCGCCTCTTCAGGACTGGCGTGCAGCGGGCACTAGATCCGCATCAGGGACTCGGTTCCATGACGTCCTCAGCGCCGACCATCCAACACAGGCATGCCGTCCTCCGCCATGTGAAATCGACAGGGCCGGGAGGCACAACAGGGGCGTTGCCGTTGCCCTTAATTTCACGTTCGTACGCGTGCCCCGCCCGCCGATGGTGTCTCGTGATAGCAGCCCAGGGCTCCGGAAGAGGCAACTGGACAGACACAGCGTAACTCTGCTCGGCCGCTTGTCGACTGTAGTGAGGGACAGCTGGTAGCGAATCAGGCTGAGCCAGCGAGAGGCTGTTGGGCTCGTCCTTCGCTGGCACTTCTCCCGGCAATAATCTGAGCAGGTCAACTTTAGCCTGTTGTCGATTTCTGCACGCCCGGCCAAGTTCAACCAAGAACGCCTACGCAAGCGGCCCTGACGGGATTGCGTTAGCCCCGGCATACCGCTCCGTGAACAGCGGATAGCTCCCGGGGCACCCTGGGCATGTACCCAGTCTCCACGTAACCTTCTCCTTTCTCGAAGAGGTCGGGGTTGGTTGACGTGCTCTCTCCTACGGGGTCTGCTCTGACTTTCCCAACACCAAACGCCCAAGTCATGCACTATTGTCCGCCATCAACCGCCATCCCGTCGGAATTGGTCCTTAGCGCCCCCAAAGGCATGATTCATGGCCAGTCAAGGGTACACCATCTGGTGGTGCTCGCGAACATGGGATGGAAAGAGCTGGGCGTGTGCCCAGTGGCTCCCCTCCGGAAACGTCGTCGTGCAGGAGCAAATACCGAAGCAATTTCCATCATGCATCCACTAGGAGGGGCCGGAACGACGGTTCACGCCACAGCTTACTCGTGACTAGCCGCGGTTGAGGAGCTGACGGCTCCTGCAAAGCGGCATCATGGGCTGGGATTTGAAATCTGCCTCGATCTGCTTGCACTTGAGAATATTTGTATAAACTTGCGGCAGCATAGTGAGGCTGCCAGTTGCGATGTGATCTTGCAGCCGGGAGACGGCGATCTTCCCTCGTCAAGCCGTATTGCTAAAGTGACGTTATTCATGCCGTGCTCGGGGTCGCTGGGTTCAAGAAGCCTCGCAGTGCCCGCTCATTTGTCAGTTCGTTTCCAGTTGTGAGTGCTAAAGTTGTCACTATCTTTTGGAGGCGATGCTGGCGGCTGAGTAACGGCGTGTAGGATGAGATCCGGCTCCCAGAAGCACCGTGCTGCCGAGGCGGCAAGGACCCTTGAGAAACCAGTCGAACTAGCGCACCATACACCGGGCCTCGGTAACTAGTCATCTTTCACGCGGCTTGGAATGTCTGTTGGCTTTCATAACTCCCAGGTGTTGCACATTCGAGATCATCTTTGTCCAGCACCGCGAATTGTTTTCCTAGTTTGGATATCTGTCGGAGTTCAGGGGCTCCGCTTCAAGGTTACGTATTTAGAACAGAAACCTAAAGATGTGGTCCTCATGAGATGTTGCCGGGGGTCGTGTATCTGCTAGAGTAAGATCTTAATGACGAGACCGGTATACATATGTTGAATGTTGATATGCATTTCCAAGCCCATGTTGTGATGAGTACTTTTCCGAGTCTTCTATGCAGACAGACTAGACCGCATGAGGTAAGGGAAAGCCCTGTCAAGATAGCCTGACAACTTACCTTCCCAAAACAGTCGCGAAGGTGTGCGATATGACGAAGCTCCAGGGGATAGGGTCGAGTGAGCGTGATGTGATGACGGAGCAACCGCGATTGAGTGTGGCCTCATCCATTTTGTGCTTTGTACTCGTAGAGCAGCGAGCACAGTTAGCAAGCTAATGAGGGAGAAAATGGGTGCATGATGAGCTTGGATGGCGGCGATCTCGCTTTCGGCATTGCATCCAGTGGCTCCGTCATAAGCCGGCGAGATATGGGCCAGGACTCTGCAATCTCGGACCGACCACGTGTTTGCAAACGGGCCAGCTGTTCCTCCCGACTGTCACCGGCGCGGTGAACCCTGGAATGCTAGCGTTCGGATCTTATAGCTGTACGAGTCCTTGCACAAGCAACCTTGAAGCATTCTAGGCCTCGTGGGTCTGCAGACCAGGAACCTGAGATGCAGGGAAATAGGTTTGAAAACAACAGAAGAAACTCTGCCCCACTATTGTGCCTTCCAGTTGTTGGTTGCTTCACTCCTGGGGACTTCAAGGACTACTAGATGCCATCGCTGCGTGCAACTCAGAGTAGTACTCGGCTTTTTCTAGTAAGAGTTATTTTTGCCTGCCCTTCAACCATGGACGGTTCTTTCGCGGATCTTGGTGATAACTGGGGGCCAGCTTATCGCGCGAATCCTTCCGCACAGTGAGATCGGGCCTGCTGAAACAACGACTGAGTGATATCTGATTGAAGGGATTTTTTGGTCCGACTGTTTGCCAGGCAACAAGTGTTTCCCTGTTGGCCATTCCTGCCCAAGACTGAGGAGTGTGCCAAACCTACCATTCCTCGTCGTAAGAGTCCGACCCGGTAGCCCGGTAGGGGTGTGTATTGATGCCTCCATTTGCTTGTACAAGCTCGTATCAGGCTGTCAGTCCTCAACTGCCTTGAGAGAGGGGAAGAAGCAGCCAAAGACCAGTGGCGTTGGCGGGTGCGCCTCGAGCGCGTTGAATGCCGCCGAGGGCCACCCCGAGCTGTTGCCGAGTTCGTAAGGAGCAGGACCTAATTGACCGAACTGACCCAGCCTTCCAAATAGCCAGACAAGACACCCAATTGCCTCAATTCGTCTCACCACCCTCCAGCATTCCGTCGCCCCGACTAGCAACGTCGCTGCTTTTGCCAACTCCTCGGACTAAGCACACCATAAGTGAGGCCTTTGTACTCAGTTCGGTCCAAAACAATAATGGAAATAAGACGCAGAGGCGAGTCTCGCCAGGTAGAGAAGTCCCTATGATCCACGACAGATGTGATGGGACTGTCTCATCCCAGATATCCCATCCGGGACGGCCATCTACGTCGTTCTCGCGCGGCGAGGTTTTGGCCAGTAAGCAGGCGTTCGGCAACCAAGAGACCTGGTCGCATCTCCGAGGGCGCCTACTCTGATCCGATATGTCTATTGCGTAAGCCTCATGCGGCATACTGCGTGCCCTCTGGCCTTTGCTGCCGCTCGACTTTTTGTGGCAGCCTTCGAGTGTCTTTGAGGAGAAGCCGTCATGCACCTCACCTCTTCGTTAACTCCGTCATACCGTGATATTCAACTTTCATGACAGAGGATCAGGACCGATGCGTCTCATGCAGATCGAGACGGTCAAGATCACCGGTCAATAGTGCCCTAATTCTGAGAGCATCTTCATTGCTCTACCCCGCCCGGTTCAACTGAACCTTCGATCCACCGACCGAGTCCACTCCGCTGCTGTTGGTATATCTGTATGGAGGTGGCTTGCTCCACCAGCCAGTATGGATCGGTCGAGGAGCGTTATCATAGTTGGACTGTGCCGTCTGCTCCCAGCACCCGCCAGGACCCTGGCTTGTTCGTTCGGCTCCCACGGGTAATATTCCGTCAAAGTCTCATGGCTGTTGTGACTGAACAGATTGAAATGTACCTCCTTCGGACAATCAATAAAGCTTTAGAGATAGGTCACGTATTCGCTTCGTCGCAGTTCGCTGCTATGGTGTACAGTCAAGGGGGGCAGGCACATCAAACAGCATGATGGCGCTGAATCGTCCACGTTGGTGAACATGTTTCTTCGTAGTGCGGGTGGCGTGTGGTGCCCGAGACAAAGCTGCCGCTTCTCGCACGACCATTCGTTTCTCTTGTCCATGACCTCCCCGCGGCCGATGGCTGTTCCCATTCTTTGTATTTGGCCCTCAGGACCGGCCCGAAGACTGCGCTTCATGATCTTCGGGCTTGCGTCCTAAGCCCACCGAGCATGGCGCAAACCTTGGGGTTGGTGCTTGGGGAGAAGGCCGTAGGGCCGTATGTCGTATCCTGACGTAGGTCGTAAGTTGCTCAGTGTATCAGACAGATTAAGGTAGGATATACCAACCCCAAAGAGGGGATGATGCCTCTAAACTTTTGACAGAAATCGTGAGCCAACAGAGCGTGGACTTAAGGCCATGTAAGCACTTCGACGAATCCAACATGGCTAGGACCTCATCAACACTCACATGGAAGACCTCCCTGTACCATTTCGTCTGCTAGAGCCTTCATTCCTTCTGAGGTTGGGCTGATGAGGCCACGTTCTGAGGCGAGTTCCGAGCATCTGCCGTAGCCACCAGGCCATGTCCCGGTGTTCTCGGCTTCGCAAATAATCAAAAGAGAGAGGCAGCGGGATATTATCTGAACCTATGCAGGGTGCTGACAGCATTCCGATATACAGTGTTGGTTGTAGCACCGCGACCAGTTCCTGAAATTGGCAATCGGCTTCGAGACTTGAACTCCCTCAGGGACTTTCCCCCGCGGCGAGAAGTCCTCCATCTCGTGATGGAGGGTGCCAGAGTGCACACAGAGAGAGTGGGCTTTTTTGCATATCGACAATGGAGACTAAGGGGCAGGAAAGAGATGTAAATCGACATCCTGGTCTGACCAAGTGTGATATGAGTCCCAAGCATAGATCGGCTCTCACCCCTTATTACGTGGAAGGACTCTCCCTCGCGCAATGGCTCATTCCATAGTCTCCCAGATGATATTCCTCGGGCAGACATCACAGTCTGTTCTTTCAGTCATCTTGCATATCCATGAGTGTTTCAACCGTTAGAAACGCTAATCCCCTAGTCGATTGACCTGCTACGGTGATGAAGACTTCGGGTTGGATCGATTTCTGGTAGAACTCGATTGACCGGCAAGTCCCACTTCACCGTAACACGCTCGCTTTGCTCCTTGACCATAGTTGATGGATTGGCCTGGACACGGGTATTCAACAATCCTTGGCCCGAGTGGAGGTAGTCCTCATTCAACAACTATCCCTCCTCATGTAATCTGGACAGGGACTTGCACTAGGTGATAATACTCAGTTGGTTCTTCATAAGAGCTTGTAGTGCCAATGCTCGAGGACAGAGATGGCAACCTCGCGCGTCTCTCGGTAATTGGAAGCCGTCTCATTCCGTCTCCGGGTCATGAATTGGCATCATCGCCGCTGTCGAAGCCCACACAGCGCGAGACGAGAAGGAGGACGCTGCCGGCTTAAGTTCAGGATCCGACAATACCTCCAATGGAAAATTTGATTCTCAAGAAGGGCCGCATCTTCAGATTCCAGGATCTCACAGTAGCTGCACCTTGCACTTTGCGGAATCCATGTACCGTCTGATACCGGCGTGAGATACTGCAAGTTGAAACAGGTATTGCTCCTTTCCAAGAACTCGGGTTTCTCCTCTGACCAAAAACCTACGCCAACTCCTACGCTGGCACCCTCCCTGGTCGGCCAAGCGTGAAATCATGGTGCCCACGAGATGGCATAATCCAGTCTTTGGGTGGTGAACTGGAGCTCTTAGCAAGGGGAGCCAGCAGAGGGATGATAGCGCCTTGGAATCTTTGGAATCAAGAGTGAGTGAAACTTGTCAATTACAATCTTCACCTGAAACATCGTGCGGTTGGATAACTGTCGACACAAGAATAGTGCGTGTCTGTGAATGCATCATCTTCTCTTTTTGCGAGTGGAAGGTCTTCATTGCCTTTGTCGTCGTCGTCAGGGGACGTTGTTGAAGATTGACGCACGGACAGTGGGGCGCGATCTTAGATACCTAGGCAGCTAGGTAGGTAGGTAAGGAAGGTGCGAAGGTGCGACCCGACCCGCGCGACTCGGCGACGATCTGAGTGCAGCTGCCGACAGCCGTCGCCAGCCGGCGCAGATCTCACGCGCGTCGGGTTCTGCGGAGTGTTTGAAGATCTTCGCGACCGACGATCAAGTCGGTGGATGCTAATTAAACCGTCTTCCATCTCCTTTTCTCCTTTCTTTTACCAGGTAATCCAGCACAGCATACGAGATTGACCAAGGCATCCAGATGGCCCTGACATAGAGCGGCATATTTTCGTGTGTTCCCCTTCGACGCTCCTCATCGGGTCCTGGTCTCGCGCCGACCGTGGTCCCCTGCCTTCCACGACACCGAAAAAGCCCCCCTTGGCGCCCTTCCGCGCTCAGTCGTCGAGAATGCGCTGGCTCAAAGCCATCGCGGGCTATGCCGCTCCGATGTTCTTGATCGCGTCACCTATACTGTCCTACAGTGACCAGGCATACTCGATGCACCGGAAGAAGTCGAGTGCCGGCTTCTCTCTCGACATCCCCCTGATCATGCTTGTCGCGTCGATGCTGAGGTCTGCTCCCCCATTGCACAGCCCCAGACCACCTTCTGCGCAGCCGGTGAATGCTTACCGTTTCTTCGCAGAGTCTTCTACTACCCGGGGGCACGGTTCGATACCGCGTTGCTGATCCAGTCCTTCGTCATGATCGCCATGCAGATTGTCCTTCTCAAAGTCGCTTTGGACCACCGGCCGCCTCCTACCTCGAAAGGCGGTGATGCAGCTGCGCCGTTCGCCGGCGCTCAGGATGGAAAGTGGGAGGTGCAGAGGCCCTACAACTTTTGGCAATGGCGGTCTCCAAAACCGTGAGTCGCCTCGTTGAACTCACCGTCTCAGACAACCAGGCGCTAACTGCCTTGACAGGTACTGGCAGTTCCTTCTGTATATGTTCATCACCCTCACGGCCTTGGAATTAGCGCTAGCTCCCTTCCACGGACTCTACTCGTTCTACTCCGTCTTGATTGGCTATATTGGTCTCTCCGTAGAGGCAACTCTTCCTCTGCCGCAGATCCTAGCGAATGCGCGGTCGCGCTCTTGCAAGGGGTTCCGATTTTCTGTCTTGGCGAACTGGCTGGCCGGCGACGCGATGAAAATATTCTGGTTCTTCACTTCTCCCACTACGATACCGTGGGCCTTCAAGCTGTGTGGATTGTTCCAGGCTTGCTGCGACTCCTTCCTGGGGGTTCAATACCTCATGTACGGGGATGGCGAGGCCACGATCAAGGACCATCAGTTGTCGAAATATCCTGGAGGTGGCGTCAAGTCTGTCAGTGGCTGGGAGTCTCCTAGTGGTCGAAGGACACCGAGTGAGAAGATCTGAGATAGTCGGACAAAAAGGGCTAGGCTTATCTAGAATAATAGATGTTCTGTAGATATTGCGGTAATTGAATCTTTTCATGGGAGAAGCTTTCAGATCCCTTGACACAAGTAGTTGTAAAACAAGGCGAGGTACTATGGACATGTGCCAAGAGTCGAGTGTGCGGCATTCGGGGAGAGGTGAGTGACCCCCTGTCCTCAGCCTCCGTGCGAGAGTCGTTAATCCATGTTAAGGATGACTACCAGCCACCTAACCAAATGCCGATTATAATGGGAAAGCTGAGGCTCACAATGGCACGAAAGAAACAATGCATTGCCAGAATCCTCAGGGATTTTATGTAGGTATTTCGGAGTTGTGAAGCCAGTGAATGGTCCACTGGGTGGTTTTTGTCCTTCACAGCTGAAGTTCCTCTCTAGCTGAGGTGCACCAATTCTCACGATCACCTCGAGATCACTTCGCCATCAGACGGTCCTCACCTCACAAGCTACGCCGATATCAAACTCACTCGCTTTTCGCAAAATGCCCTCTGTCGTTCTCACCGTCGCCTAAGGTTTGTCTCGAGGAACTTCCCATTCACTATTGCCAAAGCACCTCGTCTGGGATTTGATCGCACCGCACCCTCCACATTCACCTCCGTCGCAACATCCTCACCCGGACAACTTCGTCGCGACTTCTCCTCTCGTCAATCCTCGCCCCTAACATATCGGCACCACCTCGCGATAATTCGTTTCAACCGCCAATTTCCAAATTGGGTAATCGAGACTGCCTTGCAGGCTTGCTACCCCTGGCACACTCAATTCCAGAGCACAGAGAGAAGATACTGGGCCGTTTTGAGCAGCACAACTCGAGTCCTCGCAAAGCCCTTGTAATCGGCGCATTGCAGCCCCTTACCTTGAAGCGGCTCCTCGAGTCAAACCCCAGTCTGATATCGGCCTGAGACTGCTGGCCTGGCTCGACAAGTATCACTTCCGGCGGAACGAAGTCTGCAGGTGTCTCAAGGCTCCTGCTCTTTGCGCCTTCGTACCTCTCGTCTTTCAATCTCCAATCGCGAAACCTCGATTCTCTCCTCCCGAGTCTCTTTCCGGCGAATATTTCCATCCCTGGAGGAAGACTCACACTCCTTACTCAACTGCAATAACCTTCCTGCTATTCTTGCAGTGTCTAGTTCCCTTTACCCTCCCATATCCAAGCACCCGCGCCTTCTCTCCAGGGGACAGCCAAATCAGCATCATCTCATCAATAGCACTTTACTGATTTTCATCACAACTCTTTGTGAAACAAGCAAGATGCCTGCCAGCTTCAGAACCTACGAGGCGCAGAACCGTCTCATTGCCGCCGTGTTGGCTGCTCATCCTGACTTGAAGCTCAACTACAAGGGTAAGTCCACCTTCACTTGAATCCTATAGTATCTCTCGTCCGCCCTGAACCCTCTCTCCAACCCCATCACTGTGAATTAGCCCTTCCCTCTCGGTCTCGCCGTGAGTATTTGGTGGGCCGGAGACTGATCGTTGCTTTCTTCCCCTTTCTCAGTCATCTCCAAGGCCTACGGCTCCAGCTGGACCGAGAGCGGCATCGAGCACTACATGCGGCCCATCAGGAAGGCGGCCATCGGCCTGCGCGACCTCATGGAGCAGGGTGTGGACACTACCGACTATGAGATTGTCAAAGTCGGAAATAGCGGAAATGTGGTGGTAAGCTAACATCTTTTCTTCGACCCGTCTCTAGATATCGCCATGTACTTCGGCGGCTCCACCGAGGGCGGCATCTCCTGGCAGTTTCGGAGCATCAAAGCTGACGCTGAGAAGCTCAAGCGCGCCGTCGCCAATGGAGACGACCCGGCCACGGCTCTGACCGCCAAGGACGGCGACGGCAGCGCCCCTGCCACTCCCGCCTCGGCCGCCGGTGGCGTCGCTACGCCCACTACCGGAACTGGCCGCAAGCGTGCCGCCCCTCGCTCTGCTAAGGCTAAGTCTACCAAGCCTACCCCGGGAGGTCGCAAGCCCAAGAAGGCCAAGCTCGAGCCGGTCGACAGTGATGGTGACCAGGGCCAGGAGGATATCGACTACGAGATTCTCGACTCTCCCTCTCGTGACCGTGGACGCCGGGAGTGGCGCGTCTCACCCGTTGGTCAGCCTATGTCCTACAACGCCCCGTCTACGGCAGCCAACAACCGCGGCTACGCCAACGCAGCTGTCTCGACTGGTGCTGCCAGCTCTAATGGCTCCGCTACCGCCACGGCTACTCCGGCTGCTGATCCCTTCAACCCGGCGGTCCCTATGCACCTGCCCCGTTCTGGCAATGTTCTTTCATCAGAGCCTGCTTTCGGCGGCGCCGCTCCAATCAGTGGCGCAGCGGCTGCTCCTCGCGGCGGCCACCGTGGCGGTTTCCTTGAGAACAACACGGCCCCGTACAGCTTCCAGGGTGCCCAGTCCTTCCAAAGCCCCGGCGACCACCAGGATTTCTCGTACCCTGCCAACGACCCGATCTTCGGCAATATCGACCTCACGGGCGACCAGGACGTGGACCACAATGACGGCGTCGATGTCGACGGCGCCGTCTAGGCATCTTCTCCTGCTGTTACTCTAACGATGTTCACGATAATGGCGTTACGGCGGCAGTGAATATAGGCCCTGAGATCGGCGTTGATGACGTGGTGATTTAGCTTCATATATGAAAGGTCGTCCATCCCGAGAGAGATACAAGTCTGCTCATTCCACCTGATTTCTTTGTTACCTTTTCCGTCTCGATCTTTCGGTTCACGGCTTCGATCCCCCCATGGCTTGCTGTCCACCATGACGACCACATGACAGTCTCCACAGGCAATACACTTGCCTAACTCCTCGAGGGAGACAGCCCTACAAATGCCGGCCGACACACGACACGAAATATTGCTTTTCTGGTCCTCTCACCTCCTTCTAGGGAGAAAAAGGGGGCACAACAAAAATTTGCGTTTGGTCACGGATATATACCCTTGCTCTTCATCGTCCCGGTTTTCAGTTGAACTGCGTCGGTCGGCACGCTGCTTGTCATGCGACCAGGTCTCCCACGAGCAATCCGCTTCTCACGAGGCGATGAGCTCGCTAGACACTCGGCCCTTGATATCCGCCTATAGGCAGCCCCGACAAGACGTGCTACATCGACCCCTATGCGACTCACCTTCCCTCTCGGCCTTTCCTCGACTCGCCAGCACCTCAATGCTGTTTCCGCCTCTCCCTTCGCCTGGTACACTGAAGTGAACCGGCAGGTGGCACACTCAGCACGGGGATACGACATGTGGACAAAGGGTTCTTAAGGGGAGTCTAGCTCTCACATGTATACTAGTCTAGAACAGAGGAATGGATGCGATGACCTTTCAGCTATTGGCTTTCAGTTGAGAGGGTGTGAGAACGCGATGTGCCTGGTCTTATGTATTGCTGTATCTGTCTGATGTCTTTGGTATAGAAGATCGCCCTTATTGAGTCTCCCTGGGAGCTTTCAAGAAGCAGACTGCTTTTGAGTCAACATACTAGACAGATCTAACAGGCAAGAACACCACACATGCTTCATTTCTCTATCCTTACGATGCTGAGCCCCAAATACCCTTCTCTACCTACACAAACAACGCCCTCGCCCTATCCCCAACCGAGCCCGACTTAACCCAAGGCTTAGCGGGCCTTATTTCAGCAACAGATCCCACAGCGCGTCCTTCTCCACGTACTCGTGGTGGATGATGTTCACCAGCCACAGGCCCGCCCTCAGCCCCTCCAGCAGCCTCGCCGTCTCGGACCCCTTGCCGTACACCTGCGCCCACTCCGCCCAGATGCCGAACGCCTCTTCGCTCCACGCCCGGAAGCTGACCTCCTCGATGATCGTCGGCGTCACGATCTCCTTGCCCGGGAACACGCCCCACGTCACCGCGTCGGTGCTGGCCTCCTTGGGGTCGCCGTCCTTGGGCTCGCCGCTCGCCTCCGACGACGAAACGAAGTCGCCCGCCGCGTTGGACGCGTAGAAGCATACCTTGTCCTTCATCTCCGGCGCCGTGAGCTTCACGCGCAGCGTAGCCCAGTCTGCCGAGGGCAGGAAGAACTCGACGAATGCCTTCTGGAAGACGAAGCCGTTCTGCGGTCCCCAGCCGAAAGTCGGGTCCGTCGACCGCAGCCCGTTGACGGCCGGCTGCGAGGCCACCGTCCACCAACCCTTGGAATTTAGGGCGAGCAGCGGCTCCTTGATGAGCTCGGTTTCGGGGTTCATCTCCTCCTCGCTCCATGGAATCGCGGACAGCTCTCCCTTCAGGTACCGGAAGAAGATGTTGTTAATATCGTCTGAAGACTTAGGAGCTCCCCAGAGCTTCAGTGCCTGCGTCACAGACATGTGGAGGCTGACACCGTATCCATCAATCTCGCCGTAGGCCGGAGACCGCGCGTCTCCCCATCGTCCGTTGGGGAAGTCATCCCACGTCGCCTCTCTCCCAAGGACACCCTCTCCTTCTGAGATGGCGAGCGTATTGGCCCGACTGTTGACGGGCTCGGCCGGTACACTGGCTTCAAACGCCGTAGCCTCATACTCAGGATGCGACGGCGGCCGTCCCGAGACAATGACCCTGTTCCGCGGATCCGACCCGATAGACGACTGGCGACGCGAGATGTTCTTGATCGAGTGCTGCGGACTTGATCCATTCAGACCATTGACCTGTATCGCGGGGATTACAAGCTCGTCTGCTATTGCTTCCTCATCGGAGGTGTCTGCAGGGATAAGATGAGTCCTCTCGAGGATGAAAGAAACCGCTTTCTCTAGGTTTAGCGTATAGAAGTGGAAGCCTTTTGGCCCCGGCGTCCTATTCTTTACCTCCTTCACCTGCTCCACTAATTCACTCAGGATATCCACGCCGACCTGCTTGACCTTCTCGTCGTCCTTCTTAACGGCCTCGAGGCGAGCCATGAGGTGGTCAGGGATCTTCGCATGGCTCAGCTTCGTGGTCCGCTTGATCATCTGGTAGTTCTGGATAGGCATCAAGCCGGGAAAGATAATGATATCTTTGAAAGCGCCGCTGGGGTGCTCCCGCAGCTTTGTCTCAAACTCCTCGTACGCCTTTATGTCGAAGAACAACTGGGTCATGATGAAGTCGGCACCGGCCTGGACCTTCTGCACAAGGTATGGCAGGTCGTGATCCAGACTCTGGCCAAGAGGGTGGCTCTCCTCGGCATGACCTTCAGGGTACGCCGCGACGCCAATGCAAAAGTAGTCCCCATGGTGTTTCCTGATGTAGCGGACCAGATCGATAGCCCACACGAACTCGTCCCCCTCGTCCGCCGAATCGTCACCTGCGGCGCGGTACTCCGCCCTTCTAGGAGGGTCCCCTCTGAGCGCAAGGATATTTCGAATTCCCAGAGCCCTCGCATCTTCAAGCGCCTTGTCTATGAGCTTGCGGCTCATGTTCGTACACGTCAGGTGCAGGCAGGTCGTGAGGCCTAGCTCGCGCTGGCATATCTCGGCAAGCTCGAGGGATTTGGTGGCCGTGGAACCTCCGGCGCCCCAGGTGACGTTCACGAAGGTCGGTCGCAGAGCACGCGCCATGCGGTCGAGGCGCTCGCGCAGATTCGCGAAGCCCATGGCCGTCTTGGGCGGGAAGAACTCGAGCGAGAAGAAGGTGGCATCGGGCGGCATCGCCGCCACCTTGTCCGTAATCTTGTCCATGGTGGCCGGTGCCTCGAGGTTGTAATGTCGAGCGACCTCGGTCTTGGGCGACACCGGGTTCTATACTGCCTTTTGCGCCTCCGACGTCGGTGCAGATTATCCCGTGGAGGCGAATGTCGCGGTCGCCGCAGTGTCAGACTGAGGAAAGACGTGGAGGAGGACGGTGTCAGGAGTGCAATAACGGCAGGATGCAGGAGAAGGATATACTGCAGGCAACAGAGAGAGATATATTGTATAGTGCACGAGTCCTAATCTGGTATAATCAGATGTGCCCTGCTATGGAGTCATGGTCAAGACGAAGTGAAGTGCCGAAGGGTCGTGTGTGCTGTGCGAAAAGTCATAATTCTGCCCCGCCTTGACGTGGTGGGGTTGAAGACCGGCAGCAGCGCGATGACTCGACTCGTCCCCGCCGGTAACCGCGGATGGTCGCCAATACGGCGAACAAAAGCGCTCCCGTTGGCTAAAGTCCTTGTCTTTGGTACCTCTGAGCCTAATGTAAGGTACCGGATAGATGCTAGGCGACTGATGGAAGGCGTGGATGCGGAAGCTGAAAGCCCTGCTCGGGCATCTAGCGTGTTTTGACGCATGTCAAGTAGGACCGCCGAACCCGCCCGAGTTTCTGTTCCCTCGAAGTACAAGATGCCACCCACGACCACCTCAAGAGATGCGTACACGTTTGCAAGGTAGCTGTCCGACAACCCAAGAAACAAGCAATAAGGCGCAGTCTGGGGTATAGATACTGTACAAAAGAACCGGAACTTCACTTAGAGCGGACGTTCTCCCGTTTCAATGGATTATCATCTTCTCTCGAACAGGTTCGAGGAGCGCAATCGAGGCAATAAACGAGGCGAGCACGCAAGCCACAGAAGCCACGGGCGCAACGGATTTCCTAAGTGCCCGCATAATGTTAGCCTCGCCATCTCCCTCAGCGTAACTTGATAAAGATGCCAGTGCCCCGGGGGAGATGAATGATCAGAATGAATTGTCGTCTGCAAATATCTTCAAGCTCAACGCACAACCCCACAGTGCCCGGTCCGAGGACGGAGGCACACAGGAGCTGTTGCTGAGCATCAGATTACCATCTTGCTTGAATTCCTTCATCAGAGCATCGGAGAAGTCGGTCAGCCACGAGAGAGATCAGCACTTACCGGCTTTGCTCTTGTTCTAGACACTCACCGCGGATCGGCGACGCGTTGAGGGAAAATATTGGAGCGGATACAACAAATATCGGGTTGATTCTCTACGGCCTACATATCGGTGTTACACACGTAGAAGGATGTCCAAACTTGCTTCAGGTCATCATCGCATCATGGGTAGCCGCGCAGAAGGGGCCCTCGTGATGATGGTTTTAAGCAAGGGCTAACAAAGAATTACTCTTGACACACATTCGGAATCGTCGGCATTGATAGGACGTCAGAAGACGTCGGCAATTGCTGGCGATGATTTGAGTTGTGGTCGTTTTGTTTGAAGAGAAGGGAAAAGGCAAAATTTCCTATCAAGGCGCGACTTGGTTATCGACAGTCACCATTTTCTTCCGGCAGAAAACCCCACCGCCTAGCGAACCTGGAACGGTCTTCGAGCGGGCGGTGAGACACATATATCCAGGGGAAGAACGAACATGTTCGAGGGGCGGCGCAAGCATATTCCTAGAGAGATCACTGCTATGCGACGGGTATTTGTAAATAAGCACACGATATTTTGACCACAAGCAGTTAATGCAAGGGGTTCCGGAACCAGAATCTATCTATCTCTCGGTGACTTCTACAACAGCCGGGCTACGCTAGACCGAGATTGCTCTGTTGAACGAGATGACGGGCCCTGCTGCTTCCCGCAACAATAGCAAAGATCTAGGACGTGTGAACTTCTGTCTTCTCCAGAGCATTGGTGACCTGCTCGATGGCCGGGTCAGCCACTTCTTTCTTCTCAGAAGACTCGACGCCGGCAGCCGGAGCTTTGTTTTCCGACACCGCCGCCTCCTTAGAAGATGCAGCAGCGATAGCAGTGGCAGCCGCAGCTGCGTCGTCAGCAGCAACTGCTGTGGCTGCAGCAGCGGCGGCCGCGGCCTGTTCCTTCTTAAGTCTCTTCTTCTCCTTCTCCCTCTCCTTGGCTGCCTTCTTCGCTGCGGCTTTTTCCGCAGCAAGCTCCTTCAGCCGCCGCACCTCCTCGCCGCCAAACGCCTCACGCCATTCCTCAACCTTAGACGCTGGGATCTGTGAGAACAGGAGCTTAGGCGTGCCAAGCTTGTGGCCGGGCTTGAGACTGGCAGGTGCCCAGGTAACCGGAATGGAAGGTGCAGGCTCTGCGCCAAGCTGCTCAAACATGGCGGCAGAAGTTGCCGGCATGAAAGGATAGAGGATGGCAGCCAGGAGGTTGAGCTGGTTCAGCGCCGTGCCAATTACGGCAGCACAACGATCGGGCTCCTCGGCCAGCAGGCGGTTGTCCAGTTTGTTGTCTTGGAGAAGCTAGAGAGATAAGTCAGTATCGTTATGCAACAAATGATAGATGTGCGTGACGAGCCCGCTCAATGCCTACGTACCTTATTTCCTAGGCTTTACAGTAGTCAGCATAAGTGGAAGCAGATCAGGGGATTTTCAATGATGCACTTACGCCGAAAGGTTCATGACATTAGCAAGACCGGCCCTCAGCTTGGTCGCCTCCAGGTCCGCGAGATATTCTTTCAAGACGGCGTTGACTTCCTTCTTGTGGTTCTCCAAGTACTCATCAGAGTATTTGGTGTAGTCAGGAACAACAGACTCATACTTTGCCTGGCAAAATTTGAGGACTGGTTACCGAGAAAGTTAGCTTGGGATCATCACGACATGCCTCAGGAGCCCACCTCTCTGGTTCAGATTGCCCAAGTTCTTCAGTAGATCATTGTTGTTTGAATCTACGAACTCCTGCCACATGAATTCCGCGTCGCCACTCTCTGGGCGTCTTGAAATCAGGTAGTATCTATGGGCTGTTAGCGGAGCCGGGGCGTTTGGATTGGTGTGCGTTCTCACCTCCAGACATCGGGAGGGACACCGGTTTCCCGCGCAGAATTGCCAAAAACACCAACACCCTTCGACTTGGAGAACTTTCCACCCTCGTAGTTCAGGTACCTATTAGGCCGTCAGCGCCAGGTTTCTCCCGTACGTGGCCGTTGCGCCACCAAAATGGATATCTCCAGACGTAATGCTGCTACTCGACCCTAAGAAGAGAGCAAGTCTAATCCTAGGCAAGCGGTCAACTAGGTCGTAGTTCAGACTTACTCGGTTGTCGAAAGCTTGTGGACCATGGTCCATTTCTCTCGTGTGCCAAGCTGCGAACCGGGGAAGATGACTGTGGACAATTAGCAAGGAAGATCGATGAGTTCGTCGGAAGTCAATGACCGTACTCGAATGGAATGAGACATTGTCCTTGCCCATGAACTGATATAGGGAGACCTCATCGGGGTTCTTCCACCAGGACTCCCAATTCTTGCTCTCAATGTCGTCGCCATCCGTGAGGTTGGCTGTGATGGAGACATAGCCTATGCAGGCATCAAACCACACGTAAAAGACCTTGTCCTCATACTCCTCGTCGCTGAGGCCGGGCAGGCCCTTAGGGATCGGCGTTCCCCAACGTAGATCTCGGCTGATGCCTCGCGGCTTCAGGCCCTTGTGAATCCAAGACTCGGCGATCTGGATTGAGTTCTTGTTCCAGCCACCTTTCACGCTGGACTTGTCGACAAATGCTGCAATTTCGTCCTTTAGGGCATCTAGGCGCAGATACAGATGCTTCGTCTTCCGCTTCTCGGGGGTAGCGCCATCCAGCTTACAGTGGGGGTTTATGAGATAGCCTGTGGCCTTGGGGGCCACGTCCTCGCCATCTTGGGCTTTTGTGTCCGGCTCGGGCTCGAAGGGGTCAAGGAGGTTACCACACTTGTCGCATTGATCTGTTCCAAGCATAATGTTAGTGACCGTCGCAGACGTTGCTCGTCTGCTCCCACCAAGCATTCAATGGTCTAAGCTGCAGGAGCTCGCACGAGTGGCCGTGTGACCAACTCTGTCACGGGCTGCACGTACCTCCTCGGGCTCCCAGATCGTGACCTAAATGCAGTCTTAGTATTGAAGCGGTCTGTATTGGTGGTAAGTGGTAAGAGCTTACATATGCTGCATTCGCCTTCGACAAACCTGTCCGCCAGGAACTATAAGAATCAGCCACGAGGTCCCAGTGTTCTGTGTTGTTTTTTCAACACACCTTTCTATGGCTCTCGACAGGACAGAAAGGCTGGACGGTCTCCTGCTCCTCAATGAAGCCATTGTCCCAAAGTTTTCGGAAGATGTCTGTTGCATGCATGTCAGATGCGCCCTCCTTTGAGGTTAGCTCGATCAAGTCATACCCTGGGTGATCTTTGTCTGCTGAGCAGTGGGAGTTCTTCCAAAAATGTCAAATCCGATTTCAAACCCTGTTGGAAGTCAGTCCGAGAGCATCAATGTGGTGCTGAGCGTGACTGACAGTCGTAGATATCCTTATGGATGGCATGATATTTGGCACAGAGGGTTGCGGGATCAACGCCTTCCTCGAGGGCCTTGGTTTCTGGAGACGAGATGTCTTAGCATGGACTCAAGACTCCCAGTTTATTCCAAGGCCATACCGGTGGCAGTTCCATATTCATCCTGTCATGGTTGTTAGCAAATCACTCCGCTCATATGGCTGGGCGAGATCTGGACTTACCGAACCGCAGACGAACAGGGTTGGAAAGCCCCGCGCTTTGCAGTATCGAGCGAAGACATCAGCGCTGAGCACGCTTCCGATGATGTTTCCAAGGTGAGGGACGTTGTTGCTGCGTGCATGGTTAGGACTCCATAGACACTGCAGAAGAAGGCACAGGACATACACGTAGGGCAGCGCCGAGGTAATAAGCCGGTTATCCTTGCCCGGGATGGGGAGGATGGGCACCTTTGCGGACGCCATGGCTGTGCTGGGCGCGGGTATGTGATATCAGACCCCGCAGAGAGGATGAGAGCCGTTCTCCAAAGCCGACAAGGGTGGTTACCGACTCGTGAATGTCGGCGATGTGGAGAAGCTTAGTCGAAATTCCAATTTCCGGGCGCAGGTCAAAACCGAGATCCCTGGGCTGGCGGATATCGGGGCAGGTAGGTAAATTCTCGCCTGAGGGTTTGCTTGAGTCACCTCTGTAGAGTCTTGTTCTGACGCCATTCTCGGACGTCACGTGACCTTGAATTTGGCGGCAGTACACGGCGTGAGCAGCACCAGATTTGCCCTCAGATAAGGTACTGTACTTAACCTACCTATGCGGGCTTCTTTCTATATTACCGTCCTGAGTCACCCATCCAGTTGAACAGATGATAAATGAATGAATTCTGTCTCATGTCTGTATGCATTGCGTACCATGCAAGATACATGTAAATATCGTGAAGCAGGTGACAAGGCAATACTGAAGGGACCGTCCTCAGCTGCAGGCCAGGCCATTCATGACCTGCGAACATTGTTGGAAGCACGTACAAAAGACCCGTGGACCGCTTGACAGCACCTCTTTTGGGTGAATAGCCTATGATAACCTTCATCCTGGTAAGATGTGTACTGTCCTGACTAAATACCTGTTTCTACTGCCGTGGAGAGAATAGCCGTTCGAGTCCAATGTCAATGCATCCATGCATGTCGAGGGCCCTTAAAGCTACGGCTCACGGCACTCTTTGTGTTAGTGGAGTGCCTTCCATGTTTGGAGCCGCTGAAATGGCAGGCACTAGCACGCAGCCGCAGCCAATTGAAGGCACACAGGCAGGCGCTACGTCGGGGTAGCGGGTGTGTACAGTACGTACCTGTACCTGGACCTCTGCCGTGGTGTCGTCTCGAGCACGGTGCAATGGCTCGTCATTATTGGAAGATTTCTCCCACTCAACTGTCCCCATCCGGCCCTTCACATATTTTTTTCGATACCTGCAATCCGTACCTCGACCCGACGACGATCTACAGACACAGCTCACCTCTCGTCACCGAATCCTCCCCAAATCTCAACCGCCCACCTCCCCGAATATCGTGTTTGCTCCCGCCAAATCTGTATCTCTCGTCTCGACACATCACATCTGCCGTTGTATACCAACAATTTAATAAGCCATCGGGCGTCACCACCTCGATTTCCTCGACCAACAACCCCCCCTTTGCTGCCAAAGCCCGCCTCCGAAGCTCCTCCCGGTTAAACGCCCGCCGCTTCTCCTCTGCCATCTACTTCTTCCATCAACTACCCGAGTGTGCTTCGCGTCTCTATAATACTGAGTAGTCCATTCCTCCACGCGCTCCTCACACCACCGACCGCCCCCCTCCTCTAGGTGTAGCACTGCTCCCCGCAGAAGAGAGAGTCCGCAAGCAAGCTGCGAGAACGGTGCTGGCTCCTGCAACCCGTTTAATTCCTGATTAAGGAGAACCTGACTTTCGTCTTCTTCATGGATAATCTATGGAGTCGCCGGACCAAGTAAGTTGCTGCAGAAGCCGAAACAGGCAAGACCCCTCAACTGACCAGCCCATCGCCTCAGCTCCAGCAAGCTCTCTCTCTCGACGCCAGGCTCCGGCCAGAACAACGACTCCTCCAACTCCCGCAATGCTTCCTTCTCCAAGCGATTCGGCGGTGACAGCTCGTCGCATGGGAAGTCCAATCCCTTCAACTCCATAACCACCCCGGGCGGCGGCGGCGGACTCGCGTCTCCCGGCGGGACCAGCGCATCGAGCGCCTTCGGCCTCGGCTCGGGCGCGTTCGCCTCTTTCGGATCGAAGACGCCCAAGTCCCCGGGCAACCCCTTCGACTTCGCACTCAAGACCCCTGGTGCAGAGAAGTCTGCCAAGGAGGCCATGACTTCGTCGTCGTCGGCGGCAACCCCCGCTTCAAAAGCCGTGGCCAAATCCGGGGCGGCAGCGGGCGCGGGGTCCAAGCTCGCTGCACATCCTCTGCGCAACGGCTGGGTCTTCTGGTTCCGCCCTCCGATTCCCAAGTCCAACGGCTATATCCCCTACGAGAAGACCGTACATGCTGTTGCCGGGTGCGACACAGTTGAGGAATTCTTCGCCGTTTACAAGCACCTCAAGCGGCCGTCCTCACTGCCCCTCGTGTCGGACTATCACATATTCAAGAAGGGCATTCGACCGATATGGGAGGATGAGGAGAACAAGAAGGGAGGGAAGTGGATTGTCCGCCTCAAGAAGGGCGTTGCGGACCGGTACTGGGAGGATCTCGTCCTTGCGATCATAGGAGACCAGTTTGGCGAGGCAGGCGAGGAGTTGTGTGGTGCCGTTATGAGCGTGCGGAACGGCGAGGATATTCTGAGCATCTGGACGCGCACTGACGGCGGGCGGGTGTTAAAGATTCGGTAAGCAGAGCCCCCATTATCTCCTTGGCCCCGGTCCTTCTGGCAAGGTTACTGACACTACGGCAGCGAGACCATGAAGCGGATTCTCAACTTCCCCCCGGATACGAAGGTCGAGTTCAAGGGCCACGAGGAGAGTATCCAGCAGCGCATCACGATCGAAGAATCCCGCCGCGAGAAGGCCAACAACCTCCATCACCAGGACAAGCGCTCGTCGAAGCATCAGACGGACGAGCAGAAGCAGCAGTCCCAGGCGTCATGATTCTATTACCTATAATACGGCGGGAATGAAACTCCCGTCTTTGTACCACTAGCAGAAGCAGCAGAGCGCGGGAAGAGCCTTGTGGCTAGCGTCTTCCTTCGTGCTTGCCTCTCTGTCTTATTATGTATGTTTGGACACGATTCGCATTGTGCGGGGGCGCGTCTCCTTGCTGGCGGCAGCGACTTGCTCCAGCATCTGATCATGAGGGCGGCTTTTGGGCGGCTAGATGACGACGGTTGGAGGTATATTCGGTTTGGTATCATTGCCCCATGTACTCTACTGTAGCTGTAGCTAAGGCCAACGGAGTCGGCGTCGATATCTGTTCGTCCCTGCCGAGTGCGTATGTCTCGGTGGTTGTCCCGAGGTGCCTGAGAGCGTTGTTCCAGGAGAGATGGGGGGGAGGGCTGATGCAAGCCAGGCCGCCACGATTCCCGCCTCCAGGCATGATATCCCTATAGCCTTCCGCACCGTGCAAAAGATTATTTTTCCTAGGGCGATGTTCGCCCGGGCTCCCTCTTATGCCTTCCTCTTCCCCTTGGGATCCCTCCTCCTCTCCCAGACCTGGAGGTACGTCTCGCCCAGGTAGAGCAGCTCGCTCTGGATCTTGTCGACGAACAGGTCCTGGCAGACGACCCACTCGTCGCGGGCACGGTCGTGCAGCTGGACCTTCCAGGTCTTGCGCTCCTCGCCGGTCTCGGCGACGTCGTCGCGGGCGCGCACGGCCTCGTGCACGACGTTGGCGACGAGGTCGTACCAGATGGGCTCGCCGGGCGGGTGGGCGGCGGGGTCGGGCTCGACGTAGGGGGAGACGTCGAGGTTGCGCGCGTCGAAGGTGACGATGGTGGGGTTGCGCTCGCTGACGAACTTGTTCTGGCTGAAGCGCTTGACGTGTAGCACCAGGTACGGCGGCAGCGGGTGCATGAGGCGGTAGCGCCGCCGGTGGTTGAGGTGCTCCTGCGCCGAGACGCCGTCGTACTTGGCCAGGATCCGCGTGAGGGGCACCTGCGGGATGATGTTGCGCTCCTGCTCGTCCTGGAACAGCGGCGCGGGCGGCAGGTCCAGCGTCAGCAGCAGGAAGCGGCTGACGTCCGTCTTGACCTCGGCCGCCTCCTCGAAGCGCAGGCGGTCGCCGACGTCGGCCTTGGCCGTGATAGCCTGCGACTCGACCTTGAGGCGGCCCTGGAACACGCGCTGGATCATGCTGGAACCAGGCTTCGTCTTGCTGCCGCCCAGGCCCAGATGCAGGTTGTTCAGGAACCAGCTGAGGAACTCGACGGGATCGGACTGCGCCGTCAGGGTGAAGCGCTTGTTGGAGCGCAGCGACACCTCCTGCAGCAGCTCGTGCGGGCTGACGTGCGCCTTGAAGGCGCGCGGGTTCCAGATCTTGCGGAACAAGATGCTTGTGCGCTTGACCAGCTCGGGGCGGCCCGAGAAGTCCTCCAGCAGGAAGTAGTTGCGCAGCGGCGGTACATGCGACAGCGCCTGCACCACCACATTCAGATAGTCGTTCTCCTTGATGTTGTTCATGCCCACGAACCCAGGCGTGTACTCCCTGCCAGACAGCGTCCAGCTCGTCCGCGGCCGCCGGTCGATCTCGGCCACCTCCTGCCGCGTGTACCGCGGGTCCGACACGTACTTGATGTCGTCCAGCGACCGGCTCTTGACCTCGTAGCCCTCCGGCAGCACGTATACCTTTTGCGTCTCCATATTGATGAAGACGTGGTGGTCTTCGTCCAGGGCGTGAAAGTACGCGTGTGACTTGGGCCCCCTGCCCTGGTAGTACCGACCGCACACGAGGCAGGCGTAGACGTTGATATTGGAGAGGGAAACGGAACACAGCTTCTCAAAGTCGAAGTCGAGGACGTTGCGGTCGATCGTGTCTAGGTAGAGGTCGTCGTAGCCTTCTGTCGGCGCCGATTGCCGAATGGGCACCTTCTCCGCGACATCGTCTTCGAGATCTTCGTCATCGGCGTCCGCCGCGCCATTCTGTGCTGCCTGTGGCGTGTGGTCGAAGTCGCCGTTGCCGTCTGCGCTGGGGCTTTCGTCGCTAGCATCGCCTATCCTTGATCGCTTCGAGGCCGGCGAATCTATGCCTAGCAGCTCCTCGAGGGCCTCTGACGCCAGTCTCTTCGCCATCTCGGGGATCGTGCACGTTGACTTGCAGTTCGTCGGTTTGGTTTTGATTTGTCCCGAGGGTCAGTCGTAGATCATTGCCGTGGCGCAAGTTGCAGTGTTGAAGTTAACGAAAGCAAGGCTGAACGGTAAATTTTGACGGGGGTGCTGGTTAATGTGTTCACCCCCACATGTTTTAGGTGCACCACCACAGCTTTGGATCAGAGGGTCGCTGGCTACTATAGTCGCTATTAAGGCATGTGAACTATCAGGGTCATTCGATCACAAAAATGAGTTCCTCGGTTTCTTGAACATGCATTATGCTTTCATTCCCATTTCTACACCTGATAAAGCTACGATGCAGCATCCAGCATGAGCACATCTCCGGACCTACCCAGACTGCCGTCAAGCGGGTCATTGTCTAATGCAGGGGCGAGATTCTCCATCTCCTGCAGTGTATACTCTACCAGGTAGCTCTCATCCACCAGCTCCTCCATGCGCTTGTAATGCCTCTCAGTATATACCTTTAGGGCATTAAGCACCTCCTTTAGGCTCTTCTGCCCCTTCGCTCCACGGACGGATAAGTTGGAGAAACGCGACGCCGGATAGCTCCTGACTAACGCCCAAAGTATGCGCTGTGCTACCGGCGCCGTCCTGGCGTTCGTGTTCCAGTCTCGTAGCCTGAGCAGCAGAGTGAAGATCTGCTCGTCTGAAAGTGTGGCGAGCACCTCGTCAACAGCCCGCAGTCCGCACAGGCTTCCTTGCTCAGGAGAACTGGTGGTAACCACCGAGGTGAAGAGGTTCAAAAGTCTTCCAGGGTGGTTGAGCTGTAGGGCCAGCGTAATAGCCTCGCGATACGCTCCGGTATGTATGTAGTTCGCAAGCTCCTGTTCCTGCTCCACGAGCTTTGATGCTGCTTCTGAAGCGGCAGCCTGTGTTTCGGAGGAAGTGTCTTTCCAGAAGGTGACAGTGGAGTCACCGCTACCAGACACGATCATGTTCGTCTCCGGATGGACCGTTAAAGCCCACACCCTGTCTTCATGGTTGTCGAGAGTGCACTCTGGTTCCCCGGTGTTTGCGTCCCAGACCTTGACGAGTCCATCTCCTCCCGCGCTTGCAAACTGCACCCGCTTCTTGGACTGGTCCCCTCCCGCCGGCAAATTCAACCATGCAACCTTGAGGACACTGTTTGAGTGCCCCTCAAAAGTTCTGAGGCAGGTGTAGTCTGACAGGCTCCACACCTTGACAGTCTTATCACCGCTTCCAGTCAAGATGAGGCCTTTGCCAGCGACCGGTCCATGCTCGGCCTGGACGACAGGTGTATCCGGATGCGCAAACTTGACCGACCAGACTCCTCTCCGGTGGCCGCGCAGGATACCCTGAACTTCACCCTCCTGCACCGACCAAATCTTTACCGTCCTGTCTTGGGACGCCGAGGCGAAGAGCTTACCCTGGCTGTCGATGTCAATGGCGTTGATATCCTTATCGTGAGCCTTTCTCGTAAACAGAGCTCGCGACCCCTTCTGCGCCCCCTTCTGCTGTTGACGTGGTATCTCCCACCTCTTGACGGTCTGGTCTTGAGACCCTGTGATGAGGAAGGCTGGAGGGTGTTCGAGAGGCTCGGTAAATGCGGCAGACGACTCTTGAGGCCTCGTTTTGGGCAGCGAAACCGCACCAACAGATTCTGCGTGACCGGTGAAGATGGCATAACATGCGTAAGAGTCCATTGAGTGGTCCACTCGCCAGAGGCGGACCGTATTGTCCTTCGCACCTGTAGCCACCCAATATCCAGACCAGTCCGCGTCTAGGGTGAGGACAATGTCGTCGTGGCCTTTCAGCAGCGCCACGTCTTGCCCAAAATAGTTGACACCGGCTGTGGCGTCTGCACCTTCAGATGAGGAGTCCCTGACCGAGACTAGTCGCACGTCCTCTGAATTCGTGGCTAGAGCCATGATCGAGCGGTCAGGTAGTAAGTAGGCAAGGTCTATAATCTCATCGTGAGTACCGGATATCCGTCGGAATGGCTCGAGGGGCGGTAGTTCTGGAATAGTAGCGAAATCTTGCACAGATGGTGGCCGATATAGCGCAAGCATATGGTCCATCTGGATACAGAGCAGCAGAGACTGTTCCCTACAAAAGACTGCGCCCACGATTGCCTCCCCTTCAGCTTTAGGAGGTTGCTCCTTGGTCACTTCCCTGCCATTGTCGGTCTCCCATAGTCTGACGCTTCCAGTAGATCCTGCGGTGTATGTGAGGCGCCCATCATCCAGATACCCGACAGCCTCGACAAGCTCGAAACAGGGGATAACCTTGCGAATAGTCCATGACTTCGCATCCCACCAGATAATAGTCTTGTCACGGCCGGAAGAGACCAAGGCATGCTGTGTAGGCGAGTAGTCCAGGCCCTGCACATCAGAGACATGGGAGTCCAGGTCGGCAACAGGTGCACGCTTGTGAAGATCCCATACTCTTATCTTGCCGTCCTGGCTGCCAGAAGCCAAGCGAAAGTTGACAGTGGTGGTCTCCGTATCCAGGGTGTCAACGTTGCTCTTCCGGTGAGCCTTCTTCGACTTGCTCTTCGAACGATCTTCACCACCCGGAGCCACCTCGAAGAAATGCAAGGCGGATACCAGGACGCTCGGGCCGCGAAATGTATGTGTGACATAGCCGCCAAGCAGGTCCCAGACTTTGATCTGTCCTTCGGCTGCTCCTGTCGCAAGAAGAGTGCTCGTCCGGTCGATCGCGAGGACGACCACGGGGGTCGCGTGAGGCTTCAGGGTTCGGATGAGAGTTGGCTCGACGGTGTCGTGGTCTTCTGAGACCTTCAAGGAGTATATTCGCATCGACAGAGATCGGGAGCATATTATGAGATGGGAGGCAGAAGGAGTTACTGTTCCGCATTGATTAGCCCGCTTCCAAGCAGCCTCATCGGGCGTGACACATACAAGTCAATGTCGATATGGGCTCTCCATCCCCTTCGATCTTCGCGTACTGCTTCCCATTCGTCAAGTCGGTCAACACAGCATCCTCGCCCAGCGTAGTAGCAAGTATCCTTGCGTCATTGTCAAGAGCTACAGAGCCGCCCGTGAAGATAGGCTGGATGACTCGCTCGGGCTCGAAAGTCGTCTTGAATGGCAACTTAGTCGCCATGGTCACAGTCAGTCTGGCGCCTCGACCGAGATAAAGAGAGGTCTTGTTTTTTCCCACCTCGAACACCGAAATTTTTGTCTTGGGACTTTTTTTCGCGATAAGGATAAGGTTATCTTAGCGTGGTGGGGTCGGCCGCTAATCTCACAACGTGCCGGTCAAGTTACAGAGTAGCATCGCCACGCCTCGTCAGGCTGAGAATTGCGACAGCATCATATTCACAGAGTGCCCTCACCGCTGATCTTCTCAGCCCAGCATAACAAACAGCCCTCATCTGCTAGTTTAATCGCGAAGGTAGGGCCGCGCACACAGAAGGCCCTTCTCAATGAAGGCCTCTTAGCCTTTTTCAGGCTGCCAGCGTCGCACGCTCACCAAAATGGGGAAGCTCGGCCCGTTGACATCCCAGGCTCTGGTAAGCACCGGTCCGCCGTCGCGCTTGAGCTATTGCATTAGTCTCAGTCTTTTCGTGTCCCCAGCGGCTTGTATTAACAAGTGAGCTCCTAGGGACGTTCTCCGTATGATGAGGTCATCATGGGGGAGGGCGAAGGGGACATTCGAGCTCCCCTCCAGATGTATGATGAACGGGGTCGTCCGGTGAACCCCGAAACCAAGCAGATCAACAAGGATGTGATCCGTTCTCACAACGAGGTTATGCTCGTTATTGGGGTCGCAGAGCCCGAGAACAGCGTCGATGAGCTCAGGGCTGAAGCGTTCCGGCGGCGGGAGCATGACATTCGAGACGAACGAATTGGTCGTGCTCTCCTGAACGTGGGTAGGGCCCTCGAGATAGGAGGTGTCTGGGGAGTTAATGGCTTACGGCAGCGCATCTTGGTAAGATACTTCCCGAAAACAAGCCTCGTATCTTGGTTGTAGGCATCGCTGCTGATAGTGTGGCAGCTCTATCGTCAATATGCCCAGATACCATTTCACGACCTTTTCCAGGATTATCGGAAACAGAACACCGTGTCAAGCGCTTTCTTAGCCGGTCTTCCTGCGTTCGCTGTCAGCCACGCTCTTAAGCAGCTCCCGTTCTCTTTCAGCATTTTCCAGAATAATTCGTTGTATGTACACAACCCCCATTGAGGGAGCTAGAGTTAACGGTTCCCAGCCTCCGATCAAGCCTCGCATATGTGCGTTTGCACCTCCAGCTGTGGATATTCATGCAACGTATGGGGCTCATTGCCTCCTCCCCATGGCTGCCTTCATGGAAGTTCTTCATTCCTTTCTCCCAGTCATCCCCGATTCCTCCGCCAGCTCCCCTCCCGTCTCTCAGCACTCGGGGAGTACTGCAGTGGCTAGGTGGTGTTGCTCTTAGCACCGCTCCGTTCGCAGCTTGTTGGCTATATAGCAAGCTGTGGACGTGGGTCACTAGGAATCTTTGGTTTCGGGTCTACCAGCGCATGCCGGCTCCCAATAACCGCAGACTCAATAGTCCACGGGCACCAGCGCTTGATCAACTATCGGAGCCGACACAGGCAATACCGCCCCAGGACACGGCAGATACCCAGCCTCGAAATGCCCGGGATATTCCCAGGGACGAGGCGGCGGTGCATGAGACGGTGCATGAGGCGATGCATGCACATGGCCCCGAACGGTCCGGCCCACCACCGGATAACGTCCCCGTGGGGGCGGTCAGAAGGCAGAGCACATTCTCCAACCGCAGGGACGATTACATCAGCGACGACGAAGACAATACCGAGGCGGTCACCGCAACCCTCATTAGTTTTGATGTTGAGGCGACCGAATCCACCGAAGCCCCCACGGGCATGTGGTCCGCGGAACTCCGACCAAACGTCACCAGCGATGGCCGCTCCGTCAAGGAGGAGCCGGTCTACCAGGACAACACGCTCACGAGGCTGCCGTCTGTGATTGCTGCGGACATCATTACAGTGGTAGCTTCCTACGTGCTGACCTCGCCCTTCGAAGCCTTCACGCTCAGACTCTTTGCGCGATCCTTCCGGGGCTACGGTGAACTTCCTATTGATGACATCGCAGATGTCAACGTTTTCAGGTCGTTCTCATGGAACGTTTTCGCCGACCTCGTTGGCTTGGAACTTGTTCACTTCCTCATCGAGGCGGACTTCTGGGGAGTGGTCATGATGCTTGCGACTCGGTACAAGATATCGGACGAGGAGTGGAACAAGAAAAACGAAGATGACGCCGCTACATCTTCGAACTGATAGTGGTCTTGAAGTTGGTCGTTGGTATTGGTCACTGGCGATACTCTCTCTGTACAATAGTCAAAGATGAATAATGATCTGCGTTGGCTTGTTCTCAGTGCCTTGCGCGTCTCTGGGACACCATCCGGCTGGCTGCTGTTCTGTCCCTCATGAGGGCCTTGGCCCTCGAGTCCCTCCCCGGACTTGAATGTCACCTTGGACTCGTCGATGGGCCCAATATCTGGGCGTAATGCGCTCCTCCCAGCAATAGCCCTCAGCGCTGCTCAGCTAGGCACTTTCGTCATAGCTCAATCATGGACGCATCAATTCATCAGGAACACCAGGCCCCTTCAGCTCTTACCCTTCCCCTTGGCGACCTTAGCCGCCGCCATCTCATCAACAAACGCCTTGATGATACCGTAGAGATCCTGGTTCCTCCTTGCCAGCAGCAGCACGTCATCGGTCTGGATCGTCGTCCGCCCCGCGTGCGCGCTGAAGCTCTCCAGGTCGATCGCCACGTTCTCTAGGGCGGACGTCAGCATGGGAGTCAGAGTTCTGCCGCCTTGCGCATACTTGTGGAGGGGTTCACTCACCAATCTGGGTCCACACCATCTCCGTCAGTGCGCCGATGAACTGGGGCGTCGCGTTTCGGTTGCGCTCAAGCGTCTCTTCGTCGACGATCTTGCCGATGGCGAACCAGAGCGCCGCCTTGAGGCGCTGGGGTGGTGACGTTAACAGGGGTTGACGGGAGGGGGAAGTAGCGCGTCTGTTGGATGGCTTTACCTCACGGTCCTCCTCGGAGACGTCCGCCATGATGGGCCGGAGTGCTCTGGAGATGAAGTTCAAGTAAGAATCCCGCCGACGGGGTAGATCGGCTGATGCAGCGGACTTCTCGCCTCGACTACCGTGTGGAATCGCCGGTTTTGCGGGTCGCGTCGCGTCGGTGTGTCCGGCGTGGGAGCGGGATGCACGGGACTGACGGGATTGACGGGAACACCAAATGCATACAGTACACCACGAGTGGGGCCTGGTGCAGCTTATTTTAGCGCGCTATGACATGCAATTCCAGGTGCCGGAGATCCCTGAAGAAAAAGTTTCCCACTGCTTCCGGCGCGTCAATTATTAACACCCCTCCGACGTCTTCGCTTTTCTGGAAGTGCTACTTATCTGGCGCCGTGGTCTTGACCTTCTCTTCAGTCCTCTTTTTCTCCAACCTTCTCCGGCTTCCTGTTGTCCTCTGGTGTTCTAAGGCTCGATAGCTTTCTGGCCACCTGTGTCTCTTGCTGTCTAACTCGACACCTGCCGGCAACGCCACTTTTCCCGATCCCTGCCAGCCGCGAGAAAGGAAGGAGAGGAGAAAGAACAAAGAACTGAGAACCATGGACGGCATCGTCAACCTGGCCTCCACGGCCTCCGAGCGCTTCACGCGCAACGTCTCCGCCGGCCTCGCGCAGATGTCCCCCGAGAAGTGGATCCGCCTCGTCATCATTGTCGGCACCTACATGCTCCTGCGGCCCTACCTGATGAAGCTGGGCGCTAAGGCGCAGATGCGTGCGCACGAGAAGGAGGAGGAGGAAGCGGCGGCCGCCGCCAAGATCTCGCCGAACGAGCTGCGCGGGCAGAAGATCGCCGCGGTCCCGGAGGACAGCGACGACGAGGAGGCCGGGGAGGGGCAGCCGACCGGAGCGGACTGGGGCAAGAAGGCGCGGAGGAGACAGAGGGAGATGGTCAAGAAGATACTGGATGCGGAGGAGAGGAGGCTGCAGCAGGAGCAGGAGGATGAGGAGGACAAGGATATCGAGGAGTTCCTGACGCAGTAGGGGGCCGTTCACGAAGCTGGGATCTGGAAGGGATGGCGGCGTCCGGACCTAGGGTGCCATTTCTCAATCCAATACAGGACAATCAACATGAAGGCAGCCTCATTTTTTTGTCCCTTGGTGTTGTCACTTGGTCTCCTGCCGTGCAACCGAACCATGTGGGAGACATGCTGCCTACATACAGGCCAGAGATTTCGACGCGTCCGTTTCCGAAGGCACAGTGTGCTTCTACCCCTTTGACGCCGTTTCGACGGACCATCGGCCCTCGGTGTCATAGCCTTCGGTTAACCTTACCTTCTACAGTAGCTTCGAGGCTTTTCTATGTGAAAGGCTTGACTCGTGTCACTTCGAGCCTCTCAGCAGATGGATGTGCCTCGAAATCGAGTAAGGCGTCTGCAACACTGCAGGGAGGCCGCAAGGCGCAGGCTACTCGCGATGCAGAGAGCCTCTCACCGTACTACGCTCGCCATCCGGCATCTTCGTGACTAGATTGTCAGGCGGCTACGTGCCGTTGACTAGTCCTCTGGTGCCGAGGAGGATAGCTTGGTCTCGTCAGCCGTGCAAGGCCAATCCCGAGGAAGACCCGCCGGTGTTATGACCATCTGTCCGCCGGCCACCGTTATCACGAGGCCTCATGACTTGCCCTACCTCGCTGTAGACCTAAGCTACCTCCAGTGTGGAGCTCACGCGACCAAGCAATGCTGCCGCAGGGTTGGGCCGACCGCGTCTCTTCAAGCGAGATCGAAGGCCCCGTGCCGGGAGTTGGGACGATGTCCCAGTGGAACAGTGAAAATGAGCTTCGTTCCATGCTGGCACAGAGCCGGGGCGCGCAGAAAGTTCCGCGACCGGACGGCACCTGGTGCCGACGTGCTGCCGTTCATGGGTGCTCATCTTGATATGCGGTATCGTAATGCTGGATCCCAGCGTTGTGTTTGCTACGGGGAACTCTTCGCATCATGGCTGGCTACAGGGAGTGCTTGCGTCAAACCAGATGCTCCGGGCCCCGACGTTTCTACTACTCTACGGGTGGTGTGATCAGCCTCGTGTACTTGGTATAGAAACCTCGGTTGATGAAGACGAAGGATAACAATTGCCATCATGTCTCGCCTCCGAGGCAAATGTTCGGTGCACGAAGCAGGCTCTCGTATCCTGAGCGACGTCTGACCGGTCCCACATCCACAGATGTGATATGAATGTTCTGAAATTCCCTTGGTCTCCTTGTGATCATGGTAATCGATATGCTCAAGGGGCTCGTGATCTCTGGTGCGCGGCAAGAGCCTTTCCGTGTCATATTGGAATTTCCTCACGAGGAGCAGAAATCTCCCCCTGCAGGAGCTGCTGGAGACTCGTGCTCCTCGGAGTCACTGTCCTCCGCCTTCCGCAACGCGGACCTCGTCATTTTCGTCGCTAGAGTCATAGCAATACCCGGAAAGAAAGCCAACAGGACGAGGCGACAACATGGGTGCCCCTGTGGCAGCCTTGGCATACTGAGAAGCCTCAGACGGCTTAGCAAGAACATGTATCGACCATATGATGGGTCTTCCCTCAGACTCATTCACAGCCTGCCATTTACGCGGCTGGGTGTCTTGCTAGGTGTCCCGTCTGCCACGTTCTTTTAGATTGGCACCTCTTTTGTCAGTATATAAATTGCGAAGAGGTGTGGCAGTTCTAGGCCTCCCGTGACAGCCTTGCAATGATTGATACAAGACCCTGCGAACAGGTTGCCGATTCTGCACGTAGTTGACATCGGAAGTGCTTCGTCTAGTCCTGTTGCCTTGGCTGCCTTCTTAAGCAGCCAGCCTATGAGAAGGCTCCCGCAAAATGCACAGATCGAGCTGACATACATAGAAGTGAACATGCGGCTGTGGGTGTATCCGCGACCACTCGAGAATTGAGGAGAAGTCAACTTCGCTCGTCGTCAGCGGCGAGTCACTTGTGCATCCGGTCATTGACGTCTTCTCGCATAGATTGTTTGAGATGTCCTTCTTAAGCATCAAGGAATACTCATTAGGAAACGGCAGGGGATATCATGTCAACGCCGCTGCGGTCTCTGAAATGGGACGTTGTCGCACCGCAGTCAGTTCTTCAAGCGTTTGCAAATTGCCTGTTATGGGGGGGAAGCAAAGTGGTTTGCCTCTGTGAGACGTTGGGTAGCAACACAGGGAATACATCCGCGGAGATGGTATTCCAGGCATGCAGCATGCCAGTATCGCAACCTGTGAGACGGTGCTGGCAGATGCGAGACTTCATGGATGAGAAGCGCCTCGATATTCTATCAACATGCCCATCGCGCAACACAACTAGTAGGAGATTGTTGTTGGCTGCAGCAAAGAGACTGTGTCTGCAGTGAGGCCATAGTAGGGTTCAGCTCCAATATCGCAGGCTGTGCCTGCCGGGCGTGCGCCTCTAGATGACTTCATCCATTTCTGGGGCGTCAGTGGCTGGACTAGATAGGGCCACCCAGCCAGATTATTTGTGGAGGAGTATCTCTGCGAGGGAGCGGCCACAGCCGGCTTCTTGCATATATGCATTATGCGACTGTGTGTATGATGACGATACGGAATCTGTGAGCTGACATGCTCATGATGTTTGCCACCGCTTTTTTTGTTCAAAGCATGAAAGTGTGGCGAGAATGGCGGTGCAGCCGTACTGGAATTTGGCAAAACAGAGATTCCGGATGCGACCGTGACTCGACGAGGACGGCCCAACCTCCTGATGATCACGGTGACGCAGGTAGATGGGAGAAGGCTGTCCGGCAGGGGGCAGTAAGATCCAGATGTCAAACGTCGGTCAAGAGATGGAGGGTTGGAAGGCAACTAGCCGCCGGCGGTCATTCCCGGCCATCACGTAACACCCCGAGAACTTCGTGGATGGAGGTGCGATGCCGCATGTGGCATTTGGAAAAGGGACTCCCATGTCCCTGTGTCACTTGGAAAGGATCAAGGAGGCAAACGATATGGCGTGGGTGACGCGGCTTTAGCCAGCGGTCCAGACAAGCCGGAGCTTAGCTAGCATGCGGTGTCGATGGCCGCCGTGGTGTGCAACCTGTCTCGAATATCCCTGTCCACAGCAGATCTTTAGTCTACGCCCGGCTGCTGCTGTATAGTGTCGGTGGTCGCGACTATGCGGCTGAGGTTGCCAAGGGAGGAACCGCGTAGGATCGAGCGGTGCTAGTCAACGACTCCAGAGGCCAAGGCCGAGAAGTGAGGCGGTCGACGGTAATCACGACAACTGACGAGAAGGATGGGAGAGGCAATTAAATGAGCGCCATATCATAGGAATATGGAGGGTTTGCTTGATGTTTCCTGCCAGGATCGTCGAGGATGCACATCCCAAGAAGAGAACCGAGGAGAAGAGGTGGGGTCGGCGGAGGGAGCGGGCTTGGCCGAAGGGTTGCTTATCCGCCGGGAGTGGGGAGGGGCAGGAGGGCGCCGTCGGTCGGTCTCGAAGGTTCACCTTGAGCTTCTCCTGTTCTTCTCCGACGAAAATACCTGCAGTTCTAAGTCTTTGGTACGTGAACTACCGTATGTTATTTACCTTCCTACCAGGTACCTTGTCCAAAGAGGAGAACGGTAGGGTCCCCCGTCCGTGGGAGTAGCTCTCCTTTGCTGTATCCAGCAGGCAGAATACGCTTCGCCTAGACAAGAGACGTGTACATGTGAAGCTCAGATATATGGCAGAGTACCTTGGGTGGGCCGGCACACAGTACCTAGGTAGGTAGATAGAACTCTCTCAGATACGATGGCAGCCAATGAATCTGCTCCCTCATCCTCCTTTGCGGTCCCTCCACCATCTCTCGCTCCTCCACGCCGCAGCAGCAGCAAAGCCCGTTGACAAGACCAGGAGCCGTAACAAGAAACGAAGCCAGAAGACCAGACAGCCTTCCTTGACGGGACGCCACCCTCTCTGCTAGGCCCCCCTCCCGGCCATCGCGATACGTGGCCTGGGATTGGTCCTCCAATCCGCGCCCACCGAGACCCCTCTTTGGAGACGTTCCCAAACAGCCCGCACCATTCCATTCCCGACCCAAACTCCAACCTCGAGACGAGCACATGGTGGCCATGCATGTCTTGTCTCGCGGACGGCCAGGCAAGGGCCCGCCTCCCCTTCGGTAGAAGTTTGTGGAAAGGGTCCACAGAGAGGTTAGAGGAGCTCAACCTTCGCGGTTGCTACCGCCTACGTTGCCCTCCTCGCGGTCAATGGCTGGCTGGTCATCGCCACGGTCATCAATGGAGAGAGATAAACGCCCCGCTCTCATAGGCTGTGTCTGGCCTGTCCGCTGCTCCAGCAGCGGAGGGGGTAAAAGACGCTGCATACACTGTGCGTATGCACGCCGCGATCACGGCAGCTAAGACTTGCAGCAGCCCAGAGGCCGGAGTGGGGAGAGAATGATGAGGATTCTGTCTTTTTGCCTTGCTCACTCGTACTGCGAAGTACCTGGCCGGTCTTGTCATGCATTTATGCAACCACGATGTCATACACAGTCCCTGCTCGCCGCCTGTCTGTCTGTCCTTCCTGTCCCTCCTAAATTTGGTGTGAGGCAGACATATGAGGCGGATATACCTGCGCGTCCACCTTCGGCACATACAAGCGTATGTATCTAGTATGCCGACTACCGGCCTCCCATGATGGTCAGGCTGCGCCTCGCATTCATTCCTCCGACTGCGTACAGTGGTTCGCCCGCCCTCCCGACAACTGATACATAGAAAGAGCTGCTCTCCACCTCTCTGAAAAGAGGTCTAGAAGCTCCCTCCTCTACGAACAAATCCATTCCTCTCTCATCACTCGTTGCTGACCGACGCTCACCTTCTCGGCCGCCCAACACCAATCTTCTCACCCTTGAGCTCACATACCGAACTGCCTCTACTCGCCGTTGATCCCGAAAACAAGGGGAACTTCAGAGCCGACTACGCCGCCCCGAAAAAAAAAAAGGACTTTTCGCAAGGTTGTGGAGCGACCTGTAGCTGAGCCTACCGCCAGCAAGTCGGCGTGCTATATCATGCGCGTCCCTCGTCCCTCCTAGTCGACTCATCAACGAGCAAGCTGAAAAACACCAGTATGGTCGAGACTCTCAACGTGGAGAACTTTTTGCACGCCGGGCACTGGACTATCGCGGGGGCCAGATCTCCAAGACGGTAGGTTTCTGTGCACTGGTTGCTACATCTCGTGCCTTTCTAGTACGATGCAGAAGAGCCTATTGCTCGTTCTATCACCCCGCTCCAGTCAATCCAGGGACTGACCGAACTCTTCATGCCGTAGATCTAGCTCTCCAGAGAGGAGGACATATACACCCCATTTTGACGCTTCTCAGATTCCGAGGTCATTTAATGAAGACAACTTTGTCCTGCGCCGGCGGCGCTTTCCACCTAACCCTACTGTGGAGGATGAAGCAGCGTCGGTAGCCCAAGAGCACGATGGCTCGGTTACATCCTGGCCTGATGAAGAAACAAAATTTCCCGGAGACCTCAACCAGGATCCCATCCTCCTTCCCGTACCCGATGATAACCCGGAACGTCGCTTTATCCTCATCACTCCTCCTGAGACCACCGACGATGAAGTTGCTTTAGAAGGGTCTGGGCACATTCCGGAGCCGCCCCCAGCTAAGTCGGGCTATGAAGCAAACACCTGCAGGAAGTACGTCCTGCTTGATCACGAGAAGCCAGATGAGAAACACCCGCCTCCGTTTCAACGTCGGAGGAGTCGGGTGGATCTTCCTCGCATCGAGACGGACGTTCTGCCCAAGGTCGGCTCTTCTAAAATGGAGAGGGCTAAGTCGGCGACATACATAGACCAGGAACCTCGGGACTATTTCGACCATCAGAAGGAAACGGTGAGACAAGCCGCCGGAGAGGCATTTCTTTCGCCCATCATCACGCAATCCACAAAGGGGCGAGAGAGAGCTTACTGGGACTTCAATGTCGGATTGAACGGAGCGTACGCCCAGCACAGGTCTTCATGTCATGACACTCCAAATCAGACAAACGGCAAGAGGGTTTCTGATGCCGATACTTTACGACCACCCCTATCAGCAGGCCCGAGGATGCAGAGGCGCTCCGCGTCCGCCGTCGAGGTTCCGAGAGAGATTCACCGGCCGTCAGCAAGGTACAACAGCTCGTATCGAGAAGAGATCGCCGGTCCTCGGACGCGAAGAAGGGATCCTTCACCTCCACCTACAAGCCGCAAACGACCATCGCCACCTCCGCGATCTACTAGAATGAACTCGTCTCCGGTAGTGGGCACCAGCGCATCAGAACAGGGAAAGCTGTCCCGGCGGAGCTCGACTTACAGGAGACGGTCATCTCCACCCAGAGACGATGATTTGTACTATTCAAGTGATGAGTACAAGCAGCGTCCTCGCCATGACCGCCGAAAGTCCATCGTGATTCAAGAGGACAGGAATTCTCTCCTGAGTCCAGACCATTACCATGCGCCTCAGATCGGCAGTAGGTGGGGCTCCCGCAATGCGACACCTCTTGCATCACCAAGATCTTCTCAGAACCACTTCACTCTTGGAGAGCCTACGCCCAGTCCCCGTGCTTCCAACACCTTCCCACCGTCCCTAGGTAGGAGAAGGCAGGAGGAGAGAGCAGTATCACCGATTTCTTCGGGGAGCTCATCGTCCCCCCGCAGTCGGTCAAGGCTAAGAGCCGAGGAGAAACTACCCGATCCTCGACCACTGTCGAGAGCATCGAGCTTGAGGTCAAATGCAAGTACCAGCAAGCCAGCTGTGATGCCAATACCTATCCCGGTCTCAAGGTCGATGCCGATCCAACGCAGAAGTTCACCCATGCTACCCGGCCCATCTTCCTCACGCCAAAGCTCCTTTGAAGCAAGCCCGCCGCAGAACCATTGGCAGCCAGGACACCTTGACATGTCGCCACCTCACAACGGCACTGGCATTAGCCTGCCAATCATGTCATACCGGCGGTACTCAGAGGAGGTCAACCTAGGGCGTCTGCCCAGCCTTCCCAATTGTCCCCATCAGGCGGCCAAACCTGGCTACACCGACTGGATGACTATGCCACGGCATGACAACTTCAACATCTGCCTGTCCTGCTACGAGAAAGTGTTTGCCAATACCGGTTTCCGCAATCAGTTTGTCCCGGCCCGGCATCGTCCACCGAACAAACCCATCGCCTGCGACTTTGGCACCTCGCCGTGGTACCGCATTGCCTGGCTCATGACACGCAAACACGGCTATCCGGACCTTCGGCTTATGCATGGCATCGCGACGGTAGCTTCCATGACCGACCCGTGCAGAGGGAATCATCTGTCGTCAAGGGTCTGGTACAGCATCAGACATCCCCGATTCCGGAGCGGCATCCCGGACTTCGGCGTCTGCTACCAGTGTGCTCAGTCAGTCGAGGCGCTGTTCCCGAACCTCAGGGGGATCTTCGTGCCGCCTGAGCAGCCCGAGCCGACTCGGGACGTCTGCGCGCTGCACTTCGCCCCGGGCCGTAACCGCTTCGGCCTGTACTTCGACCTGCTCGAGTCGGCGTCCGACCGCGCACAGAGGACGCAGTCCGCACCAGACATCCGCCTCCTGGCGGACAAGGTGCTGCAGCTGTCCGAGCTGGACGAGTGCAGCCGCGACGAGCCCGTGCGCGGCGCCGCCTGGTACGTCATGGAGCGGCTGCCCGACTTCACCGTCTGCCCGGAGTGCTTCCACGACGTCGTCTACCCGCAGCTGGTGGATGGCGGAGGTGGCGGCGTTGGCGGCGGCGGCGGCAACGCCGTCGCGCGCAACTTCTTCCAAAAGCCGCAGTGGCTGCACGAGTCGTCGTGCCAGCTGTACTCGGACCGCATGCGGGAGGTCTTCAGGGCGGCGTGCCGCACCGGGGACATGCGGCTGCTCGAGGACACGCTGCGCGAGAGGGGGAAGAAGGAGGCGGAGGCCATGAGGAAGCTGGCGAAGATTGACAGGAGCATGACGGCCGAGGCGTCCGGGGAGGAGGCGGAGCGGGTGCTCAGGGAGTGGAAGAGGTGGGAGTGATGCGAGGTCTTTCGGGCCTGGAGTCTGCTTGTTCGATAGGGGGCGGAATGGATACTGGAGCGGGACGTCGCAGGTATTGTAAAATAGGTACAGTAGAATGAATCAAGCAGCTGTCCTGTATGATTCCATGTCGTACTATATCTTTCCGCGTCGTTGGACTCAACCTGGTGACGTCGAACATCCGAGCCACTCCGGCTCGATCTAAGGCGTCCCGTGTGCCTGACAGAACTCGTAGCTCAACTGATGCAGTTCAAAACTCACGGCTTCTTCTTTGGATTTCATCAGTTACTGTCATGTAGGTGACTATCCCTTTCCATGAAACCTGATCTGCATCAAGCCGGTTCCTGGCAGGGATGGGGGGCCCACGCATATCAAAGCCTCGTCGAACCCATCCGGAGGGGAGGGAGACACGAGCATGCTGTCATCATAATGTCTGGGAGGAGCCTCGACCAGAGAGGCATGCTTGTCGGGGAAAGCAGCCGAGTTTACGGTTCATCCACTGTGGACACAAGGAGGCCTGGCTAAGTACCTTGCTCAAACAAAATCAGAGCTTCGTTCTTATTTTTGATCCGTCCAAGTTGTCCTATCCGAGGACGCTGCGTACAAACAAAGACCCTGTGAAGTAAGAAATCCCTCGATGGTATCTATCTGCCCAATCCTGTGAGGTCCAAGCAACTCAAAACAGAAAAATATTATCTAAATGCGTGGTCTCCAAAGGCGAACCGTGCGTCTTGTGGTAGACATCATGAGAAGTCATACATTCCCCACTCGTGGCGGAACGCTCGTTCGTGAAACAAGTCGGTACGAGGGTGCCAGGCGGTATGCCACGGCAGTCTGTCTGCACTTCTTGTTCTGCTGGCCCATTTCATGTCTAGTGTAGAGGGTCGTAGATGTGGTTCTTGATGTACTTCGTCAGAGCGACATCGCCCCATTCCTCCCACTCAATCCACTGCTCCTCAGGCAGGCTGCTCACACCCTCCCTTCGAGCAGCTTTCATGACCTCGCGCGCAACGATGATGCTGGCATCCCGGACGCGGTCTATCGACGGGTAGATCAGTCCCTTGTGGACTTCCTCGGCATTAAGCGATCCAGCAAGGGCAGCGGCGGAGGTGTAAATCATCTCGTCGGTGACACGAGACGCCTTGGCGAGTATGGCGCCGAGGCCAATTCCCGGGAAGACGTAAACGTTGTTGCCCTGGTTCGGATGATAGGTGATGACGTGGTCAGCAGCCTTCACGGTGAAAGGGGAGAAGGGTGAGCCGGAAGCGAAGATCACAGTCCCATCAGTCCAGGTGACGGCTTGCTCGAAGGTGCACTCGGCCTTGGTGAGAGGATTGCTGAGAGGGAACAAGATAGGCCGTCTACCCAGACCGCCGGCGTCGACGGAAGCCTTCAGGGCGCGAACAACGGACTCGGTAAAGACGCCAAAAGTTGCAGTCAGGCCGACCAGGGCAGAGGGCTTGACATATTCGATGACCTCCTCCAGGGTGCGGAACTGGTGGCCATTGTTGTCCGTCCGGGCGAAATACTTCTTGTGGTCGGCCAGGCGGTCACCGCGGTCCGTGGTCACGAGGCCCTTGGTATCGACAAGCCAGAACTTATCCTTTGCGGCCTGTTCCGACAAGCCCCGGCGCGTGTAGTACTCAACAAGCTGCTTTGCTACACCGACACCTGCCGAGCCGGCTCCCATAAAGACCAGGCGCTGCTCTTCAATGGGGACGCCAGACAAGTTGACGGCTCCGATATAGCTAGGAGGCCAAGTCAGGTCAAAGCACTTTGGGAAAGCGGGTAGGCAAGCTTACCCAGCCAAGACGACAGCACCAGTTCCCTGAATATCGTCATTGAAGCACTTGTGCTTGTTACGGTACCGGTCGAGATAGTTGAAGGCCTTCTCGCTCTCGAAGTCTTCGAACTGCACCACCATGTTAGGGTGGACGTCCACGACAGCTTCCATGAACTCGTCCATGAATTCCTGCTGCTCCTGAACCGGAGGGCGCTTCGAGCGCAGGCCCAGGTACAAGGGGTCCTTGAGGTTGCCCTCATTGGCAGTGCCGCAGTCGAGCACGATAGGGAGGGTTTTCTCCGGGTGGATACCGGCGGCAGCTGTGTACAGCGACAGCTTGCCGATCTGTGATGCACGTCATCAATATCAACAACTCCACGATATTGCCAAGCCTGATCGTCGATGTTACATACCGGGATGCCGACACCGTTGACGCCAAGATCGCCCAAGCCAAGAATGCGGGAACCGTCCGTGACAACACAAATCTCCGGCGCAGGGTAGGGCCAGTTCCGGAGCATGGTCCGAATGGACTTCCGCTGCTTGATGGAGATATAGAGAGCCTCCGGGCGGGTGTATATCGTCGAATACTGCAAGCAGACGTCGCCAATGGTCGGAGTGTAGACGAGAGGCATCAGCTCCCGGGCGTTGTCGATGAGCAAGCGGTAGAAGAGGTCGATACTGTTGTCCTTGAGAGTTGACAGGTACAAATACCTGTCAATTGGAGTCTGGCGTGAGCGGATCATCTTGAGCGCTCGTTCGCACTGCTTGTTGAGGTCCTCGATAACATGCGGTATCAAGCCAGTCAGGTTCTTGGAGACACGCTCCTCTGGCGTGAACGAGAGACCTTGGGGTGGCTTTGGTCAGCTTCTCGCTCTTGTAGTGGAAGCATTGGACGCAAAGGAGGCCGATAGCTGAGCAGCTGTAGAGGCACGTCTGGGGGATGTCGCATAGCGTAGGCGAGCGGCATTGGCGGCGCTTGACTCACCTTTATTCCATAGCGGTTCACGCAACACCTGTGAGCCGAGAGCCTGGTGCTTGGCCATGTATTCTGTTGTGCGGAACTGCTTGACTTCGCCGAAGGTGTTCTGCTTGTAGCCACGGAGCCCGTCAAGGGTGGCCATTCTCATAGCTTCTTCTATGGTAGCAAGGTCTACCGAGGCCATGGGGTTGAACTCGGAAAGACGGCGGGAGGACATGGACATGCGCTTAGTAGATATAGACGACTGGGAGGACCGGCCCGAGACTACTGAGGAGGATGGGGAGGTGGACCGCGGAGTCGAGAGGTCGGACTGGGAACCGGCCGAGCTGTATGCATACGACGCCATTGGCACCATTGGTGGGCTTGTGAAGGGGGGAGGAGACGAGAGGCGAAAAGAGCGAAATAGGAGGACCGGAAAGAGGACAGACAGGACGAGAATGACAAGAGGGAATTCCGGGGGTTGAAAGCTGCCAGCAAGCCTTCGTTCTTTTTTCCCTCTCTCTGTCTCTTGTTGTTAGTCTTCCCACGTCCGGGTGAGGCTGCCGGTTGGGTGATGTTGACGGACTTTTGCGTCTATAATTATGAATCGTACCAGCAGATATGGAGCCACGGGAGGAGACTGCGTCCACCTGCTAATCAAGAGGATCAGGCCTTTTTAAGCACCCGCCGATGGGACGGCGAGACCGATGCTTTTTTGGAAGCTCGATGCTTGATAGAGGCGAGGCCGGGGTCCTTGTATCGAGGGACAAGCTATGTTACAGCGGCCCTGTCAAGCCAGTTTCGCCGTGTTTCAAGAGACAACTCTTCACACTTCAGATGAAGGCGAGAGGACGTCCTCATCCCTTTTCGTCCCTTTCCCATTTGCTGTTCCTTCTTTTCCCTATCTGTTCGTTTGACAGTACTCCTGCATAGGTACCTAGGGTATACCTATGCATGGAAGTATCTGAGGTACCTAAGGTAGGTACGTAGAGTTGTACCTGGTAGGTAGACTCTGATTAGGATGGAAGATGGGAAGGGGCGAAGGAACTATCAGACGAAACAACCACGGAAAACGGCAGCGACGACCTGTGATGCTGGAGGGGTACCTCGGGGGTCGCAGCCTCCAATTTCCTGCCAGAGTTACTCTCCGGATTGCAACCTGAAAATGAACCGGGTGAGAATCAGAAAATTCTGCTGATTTGCCAGTTCCACCTTCATGTCCGATAGCTTCCCATCATCATCAACTCTACCAACATAGTACAAGTACAATCTGCGGAGCGCACACGCTCGTTTCCAGCTGCCGGACGGCGAGACTGGAGCCCCGGAACCATGCAACCCCACGTCCAAGTGGCTCAACCCGGACCCGCCACCGCGAGCTCCTTACATTAGCTTCGCAGCTCCTGGGCTGCCTCTGCCTCTGCACTGGCTGGCCGGGCTGGCTGGCCTGTGAGAATCAAGGCAACTCCCGTCGCCCTACGGACTTCCCCCAACTTTTCTCGTGGGGGAGCTGCGTCTCTTTGCGACATTTCTTCTTCTGCTTGTCGTTCGATGTCGACGGTGAATTCGCGCAAAAGCCTCTCCTGAAAGTCCTCTGCGCCATCTCGCGACTGATGACTTTATTCTAGTTATGCATCTTCAACACTTAATGGCAACGCCCAACGAGAATAAGGCGGCGGTCGGGTGAAGAGTCCCGGTACCTTGGCCAATGACTCAGGCCCAAAATGAAGTTCAACACTCTCTTTGGCTAGGGCACTGGCGTCACTTCGCCCGGGGCCGCGCTACGGAAAGACGCTGGGTCGGTGCCGGGGAAGCATCCCATCCCTGTCGACACCACGTTCGGCCCCTGAGCCCCCCCACCTCCCACTCTTCACAGCGCACTAAATATTTGGCAGAAGGCAACGGAAATTGAGTCAGCATCAGCAGAACATGAGATTCTTTTGGTTGATGTATGTGGGCACCATCTGCTGGAGAGATGCGACTCTTCGTTCGGTGAGCGATTTAGAATAAAGATTTCTCTCGCGACCCTGATGACAGCTCTCTTCTCATGCAAATCAAAGCAACAGACGAAGCCTCTTTGTCCTCTTCCAATGTGGCTCCGACTTTGCCCGACAAGAAGACATGGATCTTGCCGCATTTGCAGGAGCCAACCCCGGCATACGCTCCCGGATCTACACCGCTTTGGGCAAGATGTGACTCTGCCCCGTGTGTCAAGCTCCCGCTTCATCAAGCGCGCAACAGACCGCTTGCAAGATTGGTGCCCAAGGTCGTCCAGTTCTCTATACGCTTCCCGTGCCGTGAGAACTGAAACGATCCACCAGTCTCAAACAGCATCAAGCATCGCGGACTTGCCAAGCTCATGGGACAACTCAAAATCACATCCTTGCCTTAGGGGGGCTCGATCGCTGTTGCCATGAACAGTGGGCGCCTCCAGCTTTCGGCATGCTTTACGTACTCCTAGCGTAGCGTTTTCTACTTCGTGTGGACTAGTGTTACACAGGCCGGTATACTGACTTAGAAGCAACCACTCCGTAGGTAGCTCGCGACTTTCGAGTCCGTAGCTCTTCGCAGCTGGGCTGCTTGCCAACACACCTCGGCAGACGCAGTCCACGGGAACGGACGGCTTGGATTAGGCGCATGCGTCGGCCTTGCGCCCTCGGTCTCACACATTCATGACTATTGCGGCGGGCGTCAAGGGGCGTTTCCCTGACGATCGCCCTTTTCACCCAGGGCTACAACTGGAGATCTGATCTGATCTGATCTTTGGTTGCAACGCTGCCAGCCATCAACACGCGAAAGTTGTTGCCGTCCGCCACTGGTTTCCAGGGCCCCTCAACTTTCTACACTAGATACTTGACAGATCCACATCGCTAGGCAGATGTGAAGATTCTCGACTACTATGCAGAATAGGCGTGGTGATAGGCTCGCCGGATGCCCGACCTGCAGTGCAGGGACGGCGCTACTGCTCGCCGCCCGTGTTCTGGGGCTGGCCGGACTCAGCGACGGCTCCTGGGAGAGCGCCGAGGTGAAGAGAAACCGTCGGCATCGACCCGCATGGTATTATCGTGTTGCATGAACTAAACAGCACGGCACGAAAATAATGCGGCTGGTGGATGAGTTGCTCAACACATCCCCCGCATGCATGAGACGTGCCTCATCCTCAACAGCATCGCCGGAGAGAGTGTGTGCGTGCCTGATGTTGAGGCTGGCTTGACCCCGCATTCCGCTAACCCACCTGCAGCCAATTCGTCTCTGGCTCATCACATGCAGGACATGGGGCCCCGAAACCGGCTGCCCTCCACTTCGGTAATCGTGTCACCAAATCTGTGATCTGACGATCCTCTGGTTCGCGATATGTCTCCTCGTTTGCACTCTGTAGCCCGAGGCTGTCAATGATGAGACCACGGCTTCACGCGCTCGTTCACATGGGAAGGGGTCACATGTGACCTGCTGTTGTGCGTGGCGCTGACGCGATGATGGTTGACGCTGGTCTCTGCACTGGCGCCTCGCTGTATCAGCAGCTTCCAATCCAAGCCACATGTTTTGCCACGTCTCTGCCACCAAGTCTCCGAGCCCAGTAGGTGTGCACATGTCATCGTCCCGTCTGAAGAGACATTGTCCCTTGAGCTCAAGTCGGCTTCCTCCAGAAGAGTCGCGGTCCTCGTGCCCGTGTGAGTCAGGTCGAACGGTTCTTGGATTGTGTAAGCGGCGGGCCAATCAGCTGCCTCACCTGCAAGTTAGGATATCCCAAAGGGGAAACTGACCAGAGTGGTGCGTACACCCTCTTCAACCACGACGCAGGACGGAATGGTCGACCTCGCTGGACTGCTTTTGTTTTTTCACTCACCGAAGAAATATCATGCTCTGTAGAGTAACTCGAAATCGCTGCCAGGAGCCCCGTACGGAGGACAGTGTCAATCTGGCGTCTCACAGCGAGCTAACCAAACAGCATCATGACATCGACGCCGGGGCCCATGACAGCTAAACAGTACCAAAGCCTCTTTACAATCCTCTCCATCTTAGGTGCCCAAGCGCTAGTAGGGAATATCTCATTCGCGAAGGCGATGTTCCCTAGCCGCCCGCCATCTTTACCCTTTGCACCACACTTCTTGGCGTGCACCACCAACCCCGAACCCCTTTTTCTCGCGAAGGCGGCGGCATCATGATCAACAAGAAGCCTCCCTGCCCTCGCACCTGCATCCGCACTGCATAACCGAAGCTCCTCCCGTGGCCGGAAGCTGCTGCGATGCCGTGTCCCGCTGTGTCGCAACGCATGTGATACTCAGATGTGAGCATGTGCAAGGCGGACCTCAGCGCTTGGCATTCCGGAGGGGTTTCCAGCCCATGCGGAGTGCCGAGCAGTAGTGCTGCGACTCCTCGTGTCATGCAGGCCTTGCTAGAGCTAATACCCGCAGGAGTCGGTCGCGGCGAAACACCGTCTACGACGTTGCTTTAGTCGATCAAAGCCTCTTGACGAGTTCGTAGGCGGGACCTCGGATTGCTCCTAATACGCGAGCTGTTGGCAGCAATGGGATATTGATATTGTTCCTCAGGCAGAGGCCGGCTAGACTCTCGTCGCTGTGATGAGGCAGACGGTGTCGTCTCGTGAAGGTATTTGCGCCCTGGATATTGCCTGGTTGCAGGCGGTGTCTCTCACCACCTGTCGCTCGGCCGCAAGATGGTCATCGCGATGGGATCCTACTATTAGAAGAGAGCTGCCCTTCTTTCGGCAGCCTCTCGTAGCTGTACAGCCCATGGCGAGGCGGAACGGGGAAGATCTTCAGCGGTCCGTATGAGGAGAGCGTTCTGAAAAGGTCACAGATCCGAACAAGCTAAAGAACAAGACAAAGCAGGTCTTTAGCTGTCGCGGCGCGAATGAGATCTATGCTATATTCGACTGCACATCCACTACATCAGCTGGGCCATCTGCAAGGGAGTTGATAAGCACTTGTGAACGGAGAAGGAGCTTGTCTCATGTAGCGCGTCTCGGTGCACATCGTATGGTCACAACATGGATTGGTGTAATTGCACCCTTCCATAGGTGGCTGGAATTTCTTGACAAAAAGAACTAAACGACGGGGTATTCTGTATGACATAGTTCGCTAAAAACCCTTGACGATGAGGCCGTAAATGCGAAGAGTGGAAGGAGGAGAAAAGACGAGACATTTTCCACGAATCTTCCTTCTCTGTCCATGCTGTTCCCAGAATGCTCACGGACCTATTGCCACGCTTCCGGTCTTGAACGGAGAAAGAAAAACAACGATGATGCGAGGGCTGGTTGCCTCCAAGTAGTCGTGATGAGACGCCGCCTATCCGGCCCCTCCTTTCCTGAACAGCCGTTTCGTGGCTCCAACCCTGCCTAACTCCCCCAGCCTTTCCTCCAGCTTGGGATTAGATGCTTTTCTCTCGCCGCTTGCTATGCGGACTTTTTCCTTGACGCTCTCGACCCACGCTTTGCTCTCCTCGCTCATCTCCACGTTCTTGCTCCTCGGACCCGCCATGCCCAATGTACTGTCTTCCTCCGTCCAGCTAAGACGGGAGCTGGACCTCGACCGGGTGGATGCCTCCGAGGAAGGCGTGTCTGACGAGAGCGCACTGGCAGCCAGCGGCGTCTTGGGAAATCTCGCACCTGCTGCCTCCTCTCCGACGCTCTTCCGCGTTTTGCGTACGTTGAGAGGAGTCATGGGTGAGTCCAAAGCCGATCCCGGTCGGCTCGCAGGGCTAGAATCCGCCCTCCCCGTGGACACGCGTGGCAAGTCTTTGATTTCAACCTTTCCTTCACCGCGAGTTGACCGGCGACCATGGTGACTGGCATACTCCTTGAGATATTCCCCCAAGTCAGCCCAGCCACCACCCACACGTACCATTACTCGTTCCGCGTTGTCCCCAACACATCGTATGAAGAGTTTTATGGGTGCTTCTCCTGTTGACCTCGACAAATGATAAAGCTTGATCTCCTGGTTGCCGCGTTGCTGCCGAGGTCGGGGATTGCGAGCGTATGCCGGGGAAAGGAGGAAAGATGGCGTTCCGGCCCGAGAAGAAAGACTAGATTGACTTCGGGCTGGCCTGTCGACGGGCTTTGGTTTCGTATAAGGCAGCTGGAGATCCGGCGGGTTGAGGTTCACCGGGTTGGGCTGAGAAGAAAGGTGGATTTTGGCTGGAATAGATTCGAGAATTTCGCTGATCTGTTGTTGGAGCTGATCATCCGCGCTGCTTGCCTCGCTCATGCGGCTCGGGCTTCCATATTCCTGGGCGTAATCGCTCTCATCAAAGAACGACGACTCCAGAGGAGTCTTCGGCGGATCTTCATCGTCGGGACCTTCGGTGAGAGTTGGCATGTCCTTGGATATTTCAGAAGACATACGAGGATCAGAGATCTCCTCTGGAGGAGAACTTGGCAAGCCAAGCTCATCGCTCCCCATGGGGTCGACGATCTGCATTCGAGCGAACTCAGGCGTGTCAACGAACTTCGGCAAGCTGCTTGCGACATGAACAGCACCACCATTTTGGTGGATCACAGTGGATGTGGATGCCGAACTTCCCGGTCGTTCAACCTTTAGCGACGGTGGAAGTGATGGCTCGCGCTCGTCCGAAGTGAACAGCCTTGGAGATGGAACCTCAAGGTCGGATTCTGAGCCATCATCCCACTGAGAATCGGGCCTTTCCGTCCTTTCAACAGAGACTAGAGGTTGCACGCTTGACATCTCGCTGCTGTCCGTAATATTCGAAGGATCAGAGGGCGCCTTAACTTGGTCTGCAATTGCGGACGGCCTTATGTCAGCACTCGTCGTTGTGCCTACGTCCTCGACAATGAAGGATGGAAGCTCAGGAACTAGGGCTCCGCCGTTGAGAAGCGAGGTTTGAGACGCATCGTCATGATGATTATCTTGCTTTCGTTCGTTGGAAGTAGTTGCCGGTTCAGGCAGACTGACATGGCCCCCTTGAGCATGGGACTCGATGTCCTTCTCGTTCTGCCGCCCCGTCTGCTCTCGAGACGGGTCAACATTGAGGTCCACACGGGGAGCTGGAGAATCGTGGTGACAGACGCCAGAACTGATCACGGGCCTTGCTTTCTGGTCACGCGTACTGGCATCAGTATGAGCAGACGGAACCGACGAGGATTCAGTCCTCGACGTCTCTTGAGCATCCTTGGGGAGAGTGTCGCCTTGTAGGACGTCCAGAGCGATGATATCTGCAGCACCTGAGGTCTTTGCTGAGTTTAAACTTCGAGCCGGAGGCATTTCCCTGATAGCCTTTGCCCATTCGGCCTCTCGAATCTTTTGCTCGCAAGTAGCGACCCACTCCGAGTATCCTCGCTCCAGTGAATCCATGCGGTCGCACCACTCATCTGGCAAAGTATCCTCCCGACCCTCTAATGAATCGAGCATATAGTCTAGCTCTCGAGCAGTCTTGGCCACTTTCTTCTCCAGGACAAGTTTCATAATCTCGAAGTCTTTCCGTGATAAGGTCGATACACCATTGCCAGGAAGTTCGTTGACATCGTGTTTGGTACTGAGCTCAACAGCATTCCAGCCTGACTGAATCGCGACCTCTGCATCAGCCAGGGCTGCCAGCATGACGGGGACTCTTCGCAGAACAGCCAAGCGCACACTCCAGGTGTTCATGAGGCGGATTAGCTTGGAAAGGTTGGGCAACGCCTGAACAACGGTTGCCGTTATGATTGCTGTTAAATCATCCATCCTGACAAAGGAAGATAACGAGGACGTGACGGAGCGGTCCGATAATGGGGTCCCTGGTCTTGACAAAGGTAAAATGTGGTTGTGCAAAACATGGCTCTTGATCTCCTCGAGGTCAAGTTCATCCATATCTCGCTGTATCTCCTCAATTCGCTGTTCGAATCGCGACACATCGGTGGCGGGCAGACTGCCCATATAGGACATCTGTTCCTGGTGTTGGACGTTGTCGGAAATAGACTCGGAGCCTAGCACCGTATTGTCACCCCAAGAGACCTTCCTTCGCTTCACAACCGGTATCTCGAAACCAGCCGGGCCCCGGGTTGGCCATGGCCATTCCAACAGCTCGCTCAGCCAGGTATAGATCTTTTCGGACGCCACAGCGGCCCGTATGGCAAATGCTTGTTCCGTAGCAGTCGCGATCTGCATAGACGCTTTCAAAGGTCCAGTTGGAGAACGGAATGCTTCCACAGCATTCATGGGAGACAGATGCGAAAGAAGGTCGTCGGGGATGAGGCGTTGTCGAGTAGGGGATTGAGAGGTCGAGCGATATTGTCGACCAGAGGGTAGCAGACGCCCCGCGGGACGGGCGGGCGTGGATGTGTCGCTCATGCTGGTTGTTGCTAGGGCGGTAGGAGATCAGTTCGAGGCAGGGGCGCCGGAACGCGAGACATTGCCCGTCCTTATGAGCCGGCTAAGATGGCAGCGAGGAAGGACAGCAGAGCCGAGTGCATAATCGCGTGGACCGATGGGAGAGGTCTCTCCTGTGTTGTTTGCAGCCCGCTGTTTCGTCGTTGCTTGCAGCATCCAGCTTCTAGTCTTGTATCCGCTCCAAAGCCGCTTCGGACCTCCACCCAACTCACGGCCTTAGCCTGGGCTCGTAACACAATGTCCGGCGGCGACGGTCGTCAATGGGTTCGTTGTTGAGAGACTATCTCGGCGAAAACGGATAGCTGCAGCGATACCGAAACACCAAAGCAGGTACCGGCTGTTTGTCCACGCAGAGGATATTGAATAAGGGTCATCTAAGCAGGGATATCGGTTGGCGGCGGAACAAGGAGAGTAGAGCGCGCAGACAGCCGTCGATGATGGGGGAAGATCAATCTTGTTGACAAGGAAAAGAGGAACGACAAAGGGAACAGAGAAGGACGGTAGAAGCCCGCGGGCAGCTGGGAGATGCTGGGATGATCCCGTTTCAAGAAGAGCAGGAGCGAAACAGGATAAATGGGGACGAACGACGACGGCGACGCGGTGAGCTCGCCGCCATGTGGAATTTCTCACAAGGAATAAATGATTTGCGTTAAGACGGACGTGGGCACTGGGCTCGACCTGCGCGCCATCTGAATGAGGTTCATTATGCGCTGGCAAGGTTGAGGGAAGCTTGCAGGGGTGACATGGACCCTCTCGCTTCCTTCACAGCCCAATCTCAGAGCCACGCCAGTCATCACGTAATGAATCTTGAAGACCACAGCCAATCATCCATTGCCAGCCGGTCTGGGGGCTCCTTTCTGGCTGTTTGACTTTGATGGTCTCTGATGGTTCGAACTCCATGCTTCCTCTCGCGATATTTTGGGTTCGGTCGCTCTTGCCCGGGCAATCTTGCATGTCTTACCCCGAGGAAGCTGCTTGCCTAATCTGGCCGAGCGCTTTGCAGCGGTCAGGTACCCCCAAGTACAGATCTAAGCATCCCGTGTTCACATCTCGGGCAGGCGCGGGTAACGCAGGTACGATCGCTTGACTTAGGTAAGCAGATCATGGGATGATATCGACGGGGCTTGCTGAACAGCCCGAATCTCCTTTCAGGGGAGCAAATCAGTTTCGATCTTGACTGTCACGATCTAAAGGAGACTAGGCCCGGCATTTTCAACTCTCGAGCTGCATTATTTTCTGCCTTTTTAGCTGCATGTACAACTGGCCTATATCAAGAGGATGCCTCTTCTCAGATGACGGGCCAGTGGTATATGTACTTCATACCCCGTATTTGACCTGCTGAACCCCTGACTAACTCCACGAAACGCCCTCCGCCGCCGCCGCGTGCTTTCAGACACCAAGAACGCCTTCCCCCTCTCCTGCATGCCGTGTCACTGCGCCCACAACTCCAGAAAAAGACCTCCCTGGACCGTTTAGTCATTGATTGTCTCACGCTTGAGCAGCCTGAGCAGCCAGCGCAGCCTTCGTCGCCTGCGCGTTCACTCCGTCGACATCCATCTGATTCTGAGAAGCGTCGGGCCACTTCACTGTGCCCATAAACGTATCGTCGGTGTTGTTGACCCCTTCGGCCGGGTATTGAAGCCACTGGTCAAAGTCGAAATTCTGGCCCGCCATGGCGTTCCAGTCAAACTCCTCCTGGCCACTCATATCCATCTCCATGTCAGCTGGCGCCGCATCCGAGGATCCGCTTGCCGAGGGTGTCATCGCGATCGTCGACTCCAAGTCCCTCTCTGTCGGCGGCGGCGACTGTCCGGCTGCGACCGCCATAGCCTGCTGGCCGTCCAGCGTCTTGGCCATGTAAGACCGGTTCTGGTGGAATAGGCCCGTCTCCGTGGCATTAAGGTACGGCGCATTCTCCGGGGGAGGCGTTGACAGCTCCGGCTGGATCAGGGGCGCGTTCATTCCAGCCGGCCGGCCATTGGCGACACCTAGAGCCGGGTTCATCTCAAGAGCCGCTTTGCGCAGAGCAGCGTCGAGGAAGCCGGCCGCGAAATCGGCTGCCGCGTATATCTCCCGGAGCTTCATCATCACCTTCATGCATTGATGGAAACCGCGCTCGGCCTTCTGGCGAGATTCCAGCACGGGATTCTTCATCTCAAGGAGATGGATGATCATTGCTGGAAGGACCACCGTAACTCCAGTCGTAGGCAAGTACCTCTCCAGGCGGAAATGATGCAATTCTGCGGCCATGAGAGTGATGTGGCTAGCCGCGTCTCGGACTCTCATTCGGGACATCTCCTGGATGGCACGTGACGCTGGCGGTGTCTGCAATGGAGAGGACGGTAAGAACTGAGGCCGGTGCAGAGCAGAGACAGTGGTGTGATACACCATGTGGAGAAGGTTCCGCTGGACCGCAACGGTTGCTCGGCCATCTTCGATATCCGCCCCTGTCACCTCGCGGTATTGGCATGCTGACGGGAGTTCAGACGCCCAAGCCATCAGCTCCATGTCAACTTTGTTGACACTCTCGATATTGTCCAACGATTTGTTCGGAAACAGCATCATGGTGCTATTGGTCGTATTATCCGGTCGATCCCGGTCTCGGATGAGAACTGAGTACTGCGCCTTCAACATGTTGCTGATTAGGACGCAGAGTTTTGCCTTCTGCACACACATCTGTGCCAGCTCTCCCTGCATCTTGAGGTCACGGACCAACGTACAGTCCGGCCCGAGGGTCTTGTTGTCATCTGAGAGCACTTGGATCTCGAAGTCGCTCTCTTCTAACATGGGGACATCGAAGTCTTCATCCTTAATCCTCGTGGGGCGTCGCATACCCAGAGCGATGAGCCGATCACGCATGAAACATGACCACCAGATCCTCTTCCAGAGCTTCTGCTTCTGTGGCGCCATATTTGTGTTTGCCGGGTTTCGGTGGAGGCCAATTGTGTGAGCCAGCGAAATGGCAACACCCATCCAGTGCCACGTGTCTTTCTGGTCGTCAGGAGTCTCATACCAATAGGTCATGAGCAGGAGGGCCTGGACAAGGACGAGGCGGTCCAATTCGTAATCAAAATCATAGAGTAGCTGCAGACATTAGCAAGTGCGTACACTACGCACCATGACACAGAAACTCACCCTTGCTCTCTGGAAGAAAGCCTTACGGGCAATCCTCCGGCTCGAGAAGCCAGCGTCGCTCAGAAATTTGGATTTGACGAAGGCCGACCCAGTGAACATGACGGCCTGATAGAGGAGGAGGCTGAGCTGTCCACATTGACCATCTCGTGAATTGATGCGGCCAAGGAAGTCGTGCAGTTCCAAAAGCGGCATGTACGGGTGAACGAATTCGACATACGCCTTGAGAAGGGCGCTCTGTACCGGCGGGCTTGGAAGCGTTAACGCCCCCTTCAGCTGGAGGTACTTCACATCGTCCGCTCCTATCCTGTCCGGAAGCGGCTTGATGAAGGCCGGGAGCTGGGAGGTGTTGTCAGATTCCTCCAAGGTATTGAGAAACTGTGCCGTCCGGAAGTCTCCGAAGAGGGGGTTCTGGTTCAGAACTGGGTTCCATGAGAGCGGCTGCTGGGTGTTCTCAGCGAGCTTAGCCAGCAACGCTGCAGCGTCAGGACGGAAGCCAGAGCGCTGTTGATCTGTGAGGGCCACAAGAGTGTCCCGTGGTCAGACAAGGATTCCACGCAATCCCAGGCATTTTGCATGTGATGGAGGCCGGGAGGGTAACACAGAAGTACGGCTTACAGAGCAGATGCGGAACGTGACCATCCAACGAATCCAGCGATCCACTACCGTTCTGAATCCCGTTCAACGAGATTGCAGACACACTGCTCGGCCGCCGCAGATCAGCACTGGTAATGCTGACCGGGTTGCTGAGCCCCTTTGCACGCAGTGCCTCGGCACCGGTCATGTGCCCCACTGACGATTGGGCTGCCGCGAAAATATTCTTCCTGCAAGGGTCACATGTGTTAGCCTCGAGGTACCTGAAAGCTTGGGATGTGTTGTGGCTCGTGGCTTCATGTGAAAGTGACGCCAGTGGATGGGGATAGGGGAATCGCAACACTGACTTCCGTCGTCGACTCTCCTGGACAACGCATTCGACGTTGTCCCAGCGGCAATTGCCGCAGGGAGCTCCTTCGACAACATCACAGCGCACTTTGCGAGCTCTGCAGGATACGCAAGCTCGCGCTGCGCGTCGTTTCGTCACTTTGGCGGCTCCGCTGGCTTCTGTCGAACCGGATCGCTTCTTAGACGATGGCTTCGCCGTTGAGGTCCTGGAATCATCGGCCGGTCCGGGTGCCGGTGAGCCACCGGCCGTGGAAGCGATCTCGGAATCGCTGGACGTCATCTCTGCCGTTGCAAAAAGACCCAAAGTGTATGGCTTCGGAGCCAAAGTCGGAAGAGTGAGTTGAATATCGGATTGTCCGCGGCCCTAACAGCTGCGGCTTGTGAGGGTTAGGGGTAGTCGACTCGGACGGCGAGGTCACACGAGTAGCGGCCGATGGAGAGAGGAGCGTCTTGCAGGTTCACACAGGTCCGATCTGTTAAGTGACATCGAAGCATAACCACGCGGCAACCCAAACATCAACAAGACCCAAAACAATGGAAGAGAGGGGAGAGTTTCCTTGAAGATCAAACGGCCAAATCGAAACAAGACAGGCCGGCTTCGACACAGGGGTGGGGGGGACCGGTCATTATTATATTTTGATGGCGTTTTGCCCTTCACTTACACGATGGGGTACTAATACGACACCGGCGTCGCAGCAAGGTCACTTTTCCCTTATGACAGAGGGCATTTAGGGCCAGCGGAAAATACACGCATGCAGGCGCGTTCCGGGGAAAGCTAGGGAAGTAGGGAAGTACCTCGACCTTGTCACCCTGGGTGGCTTGTACCGACGTACACGGTACATGTCTCCAAGCTGCATGTGGAGGGATGACCGGCGGCTCCTTGGCATGCCCGCATTTCTCAAGCCTGCAAACCAGACATGGAACAGTTGCGTTCTCATCATCATTGCGAGTCCCGACACGCACGGCCTAACCCCAGAGCAGCATTTCGCATGCAGAGCCCTTGAATACCTTGAACACCTGATGGAACCCCGTCGAGGCGTGCGTTTCGACATCCAGGTCCCTCTGCTCAAAACGTACCTGTTCACCGAGCCTAATCCGCTTCAAAATCTGGTCTCGACTTATCATGCACAAGTGTCCATCCTCGCCTCCACAAGTTTCTGTGGGGTGGACCAATCATCAGCTTTTGAATTGCGCCTCTTTCAAACCCCAACGATTCTACTGCCATTACGGATCCCGTAGACTAGCTGGTTTGGGGACCCGTCGAGCGTAGCGAGTCAGAGTGCTTCGTCGACGGGATCGTCGATGTTCTTCTCGAGTCACCTGCACACCGTGAAGGCGAAGACGGGGAGATTACGGCACCAAAGCGTGCTTCCTCTCGAGTTGAGCTAGGGGCCCCCTTCCCCCTGGCCGACTTCGCAAAGCACGCTGTCGCAAGACATGGAAGTCCTGCGGTACACTACGTATTAATTATACCTTGTTGGGTCGATGATGTGCGTCCAACCTGCGGCGGCGACGATATGACGAATGAAATGTCTGGCCTTTGGTCCGAAATGCCAGGATTCGCTGCGTGGCAGGGCATGGACAAGACCGTTAGCCTTCCTAACGTGTCCCCGGCCAATTGCCAGAAGGAGCTGTCAGGCTCCATAAGATCGGCAACTTTCGGGTGTGATGCTCACACCTTGACAGGGGTCCCGCCGTGAGGGACTAACGGGAGTACGGAAGTATCTCGCCGTACATCGGCGTGTGGAAGTGGCTGGAGACGCTCACATGCAGCCACGTTCTGCAACGTGCTCATTCAAAATCAAAGCAAGGAATCAACGCAAAAGAAGCGAGATAACTTTCGACGTGACGATTGCTTCCAGGCCAGACCCATGTGCATGCCACTTGTGATGCGAGGGTTGACCTGGTCGACAGTTGCCAAGCAAAACCCAGACGAAAGCGGCCGCAAGTCTCGTCGCTTCTTTCCTGACCTCAATTGACGCTTAGGGCTCAGCTGAGTTCAGAATCCTGACATTCACGTCCGGTACACTACCCGTCCATATGTACCGCTCAACTAGGAACCCCTTTGTCACGAGGAATTTGATGACGAGCTAGCGCAAAGCAGCCTTTCAGGAGTGCCTTAGCTGGACTTCAAAATTGGGGCCCACCGCGAGACGGGTCCACATCCTGCGAGGATGACTGAGAGGGAGCCTTCGAAGCTTGAGCAGCTATCGTCGGCACGGATGTTGCGAGCGGGTTGATCACCGCAAGAGGCCTCTCTGAGGTCGTCGTCCCCTCCGGAAGATACACTGCGGGACAAGCTTTCCCCGCCTCCAGTCCCAGATGACGACGCCCTGCCAGAGATAAGGCCCACAGTCCCGAATCGAAGTGCGATCGAGAAATGTCGGGTAGCTTTCCCCGCTTGTCCGACGCTTGTCTGCCTTCCCCACCTCCGCACTCCCGCCATCTACCTCTAGCCCCCGACCCCATCAGGAGGCAAGCTCCGTGGTTTCCCGGGGTGGTCGGGGTGTACGAGATATCAAGGCTATTGGCTGCGCCAGGTCCAATACCCAGAGCTCTGTTGATGCTGAATGGTATGTCTCAGCCCGCGTCACGTTAGAATCTTACGATGTGCCGTGGCATCGCTTGCAATTACGCCCGGTACCAGATCGCGGCTGATGAGATGGATATCTGCGGATGGGTCTAGGCTCCCGGAAGACAACGCGACGAGGCAACAGCCCACACTCCCGACGGCTTGGTGCGCCTACCCCGGATTTTGACCCCTCGCGATGTTGTGGAGGCCTGGAGAAGAGCGGCTCAAGCCTCGAGCCTGGTGTTGAAGTATCACGCCAGATCCACAGATGGTTGGCTGTCTTGAGCCTGGGGATTAGCACGGACATCGACACGGCGCAACGTGTGCAGCCCATCCATCTGGATGGATTGCATGACATGACAGGTTCAAGCGATGCCGTCCTTCCATGGTGGACGCCACCAAATTGCCTCCAAGACATCACAAATCCTTCTCTTGTGAGTGGGAGGCAACATCTCCATCGCTAGGCTGATAACAAACGAGCCCGCAGGCCAGTCAGGGGCGTCGATCTGGGTTGCCTGCCTGCAAGCGAGGGCAGTTCCCTCTCACGATAGTCGATGCCCAGACCTGGCGCAAGAAGTTACTCTGCGGCCATTCCGTGATTGACTAGCGAAATGCCTGATGTGGCGTCCCTCAACTGACTGCCCCAGGCTCGTGCGGCACTGAGGCACGCGATCATCATCCTGCGAACCGGCGATGCTCCAGGTTGTGAGGAGAGAAATGGAAGTCGCATCTTGGCGTGAGGTGACATCAGGTAGTTTTTCCGCTCCGATCTGCACTTGCTGACTCAGCCACTTTCTCCTGCTTGTCCCCATTTCGTCTCCTGGACCCCCAAATCCAAGGAAGCACCAGAACCACCCTAGAATGGCCACTTCTGATTCACTCGCGCACTTATTAGATAGCGCGGTGTCATAATTCAAGCTATGGGCGAGTACCTAAGCACCGGTACCGGTACGCAAGGGGCCTCGAATGCCGAGCGTCGGTGAGCCCTCGGCGAACTGGGTCCCTCAGGGGGGTCCACTCAGGAGTAAAATTCCGCACGACGCCGGACACTTCGTGTGCGATCGGGGCCCACTCATGGACACTCTGCGCGGGCGTGTCTAGCAAATACGCGCTCCCTGATAGGACACCGTGGGGGCTCTGCTCGCCGGAGGGGCCGGCCGTGGGTGGGTTTGGTGCCCGCGGGTGCCCGCGCTTCCCGGCTTGGGCAGCCAGCTCTAATTACATTGTGCTGGTGTAGGGAGTACATCGCGTCCGTCCCTCGCGAGCTATCTCGTGGCGCGTCTTGTTGAGGCATGGTGCACTTGCAGCTGGTCTTACTAAGGGGCAAAGCTTCTCGCGGTCAGGGTAGGGGGCCTCGCAGCTTGGTTCTCGACGAGGCCACCTATGGGGGCTTGGGCGGTGAGAAGGTCGCAGATCTCTTTCACGCGCCGCCATGGACTATTGTTATGCCAAACATTAGAATAATCTTTGGCACGCCTATCGCTTCGCCTCTTCGCTATGTTCCTGAGTTCCGCCATGACCTTCCCGACCTCTCGGGGAGAAACCTCCCCAAGCAATCTCCGGCGCGAGGATCCCCCTATGATAAGGGATCTCCTATCTACCAACGCTCGTGAAAAGCCTCAGGGAATACGCATGCTATGCTAAAGAGAAGGAATAAAATCGAGAATAAACTCGCAGTAATATGTAAGACTCCCGATCCGGGATCGTCATGCCCCAATATGTACACCTAACCCCCTTAACCCCCCTCTTCCATTTTAGAAAGCGCCCAATCCATTCCCCCCTTTATCTACCCATATTAATAGTATCATATCATCAAAAATTACGCTCTCCCGGGTCCTGATCCGGACCCATCTTTTACGCCTTCTCGTAAACGCTCAGCCTGTCCCCGGCGCCGCAGTACTCCTTGCTGTCGCCCGCGCACGTCATGCTGCAGTCGCCGTCCGGCGCCGCCACCGACCCCGCGGCGAACGAGTCGCCGCAGTAGCACTCGCGGCCGTACTCGGCGCCGAAGTAGGTGTAGTCCGCGCAGAAGGCGGCGCAGCTCTCGAGCGTGACGTCGTCGGCGGCGTACGAGGCAGCCGACAGCGCGCGGCCCGCCGTGCCCTCGGTGCGGCACCCGTACCAGGCGTAGCCCGCCACGGCGGCCGGCTGCGTGGGGCCCGAGGGGACGACGGTCGCGTTGTTGAGGTACAGCTCCAGGCGGTTGCCGGCGCCGCAGTACTCGAAGGGGTTCCCGGAGCAGGGCATGGAGCAGTCGGCGAGGGGCGCGGCGGCCGAGGAGGACGCGAGGGTGTCGCCGCAGTAGCACTCGGAGGCGTACTCGGCGCCGAAGTAGCGGTAGCTGGAGCAGAAGGCAGCGCAGGCCTCGAGGGTCATGGAGTCACCGGAGGCGTAGGAGGAGGCGGACAGGGCGCGGACGCCGGTGCCTTCGGTGTAGCAGCCAACGAGGGTGTAGGGGGAGACGGTGGGCTTGTGGGCTAGGGTGGAGGACGTGGACGTCGAGGGGGTGGTGGAGCTGGCGCTGGAGCTGGAGCTGGAGGAGACGGCGCTGGATGTAGTAGATGGGGAGGCGGTGCTGGAGGTGCTGGATGCCACAACTGAGCTGGAGGAGGAGCTAGTTGATGGCACGCTGGAGCTGGAGCTGGAGCTCACAACTGAGCTAGAGCTAGTAGCCGCAGTCGAAGAGAAACTGGAGCTGACAACTGAGCTAGAGCTAGTAGCCGAAGTTGAAGAAGAGCTGGAGCTCGTGCTCGAGATGACAACCGAGCTTGAAGAGGAGCTGGAGGAGGATGTGACAGCAACACTAGAGCTAGAACTGATGACAGAGCTGCTCAACGTCGTCGGCGTAACGCTCGAGGTTGACGAGCTCAGGTCGCTCGTGACCAAGGTAGTGCTGCTCGACGACGCGGAGCTCGACGCGGCAGCGAGAGAGTACAGCTCCAGCCTGTTGCCGGCACCGCAGTACTCGTAGGGGTTGCCAGCACAGACCATGTTGCAGTCAGCGGCAGCGGCAGAGACGCTGCTGTCGGCGAGGGCATCTCCGCAATAGCCTATAAAACCCAGGGTTAGGAATACTTCTAGACGATCATTAAGATGGGAAAGATCAGTGACGTACATTCGCGGCCGTACTCGGTGGCAAAGTACTTGTAAGTCGAGCAGAACGCGGCACAAGACTCCAAGGTCATGCCGTCGTCGGCATACGAGTTGGAAGACAGAGCCCGGACGCCGGTCCCCTCGGTCCAGCAACCGACGAAGGAGTACTTTCCGACGGTGGGCTTCACGCCCAAGGTGCCAGTCGGGACAGCAGAAGATACAGTGGACGAGGACACAGACGAGGTGGCCGTGGCCGTGGGCATTGAAGAGATTGTCGTGAGATACAGCTCCAGCCGGTTGCCGGCGCCGCAGTACTCGAATGAGTTCCCGCCGCAGACCATGTTGCAGTCGCTGAGGGGCGCCGAGCTGCTACTGCCGGCGAGGGAATTGCCGCAGTAGCACTCGCGTCCGTACTCGGTGCCCCAGTAGGCGAAGCCGCTGCAGTTCCCTGCGCACGACTCAAGGGTCATCCCATCATAGGCGAAAGAGGCGCCCGAGAGGGCGCGGACGCCAGTGCCCTCAGTCCAGCACGACACAAGGTTGTAGCCGCCGACCGTGGCTTTGTGCGCAAGGGTCGCAGACGGCCCTGCGCTGCTCGAGGACAGGGTGCTAGTGATAAGGGTGGTGGAAGAGGCCACGGAGGAGCTAGATGTCGCGCTTGAAGAGCTTGAGACCACGGTCGAGGAGGAAGACACGACACTGGAGGACGACGAGACGACGGAGGAAGTCGAGCTTGGAAGAGTCGAGGTAACAGACACATTACCGCAGGTTGAAGAACCAGTGAATGTGCCACAAGTACCCGCTAGGGTCGACGCGGACTTGAAAGAGTCAGATACGACGTTCGTGCCGCTGCCGCTGATAATATCCAGCTTCGCGGCGTAGCTTCTCCCGCCAGAAATGGCGTAAGATGCACTGTATAATGTATAGGCCCCCACGCAGGCACCCTTGGTGAGAGCAACAGACGCGGTAGTGGTCTTGGGAAGAGGAATGCCGCTGGTGCGGGGAGTCTGATAGTAGACGGTCACGTTCGCCGGGAGTGAAGTACGGTCGTTGCGAACCTGGTCTTTGTGAGCAAGTAGATTCCCAAGGGTGAGAAGGAAGGGGTGATGCTTACTGCAGCAGTCACAGTCAGGGCTCCCGTGCCCTGGAGAAGGCAGCTCTGGGGCGTCTGGAGCATGACCGCATCAGAGACGGGGAACGAGTTTCCATTGTTGTCGAACACTTGGGTCGTGCTGTCGGCGAACGTCAAGGTTACTGTGAAGGATGAGATGCCGGTGGAGGCAGGGATATTGACGGCAATGGGATAGAACTGCCAGCGATTAGTGACGTGAAGTCATATCGAATGATACCAGTTAACTCTGCAACGTACGTTGAAGTTATCGTCCAGTCCAGTGCCAGTTCCCTGCAGCGTGGCAGTCGTAGTTCCGCCTGTCGCCCCGCTCCGGTTCTTGTAATTCAGCGTGATGCTTGAAATTGACTGTGCGAAGTCGTTCGTGCGCACACGGATATACCCAGACAGAGCTATCGTGGCAGCACCACTGTTCAGCGTAAGCTGCAGGTCCACGGGCTTCACAGTATAGGGCGTGATGACATCAGTCAGCACGACACCGGCCGGGACAACCTCGATCATCTTCTGCAGAACGGTCGCGCAGGTGCTCTGGAAGGCCGCGGCGGCCGTCATGGCCTTCACGGTTACGTTGCTGTCCGAGTTGAAGACGACGAAGTCGGAGTTCTGCGAGATTTTCACCGAAGGACCGACAACCAGCGGATTCTTCGTGGTGCCGTTAACGTACTCGGTGACCACATTGTTGTCGAAAGCAGCCACCGTCGTATCCAGACCGCCTTCATCGTTGGTCGCGGTCCCTGCAGGAACGAGAGCCGGAAATTCAGCACTGTGCACCCCTCCGAGGGTGTGACCGCAAGCCACAACCTGGATCATCTGAGTCGGAGTGAACCCCATGCGGTCGAACTGATTCCGGAATGTCGAAATATCGTTCTGGGGCTGCGGGACGCCGGGGCTGCCTGCTTCGGTCGCATCGACACGGCCGCCCTTGACCGGAACGATAGGGCCGCCGCACACACGGACTGAAGCATACACGCCCGCAGCAATAAGGTCCGACATGCTACTTCGGGGTGAGACAAAGTCGGAGAATGTCACCATGGTGCTATTATGGCCAGGGCCGGTGTTCTCGGTGTTCTTCAGCTCGAAGGCCAATGAGGCATCAAGACCGCCAATTCCAAAGTAGGTATTTGCCGTAGACATGTCGTGAAAGGCTGTCCGGAGCCACTCGGCCGCGTTCTGTCGCCCCGGTCCCGACGCCTCATTGCTGCACGGGGTGATCTTGTCAGCAAACAGACGGGCCTTGAAGCCGTACAGCTGGTACATGATCTCCTCCATCTCGTCCGTGGACGCCGGCCATGTAGGGGCGGCGCTAGCCGTCGCTGCCAGCGACAGCAGGCCGGCGAAGGCGGCCAGGTTCGCGCGCATCTTGATGCTTCAACCGGACGAAACTCCCCGGCTAGAATTAGAACATTAAACACAAAATAGGGTATCAGAAGGTCAGAACGAGTGTGGCGTCAGTTCGAGAGACCTCGAAACTGGCTCTATCAATAAAAGAAGCCACCGGGGAGGTGGAGTCGAGCGAAGGACGTCGAGAGGGACGAAGGAGAAGGACAGATGAGGGACTCAAGGAGACGAGGGGATACGGTCCCGTTGATATCACCCACCCGTTCGGGTATCTCACCGTCTTAGCCTGGTCCGCGCCCGGGTCAGGGCTCGCTGGCAGCTTTGGGAGATGGTCAGCTTTGCCATGGCCTCTCACCCCTACTGCGTAGAAGTGGTGAAAAGAACCGGAGCTCAGGAAGCTCCAGCCCTGACCCCTGTCGCGCTCGTATTTTTTGGGAAGCGTCCTGCATGGCAGTGGGGACGGTGACACGATGGTGCCAGGGGTTTGCCGAGGGACCTTAGAGATGCAGCTCTTTAGATTGGCCAGCTGGGGTTGACTATCTCCAGCCGCATGGCCTTAAGAAATCCCCTAATGCATGGGCAGCAAATCATTAAAAATTAGATTGCTCCAGGCTGGGCCAGGCGAGGGCCGAGACAGCCTTGCTAGCTGCTCTGATGTGGCTGACCGCCGCGCATTTCCAACGGTAAAGCCGGCAGCAGCATGCAGATACCACGCTGAGAAGTGGAAGAGGTGATGCGACCGGAGAAAAGGGAGGACGAGAAGAAGGAAGAAGGAAGGGTGGCTGCAGGAGTTCGCCAGATGTTGTGCGAGTGCGGGCGATCGATTGTCGATTCGGCACCACAAACAGGGGGCAAAAAGGACCCTTATCCACCGCGGACGTCCCCGCCGAAAACTATCTAGACAAGGTTAAATTGCCCCGTCTTTGTCTCTTGGTCCAGCCCTAACGGTGAGTCTTCCGCTTTGACCCTCCAGATCGGGCCATTGGGGTTCAGATTTCTTCCGTCCCGACTGGTTGGAGTGAGACGGTTCTCGCTCTGTCTCCGCCTGCAGATCAAAGTGAGGGGCGTGCCTAAGAAGCAGTCGTCGACGACTGTTGTCAAAGCCGCTGCACCGCGAGAATGCCGAGAACCCCTTCCAGGAGTTGCGTTGCAGTTGGCTTGCGCAGCTCGAGTTGCATTGTGCGACCATAAATTGCAGGGGCCACCGCGCAGGTTGCGGTGGCGCTCCGTGGCTTTCTTCTTGGAGTAGCAAGTCCGAAAAGAGCCACGAGACCAGCTGTCCGGCGAGGCCTGGACAGCGAAAAGGGCATGGCCGGCGGGTGCCACGCAAGCTGGGCACTTCAAACTGCCTAGCTCATTGCGCCCAGTGGACGCCTTCCTTCAGCTCCTTTGTTACTGCAGACAATAGTCAAGATGGACTCGAGAGATAGGGAAGTCTAGGCGTCTGCCTTTTGAAGTCCCCGCATGGGCACGGTGGGTGCGCCAAAGAAATCATGTTCAAAGAAGCTCCGGTAGTGCCGTATTGCCGGCCAATGCACACGGTCACGATGAAGCGAGCGGCTCCAGGATGCTCCTTCTCATAGTGACTGCTCGCTGACTGCCGCAAGATCCCATGGTTGTGGAGCATTTCGACCCAGGCTGCAATTGTGATATGCTACATGCAGTCGCTCTGCTGCGTGTGTGTGAAGGTCGCATCAAATAGTCGCTCTGCTCGGCATCCAAAATAGCAACTCGCCGAGCGACAGTGAACCAACCAGCGAGTCTCGTAATGTCAGCTAACGTATCTTAACAACGTGGAGCCGAGAGAATCTAGCGCAGAGGCCAAGAACCCAATGTCATGGAGAATTATTGAGTTCGAAGTTTCAAGCAATCGCTGTCACGCGCAGAAGTCTCGCGCCAGGCGTTTCTGCGCGGTCTGGGGAGATTCCTCCATGGCTGTAGACGGCTCAATGCGGCTGCAGCCACGTGAAGTCGGCGACATGCCCGGGAGATCGACGACAAGGGCAGGAGCCGGTCGGGTCCGCGACTTGGTTAACAAAACGATGACCCTCCGGTGGACGTTGTACACAACGCTGTTGCAAGCTTCGTATCACCTCTCCCTTTATTCAGCGTCTCTGAAAGGTTTCTGTATGTAGCCGCAGAAGGCAGGTCGACACGGCAAAGTGCTTCCTGCCAGTCCATTAAAATGCGAAACAACTCCAATACCCCCAGAAACGCGGCATGTGCACTCGGAGAGCCACGAGAGGCTGCCGCACACGATCGATCGCCTTTTGCTCGTAGCTAGTTAAGCGTCCGGCTTGTTCAATCGAGATGCGCGTGCCGCTTACCACAATACTAAAGCAAACAACGGCACACCTTCACTCTGCGGTATATCATTGATGTCTTACACGTCGATACCAAAACGAAGGCGACAAGGACAACGTGGTGGGTGCGATTTTTTTTCAATATTGGAACTCGGGAGGACCCGACTGGCCGCCATACATGAGCAGGTCCTATCTCTGTCATAGAACGATGTCATTTGTCTCTCAAGTCGTCACTCATTGATATGGTTGATGGAAGAAACGAGGAGCCTCTAGTCTCTGTACGCTGCAAGAGCTCAAGAGACTCGTCGTAAGCAGCGCATTGCCAGCAAGGCGGACTTCTCGGCCCCGAGAGTGTAGACCTCCCAGCGTTTCTAGCTTGGATGCGGACTTCCGTCTCCGTAACTGGGGTCACTCGATGTCAAGCTTGGTCAAGCTTAGGGGTCAAGACCCAGCCATGTCCAACTGTGATGTTCATGATTCAGTTCTCCTAAACCGGAGGCGACTCCAACCGTTCCCGGACTCTAGAACCCAGAAGAAGGGTACCGAGGAGCCTAAGGCACTATGTCTGTACACCATCATGCTACAGTCCGCGTATACATTGCCATGTCAAGGAGACATTGCAAACCTCACATGTGATACTGAGGCGAGGTTGACTGGTAACAGCAAGCTGGACGTGTGTGAGCCGGGCTGTTCTAGCAGCCCGTCACGGCTACCTAGGAGAGTCCGTCAACCCTCTTCAGAGCCCCCAGGCGCCATCTGCCCTATCAGCGCAGAGCATTGGGCTACATCGACCGAGATGACGGGACCTCGAAGGTTTAGCCCTCGTCGCGTCGCTGCGTATATTCAATCTGATCACCGGTCTCGCACCTCTGGTAACGTGGAGTGCTGGGGCAAGGAACCGCGATTCTCCTTGCCTGCGGTGCTACCGAGGTCTGAAGCACACCGATGTCCTCGCTCGGTCTTTCGGGGGCTTCCGGCTAATCTCGAGACCGAGCATCCGGCAATGCGTTACGGAGGCATTGCCGAGGAGGCGGTTGCAGCCGCGCTCATGCGTCGTCTGCTTTCGTCAGCCTTCCCGACAGACGAGAGAGGAAAGAATGTGTGACGTCGGATGGGCGTACTGGGGGCTGTTGAATGGAGCGGAGAGGGGAGAGAGAGGCAAGCCTCACTTTGCGTCATGGCATGTGGCACCCCTTGTGGCTACGTTTCAGGGAGAGGAAGGCATCCTGGCGTCGGATGCTGGAGCCCATCTTCGAACACGATTGGGCCGATGATGGCGCGCAGAGATTTGCTCAGCCCATCAGATGACCTTTGGTCTCATCGAGTGCCACAGCCAGCTGAACATCAGCGGTGCCTTCGCCGGATCCAGAGGAGGAAGAGGTACAATACTATTAAGGACTTGTTGAATATGCTAAGTCTGCGCGCATAGGAAGTAGTGAAGAGTACCTTGAAGGAATGTCGGTTCTTCACCGGTGCTGTTTCCCCTGGGAGAAACCTCCCCACAAATTAGTGCAGAATAGAGTGCGTCACTGTGCATGCAGGAGCCACAAGGTTAGCCAATAAGAATTCATTTTGGTACATATTCTCCGAATATAGCGCCCCGGTATAACGGTAGCTTTCTATGCGATGCAACCGCATCAGAGTTGATACCAACAGTTTATGTCTACTGTGAATCTGTGAATGGAGGCAGAGGCTATCCTCCAGGCTAAGTCGTCATTGTATAGGCCGGTGAGGGCCTAGAACTTGGCGTCTCTTTCGTGTAATGTGTCCACATGCCCGGATAGGCCCTGCAGCAAGAATCCGAGATGGAGGCCCAGAAGGCCCCAACACTTCCTAGCGTGTGGCCTACGGTCATGGGGAAATTGACGGACTGGCACGGAAGCTTCACAAACATCGACATGGCGGCATTAACCGCCACGAACACGCACCGGTTTTCTCCCTGGACCAATTGCATCAGTTATCTATTTGCGGTCCGGCTGCCATTTGCTACGAGCATCCACACAAAGAGCGCGTGCGGGCTAGCAGCGGCTGTTCTTCGTCCCATCTTGGGTCCACTACGTCATACTGAGATACCGTGGCTGGTGCAACTACGTAGGAACCCCATTCACCAGCAGCTCTCTGGTTCACTGTGCGGCGAGTAGTAGCGATCCCTGCCTGAGCCTCAAGGGACAGCCAAAGCCAAATGCGCTTACCCAATGAGGGCCGGCAAAGGCATCACCCCTCCTCGCGTGGTGTCCCTACCTTAGGTACACATCGATGCGTGCGTGGTAATGAAGAAGTCCATGACGTAGCTGTTCCTTCTCACATGATGAGAGGCGACGAACTCAGCGTAAACGTACCAGCGTACCTTACCTCTTTGGCTGAAAACTGCCTCTGCAAACGACGGCAACCTACCTACCTAGGCAACACCGCGTCACTGCAAACTCTCCTCCCACGCACCTGCCCTACTCTCGGTCCCTCCCTCAGGTACCTCTCCCGAACATCCTCCAGCCAGATATATAAACCTCCAGCTCCCCCAACCTTCCACTCCCTTCCTTTTTTCTCATCATCACACAACAACCTCAAGCCTCAACATCTCCATCCATCAAAGCAAATCCACTCAGATCAACTTCATCAACCCCCAAACCAAACATCACAATGGATACCATTCGCCAGGCCGGTAACTACGTCTCCGACAAGGTTCAGAGTATGTCGACTCGGTCCCGCCACTCCCATCACGGTAGAACAATTTTCACTGACACGCTCTTTACACAGGCGCCACCTCCGGTGCTTCGAAGGAGGCTAACAAGGACGTCGCCAAGGACAGCAATGCCCCCATCGGCACTCGGTAAGCTCTCTTGCCCGCATCCTTGCCCGCATCTCGAACCGCCGACAAGCATACTAACGGCTCTTGCAGTGCCGAGGCCGGTATCGATGCCCTGAAGGACAAGTCCAAGGAGCACCAGCACGACGCGACTGCTGAGGCCAACAAGCAGGCTGCTACCCACTAAGGCAATCGCTGTCGAACTTGGACGGACAACCATGAGCATGTTACGGCATTGAACTATGGGCGTCCTGAGAGAGGACCTTCTCCTTTGTTTTAAGAGACGACTTCTGCCGCGGAGGGATGACGGATTCACATACCCCAGGGACGTCATGGAAATAGCTTAGCGCAATCGAAAGCATTGCCCCAAAACGCTCCTCGTATCGTTTGCTGCTGTGCATTCCATGAATTTGCTTCGCCGGAACCTAACATATTCACCGCCTGTAGAAGATCCAGCCTCACAGTTTCCGAAGGGTAATTTGACAATGACAAACTTCGACAAATGTTCTCAAACTTCACTTTGGAAAGTCCTCGCTTCGTTATCATATGGATAAGTGTATCGAACTGGGATTGCCTTGCCTCGTGCACGGTCCATCGAGACCAACGGTAACCCCACAGGCAGATTAGCTCGCAGGGGTCTGCAGATCCTCGATTGTGAGAATATGGGCAATCTCACCAGTCCCCTTTCTTGTTGCTTTCCTTTTGTCCAGACCTCCTAGAGGACTGTCTCTTTTCCATCTTCTCGCCACTTCTTCGATTCGCATTTGCGACTATTATTCCCTACAAATGGCGTCCACTACTGGATCTTCGCCGCTCCCTCCCGACCTCTTTGACGAGACAACTCTTGTCTCTCTCGCCTCGACGCTCCTCATCCTTGCCGTAGCGTACGGCGCCTCCCTCAAGACTCTCCCGGCCTCGACGCCCGGCAGCCTGCGTGTACTCTTCATCTGGCACGCCTTCGACGCGCTGATCCACTTCTTCCTGGAGGGCAGCTTCCTGTACCACTGCTTCTTCTCATGGCTGCCGCTAGGAGACGTCACGCTCGGGGACCTGCGGGCGCAGAGGTTCTACCCGACGCCGCAGGGGTTCCTGGGCCACAGCGACCGCATCTACGGCGCGCAGGCGGGCGGGGAGAACCCGTTCGCGCAGCTCTGGATGGTGTACGCGAGGGCGGACAAGAGGTGGGCGGGAGTTGATCTGGTATGAACGGCTGCCTGGTTGTATCACGGCCCCTCGCGGCAGGTTTGCTGACGGTGGGACGTGGGATTTGCAGGGCGTCGTCAGCCTCGAGCTCCTCACGGTGTTTGTCGTCGGGCCGCTGGCATGCCTGACGTGCTACGACATTGCCAAGAAGAACCCGCGCGCCAACATCCTGATGATCGTCATTGCGACGGCGGAGCTGTATGGAGGTACGTGCCCCACGGCGCACTGCATGCGCGTGCGAGCCGTTCCCTAGTAGAGAAAACCCCTTGCTGACGCACTATGGTGGCCTGTAGGCTTCATGACCTTCTGCCCCGAGTGGCTCACCGGCAACCAGTACCTCGACACGAGCAACTTCATGTACCTGTGGGTCTATCTGGTCTTCTTCAACACCCTCTGGGTCTGGATCCCCGCCTATGCCATCTACGTTGCGTCGAAGGACATTTTGGATGCGTTCAGGGTTAGGGACGCGAAGGCGGGTGCGAAGAAGTCGAGATAGGCGGAGGGGTGTCGGGAAGCTGGAAAATATTCAAATTGGGTGCGAGAAACTTTTGGGGTTGTTTTTAATATCAGCAAGTTCTCGGTTATGGCTCGGCAACTTATACCCGGTTAGCAACTGAGGGGGAATACCTTCGTGCTGCATGCAGCGTTGTAAGCGTATACGCTTAAAGCTGCGGCCGGCATTTGTGATCTTGAATGATATACAACTTGTCGTTTCCGTGTTGTCCCAAGGGATATCGTCGAGTGCAGGCAGTGCAGGCAGCTACTGGGTGTCTTGGACTTGGGTCGATATCCAGATATTCCTCGGAGGTTGGGTAGGACAGCATGGCTACTCATGTCTACTTTCTTTAGAGAGGCCATTCTCATCTTAACCGTAGCGGTCGGTAGGCTGGAGCTTCTTCACATGTATTGGCACGTATGATCAAGATAAAGCCTTTCCTGACTCGCCCAGAAAGTCCCCAGCTTTGTGGTGTAGCGAAATACCAATACTAAACTACTTGCCGAGGCCCGCGGAAATATACGGCTGGAGAGGAGATTGATTTCACGGGAGCGTAATTATCTGTTTGGTGATGATTGGTCTCTGTGCGTATCTCGGAGCGGAAAGGTTGCTATCGTGGTGTTGTCCTACAGCAGACAAGCCTTTGCGCCAATGTGTGCGTGTGGGGACCCGGCTATGTAGGACAGCAATTCGGCCCAATTATTCCACAATCATTTAGGCAAGATGGCCGAGCGGTCTAAGGCGCTACGTTCAGGTGACTTTTCAGGCGTTTACAGCGATCTAGGGGAGCACAGGAACTCGTAGTCTCGAAAGGGGCGTGGGTTCGAATCCCACTCTTGTCATTGAATTTTTTGGTCGTTGTTCGCTGGTTACAAGATGTAATATTGTTTTACGGTGCAGTTAACTTTTCCCTCGATTATCTTTTCTGAAGCGGTGTTTTTTATCTTTGCGTGTGCCGCTCCATTCCCGCGAGGAAGAAGAGTGGTCATGGTGTGTCCTTATGGGAGTTTAGATAGCGAATTTGGTCTTGCTCTGGCTCGAGGAATCAATGGCTGTGTCCCCGCGGGGGGGGGGGGGTGGGGGTGGGGGGGGGTGTGTTGGTAATAAGCTGCGTGTAATGTAATTGCAGAGGCCGTTTTCCTGCTGCATACTGTGATGGCAGCGTGGTAAACAGTGTTCTAACTCCAACTCAAGCGTACAATAAAATTGGACATGCATTGCAGCTTCAAGCCTATCATGGTCCTCAATTTCAAAAAGCTGGATAGGGGAAGTCATGGCTCATTGGCGACAATGATTTGCATTTGGAAGAACAGAACAGAGAAGAAGACACTGGTTTTGGAGAGAGTTTGACAGAGGGATATAGAGAGACGTCACTTCACAACTGTCTTTTTCTCGCTCAACACCAATGATACCGCAGACGGCAGGTAGGAGGCTCACTGCGCAAAGTCACTGCTAAGGAGAGGTCATAGACTCCTTCAGTCAGCTTCCTCCGTCCTACAAGGCGACAAGTAGAGAAAGGTGGTGCATCTGTTATCACTCATGTACCAGAAGGAGGATGGTATTACACAGAGGGTCTATCACTCTCAACCCTGCTAGTTTACCGTGGCGTCTTGATGACTTCCTGCAATCTCGGGACAAGAAGCTTCCATCGGAGAATATTTTGGCTTTCATTCAACAACGGATGTAGTGCAAAGGAGAATGCCAGAACTCCAGCACCGCGCCGGAGGCCTGGGACCCTGAAGAGATGGTGCAACGAGCCGTGGACGCAATACATACGGAAAGTTCCGCCCGGAGCAAACGGGCAAGCTCGCCAAGCATCTGACGAGGGCCGCTCTTATCCCGGGAGTTTCGACGCCGAATGACGCAGAAGGCCCGGGTCCAACTTGCGGCGGGTTGATCCGTAATCGCTCCCACCGAGCGAAACGCTCATTGTGTCTCCTACGTAGAGGGCCTCGTACGATCGCGCTGTGTTCCTACTTGGTAGCTCACTGACGTAGCGGGAATGCAACGGTTTCTTTGAAGATGGTAATCCGCTGGCGACCACTCTGCAAAGCAGGATTGTGGGCAACGTCCGAAGCCGTTTTAGCGTGTTCGGAGACCCCTGCAGATGCAGATGAGATGTATTCGTTGGCAATCACTGAACGTTGTGATACAAGGCCTGCTTCAAGGTCGGATGGGTCTTGGGCATCCCAGGAGCCCAGTCGCATCCTTGCGCAGAAGAGGCAGCCCGCGAGCTACTGGGAGCTTTCTTGCATGACGCGAGTAAGGTAGGGCAGGGTAAGTAATGACAAATAACCCCGAGAAAGCCCGAGGAGAGCTTGGAAGACTCGATGACACTCGCGTGTGGCCACTAGCTCAGTCGACTAGCAATGACAGCAGCACCCTTGACAGAAGATTGGGCGTGATGCTCTGTAGCTTCGCAATTCGTACCATATTCTAGTCTCCGGATCATAGCCTCACAAAGGTAGGAGAAACAGCATGAACCAACGACATGCGCGCGTCTTGCCATCGGCTCCAGGCTATATTTGTCCAAGCAATCGCCTGCGTGTTTTTGTGATGGACGCCTAGCTACCGCACAAGAGCAGTACCGATGGCTGAGTAAGAATGCAGACAGACCCTAGTGGGAGCTGGAGATGTGGAAATGTGGGAGGATTGGAAGAGGCGATGCGTGGCATTCAACGCAGGCGAGCCGGCACGTTTGATGCGCATCAGGGACCAAGCGAGCTAGTCCGGGATAGGAATGGTGCGGCTTTGACGGGGGCTCAAATTCAACGTCGCAGCTCCGCCGGCAGGGGGCTGAGCAGGGGGAGAGGGCACTGCGAAACTTAGGCGCGTTACAAGATTGCCTCAAACCCGATGCCTTGTCAATGCCTCTCACGCATCGCCCTGCTAACACGGAGCTGCCTGTTGCCGGATCAATGCCTCTCCATCCCCACCATGCGGGTTCAGACTCTGCAGGGAGACAGAGCCCGCAGTCACCCTCGCGGTGTCTTCCGCATGCCCTCACTCCCGGTGCTCACGGCCGCGGCGACGGTGCCGGACTCGACCTATCTGTGCCAAGATCCTCACCATGATCGCTCCCCTGCGGCCATGGCCAGACTGTGCTACGATACGCCTCAGCGGGAGCGGGCCCAGACAGTACAATGTACTCTACCGTGCCGTCTCTGATGTGCAGTCCCTTCATCCAATGAGGACACCACTGCTTCATCCGGCATCACTCCCGCAAGGGATTCCCTGCTGGCTTCTCCGCTTACGAGCCGCGATTATTGCGGCCCTGGCTGTTGAGCGTGCAGACAAGAACTTACCAAGAAGCCAGCGATTGGCCGAGACCAGATCCCAGGCCGGCTCATAGCTGTCCGCGCGGGGGCCATCTTGTTATCGGCGGCCAGACCAGGATCTGGCATCTCTCTCTCTCTCTCTCATCTCATACATCCTTGCCACGCTTGCATCTGTTCTCGAAGGGGTTCCCAATCGCAACCTGATGTGTAAGTTCCGCACGCTCTTGGTGTGCTCTGTCGTGCCCTCGCCCCCCTCTGGCCCACCCCTGTGACTGTGGCCCATCCCGCCTCTCGTTTCTACTCGCAACCCACACCTTAAGGCTAGTGTGCGTAGGTTCGGGTCAGGGACTGTTTCGTCTGGTCCATGGCTCGGTCGCTCGGTGGCGGGCGTGTGCACCCTTGTAGGCCTGTTCCTCGGCCGCCATTGATACTCTCTCGTTTCCCCTTCCGTATCTCCATTGAGCTCTTAGCACCTCCACCTCTTTCCATTCTTTCATCCCACCATCGACGGATGTGGTCGGTTCGACACCGGTTGATTAGATGACTTAACCTCGGAGGGAGGAGAGCTGCTCGGCTCGTCGCCATCGCCCATTCATCGAGGGTCAACAGTTGCAAGATGGATACCGACTTTGGGGACATCACGGCGTCCGGCACTACGGTGCAGGGACAATCATGGACGCCGACAAACGGGACGAGCGGTATATACCAGCTGGGGAACGAGAACTCAACGACCACGGCGATGATCTTCAACGAGTTGAGGTTTGCGGCGGCCAAGTCCATCCGGACGTCGACAATCATCCTCGCCAGCTTCAACACGATTGCGGCCTTCGCGACGGCGCTGGGGATCTTTTACGAATGCTACTCGCGTGACAAGAGGAACCGGAGGAGGAACGATGGTACCTCTTCGACGAAGTACGGCTGCCCCTGGACATCCAAGCTGGCAAGACGATGAGCGCTCACAATACTGCAGGCAACCCGGTCTCACCTTCATTTCGTCCGCCGAGATTTATCCTTTCATTCTCTCCTTAGGCATCACAGTTCAAGGCATCATCTTCGCCGTTGCGCAGGCACAAGGCCTGGATAACCTGCTGAGCAGGGGATGCACACTGGTTGCTCAGTTTATGTTGCCGGGTAAGAACTCGATTTCTGGGCTGGAAAGAGGCCCTTGGCCTCCAAAGCATGAGCTGGTACTGACATCAGACTAGGACTTTTCATCGTCCCTTACATCCAGCTTGTCTTCGGAGTGGAGGTCACCTTGAGAGGTCTCCGATGCAAGCCGTTTCCTTCGAGAGGAAAATGGGATGTAAGCCTATGCATGGCCATAGTCGGCATGTTTCTTCTCGCGAATTTCCTGGTTGCCGACTTCATTCGGACGCCAGACTTTTGCTTCTCTTCTCTGTTTCTCTTCCTCAAACTGTACTCGGTCGGGTGCTTCGCGCTTCTGGCCGGCATAACCGCCACTCTTATTGGCTGTTTCGCCGTGATCTTCCTCAGATTAAGCCGAAACAGTGGGATAGATGCCACGGAGCGTGTTGCAGCGTCGAGGATGGTTTATTATATTGCGTTGGCGATCATATCAAACGTAAGTTAGGTGGATGTCCCTTGAGCTTTGCAGCTGCTGATTTTGCTGGTTAGGCGTTCATGACTCCATTCTTTTTTGACGTTGGGTTTGTCGACCAGAAGGCGCCTGGTACGCGAGCGCTGAACTTGTCGATGATTGCATCAGTCGTCGCGAACGTCTCGGGACTGATGACTGGTGGACTTCATCTGTTTCTGCGATCGAAGACCCTGTCGACAATCGGCCCCAAGCACAAAAGCGGCAGCTACGATCGACATAAATTGAAGCAGAACATCCGCCTCAGACCTGACAGCCCTGGTTCGGATATGGATATGCTCCAACCCATACGGAGAGTTGATAGCACGTCAACTCTCATTGATAGCGAGAAGGAGGAAGAGGCCGCTTTGGAAGGAGGGGGCTCTGCTGCATACGGTCTATCATCACGGCTGAACCCTCTCGGGGCAAACGCAGTCTATCCCATGACAACTTTCCCGAGGACGCCCGAACCTGTCAAGATGCCGTCGGCGACGACAGATTCCGTGTACTCTAACAAACTGTCATACTCGCTGTTCCCGAACAACGCACCCGGTACGACATCATCGGTGACCCTCTTACCCGCCACAACCTACTCTCCGCACACCAAGACTTCGGTGCGCAATAGCCTGAAGCCACCGCCTTCCATGATGACCTTGACTGGTCGGCACAGGCGAGATTCGTCAATGGTATCATCAGCTACAGTACAGATCGGCCTCAGGCTATCCTCGGTCGACGATATGCCGCCACTGAACACGAGGATCGACAACGACAGAGACGTCTACCCACTCGACTGTCCGAAGCAGCAAGGGACTGGGGGATTCACACGCCCGAGCCCACTGGCCCAGTCCGAACCGATAATATCTCAAGAAGAGGAGGTAGAGGACAATGTCCCTGAAGACCTACCACGGCGGAGTCCTGTCAAGGACGCGAGGATGAAGACTCTTCCCCCGGTCCCGACACCAACGGAGGTCAGACCGGTACAGGTTGGGGATGACGGTCCAACGCTCAGCCCGAGCGTCTATAGTCCGCAGAGTCCTGGCAACGCGAAGCTACCCACACCAAAAGGGGTTGGCTTCACCCTGCCGTCGGCGAGATACAACAGCGGGGGCACACCCCGGAGTCCGCCCCCCGCGCGGCCTCGGGCAAATACGAACGGAAGCACGCCCCCGCTTTCGGACCGGCCTGACTGGATCTGATGCGACGCGAGCCTGTCTGTCTCATCAGGCGCGTATCTAGTGTGCCGTGGTCATGTAGCATATGGAGGTGTTAAGCTAGACGTCCGGCGCTTTGCAGCGATCGAGGAAGCAAAAAACCAATCTGTCTTTTTCTGGCACCAGCACCGGGCGTTCAAGGGTTCGATATTTATAGTGTATGACTGGGAGGCGTTGACCGAGAAGACATCGGAGGGTGGGGCTGGGTCTACGAAACCGTCATGTCTGATAAACCCTGCTGGGGTAGGTGGGTGGAGAGCAGGAGCACGGAAAACTGTCGTTCCTTTCTTCCCATCCGTGGTCCTCTTTTCTCAAACACCATTTCTTCTCAGCCGCGGAGGCGGCTGTATCTCGCATATCTCTATGGCGTCGGAAAGAGACCAAAAACAGAGACAGACGCTCTGTGCTGAGCATCGTTTCTGCCGTTTTTGGTTTCCTGTCTTTCTTGTGACCTTCACACTCCCTCGACGGGCGGATTTTCTCTTTTCTCCATCTTTCTCAATACAGGAAAAGGTAGATAGATGATGGAACGAAGCTTACGGGGTTTCCGTGGCTGTGGAGAGCTTGGGAATGGGGCCGATGTCCATAGGAGGCCGTGTGCACCTACTGAGAAGAATTGGACCTTCTTTTGATGAAGCAATCTTCTTCAACTTTACCACACTCATCGTGAAATGCGTTCGTGTTTACCGGACAATATTTGCGTGCTTGCCCGTATGCTCGGATCCGTCCAGGCAGTCCTGTCTACCTAAATGCAATGCGTACCATGTTCATGCCCCCCTAGCCGCTCCCCTACTTGTCCTTAGCCTGCCGCAGCGCGAGCCTCTCGGTCTCCCACTTCTCCCACCCCGCCTGGCACAAGTCCTCGTCGACGATCAGATCTCTGATCCGGAACCACCGCGCGACGGGCTGGTCTATGGCCCAGAGCAACAGGCCCCAGCGCCGGGCCAGATCCGTGACGCCAAACCACGCAACCGCGCTCAGCACGCCCGCCAGGCTGCCCACCAGCACCTGCTTGACGGTGTGGTAGTTCAGGTACACCCTGCTCCAGGCCACCATGGCCGCCAGCAGCAGCGCGCAGGCGCTCGCCGCCGCCCGCTCGGCGACCGACCAAGGCCGGTGCGCGTACGCCTCGATGTCCGCCGCACCGAGCTGCTCCCACAGCGTGCCCGTCCTGGCCCCCGCCGCCGCCGCCCCATTCCCGCCCCGCTCCGCCGCCCTCGGACCGGCCGTCCTCCGACTCCCACCCTCGCTCCTCCTGCCCACGCCTCCGCTGGCGGCGCTCCGCGGGCGATGCCGCACCAGAAGGAACAGCGCGGTGGCCACGGCCCAGAAGGATGCGAACTGGGCGTGGCTGCTGGGCATGCCGTAGCCCTTGCCGGTCTGGTGGATCAGGGGCGGGCGCTCCTCCTTGATGAGGCGCTTGAGGGCGAAGTTGACAGCCTCGCAGGCCAGCTGGCCGGCGAACATGAGCGCCACCTCGGCCTCGCGCGTGCTCCAGATCAGGGTGGCGTAGACGACGCAGAGGGCGTGCGGGACGAGAGCGAGGAAGGCGCAGAGGTAGGAGACTGGGTCGTCGGGGTCCTGTGGCGCGGGGCGGGTCAGCGGGGGGTTTCTGCGGAGCTTGACTTCGGAGAGAGTGTGTTTGTGTGGGAGTGGAAAGTACTTCGAGGAGATCGGTAGGTCTGGCCTCTGCGAGGTTCTTCTCTCGAGTCGGGCGGTGGAGATACTCACATAGTAGACGTGGGTGAGGGAGAGCGAGGCCAAAGGGCCCGTGGAGTAGGACATGGCGGGCTGTCGTCGTGGTTGAAAAAAGAAAAGATATATGTGAACCTTGTCAAGGAGACATTGCAATACCAGAGAATAGAAACCTCCAGGCGCCGGCCCTTTCACGACGTGGACAAGAGCAGCCAGTCACTGTTTGGAGAAAGCATCTGCACCTTTGTTTCGCTAGTACGACGCGGAAAATCCACAGGACGTCACCGTTCAATTGTGGGCGCTCGAACCACCTGCAGCAGGATGAAGCCACTGTGGCTGGGGAGGTGGTGAATGTGCATCGGTCACGTTTCAGATGTGTGGCGCAGGCGCTCCCGACCCATTACTGCGTAAGAGGAGGCCTGGCAGGTGCGCTGCAGTACAAGTTGAAGTACAATTGATGGCCCCCAAACGCCATCGCTCCCATTGACTTAGGTGAGGTTGAGATAAGCTCAGGAGGCATCATGCATGCAGCAGCATCCTCACGAAACCTCATAGGACAGGCTCACCGCTACCGAGATCCCTCGTCGGAGGACGACGATGCAGGCTCAACCCCATCCTCCTGAACACCGTCCGCGCCGCCTTCATTTGCCACGAGCTTCTTCTCCTTCTCTTTCTGCCTCCGCTTCAGCTTCTTCTCCCGGTTCAGCCGCTTCTTCTTCTCCCGCAGGTGCTCCTCCTTCTCCAGTTCCTGCCGCTTCTTGGCTTCCTCCTTCTCCTTCTGCGTCCTTCCCTTCTTGCGCAGGGCTATCCTGCGCTTCTTGCCCGGGCGTTTTCGCTTCACCGGGAAGTTCGCCTCCCCTATGGCATACTGTGACGTAGAGGCAGGCAGCTTCTTTGCTGAAACCGTGATCTTTGTGACTCGCCATGGCATTTCCAGACCCCAGGATCGCTTCTGCGCCGCTTTCAGGATATCCTCCGTAGTGATGGCAGACAAGCGATACCGTTCTCTCAGCTCCGGGCTCGGCTCTCCGGCCATGTAGTAACTGAGCGGCCGGCTGGGTACAACGAGGCCGGCTTCTCGCCCTGCTGCAGCAGACTCGTCGTCGTCTGGGAGGATCACCTTTGCTGCGGAGGTCGTCGAGAAGAGCCGAAACTCAAACTCTTCATCGTGATGGGGCTTATTTTCCTCTTCTGTCGGCTCTGGGACATGATTGTCCACGTCCATTGGCGAGATGGCGTCATGCCGGCGACGTGCGTCAGATGCAGCTTTGGGCTCAACGGAGAAGTCCAAGCCCAGCAGGTCTGCGAGCTTTGCATTCAGCGATGCACGCGCGGCAGCATCTTCCTCCGCATCATCGGGATTCTTCTCCCTATCAGAGGAGTCGTCATACAGCTCGCTCCTCTTCACCCTTTATCGCCAGGACGAGATTAGCATCGATTACAACGAGTAACAGGAGTAGAACCGATGCTCACCTCTTCGCGTCTGGTACTTCAAACATCGTGCTGCTTGCTCACGGGACTTTCACAAGATGCTGTTTCCGCAGTCGAAGCGCGCGCCTCGGCTCGCTAGCACTGTATCGGCAGGAGATGTGCAGTTCAGTCGGCTCTCGGAAATTGCACTATTTCCATGACATAACGTGTCGCATAAGTGTCGTCTAATTATCTGGCGTTAATTGCGGATCGCAGGTATAATTCACTCGAACCTGGTTTTCTCTGTTGTCGGCCCTTCTCCCCTGGCTGCTTTAGCCAGGCGGCAATCGGCAGATGTCAATTAATTTAAGCGGGGCACGCGGAGCCGAACGCTTTGACAATGCACGCAGCCCGCACCTGGCGACAGCTGGCATCCCAAGAGTTGTCCGACACTCGCTTTCCAAGGGGCTTCTTCGACTTTGTCGGCTGAAGATGGATTGAGACAACGTAAGTCTGATTGTGGGCTATGTACTAGGTGCTTTCATGACTATGAGACTATGTACTGGGGTATTACCGGATGCAGCTGTCTCGCGGGGAAGAACAAGGCCTAATAGTGTAATCGCACATTACCGCCCGGCGCTGTCGATTCCGACAGTGAGCCCGTGTTCTATGAAGCACCAAGTCTCGTCTCATGTCGCTTTTGCCGCGAACGTTGCTCCATGGAAGCGCTCCTGTGCCGCTTCTTGAGACATCTTGATGCTCCGCTGCGTGTAGACTCCGGCGGAGAGTGCCCAAGGAGGGAGAGACTCCCTGGAGCGAGATATAAAAACAGGGTATGGGGTATTGTGTTCTCCTTTCCCGCTTTTTGCTATGCTGTGTGCGATATGTGCTGGGATAGACGGGGCGCAATTGGACTTCCTCCGAAAACCCTCTCGCGAGAAAAGTAAAATAAAGTCCTCCCAACAAGCAGTTTCCCCTTCCCGTAGCGTCTCGCCATTCGAACAAGGTTTCCTCCCAGATGTCAACTATGTGTATGTATACGTCGCCAGTCTGTCCAAAGACCTCTCTTCCTCATCCTCCAAGAGGCCGTTGAAGGGGGCATATACTGACTGCAACGCCTCGTTTAAATAATACGGGCGCTGTCAGGAAAAGAGAGCGAGGAAACCGGGCAGATGAAAGACAAAGAAAACGATCAAACACCGTGAAACTCCTTTCGTGCGCCGACCAAGAGTAAAGGCGCTCTGCTGCTGGTTGACGAAGAGGAGAAACGGATGAATGGGGCTCGCGCTGCAATTTAATCCAACAATGTCGTGGAAATGGAGAATCTCGCAAACTTCATCCCATCCCGAAAGCGCTCCTAAGAAGTAAACCGTGTCGATGCCCACGCTGAAGAGCCCCAAAGGCTTTCGAATGGGCAAGCCTGAAGATCAACTCGGTCGGTTGTGCGGAAAAAGCAGGAATCCTCCGGGTGCAAAAAAGTTTATGATACAGATTCGACGGAACGGGCTCGTCGTCTTCGGCCAGTCTCCCTCCTTATCGTCGAAGAAAGGCGTCGAGTTGCCTCGAGCTCCCGTCATTCCCACCACTGTCCAAGTCGAAGGGACGAGTGAGACTTCACTGCCGACACCACAGGGCGGGCAGGCGTGACACGGCTGGATTCCCTGACAGCTCACTTCACGTCGCGTTCCATGAATAGTGGTTCAGGGCGTCGAACGAGCCCCGCTGGTTGGGATACACTGGGGGCGGCGGAGGCTGGTGGCCTTGATGCTGCGTCTGGTCCTGCTTCAGGCCCGGGAGCCCGGCACCCGCCTTGTACTGGTCCTGGAACCCGTACGCCCTTCCGTCGCCGCCCGCCGCCCCGCCGTTGTACGCTGAGACGCTCTGCGGCGCCTGCTCCCCCGCCGTGGTGGTCCAGGAGGTCGACGATGGGAAGTAGTCCCTGGGCGGCTGCTGCTGAGTCGTCGCCGAGGACTGTCCGGAGCTCGTGTTGCTATTATCCTGGGCTGCGCCGTAAGGAGGGGGAGGAGGAAGCGGCGCCTGCGTCGTCTGCGGGCTGATCCCGTCTCCCGCGTTCACGGAGGCGTAAGGCGAGGGCCCGTACCGGTACTCGGCGGAGGAGTCCGTGTTGGCGATGGACGAGGAGGCGCTGTGGACGGACTGGTGGCCCGCGTGTCGCGGGCTCTTTGACGGCCGCGGGTTGCCGCCCTCATCGACGTAGCGCGGCACGGCCAGGCTGTTGCTGCCGCCTGCCGTAGCGGAGAGGGACATCTGCGGCGGCGCGGTCGAGCCCTGGACGTAGGTCGCATACTGTGTCCTTATCGGGGGCGGGGGTTGCGGCTGCTGTCGGCCCTGCTGCGGCTGTTGCTGGTCTGCTGAGACAAGTGACAGCTGGACGGAAGGCATAGACGTCTGCATCTGTGGCTGCAGGTCTTGCGGCTCCGCGGTGAAGCTTGACGCTCCTGAGAGGGGGATCTTCTGGTACTGCTCGGATGCTATCGTCGTTGCGGGATAGTGGCCTGGGCCCGAGGCTTGGATTTGGGAGACTGGAGGAATCCACGTCGTCGGGTATGAACTGCGATGTGCGTGTCAGCCTCTGTCTCTTCTGATAATACTGCCGGGAACGGAAACACAGAAGCTTGTCATCCAAGAAGCTGAAAACCTCAGAAGAACGACTACGCTCTAGGCCCCAAGGTCGAGATCCGGATATTTGTTGAGCGGTGCGGAAGAAACCTACTTTGATCTCATCGACATCGGGCTCGCGGGCATCTTGGGCCCAGCGGTGAACGTGAACGCAGACCGGGGCAGGTCCATGTTCAGCGACCGCGCCTTCGCCTCCTGCGGCTTCAGGGCCAGCGGCCCCGCGACGATCCCCAGCCCCGTCTCTACCAGCGACTGGCCCCTCGAGCCCGCGCTCGAGCCCAGCAGCGGGATCTCCTTGCGCGCCTGGAAGTTCCGCGGGCTGCGCCCCCGCACCACGATGGGCGCCGTCGCCGCCTCGGTCAGCACGACCTTGGACCCGTTCGCCAGCGTCCCGACGACCTTGAGGTGCAGGAGGAAGTGCTGTTGTAGCTCCTTGCGCCTCCCGTTATTCGCCGTTGCACTGTAAAGACGTCTTAGCCTCTCACTCTTCCATCGTGACTTTGGCGGGGATAATAGAACGTGTGTTCTTTCGTGCTCTGGGGATTGGAGTCATCGAAACTTACATGCGAAACTGCAGGCGCCGCCACCCTATCGGGTACACCGCGTACTCCCCGTCTGCCGCCTCCGTCCCGTCGTCCTGGAAGGGGATGAGCGGCAGCGACTGCGGCTCCTGGTCCGGCCCCTGGCTGATGTCGGGCGAGTTGGGCGGCGGCGTCTTCCAGGGGATGACGATGAGCCGCACGGCGTGGCCGTCCACGGACTCGGTCGCGGAGATGGTGACCTCGGTGCTGCTGACCGGCACGGTCTCGCCCGTCTCCGCGATCACCGACAGCTGGCCGCGCGGGGTGATCAGCGACCCGCTGATCTGGAACAGGTTCCGCCGGTAGCAGGTCAGCTCCGGCTGGAGCATCGTGCCGTCGCTGGCGCTCTGGGGGATCTCCGACAGGAAGAACATGCCGTGCAGCTGGGCCGACATCTCCAGCTGCTGGATCCGGCCGTGCGCGTCGACGATGGTGTGCTTGTCCTGCACCCGCTTGAAGGAGAGCAGCTTGTGGTCCTGGTTGACGCCGAGCTTCGAGCCGTCGTCCCGCAGGTCCTGTACGATCTCCTGGTAGGGCGGCTGCTCCGTTGCCGAGTACGGCCTCTTCAGGCTCGGGAAGCTGTGGTGCGTGGTCAGGGAGGGGTGCTGCTGCTGGTGTCGATCGTACGGGTCCGTCTCGTCCTGGGAGTATCTGCTGTACGGGTACGGGTGTTGCTGCTCCACGCCCCAGGCTGGATGGCTGCTCCTCGGCCGCCCAGGCGCGTGCGATGAAGCTGTCGAGGGGTTCGAGAGTCCCGTCTCGACGACATGGCTGGAGCGGCCTGTCGACATCGGCACTGGGCTGCCGTACCAGAGGCTGTTGTGCGCCGGCTCCTTCAGCTCTGCCATAGTTACCGCGTATGTTGCTGTTGACATGGGAACATGTTCTTCCTCCCCGTGAGGCGCAGAGAAAATCCTCCGGGACCGTTTCTGATATCAACAACTAGGACGCCACTTTCCGTTTACTCGCTCGGGGACCAAAGGTACAAGCTCGGCGTCCTGTCCTCCAAAACACCTCGCCACACAGGAGTCAAGACCAGTAATGATGGCTGACCGTTTACTGTTGTTCCTCGGGTTCGATACTGGTGAAACAGCGAAAGTACAGTATGGTTTGATGTCGAAACGAAGGCGAGGTCAGGATACAGTGGAATATGGCCTGGTAAGGTTGCAGGACAAGGTGTACTTGTATGAAAATGATACGGTAGGCATGGAGGGGGGTGTTTTATGAAAGCCTTCGGCACTGTCCTAGGGGTGGCTCAAAGGCCCCCCAGAAGGGGTGGGCAGAAAGAGACAACGGCGGGCAAGGGTCAAGGTATGGCAGTTGGAGGTATCGAGGGACAAGGGACAGTGGGCAGTGGACCTCTCTACTCTTAGTGCAGAGTTGCATACTGGAGTGCGGTACATGCAGCCATACAGGGAAGGAGATGGAGGAGACGGGGCGATCTGGCAGGCAAGCGACAGGGTCTCCGTGGAGGTCGAGATGGGGCGATGTGTACCTCAGAGCCCGCACAGGACCAAGTATCTGGCCATGGACGCCCGTGGACGCTCGTGGGCGCTCATGAAGGGTCCTGCTTAACAGCTGCTCTTAAGCAGCGAAGCGCAGAGGAGATGAAGACGGCTCCTCCTCGGAGTCCTAGCTAAGGAGCTCTGGTCGCCCTGAGCTAGGCTCAATGCCGAACAGCTCCTTGATATCGATGGGGAATAACGGTTGGGATCCATCAGCAGCAGGTTTGACAACAAGAACGGGGTACCCGCCGAGCCCGGTCGAGAGACTAGAGTCAGTGACACACACTCACGAGGATAAAGTTTATGAACGGTCCGGTCGGTCTGCCGCCGTCTCCTCTGGTATGCTCTGCCGAGCGGAGAATTGGACCCCCCCTGGCGAGTAGTGTACGCGATACCTGGCACAGCGAACCCCCCGTGAGCGCCTCAGGGATATGCGGATCACGGCCAGAGAGGAACATCACACGGGGCGGGAAACAGCACCCACAAGGAGGTCACTTTTCCCCCAGAGAGCGCATTTAGCAGCTCAGAGGAAACGAGATGATGGCCGGCAAGTCCCTCGGCGCTCCCTAACCCTCCTCGGATTGGGCCACCGGGGCAAGGCCCCTCTGTGCCCCCCTTGTCCAGCAACTGCCCCCGGCCCCATGTAAGTCGCAACGGAGGCATCTGATTAGAGAAAAGAATCCTCCGATGGCTCTGGAAGGCTAGAGGCCCGCAATTTTCTAGAAGACCGTTGGGCAGATGCGCCGACAGAGGTCCCGGAAGGGGATGGTGTGAAGGCATGGGGGCCAGGGCAAGAAAAAAATCGGTTCACGAGATTGCTAGAGACCGGGGGTCAATAAACGGGGGCCAAGGAGGTTTGTGGTGGTGGGTGTGCGGGCCTAGTGGTGGGAGGGGGGAAGGGGGGCACAGAGACAGGGGGCAACCCGGCAAGCAGCCACCGTCCGCAACCCCAGTCAAGCTCGGTTGGCAAGCAGAGACAATTAACAGAGACCCCCGGGCTTGCTGCTATCGATCTCTCGAGGGCGTGCCAGGCCGTAAGAGGTGAAGCTCCAACAATAGCAACGGCTGTTATATACCGTCTTGCGGGCCATCGCGGAAGCTCACAATGGAGACGCGCTGCTAAACGAAATTCAACTCGGCGTAGAGCCTCAGTCCGCGCTGCTGTGGTAATAGATAGTTGTCGTCTTATTGCTCTGGGCCTCTTTCCTTTTGCGCGCCAGTGGACCGACGCCGCTCTTTAGGAGCTTTAGGAACAGGAGCCGATAAGGCGAAGCTCTTCCGCGAACCACCATGAACCTGGCTCTCTCTCGGCCCAAAAGTCCCTTTCGACGTCGGTCTCTGTCGAGGTACCGGAGTTGCTCGCGGTGCGAGGTACCTCCTCCGCTGGTAAGGGAGGTTGCTGAAGGCGGAAGGACGTACAAGATGTCTCTCGGGCGAGACTGGTGACTGTGGCATGCGCCCCGAGGTAGCCTAGCTAAACCTGAATTACATGCTCGCTCGCCTGCTCGACATGATGAATGCGGCCCGGGCGGAGAACGGCCTAGTCCTGCAGCAATAGCCGTCTTCAACACACACGTGTCGCGGCGTCGACAACTCTCTACCCGCCTCCCCTCTGCGCGAACCCACGCTCAAAGTCTGGTTCGTGCTGCGGGTCTGACTGACTTATGATGTCGGTCCTACGCAGACTTGCAGAGCTATCAAAGAAAAAAAGGCAGGGCAGTCCTCCCGGCGGAGCTGGTGGTGGCTGGCTATATCCGTACACGAGGAGGGCGATGCAAGAGAAGCGAAGCGCCCGCACAAACTCGGGCCAGATCACAAGAAACTTGGAATGGAGCTCAGGGACCTCTTATCCCGGTAGCCGATGGAATCGCGGAGGCAGCTTTTCAACGGCGCCTGTTGACGACATGCCCGAAAGGGGAACAAGGTGCCTGGGCCGCCGCGCCACGCCCACCGGCTTGCAGGACCCCATTCCAGTCCGTCCACAAACAGCGCCCTCTCGACCCCCCCGGCACAGGCGGTCGAGGCCGCACCGTTGTACCGCAGGCTAAGAGGGCGAGTGACCAGCGCTACTGTAGGCACTGGGGCTAGCGCGGTGGGCGTTGTTGTACGGAGGAGTGACACCACGATCGATGGCTACATGGTGAGCTCTGCTCATGCGCGGTACATGCGGTGAGGTTGCGTCCTCATGGTAGCAGCGCAGAGAGACACCACACACACTACATAGTACGTACAGTAGCTCGAGCAGCTCGAGTAGCAGCAGCAAGGACCGCTGCTCCGTAGATTGTATGCACGTACCTGCCGGCCGACCGCAAATCGTCCAAGCCGAGGGCGATCACCCTCCCCATTAAGCTCTCGCCTCCGCCGATGTGCTGTCCGATGCGCCATGTCTGCAGCGATGCACGGAGCAGCCAATGGCCTCGCAGCGGAGGCCGCGGGCCACCTGGAGGTTTGTCCTCCCTGTGTCCCTGTCCTGTCCTGCCAGTCTGCCAGTCTGCCAGCCTGCCAGTGCAAGCCACCACGGCTCTTGACGCGGAACTCCACACTCTGCACGGCCAGCAGTGGCCAGGGGAATGCCGGCCATTGGCAGGCAGGCTGCTGCTGATGACAGGGAACGCATAACGCAGCAAGCAATGCAGAACTGCAGCGGTGCCAGTACGTACCTCCGAGCTTCTTATGCCTGTTCTTGGCATGGTGAGGAGGTAGAGACAGAGACATAGTGAGGCATCGTCGAGAGCTCGAGACGGCATCTAGATCTGCCGTATCGCCGCTGGTAGGGCGCGTTCAGCTCCTGTTGCCGCCGTCTGCCGCCTGCCGCTCTCATCGATGCCTGCGATCTCGTAGGGCGGGCTGACTATATAGCAGGCCATGCCAACTCGCTGTCTTCAGCCGTATTCATACAGTAGCACTGCGTACTCTGTACTCTGTGAGTACTTAAAAGCACTACGTTACCCCCGAAACGGGGCGGCAAGTCGGGGGCCAAATCTGTCCAAGATTGCACACATGACGGCACAAGACGCACTCTGCCGCTGCCACATGCACAATTAATGTACTGACTACACTCGCCTCTCCGTCCTTAACCAGTCGGGGCCTCGGAGCAGGAAATGAGCAGACACATACATGGCACGGAGTAGTTGCGGAGTACCTCTCGGGGCTCAGCCACGGCGAGCGGCACCGGTTATTGTTTCTAAAAAAGAACATTGACTGCCGCGTTGAAGACCTGAATACCAGGATACGTGGGATACGTAGCGCAGTAGCTAACCCGCCAGGCAAGGAGCCGATGTGGGCTTATTACTGTACTGCGCTTTTGATGAAGAATTCGACTCCACAATAAGACTGGAGCACTGTCTGGTCCCCTCCTAGACGAGATGACCTGAACCAAACTTTGAGGACGCTCAAGGGCCGGATCTCGCCCAGGGCAGTCTAGCTCGGCCGCTTTAGACTGAAGAGTCTCTCCTGAATGTGCCAAAGGGGGAGGAATATCCGCGCCTCCATCCCCTACGAACAGTCATGGCGCGTCGCCTAGCTCGAAGAGTCAAGGCCTCTCTAGCGACTCGAATCTGATGAGTCGCGCGGGGGTAGTTTCCTGAGAAACAGCTTCGTCACAGCGGCCGGAAACGCTGCCGGTGGCTTCGTCGAGTCCCCCTGGAGGTGGGACTGTCTGCGGCGGCCCCCCCTTGAAAGGCTTCACGTTCCAGGGACAGGGCCTCGACGCAGGGCAAAGACGTTGCAATCGCCGTCACATCGGGCAAAGTCAGGGGATTTGCCGGCGAATTTCTGGCGAGATCTGCCAGATGCGACTGTTGTGCTCGATATAGCAGCCCGCGGACCACAGACGAACTGGCCGCTGCGCTCTTGCAGCACTGGCCCGGGCGACTAAGTGTAGAACATCCCACCAAGTGCGGACTTCGCTGCGACGTGATCGTCTGCGTGTACCTGGCTCGCCGTTGATCCCCCTCCCCCCAAGCTCCGCGGGGTGGCAGGCAGGGAGCTCGCGTAGTACCGTAATCTTCTTGTGTCTACCCTCGAGATCGCTCGATTTCACGTCGACCTGAGATGCTCAATTGTCCGCCGTAGGGCTAAGAGACAGTCTAGCACAGTAGCGCGTAGTCTGGACCGGATCGACAAGAGTGTCCCCCCTCATCTGAACAGGGCAACTCGAGGAGAAAAGAGGCGTCTCAGCAACTCCTCTTCACAAGGTGAAGTGTGAACCAAGCCACCCCCGTCTTGCAAGGGGGGACTCTCGGAAACAACCTGACGTGACCCCTGGTTCAGACGGCCAAACCCGGCCAAGATTGTCGCTGGCATTACGAAAAGTAAGGTTCGGTAAAGGGAAAGGTCAAGCGGGCCAGGGAAGGGGTTCGTGTAAAGCTCCGAGAGAGTCTGTGACCTGTTCGATGGTGCCCCGAAACGCCCTCCTCCACTGTTCGGACCAAAACACCTCCTTGACTCGATGGTGATTCATTGACCTCCTTCGCCAAGGGTCTGCTGAGATGTGTGATGGCCTACTTACGCCCTCTGCCTCATATTCTTGCTTCTTTCGAGTGTTCGTCCCCCTTTCTCTAACCCCCCTCGTCACTGGGCGCGAGACTGCGTGACTGGTGACAGACAGCAGACAATATTGCGAAGCGAGTCGCGACCTGCAGACCGAAATTATCCCACCGTCATCCATGGTCATAAGAGGTCCGGTTTAAGGCTATATGTGCCGTTCAATATAGCCACGAACCAGACGCCGAACCCCTGTCTCTCTCTCGCCCGTTACCGCCCAGTCCCGCGAACCAGCAAGATTGCACTCACTAGAGTCTTCGGAACCAGACTTCTGACTCTGTAATGGGGAATGGCTATGAGCTCTAGAAGCATGTCGTTCATCGTCACCGCCGGGCCCCAGTATTAAGCTGAGTAACGTGCGGACAATTCGTCCTCGACGGTGGGATGAATGTCGGACGAGCCCTACGGCACGGTAGATGTGTACGACTCCGTAGTGTCCAGGCCTGTCAGCCAGTCAACAACCCTCGTCACCCCCGCAGCCTTCAGTGGCAGCACTTGGCCCTGACTAGTGTAGGGTAGGGAGCGCGGGTTTGTCCATCCGGCCTCGTTGCAACCGGCAGATACATTGGAGTACGGAGTACCACTTGCTGTCCTACGGAGCGCGTGATGCCATTGCCAGATCGCACGAGCTCACTGAAGTATTAAGAGATATCTCTATTGCCGTTGAGCACCCTCAGACGCGCTCCAATGATGTAAAACACCCGAGGGATCGCCAGCTGGCTCCGCGTAGAGACGTCAACCACCGAGGTCCCTTGACTGCAATGACGTTCTCCGCTACACCCTTTCGTTAGTTGAGCGGAGAAGACCGTTGGCAGAAAGAGCTACATCCCGCTTTTTTCTCCGGAGACAAGCATGCGTGTGATGTGACTGATATGGCGCGTTGCGAGAGTGGGTGAGGGGGGGGGAGGGGGGTGGGCTGCAGAAACCGTATCGTGGAAGAGCTGACCGTTTCGGTCCTTGCTTGTTATGAAGCCTCTTTTCTCTTGTGTTCTACCCAGGTGGGAAAAGCCGTTGGGCAGCCACTTTCGCCGGTCTAGACTCCTTCGAGGATGGCCGTCCGGCCGGCAAACTCCTTTTCGAACGAGGATCGCCGGCTCCAGTGGGACGAGGGCCTGGAGGGGCTTTCCGGATCGAGCGATGCTCTTGCACAGAGCGCTCCGTTTTATGCCCAAGAAGGGGGACGAGAAACGGCGATCCGCTTCTCCCCCTCTGTGCCGCCAATACCGTCTTGGTTACGGACTGCCTGCTGGCTTGCGCATGAATGTATGCATCTGCTGTCTACGTTGCAACAGTACAGCGCACCATAGACCACGTGATACGGGAGTGGCTTGACCTCATCGCGGCCGGCATCGCCTTCTTGCGAGGAGGACAATGCGAGGGGCGGGGCCTGGATGAGCTGTTCCATGCTGGACAGGCAAGCACAAGCGAGCACAAGCGAGCCGCCCAGGCCGGCAGAGAGGTGATGAGATGTCGCTGGAGAAGCTTCATCACTGCTCACGGAACTAGCGCCCGCAGGCCAATATAGAGCTGCATACCGGTCATCGCGCTAAGGACGCAGAAAGAGGTGGCGCCAGAAGGAGAAAGTCGGTCGAGATATCAAGCGCATAACTCCTGGCTTCCTGGCCCGCCGGCGATCTGGTCATCTGGTCATCAAGAGCAGGCGTGACAGCCCGGGGCATCCGTCCGCGCCTAACAAGTGAGTTTCTTGCTGATGACGATGGGCGGTGGAAGTGGGTGGTGTCTAGCCATCGCGGGCCTCGGCCGGGCGGTAGATCTTCGACTGTGTCTTTTATCGTGCTGCTGATTGCTGGAAAGCCAGAGCTTCCCCGGAATAAAGATCGGGGCCGCAGATAGATGGATGGATTGGGATCGTCCCTGGTCGCCGGGTATATCAAAGAGGCTTCGGACAAGCTTGCCTTGGCCTCCAGCCTCTTATCTGTAACACAAGCCGGGTCGTCTACGCTTCACCTGCTACTATCGACCATCATCCCGAGACACAAGACAGACTGCATTTCATTCCATCTAATCAACGAGCAGCGGACCGGTCTGGCTGGGCAGCTCGGGAAGGTCAGTGCGATCAGCTGGACCGGCCGCAGAGCACGACAAATGGAGCCAGGGTCGAAAAGGGAAGCTCGTGGACGAAGAGGCGCCTGTTCCGCACCTCCTTCGTAGTCGACAAGGTTGCTGCTGTTCGGCTTTCGCCAACGCCTGCACGTGTGAATCTACTGTACTCTTCCGCACTAAGAAGGGTGCATTCCCGCAGAGCCTGCATCTCAGATGTGGAAAGCCACATTGGACGGCAGATGCGAACGTGGCCTTGATCCTGAAATGCATGATCACCAAGTAGGTCGTAGACAGCCCATGTTGGCTCACACAGCCATCGACATCCCCAGCAATCGACAAGTCCAGGAGAGGCAGTTCGTCGAGGACAGGAAGGGTTCACGAGCGCTTCACCCGTCAGTTGCGGTGAGCATCCCTGAAATTACTTACATGAGGAGATGGAGGGGCGGGAGGTGATGATGCCGTCCATCTTCTAAGTTAAGAAACAAGAGGGAACGCCTTCCGCCCCCTCCTTTCGTCCCTGGGCGAACAAGACTTGCGGTCAATGCAGCCCTATCTCCAATCATATCATCCCACCGCGGGTCTGCTTTGGATCCCCATCTCGTGGATGAGATCGCGGGAGGAGATGATCAAGACAATCAACGTGCTACTGTGCTGGGCTCAGTTATATTGCTTTTTGGATAGACCAGTCGACGAAGCAGAGTAGAAGCGACCAAAGGTTTCTAGAAGGTGAAGGCCCTTCCACTTCGAGCCGTGTTCTCTGATCGAGAGGTGAATCATTCCGAGATGCCCTCATGCAATCCGCTTGAGGGAGAACCTTTAGCCCCCCGGCCGGCAAGTCCCCTGCGAGAAGACCCTCTCCAAGCGAGGATACCCCGCAAACGTCCCCGTACTTCTGACTAGAAGTCAGGTTATCTCGCCGGAGTTGAGCACCTCGCGAGCCGCTGCACGCGGAGAGAGATCCCGTCCGAGCTGTCCGCTTCGGGATCTAGGCATTCTGCCTTCTCCGAAAGTTCCTCTTCCTGCTCCTCTGTCGCCAGATGCAGGAACGGGCAGCTGCGCTCCATGACTGCCAGAGGGAACCAGAGCCAGAGGGGAGGGGAATCTGAAGTCGGTGAGGCTTTCTCAGTCAAAAGGCCTCATCTCACGAGTGTGCATGACTTTAGCCTGGAAGGGCCGATTCGCAGCACGTCCTTTTATTTTACCGGCCAATCTCCTCGATTCTTGGAAAACAAGGTGCGGCTGCGCTGATCGTGGCGCGCAACCCCAGGAACCTGCAAGAAAAGGGCGCCTTTCCCGGCTGGCATGGTGACATCTGCCTGGTTGTGGAGCTGGTGCACTGAGGGTTCGAGGACGGCTCTCTCTCCTTCGTAAGCCGTCGGTCTCTCTCTACCGTTCCGTCTCCTAGTCAGCTCTTGACTACAGCATCATTAGTAAGTACAGAGAGACGCGCCGGGGAAAGAAAGCTCTTCGCCCTGCACTTTCTTCCGACATCTGTGCGCCTGGTTGTGTATTCACAGAGCAGCAGAAACTCCCTCCCCAAGTGACGAGAGCGCTCGGGGATGTGTACTTGCGTGCTGTGGCCTCGTGGGCCTTCCTGAGACACAGCTTTGAACACTTACGGCTTGGTGTGGGCACGACTTCGTGGGCACCCCCGCAGGTCCAGACTGGGTCAAGTGGCCAAGTGGCCAAGTAGCCAAGTTTCTTCGTCGCCATCTTCCATCGACCGCCTTTGTTGCTGGTTTCGGGAGTTGTACATCATCCTGCTATTCTCTCAGTGCGGACCTCGAGGTTTGAGGCTGGCTGGGAGAGGCATGTGCGCACCGCGCAGGGTGCCCTTCGCGGATTTTACCCTCAGACTGCACACGCGCACGCAGCCCGCCAGCCTCAGCCGCGAAAGACGGCCGGCCATTGTAACAGGGTTTCCTGCTAATACGGAAGGCAGTTCGACGCCAGGAGAGCTGGTATACGCGGCCCATGAAGAAGAGGACAATGCGGCAGTTAGCTTCATCCTAGAGACCCCCCCGCCCACAGAGTCATGAGGAGCCGCGGAGATTATCCATCCTGACAAGACAGAGCACGGCCGTGCCCTCGTTCGACATGGGAGACAATTGAGAACAGACCCGTTCAGGCAGACCACTCAAGCAAGACCAAGCTCTCGAGGCGCGTCTCGTCATCCCTAGCTTGCTCCACCGTGATAGGGATCCTGCGATGGATCGAGCCTGCCTGAAGCTCATCGTATGAACCCCACGAGCGCCCGCCCCTGCGCCGCCGGCAGCCCTCGCCGTGATGTCTGTGCGAGCAGGGTCGTCCCTTGCTTGAGCGTCGCGCTGGTCAAAGACACCTGTTTCGGCGCTCAGCCAGGGAGAGGTCCCGCCTCGTTCTCTGGCCTGCCCCTCCTTCTCCTCTTGCGATGCGACATGGCGTCGAGCCGGAGGCCGGGAAATAAGACCTGGCCCTTCGACGTGCTCCGATGTAACGCGAGAAGATAGCTTCAGGCCGGGCCTTGAGTGCCGCGGACTACGGAATAAAGGCCCTGCCTGTCATCGCCTCCTTCCGATTGTGGGCCGTCGCGGTTCAGGACATCATGACCGGAGATGGAGACAGTGGAGGAGGAATGAAGTAGATTGTGGTATCATGCACTACCTATAACGACCATGTCCCTGAAGCCAATAATGAGAGACGCATAGAGGAACCATCGAGGTCCGGTTTTGCGTGCCTTGCTGAGGGCAAGAACTCGCCGTCCCCATCGACGGAGCAGGGCCGGATCCATTGGCCCCTTATGCCTTCTTCCGGCGGATGCTGCGTTCCTGAATGCTACCATCGTCTATCGTGCAGGGCGCTGGCCCCTTCGGCATTCACTAATGCCTCTCTATTCCCCGAATGACACTCTATTCCGGATGTGTCTGTGTAGCTCGTAGCGAAGAATCACCAAACAGGGAGTCTTCCATCACTCAGACAACCCGAAAGACAATCTCCTCAATTTCCTCATCGCTGTCAGATCCGAGAAGGTCCTCATCGTCCTCCATGGCGAGCCGCACAAAGTTTCTAACCCAAGCTTGCTGCGCTTCGTCTAGCTCTAGTTGCCCCTGCGGGGCCGGTTCGTGTTGCCTCCGTGCTCCCGCGCGATCAACAACACGCGGACGAGCGTGAGGCCTGGGCTCCGGTGGGCCTGGATTCTCATTATGCGGTATATGGTCGCCGACCACCATGCCCTCGCGAAGAAGGCGCTGGAAGAGGTCCTGATGTACTAAGCGTTCTTCCTCTATACGAACGTCCCCTGCTCTCCCGCGTTGGCGTCCGCGCCCTCCTCCGCCTCCGCGCCCCCTGTGGGCCTGTTGCTGCTGCTGAGGGTGTCGTCCGCGATTGTTGCCAGCTTGATTTCGGCCGCCTGCAGCTGGCGGATTGGGAACAGCCGGCGGTGCGGGACGAGCTGGACGTGCCGGCTGAGGATCGCCAGCAATCCGGAGTACTAGCGGCCCCTCGCGAGCAACACCCACCTGGCCGCCATTTCCGCCTCTGCCGTGTTCGCCCCTATCATGCTCGCCTACGATCTCCTCGTCCTCTTCGTCGTCTGGCTCCTCGATCTCGGGAACAGCGTGCCATGGCTGAGCCGGCTCCAGTGCTGCAGCTGCTGGCGCCGGCGCGTTGTTGTTCTGGCCAGGTCCTCCGCCTCCTAGGTAGCCATAGCCAACGTCTGCACCGTCGCCGTGCTCCAGCTCCCACAAGCGCATGTAGCAACCAGTGCGGCTGCCATCGGGCATCTCATTGAAGTGTTGATACGGGTTGCCGGGATCGAGCCAGGCGGAACACAGATAACAGAAATGGGTATTGCATCGAAAACAGATCATGTGGTTGCACCCATGAGTCTTCTGAGCTGGGCAGTCGCATGTCGGGCAGGGCGTCGTATGTAGCTGAACGTACTCGAGTGAAGCCTTCTCCTCGGCGCTGAGTTCCTCCTTGTCGCGCCTCGGCATGCAGCGGAAGAACTCGCCATGCCAGGACTGAAAGCAGCGACTGCAGAAGGCAAAGCCACAGTCTTCACAGATGGCGAGAAGATCCTTGGCCTGATACTTTTTGGGCGGTTTGCTGCTAGCAGCGCCGTTGGCTCCGCCGGCACCTTCTGCTTCGTCGTCCGGCTCAGACTCGGAGTCCGAAAGCCCTTCCTCAAACTCCAGTCCCTCCGGCTTCTTGTGCTTCCTTGATCGTGCCGCTCCCTGGCACCAAGTCCGGGGACAGTATATGGTGTTCTTGTCCGACTCGAGCTCCGTCTTGTATTTCAGGGTCACATAGCGTTTCACCACGTCAGTTTCCAGAGGAATCTGCAGGAGTTCGCTGGGGGAAATGAACGTCTTTGGTTTTCTACGCTTCTTGCCCGTGGATGTCTGGGCAGCACCCCTCTCCTTTGCGCAGCTGGGCTCGAGGCAGCGGACAGAAGCCAAATCGCCCTCAGTAATGGCGTTGTTGTAGAAGTCTTGTAGACACTGGACGCAGAACACATGGCCACAGTCCATCATACGATGGCAGACTTTGCCCTTCTTCGGCTCTATCGAAGTGGTCAGCGGAGAAACATCCTCGGTAAGGACGAAATAGGTAACGTACCGAGACAGACGCCACAGTCGAAAGTCCCATTCTCGAAGGCAGCTCGCTTCGCCTTGATATCGTAGTCCAGAACCGCTATCTTATGCTGAGGATCAATCTCCAAGACCCCGTCATCGTTGATCAATGCGAAGACATCGTCGGTGCATTGCTGAATATGATCGATGAAGGTGAACACCACGAGATCTCGACCCAGTTCCTCCCACAGCCGGGCGCAGTCGGCCTCCAACTTCCGCGCTGTGTCTTGGGGAAGCCATGGCGGCGAGGTGGTGACTGTGACAGCGGGAGGCTCATCCAAAGGGTAGTTCTTTGGCAGGCATATTCGGAGGGTTACCGGAGGTAGGTGAGAAAGCTCGTGGGACTCGATATTGCCGTTATTGACTTGGGCCCCAGAACCTGCGAGAGTCCTATTGTTGACTGCGGGGGCATGATCGAGGGGAGGAGCACCATCGGCGGCGGCGGGAAAGAGGACAGTGATTGCCTTGGACGGGTTCACCGGGACATCGAGGGTGATGGTATAAGGGTCGTCCTCGCTGACTCTGCGTATCTCGGGAAAGATGGCAGTCAGAGATGACAGCTCGACGTCTCTCTGGTCGTCGGACTCGTCCATTTGCGGAACTGGCGATTGCTCCTACCGGGTGACTGACTATTCTGGGTTTCAAGCCGGTGCTACCAGCGCGTATTCACATGTCGAGAGGAGGTCGAGCCCACAACGGCTGCCATCACCAGGTACAAGGCAGGAGAGATAGAGAAGAGAAGAGCAGGTGGCCAAAAAGGACAAAGGTGGATAGAGTGATACAGACGGTCACTCCTGCAGAGGTCGAGGTCACCAAAACATATTTGTCAGTGCGTTAGAAGGGCATAGAGACAGCTTTTCGCCTCTCATATCGTTGGGTATGTAGTGGTGAACAGCAAGCCCGGGCTGGAGAGCGGACCGCGGGGTTGACGTCCCTCCGCTAAAAATTTCCGTGACTCCTTCGCCGCTTTGGAGGGGCTACAGGTACACGGCGTCCAATTTGGGCGCCTATCAATCAGCATGTACTCCGTACCTACCTAGTGCATCCTCAGGTACCGCTCTCCCGTTTCTATACCTAAAATATACCTCTACCTCGAGATAAGGTACACTGGCTGCTAAAATGGCGGGTCGCCATTCAATATTATGCCCACCGCGACGGCTGGAGCTCTGTTGACAAACCTCCTCCAGCGAGAGCTGTTACAGCCGCCATCGCACAACAGACGGCCGCACTCATGCCCTTTTTCAGAGTCTCAAACGACTGATGCGTCCTTGACTCCAGAACCTCGTCCGGCTTTCATCCGCCTTATACCGCCATGATGTCGATCTGTCCCTCCTAGACGCCCCACAGACGACACAACTGCAAAGGAGAGAGCAGAGAGCTCGATAGTACCAACCCATCGAAATGAGCGCTCTCTGGTCTTCGAGATCCGCGGCCGAGGCCAGCGCCGGGCCTGCGAGGCCGACTGTCGATGCAGCCGAACCCGGCGTAGCTGACATCGGCCCTGAGCATGCCAGCCGGCCTGTGTCCCTCGTCCGGCCGATATTGCAGCGGAACCAGCAATCACAGCCTCCCCCGGCCGTTCCACCTCCTCCGAATCAGCCCCCGCCGCCTCCAGGCAATGCGCCCAATGCTTTCCAGCAGCAGCAGCCGCCAGACTCGCTTTCTCTGGCACAGCTGCGACGTATTGTCGCCGACTTCCCTCGCTCCGAACCGGTGGCTTACGACTTCGTCTACGAGGATATGGGCCCTCTTGGGGAGGAGATCGATGAGTGGTTCGTCGACCAGTTCTGGCAGTGGGTGCGCTTGAACGCTGCCCACAGAGCGTTTGAATACCAGTGGCACAATGATGTTGGAACTTCGACACCCTGGGACTATGCAGACCGCGATACCAGGAACAAATTCGTCACGGAGGCTTTGAAGGCGATACAAGACCCTCAGTCCAAGAATCATTCGAGCGCCATCGGACAGATGGTGTACCTGGTTTTGGGCAGGTGGATGGAAACGGCCGGGAGCGAGACTCTGCCCGGCAAGACCAGCGCCGTCAGATGCGTGGCGACCAAGCCGCAGCTTGATGCCGTGAAGGCTAGCGTTCAGCTGCTCGCGAGTCTCGGGGGCGTACCCATCATATGGGATGCTTTGAGGAGGGCGTTTGAGCCTTTCTGGTATGTATCTCATTCCCATATCACTCTCGATTCTACTCCGGCATCCGTGACTTGTGCGCTGATGGAGATTAAGGTCTGATGATATGCAACAGCTGCAGCCAGGTGCTCTGCAGGAAGCGCAAGACGAGCTTATGAATTTGATGACTATTATGTATATGATGATACAGGAAAGCCTTGATGACCCTACTGGAATGACGTCGGTTTCCTCGCTACTTCGTACGTGCTCCATCCGTCTTTACGTGGTGCAACAACTAACTGTTGTTCAGTCCAGCTACAACCAAGTTTGGTTCAGTTTTTCAGCGATGCCGTTGCGAGACTGCGGTGGGATGATGCTGGATCTGTACCACAGGCACAGGTACTACAGTGCAGCATCTGTAGACTGTCTTGTCCGTCTTGCTGACTGTAACCCCAGGTGTTTCTGCTTTTCTGGAAATCGATATTGCTCGTCTTTGGCGGCTCGAACGAGTTAGCAGAAGTGAAGAAGGAGATCAGGGAGGCCTCGAGTGGTGATAAGGAGAAAGACATCATCACTGCTTCGCCGTTGGACTATCACGTCTTTCGCCAGGAGATAACATCGAAATACCCAGCATATATCCCTCCACAGCCTGCTATTCCACTTGAAGCAGACAGTACCTCCTTGCTACCTCTTCTGCCAAACCAATCGGCAAGAAATAACGGCTCGAACGGGATCTTGCCAGGACCCCCGAATAACCAGACTGGTGGTGCCTCGATCCTCCACCAGCCCGTCCATATCGCAACTCCAGCTCCGTCCCCACCTCCATCTCCCGGTGTCGGTGGTAAGGGGGGGAAGAAACAGAACTATCAGACCAACCAAAACTTTCCCTTCATGTACCCTCCACTAGATGCCTCTAGCAATAACACAGGTGGGAAAGGAAACGCCGCGCTCCAGGATGTTCTGGTTGGTCGGAAATGGGAAGGAAGCGACGTCCCAGCGTCGATCTTGGAGGCCGGAGAGCTGTTCTCCAAGAGAGTTAGGACTACACGAGCAACTCGGCAACTCTGGGAGGAGCGGGAGAAGTTCATGAAGTTTGAGCGAGGCTGGGATACCTCAGATGATGACGATGATGATATCATCGATGAACTTGACCTCTCGGAGCTGACACTCAGCGAGAAGGAAGAGTTGGGCTTGTTGAAGAAGGAAGAGAAGATTCAACCAGCGGACCCGGCGGTTGACTATGGTCCAAAGGGAGAACAACTGGATGAAGGGGTCAGGCGACGACTTGACGTGGTTGAGCAGTACTATGTAGGTGGTCTTGAAACTGCATTGCTCTGGCATGGTACTAACCTGAACACAGAGCGAGTCGCTACCAACACTGCAATCTGTGGTCATCACACTGCTCAAGGCGATACTGTCACACTATCAAGTACTAGCAAACCAGCCCCAGCCCCAGCAGAACAACAACGCGCCGGGCCAGATAAACGCTCGGACAAATGGCGCTGCCGCCAACGGTGCCAACGGGCAAGTGAATGGCGACTCTCCTAGCCTCTCTCCTGAAGATGCCGACGCGGTCAGGACACGAGAGATTACCGCCAAGGCGGTGACTGGTATCTTATTACTTCTGCTGAAGTGGTTCAAGGTGTCCCGTACGTATCCCGACGCTACTTGAATACACACTGTGATGGAGACCGCCAAGCTAACAAGCGGTAAAGATGTTCTCAAATTTGAGTACCTAACGCAGCTCCTCCTGGACTGCAACTACCTACCCCTTATCCTGAAGTTGTTCGCTCATCAGGACGTCCAACAAGTGGTGGAGAGTAAGCCAACACGCATTGACGCGAGGTGAGCCTGTCACGAGGATGAGCATATTATATTCTAGTTTGTGCTGACCTTCAATCCAGTTTCTTCTACTTCTGCAACCTCCGAGCCGGCGCGGACGAGAATCCAGCCGACCAGGCGGAGGAAGCCGAGGAGAGTGAAGACGAAGCGGCACCCCCTCCCATCAAGCGGCGCCGCTCGCCTCCACGGCCCCCCGACGCCCCCGCCGAGCCCTCGGCGAAACCAGAGAATCAGCAGCCCACGCACCCCGAAGTCGACGAGCTCGGCTACCCGGTCAACCCCATGCCCACGGAGCCGATCACGGACTTCTCTCGGCGAAACTTCTTCTCGCTCATCAACTACCTGCGCATCATGCAGAAGGTGTGCAAGAACAAGGCGCACCGCAACCTGCTGCTGGTGCACTACAAGTCGTCGCAGCTGCTGCGCAAGAACCTCAAGGTGCCGCAGCCGGAGCTGCGCCTGTACACGCTCAAGCTGTTCAAGAACCAGGTCCCCTACTGCGGGCGCAAGTGGCGCCAGTCCAACATGCGCGTTATCACCGCCGTCTACCTGCACTGCCGCCCGGAGCTGCGCGACGAGTGGCTCGCGGGCAGCGACGTCGACGCCGAGGTCGAGGAGTCGCTGCCCCTCGAGCAGGCGCTGCGCAGCCTCACCCACTGGTTCAACGTCCGGCGGTACCCGGACAAGATGGCCCCCGAGGTGCGCGTGGCGCTCCGGGAGGAGCAGGACTTCTTCGCCCGCGAGCTGGACAAGCTGGACGTGAACTGGGCCGAGGTCGGCAGCGACGAGGTCGGCAGCGAGTGGGGCGAGGGTTCGAACTGGGGCTGAGGACAAGGCCCTGTGGATTTACGTAGTGAAGGGACGCATTGCTCGATACCATATGTTTGCTAGGAGTGGGGCAGCTCGTCGTGTGTGGTCAAAGTGTGGCAGAATTACTTCAAGCTGATAGCCTTTGCTGAACGATTTACTGCTGCTCGACAGGGCCATCGCATGAACTTGAATCATTTGCTTTCACTGTGACACGCCATTGGAATTGTATATGTTCGTTTATTAGACATTAAGTACTTCCATCTTTAGCAAAACCTAGTATCGTACATAAACTAGGTGCGAAAATCCAACGAGTGGACGGAGCCGGAGGCCAGCCATATACCAGTCTATGTTCCATCCCCGGGGTATATCCCTGCCAAAGGTCATTTCCTGATCTCTTTTTCTGTCGTTGACCTGACTCCAGATTTTGTTCATATCATAAACACAACCGTATGACCAAAAGGTGTCCCTCACAAGGGTATCCCACATCGACGCAATCGCAACTGCAATCCCGCTCACAGATCATACGCTACCCAAGCAAAGGCTGGACGCATTCATCTTAAGCATTGTACACGCCGTCCCCGTAGCGGTACCCGGGCTGGCCCGTGACGCCCGCGGTCTGGTGGCCGTAGCCGTTGGTAGTGGGTGCGTACCCGCCGTCGGTCTCACCGTACTTTGGGTACACGCCGGGCTGCGTAGTCTCACCCACGCGCGTCGTCTCGGTGGCGTAGCTGTCACGGACCTGCTCCGGGTGGGGGTGCTCGGGCAGCTCGTTGGCGTTGGGGTCGGTGTCCACGCCACGGTTGCGGCGGAAGCCGAAGAGGCCGCGGCGGCGCCGGGTGCCGTAGCCGGAGGTGTAGTTGTTGTTCGGGCTGGGGCCGAAGCGGTGCTCCTTCCGGCGGTGACGGACGAGAGCGACCTCGACGAGAGCGGAAAATATGAAGAAGAAGCTGTGAGCAAAATGCGTTAGCGAAATGTGCCTGAGTTGTGTGGTTTTGAGCATGGGAAGGGGTGCGTACATCGCTACCAAGGATACGGCAAAGCAAGCCGTTTCCAATTTGCAAGCTGTCCGGAAGGACGGGAGGCGAGTAACGCCTCCGTGGCCGTTGTCGACGACATTGGTGTCAGCATCGCCAGTGCCGAAGACAGTGTTGACATTGCCCGAGCAAGAGCCGGCACCATGCCGGTTGGCCCAAGTAACGTAGACAAACCCGCCAACAAAAGCGATATCGAGGACGATGGCGATGAAGGAGGTGACGGGGTGGCCGGCCAGGCAGCAAAGGAGCAGCAGTCCCAGGAGAGTGTACAGGACGCCGGCGCCTGAGATACCTTCGACGGCACGGATCCAAGTAGAGATGTGGAGGTCGTGGTTGGCGAGAGTAGCGAGGAAGTACGAGAAGATGGCAAGCACAATGGCCGTGCAGCAGAACTGGATGCCGCGGATGAACCACTGCAGGAGCTTGAGAGCAAAACCGCCTGCGGACGCCATTGTTCCTTCTGCTGCGGGTGGCTGTTTGATTTCTTGTCTTGATGGTGCCCGGTGCTCGACGTGCTCGAGTTCGGTTGTGCGAGGGTGGTGAAGAGACCGTAAAGCCGAGGATGCACGGTCAGTCAATTCGCTCGGTAGGCGGCTTGGTTGGTTGAATTTAAGTTCCCAAGGTCATCGAACGGTAGGGGAATCGGACCTTTTAAGGCCTGATTGTGATTTTCGTCGCTGTGGGGAGAAAGAGCTCTTTGAAGTGGAGGGCAGAGGGGGAGTGGGTGGTGGGTGGTCTAGTGGTGCGACAAACAAGACTGATGCATCACGTCACAGCCGGCAGCCAGAACAACTCAAAAGTGTTGGCGTCCTGCCTGGTGTCTTGGCCGTTTCCTCAAGATTTTTACGCGGAATGACCCCTTGGCCCCATCCGGACGATCGCAAACGGGACCGCTCCAGGAAGAGCGGGCCCAATACTGGCGATCACTGCTGGTCACCGGGAGCTTTTCTCGCCCTTCTTGTCGCTTGCTGCGGCGGGATGAATGACGACTGGACCCCGCCACTGACCCGGGGTGAACCCCACCGTCGCCTAACGGAGGGACCCTGGCTTGCCTGAGCGGAACGGCAGTTGGCCATTACATCACTCCGGCCCCACATCTGCAACGCCGCGGTTGGCCGGCACAGAGCCACTGTGGCAGTGCATGCATACACTAAGGGACACCAAGCTGTGGCGCCCAGAACTTTCAGCACGGCTCCTGTGGCTCTGCCAAAGTCCCTCGGCTCTCCATGGGCTCCCTCCGTTGTGGGCTGCATTGTACATCTAGATGGTCGAACTTTGGTTCAATGAGCATAAGGCCACGCCTTACTGCTAGATCTGGAACATCGTATGTGGTTGCATAGGACGGTAAACTAGATAATCGGCCTGTCAACAAGCGTCCGTGGGAAGTGAGGTGTCATTTGTTCTCCTTTCTTCAACAGCAACCACGTATGTAGCAGATTGCAGTAAGTCAAGTGTTGGAAGCCATCGTACCAAATACAGTGTTGGCGTGCATCTCTGTCCGTGACATCTTCACCAGGTCAGCTCAGACACAATCGCTACTGATCCATCCTTCTGGAGACGCATCATTCGCATGCCTTACTATCTGACAAGTCGAAAGGAATCCTCCCACCTGTAGATAAGGGAGATAGAGGGAAGAGAAAAGAGTCTGTCTGCGAATCGGTGTTGCTCCTTTTTAATCTCCCTCCCTTGTTCATATCTCTATCTTACCCCTTCTGAGTCCACCCTCTTTCTCACTCATCGGAATGATGAAGCTTCGAGGCAACTTAGATTCGTTGAAGATAGCTTCAGAGGATATATTCGTGTGATTACCTAGTGAAATTTGAACAACTGCAGCATGGTATAATAATTATCCACCACCGAAAAGAAAAACCAGCAGCAACAAGAGCAAGAGCAAGGCCGCATCTACCACTTCTTCTCTCCAATCGCCTGGTTTCCAGCAACGACCTCCCCCGCATAGTCCGTCCCCAGGTGGCGGCTCTTGAAGTACCAGATCATAATGCTGAACGGCTTCCAAGTGCCCATCTGGCCAGTGCCCCTGCCCTTACCCAGCGAGACACCCAGCATCACCTTCGGGCTCGGCGTGTACTCCGCGGCCTTGCCCCCCGTCAGCCGCGCGTGCAGCGCCTTGGCGAGGTAGACGACCTGCGCCCCAGTATTGATACCTTGCGGCGCCTGGATATTGGACACGTCGCCGACGGCATAGATGTTCTCGAACCCCTCGGCGTTGAGCTTCTTGTTCGTCTTGACGAAGCCGCGGGAGTCGAGCATGCTCGGCGGCAGGAAGGATGTGTTGGGCACCACGCCGTAGGTCGGGAGGAGCAGGTCCGCTTTGATCGTCTCCTTCTTGCCGGCCGCGGTCGTGATCTCGACGGCCGTCTGGCCGGACTCGGCTCCGGTGCTCGTGACCTTGGCGCCGCCGACGAAGCGGACGCCCAGCTTCTCTAACTCCTTCTTCGCTGTCTCGCGCGTGCTCTTCATGACGCCCTCGTCGAACGGGAGGTCCTTGTCGTGGACGAGGGTCACCTTCTTCTTGCCGTGCTTCGCGAACTCCTCGCCCAGCTCCCCGGCCACCTCGATGCCGGTGGCGCCGGCGCCGGCGACGACGATCGACTTGGCGGCCTTGACGCGCTCCTGCCACGTGTGGAGCGCCGTCTTCGTCTCCTCGGTCGACGACAGGTTCTTGAAGGGCACGTCCTCCCGGAAGCTGGAGCCTGTCGCGAGCACGACGATGTCGTAGGTGATGGGGCGTGTAGCGCCGTCGTTGGTCCGGACGGTCACGGAGTTGCTGGCGGGGTCGAGAAACTCGGCCTTGCCCACGACGAACTCGAACTTGCTTGACGGGTACTTCTTGAAGGCCGGCGCGATCGGGTAGAAGAGCTTCTCGTCGGGGAGCTGGCCCGGAAGGATACCCCTTACCGTGGCAAAATTCCAGTACATGTCGGTGTTCGGGCTCACCAGGATGACCTTGATGTCGGCTTCCGGCGCGGTGTGCTTCAGGAGATAGTGGGCGATGGGAACGCCGCCTATGGAGGCCCCAAGGATGACAATTGTCTTTGCCATTGCTTCGTTCTGGTCCGGTTTCCAAGGGAGACTGCGTGGTGCAACAAGGAAGCAAGGTATTATTACAGAGCTGGCTCTTCAAAAATGCGAAGAATGACTTGCTGGAGCTAGAAGAAGTGCATAGGACGCGACTGAACTAATAGAAGGAGAATATCATCTTGATATACGAAAGGCCATCCGTCCACTGGCCATATTCTTCTGCTATGTTCCTGAATCAGACCCCTTGGCGACCTTGCCTGACAAAGCATGGACTAGGAACAAGGCTGATTAGAAATGTTTAGGGCATCTTGCTTAGAATGCCAATGTGGAACGGCCCCGGGGAAAGGAAGAAAGGCAAACTACGGGACATGGTTTGCTAAGTCGTGATGTTACAGGGCCGGAGGCTGAGGGGGGCCGCCGGACTGCACTTTGACAACCGCGCGGGATCTCCATACTCCACAGCGGCACATTTTGTGAGAGGTCTCATGGAGGAAAAAAGCATGACCATGATCCACCAGGCTACGCTATTTCGTGATAGCTTTGGTTGTCGGGCTGTATACAAGCCGAGCACATAGTGAAAAAGTCGCCGAGATATTTCTATGGCGTTGGAAGCGGCAGCGCCATGACTTATTGGGACAAGAAGGAAGGGCGAGCCGAGGACTCTGGAAAAGGGCAAGGCGAGACGAGAGCGCCAGCCAATGAGAGCGCCCGTCGTCTTTAGTCAGCGGAATATTAGATGAGTTACCCAGCGGCGTGTGAACGAACATTCACTGCATCTCTAATTAACTGCAACCCCTGAAGTTGGATACTCTCATAAAGGGGAATTCAAATGTCTCCCTGGCCGTCATTAACAAGAATAGAGGCGTCAACCTGACTGGACATGCGCACGTAGAATCAGCCCGCTGCTCTCCAAGGTGAACCGTTCTTTGATACAGAGTTGGCCATAGAGAAACCGGGTCGACTGCGTATCTGATTTCAGAGTATATAAACACTACGCTGGCAACAAGACAACAGGTCAGCCTTACAACGTCAAGAGCATCCAAGTCACTGCAAGCAGGCATGCCACAATCCCCGTCTGTGGCCCGCTCGCCACCGCCGCCGCCGTGAGGCTCGCGGTAGGCGTCGGGCTCGTCCCCGTTGACCCCGTACCCGCTGTGCTACCCCCGCCGGTCGTCGTTCCCGTCGTCGAGTTGGAAAATGAGGTCGCCGGCCCGGCGTTCGTGACGTTGAAGAAGTTGCCCGCGACGACCTTGTCCAGGAGCCCAGCGGACGTGAGCACGTTCACGGCGTTGAAGCCCTGGCGCGTCGCCGCGGCCTGCTGCAGCACACTGGTGGCATTCGCGCCGGCGCTGGTCGTGTCGACGAGGATCTGCGTGTAGCGATGGCTGAGCGGGACGCGGGCCGGCGGGTTGGGGCCGATGTACGATGCCAGGGCGGCGGTGTTGCTGGCGTTGCGTAGCATGAAGGCCTCCATCTGGCCTGCCGTCGTGTTGAGCACCGTGGCGCTCGTGGCAAGCGTGAGGCCGGTCTGCATCCAGTGGAGGAGGGTGCTGGTTGCTGGCGGGCTGTTTGTTGGTATGTCCAGGTCGATCATGATGACGGCGAAGGACGTCCCGTTCAGCTTCGCCGTCGTCGCTATGGTCGGGGCTGTCTGAGTAGCTGTGCCGCGGCGTATCTTGTTAGGATGCTCTCCTGGACGGCTAGCCGCTCTCGGTCGCTGTGGCAGAATATCTGCTCACCTTCCTTGGCCATTACCACGCCGTTCATTGCCGCAAGGCCATTGTAATCCACAATCAAGTCCGTCGTCGACGAGGGCTCGAAACCTTCCGGCGTGACCGCGTACACAGCGGTTGCCACCGCCAGGGCAGCCAGGAATCGGTACATTTTTTGACAATTAATACAGACAAGAATTAAAGAGGACCAGCCTGATAGACAAGAACGCAGCGATGATTGAAAGACTTGGTCTTGTCTATGAGGGAGCAAGCTGACCAGGAAGTCTCATACCGACATGAGCGCCTGGCGGATATGCCCAATTTTGATATATCTCGGCGTACCATTCTGTTGTGAGCGATCGCCATTAAGCAGAAACGGGTGACGACGACGTGAAACACAGGGCAAGCCGGCTTGTAACGGTCCCAAGACGGCTCGGCATAAAGCATCTTCCATCGATCACACTTGAGATCTGGGTTTCCAGGTCCCAATTGGCCGACACCTGCCAGGCGGGATGCATAGAAAATGCGAACGAAGCTCTTGGAAGTCTCGTGGTCCCTTGATGCTCGGCAGTGCAGCGTCGGGTCTCGAGAGATGGCCTTGGCATCCCTGGGGAACCCCCTGGACCACTGGCGGCATTCTTTGGAATGCTTGATGTTCTTTTCAGCCAAATATTTGCCGTTGCGTCACAATCGCTCCATGTCGAAGTTGCACCTGCTAAAGCATAAAATGATGACGCGCCTTGAGAAGCCATGATACTGTCGCCAGCTTCAATCTGTCACAAACAATCTGGTTGGTATGTCTCGTCAAGCTAGCGATGAAAGATGCTAGTAGCCTTGCCGGGCATCTTGCAACTCGCCCAAGGTCCAAGGACTGCTGTTTACCAACATAGACACCAATAGCATGTAAGAGCGATCGAAGAGATTAGCATCTTGAAATTCTCTTCGTATGATTACCCGGTGCGTCCAAGGCTTAAGCGGACCACCATACACTGGTGTAAATAGCGGATCCCTTATCCTTAATGCGATAAGATAAGAAACTTTTCCGCTGGCACCCGACCGGATCTCGAGCTTTCACAGCATTCAACTCTCCTTAGTCGTGATCGTCGCGAAGGATCCAGCACCATTGAGCCAGCGTCCATACCCTATATTCTATTTACGGGAATCCTAAAGACATCCTCCTAACCGATTGCCAACCCGACACCCTCCAGACAGCCCCTTGCACGGCCATGTCGTCACAACCTCCCACAGATGCCGCCTCGCCGGCAACTCCTCCCTCCTCCTCAACGCCCTCACAACCGGAGAATGACCTCAAATACAGCGGCACCCCCGAGTGGCTCCACAACAGCGCCATCGCCGTCGCCATACTCGGCCCCATCGCCCTCCTCATGCCGCCCCGGCGCGCCGACGTGCGCACCCTCGTCCTCACCGGCGGCACCTTCTGGGCGACGAACCAGCTGGCCTACGACTGGACGGGCCGCTCGATCCAGCAGCGGTTCGCGGCGCGCTTCGACGCCCTCGCCGGGTCCGGGCTGCCGGAGCAGGCGCGGCGCACGCAGGAGCTGATGCGCGCGGAGCGGGCGCGGCGGGAGGCGGCGCTGCCGGAGGGGGAGCGGCTGGAAGCGGAGGAGGCGCGGAGGCGCAGGGAGCAGCAGGGCCTGTTGCAGAAGGTGTGGATGGGCGGGGAGGGGGAGAACTGGCGGGAGGAGAGGGAGAGGAAGGAGAAGGAGGCGCTGGAGGACGGGAGGGGGTATACGGGCCTGATCATGGAGCAGATATCCGAGGTCTGGGGCCAGATTAGGGGGCGCAAGAAGGGCGACGAGGAGGCGGGTAAGGCTGCGGGTGGTGATGAGAGCCCTAAGAGGCCGGGGAGCGAGAACTGATCGGGTCTCGATGGTGATGAGCAGTTGTATGCGCGAGATTCTATATGCATATAAGGCAGCATGGGACTACCTCATGAATTAGAGCATAAGGGGCTCTGGTTTTTCGGTTGTACTGTACCTGGAGAGATGTATTATATTGTAACTACAGCAGGGATGTCTTGCTGGGCTTGGCTACGTCAAGAGCCTAAGCACTTATATGCTCGATTAGAGCTACTCTCCTCAGTCATCGGCGGCCCCAAAGACCAAATACTATTTGTCAGGGAGACCAGTCTACCACATTGTGCTTCTCACTCTTCTTGCCATAGTTTTATTGTCTTCACTCGGGTCCTTGGAAGCAGTCGATCGTACACGAGCTAGCCCTGGTGGGGAATCGCGACTCCCACCCAATTTATAGGTGAGGATAAGACGACGTGATATTTATAATATCGTATCGGGTGGGAATGTGAACGTCGTAACTCACGGTTGGTGTTCGGTGGACTCCGATATCACCGAGTCTTTGGGCATGACGTTGATATTCTGACCACTCGGTCACGTCACATCCATGGCGCTGGACGTGGCATCGCCCTGGCCATTCGAGGCACGCACCTGAGGAGTCGACTTTACAACCTCAAGCGGCCATCTTATCATCTCCCTGAACCTAGGTGAGAGGAGCGATTCGATTAAATCCAGCATCTCGCTCGCCCTGTCAGCCCCATAAAGCATCCACCTGCGGTTAATCCGGTGCAGCAGCACGCACCAAAAGGCCATCACAACCAACGCCCCCGGGCTCTTCTCGCCCAGCATGTCCACGAACCGCGCAGGGACTGTCGCGGCGAACATGAACGTCGCCGTCTTGTTCGAGACGCCGTCCCCGGAGTCGGAGTCGGAGAGCGCGAAGCAGGTCCGCAGCTTGTCGAGAACGGGCAACAAGACACCGCCCTCGGACCAGTCCCCCGAGAGCGCAGCCAGCCCGTCCCGCAGCCCGTCGATGTGGGCATCCGCACCGCCGGACGTCGGCGCCCTGAGGACGGCGATGTAGTCGCTCATCAGGTTCCCCATGGGCCCGTCGGTGATCGAGCGCTTGTAGCACCGGACCAGCTCCGTGCAGCCCCGCAAGGGGAGCATCCACTCCGGCGGGCCCGGCGGGTCGGTGCTGAACAGGAGCGCGGCTGGGTCCGGCGCCACGGCGAAGTAGTACGACACGAACAGCGCGGAACACGCGAATAGCGGCTCCGCCGCGTCTCCGTCACCGATTCCGGCGGCCAGAGCAGCCCGGAACAAGCTCAAGGCAAATGCCTGGTGCTCGCCGGCGACGCGCAGATAGTAGGCGGACTTAGACGGGTTCAGCTGGCTGAGGTGCACTGCGGCGAGGGCCAGGACCTCGTGGAGGAGGAAGGGGTACTGGGTGGCCAGAGCCGGGACGCCGGTCTTCCATGGCGAGGAATAAGGGGGTTCGTTGGCGATGAGGGAAGACGTGGAGGTGGTGAAGTGGTGGAAGAGAGCGAAGTCGGAGATGCTGAAGGTCTCGTGCGGCTGAGGCGGCGAGGCTGGTGGTGATGGTGGTGACGCTGAGGAGGACGGCACCGAGGCAAGGAGGCTACATGTCCTGTGCCGTTTCGTACAGTTTGTGCATGGTATCCGCTCATCGCACTGCTCTTCACGTCAGTGGGTGCCGTGCTTCTCTGCTGGGAGGGCTGAGATGAAACCCTGGCACGATGTCCCCTTCATACCTTACGCTTCATCTGCTTACACCCGTCGCAGCCGTTCTTCGACTTGGTGTGGGCTCTCCGGGCAGAATTCATCTTCGCAAGAGCCTCCGCCGAGGGAGGCTTTCAGTGCCCTTAGCTTATGCCCAGCATCACCTTTCCACTTCTGACCATCATCACGGCCAATTAGCGAGGGGTTGTAGCAAAGATAGAAAACGTAGAAGCCAACAAGGCTGAAGGCGTCACGCAAGTGTGTACGCACGGCGGGGCTCAGCCACGGAGCTAGTCACGGAGGATCACCACCGCCAAGAGTGCCGCGCCGCAGGGTCAGTGCCGTGTCGGCGGTCCGGCGTACGGAGCTGGGGCGATGCTAAGGTTGACAGGGCTGACTTCGATATTTGCTCCGGTTTATGGTTAGATAGACCCTCTCTGCACGCGATGATTGTCCTTGGAGTATTACGATAGCAACTTTTGTAAGGGCTGTAAGCGCTAATTAACGACACTGGTAAGCTGCCAATTTGACGAATGTTGCTGCCCTTGATCTGCTCTTTGAGAGCCTAGAGGGAGGAGAGGGAGAGCGCAGGGGTGAAACCGCATGGGATGAACTTTCAGTTTGTAGGCGACGGCTCCTGGATACCGCATCGCATCGCGTCGCATCGCATAGTCGAAGAGTCTTCTTAAGGATTTGTTCTCAATGCTAACCGGGGAAAAAGGAGGACTAACAGCCCATCTGAAACCTGTGGCTTGCCAGCTGCAGGCCTCCCCACCGCACTTTCTGAGTGCCGTTCCAAAAAAAGACAGAGAACTGTCTCCCCGCTTGCGAACAATCCAGCAAAATACAGTGTTGGCTGTAGCTTAATCCGTACAGTAGCACTTTTCACTTAATCTCCCTAAAAGGATAGTTGGAAGTACTGTATAGTAGACTGTGTTTACACCATTCTGGTCTGATTTCCAGGAGCGATGAGACAGTTCCTTTGGTAGGGTCCTCCGTAGAGTACAACCTCAGCGCGACAGCCGTCGTCTGCGTCTTCGTATCTTCAGTCGTCCGCAGTCAAGTCAGCGATCGTCTCGGCTGGGAGGCTGGAGTCCAGCTGTGCGACACAGCCTGCAGAGCCTGCAGAGCCCAGCCCTCACCGGCCACTCACACCTCGCAGGCGCGCCCGCTAAGGCAACGTCAGCAGCTGAGGTGGTGTCTCTCTTAGCCTGGCAGCCGGTCCCGAAAGTGTGGGTTCGACCGTTTTGATTGCCTTTTCCCTCGCGCTCTCTCCCTTCAATGCCTCTCGACTTCTCCCCTTCATCCTCAAATACTTCACGTTCACGCCGCGACTTCAGCCCGTGATTTGCTGTCTTGGGTTTAATATTCTCTTTCTCTGTGTCAGCTTGAGTGTCTCGTAACCTCCGCACCCCCGATCCGACCCAAAGAGGTACTTGGAGGAGGTACCTGGCGCCCCTGGTCTAAGCTCGACGGGAACGGGAGCTTGACACGACGAAACCCAAAGCGGCCAAACCCCATCGAGTCCCTGCATCTCAAACAGCAGGCGGTTTCTGCATCAACACACACACGTTTGCACACACGTTCATCTCATTCGAGACAGCATCCCTGGCCACTCTCTTTTTGCCCTTCGCGAAGAGCAGCACCTTCTTTTCTTCTTCTTTGGGTTGCACATTCGCAACTGCCATTCGCTCGTGTCCTTTCCATCAATCCGAACGACTTCACGCGCGCTCTCGAGCGACAAAAAAGAGGCAGACAGGCAGGCTCACCGATCCTTCAGCATGTCTGCCGAGGAATACTACAGCAGGAAGCCCCTGCCGTCACCACATCCGTCTCCCGGCCCCTCGCCCTTCTACTCCGGCTACGACCAGCAGACGCCCTCTTCATATCCCACGCCGCCTCCGTACACGTCGCAGCCCTATCTCGGCCCGGGCCAGCACTCGCAACACCGCGCGGATCAGCCTTCAGCGTCGCCGTTCGACACGCCGTTTGACGACCACGTCTACAATACGAGTTCCAACCAGTCCGGAGCCTCCAGCCAGCAGCACCTCACAGCGCAGGATACGGGGTATTATGGCCTAGATCGGACGCCTTCTGGCGACAACCTGAACTCCAACGATGGCATCCCCCTGCGAGACCGCACGCCGAAGCCCCTGGCAGACGATGGACTCGACCATGTCTACGAGGTCCCCCAGCGAGAAAGGAAGCCGCGAAAGGGAGCGGTGCGGTTTGGTGAGCTTGGAATGTTCGGAGCATACAGCAAGAAGATACCCTGGGTGGTCTACATCTTCTCAATCGTCCAAATTGCGGTGTTCATCGGGGAGATCGTCAGAAACGGTACGACCAACTCACGTCTGCTCCGCCACCTAGTCTCTCGCCTTGCTAATCTCATTGTCTGTACAGCGACCTTGACGGGATCGCCAATCCAGATCAAGCCTTCGTTCAACCCCATGATCGGCCCCTCGTCGTACGTCCTCATCAACATGGGCTCGAGATTCGTGCCCTGCATGCACAACGTTCCGGAGATCCAAGGCTCGACGATCCTCATTAACTGGCCGTGCCCGAACACCACCACCAACGACGCAACGAGTCCATCGCAGCAGTGCACCCTGTCAGACCTTTGCGGATTTGGAGGCGTTCCTGAGCCGTACTACAACTCGACAGCGACCGCCGACGAGAAGCCGGAACCCAACCAGTGGTGGCGCTTCATCACGCCCATGTTCATGCATGCAGGGATTATCCACATCGGATTCAATCTGCTCCTGCAACTCACTATGGGCAGGGAGATGGAGAAGTCAATTGGCTCGATCCGTTTCTTCCTCGTCTACGTCAGCGCTGGGATATTCGGCTTCGTCATGGGCGGCAACTACGCCGGTGTGGCTATTTCCTCCACCGGTGCGTCTGGGTCACTATTTGGAATTATCGCTCTCACGCTGCTCGACCTCTTCTACTCCTGGAAGGACCGCCGCAGCCCGGTAAAGGACTTGATGTTTATCCTGCTGGACGTCATCATCTCCTTCGTCCTCGGCCTGCTTCCCGGCCTCGACAATTTCTCCCACATTGGCGGGTTCCTCATGGGCCTCGCCCTGGGTATCTCCGTTCTGCACTCGCCCAACGCCCTCAGACGCCGGATTGGCGATGATTCACCGTACTCGTCGGTCACCGCCGGGTATGCTGGCAGTGGCACCCCGCCATCGTTCCTCAAGAACCCCGTCGGCTTCTTCAAAGGGCGCAAGCCGCTCTGGTGGGCCTGGTGGCTGCTCCGGGCCGGCACGCTCGTGGCGGTGACGGTCGTCTTCATCGTTCTGCTGAACAACTTCTACACCTACCACAAGACTTGCAGCTGGTGCAAGTATCTTAGCTGCATCGTAAGTATTCCGAGTCCCTGTGGCAACATTCCTTTTCTCCGCGTGCTTTTCGCTAACTCGATCTATAGCCGGTCAACAACTGGTGTGACAATGGGTTGACGTTCACCAACACGACGACTAGCGGCAGCAGCAAGCGAGACATGGTCATAGAAGGATGGGAACACGTCGCGAAGCTCTACGCCGCGTGAAGACAGGTTGTGCGTGGTGGGAACAGGTTCATTGCTCTCCTATTCGGCTCGATCATCTATGCTATGCATGCATGAAGGAGGGATCGTGTTTTAAGGCCGGATTTGTTTCGCAGGTTTGCACAGCGACGGCGTTTGTAGGACTTACGACAGACATTGGAACAAACGGATAAGACGGCTCATCACGGCAGATTGGGAGCCATAGTTGGGTCTTGGTTGGTTGCATTAGGCCGCCAACCGCTGGGATCTCTCACCATAGGTACCATCCGGGGTAGCCCCCGCACGGTACAGAGAATCCTACCGAAAGAACTGTCTCCGATTCCGATCAATCCGGCATTATGCAGTGCAGTGTAGGGTTTTGCTCACAGACGAACTCTGCTATCGAGGCCTACGGGCTGGGGGTATCTTGCACAGTGGGATTTTCAGCTCAACTTCCCTGAAAGGATAGTGGGAAATACTACATGGTAAATTTTGTTTACTGTTACACCATTCGTTCCAGCTCTCAGAAGCGGTGAGACAGTTCTCTTGGTAGGGTCCTCCGTACAGTACGTAGCACTCAGGGGTGCTAAATCAGCCAAGTCAGCCCAACCGCTGATCAGTAGGAAGCAATGATGGAATTGGATGTGTTTTCCTATTATCTAACTGTTACCGAAAGTGGACTGTCCTGTCTTCCTCTTTATGAATGGGCCTTACCCCTCGCAAGTGCTCAGATTATTTTACCCTCTGTCTTTGCCCATCCGTACGCGAGAGAGAGGCAGCTTTCCTGTCAGCAGTAGCTGGCATACCTGCTGGAGTTTCTCTTCCCTGCAGTCTTCTAGATAGAAGGATGGCAGCCTGTCCAAGGAGGACAGGCTAAGTCGGCTTTTCCTTCGTTGGTCCTCCTTGGCTCGGCTGGTGAGTATCATCGATCTACTTGTAGCTCTTTAGTGAGGCATCCGAGGATACGCCTTTATGATGGAAACTTCTACTTTGCATGGCTTATCTGAGCGGTGGCTTGGGCACAGCTGCCATGATGCCAACATCTTGTTTTCTCTGATATGTCGTATCGTATCTCTCTTACTAAGGGCGAATCATGATTTCGACAACGGGCCAGAGACACAACTTGCTAACCTGCGTACTGGGCTAGGGAGGAAGCAGTGCCTTCAGCAGCTTAGATATAAGGAGCGAGTAAAGAGCGCTATCCTGTTGGACGAGCCAGACTCGATCTCTGTCGACTTCCGATTATGACAAAGACGAGGTCGTACCCCTCAACGCTCATACTGTGTCCTCTCAGCACCCGGAGATGTTTCGAGCCAGTCACTACCTTGCCTGGATGGCTATGACTTTCCAACCTCCATACCCGCCTTCCCACATTTGCTTCCCATGTCCGGACCCTGCGCGCCCTTTCTCTCGGACTAAGCCCAGCTGTTCACCAGGAGCTTGGCGAGAGATCCCCGCAATAATACTGCCCTTCCCTCCCGGATTATTCCCCTTTCAGGGTATGGGTATGCCTTCTGTAGTGACTGTCTGGGAGTTTGCCTGGGGATGCTTAATGTAGCCTTTCTCAGTCCCAAATCCCTCTTCCTATCTGCCGGGAGTGCAGGGACGCAAGCTGAGGATCCAGTTTGTCGCAATCGCCCCGTAGCTCGGTATAGGACTCGGCGACGGGATTCTTCTCTCACTCCTCCCACTGGTAGGTCGTAAGAAAGCGCCATGGCTTCCAAAGACCGGACAGTTGAAACCTAGAGATCTGTACCCTCTATATCTGCTGCTGGGATTATAAGTATCCCCGTGACTGCTTCATCGTCACCTCTCCAGCCCGTACTCCACAAAGATAGGATCGAGCTTGTGCCTCCACCGCGGGTCCAGCGTCTCGTAGATGCCCCTGACCTGGTTCTCGCCCGTCTTCCCGATGAGCCACAGGTCCTCGTAGCGGATCCACAGCGCGAAGAAGTGCGCCAGCACCACCAGCGCGCGGGGGCGCCGCTGCGCCAGGAACTCGGTGAACAGCTCGGGCGCCCACACCGCGAAGGCGGCCAGCCGGCGGCACACGGCGAAGAGGGGCTCGCCGGCGCGGACGGCGCGCTGCACGCTGCCCACGTAGCTCAGCACGCGGTGGTAGATGCCGCGCGTGACCTTGTCCTCGGTGTCGTGGTCGCCCACGCCGCCCGTGCTGCCGCCGTCGTTGTCCAGCAGCCACAGGAGGTGCGCGCGGTTCTCGTGCGTGAACATCTCGTCCGGGTCGAACTGCGGGCCCGAGCTCATGAACCCGGAGATCTTGTCGCTCGCTGCCCCGGTCCCCGCCCCCGTCCCCGCCCCCGTTCCTCCTCCTCCCCCGCTCCAGCTGGCCCCGGCGAGGTACCCCTTCGCTACCTGGAACACCGCCCCGGCGCCCTTGCCCATGCGCAGCCACTCCAGCGGCGGCTCCCAGGGCCGCGTGGGCAGCGTCTGCACGAGCGCGAAGATGTGGTGCAGGATGGTCATGCTGGAGATGCACACGCGGTCGGCGTTCTCGCGGCTCAGCGCGCCGACCGCGCGCCGCTGCTCGCGCAGCGCCATGGCCAGGTACTGCTGCTGCATGAGCCGCAGGGCGTCGCGCTCCGCCGGGTCGCTGCTCGCGGCCCACATGCTCAGCGCGCTGTGGGCGAACATGCTGTACAGGATGCCGTCGTCCTCGAAGGCCATGGCCGGGATGTCGCGGCCCCACATGAACGAGCTGCCGCCGCCGCCGCCGCCGCCCCCTGCGCCTGCGCCTGTGCCTGCGCTCGTGCTGGCGCTAGGGGCAGCGCCGAAGGACGAGGACGAGGAGGGGAACTGTTGCTGCTGCCGCTGCTGCCGCTGCTCCTCGTCCGCCAGCGTGTGCCTCGGCGGCGGCTGCGGGCCGTGCTTGCCCCCGTGCGAGTGGAACTGCTGCGACAGCTTGAGCATGTAGTTGTGCATGAGCCGCAGCTCCATGATGCGCCGGTCGCGCGACTCGGGCATGTTGTCGAACATGTCCTCGCCGCTGGCGCTCTCCAGCAGCCGCGCGTGCAGGTCCGCCGCCGTGTGCGGGCCGGTGCCGGGGTCGCCAGCCTCGCCGGCGGAGAGGAAGGGCGTGTCCGAGGAGTTGGTGGTGGTCGTCGTCGCCGGCGTGGTGGCGTAGGTGAGCGGTGGCGAAGGGCCCAGCGAGGATTGGAATCCACCGCCGCCGGTGGGCGGCGACACGGCCGACTCGGGTGGGATGGCTTCCACGGAGAGCGCGACCGGCGAGGGCGACGTGTCGAGGTGGCCGCCTCTGGTGTCGGACCTGGTGACCCTCGGGTGGTTGCTGGTCCTGCTGCTGCCGGCGCTGCTGCCGCTGCCATTGCTGGCAATTGCCTGGGCCTCCCTCACGCTTGTGGGGGGATAGACGCAATCGACGGAATGGCGACTGCAGCCTCCGCAGGCTGGCCGTTGTTCATCGCACTTCAAACCGCTGGTCAGCTCGGATTGATCCAGTGCCCAGAGGCGCATGCAGGCATCGGACCCTGCCAAGCCCGTTCGTGGGAGGCCAAGCTTTTCTCACTCACCTTGACTCTCCGGGCTTTGCACCTATAGCAGCCCGTCCTGGACTTCTTGTGGTAGAGTCGCGGGCCAACGCCGCGACGCGAGCCCGCCGCATCTCCAGTTATGAAGTCGTCCATTGCTGCGTCTGGTCCACGCCGCGAGCCTTACGTGTATTACGTGCACTTCATTGCCGGTCGCAGAGCTGAGCTTGAGAGAGGAGGAAGTGATCGCTCACCCTCTCAGAAGGCCCCTCGGAGTGGAGGAAGCTTAATCTCCTGTTGGGGGTCTCGAAGGATTCACGCCGGCGCACCGCCGGCAGCCCAAAGTGCCAGAGCCAACGGCCATCAACCCCACTCCAGCCGCTTTTGCGTAAGCTCTTGCCGGCCTGTTCTCCAAGGTGTTGGGGGACGGGACCACTGCACCCCTGCCGCCCTGGTGTGACTGGTCTGCATCGGGGGAATCGAGCGGGCCAGTCATTCATTTCTCCGGGCGTCGAGCGTGTGCCGACCTATTTACGGCACAGCCCTATGGTAGCTCGGGAGGCGTTCCGCGTCCAAGCCTCGCTTATCGGCCGATACCTTGGCGGTGAGATGCCTCCGCAAGCCACCGACGACGTTGTGAGACTTGTGACAAAGTACGAAGTGCGATTAGTAGTCTGGATCCAGTGCATCTACTCTGATGACGAAAGGGGAATCGTGGTACGAGGCGTGCCGGACGACCCTAGATAAGCCGGAACACGGCGAATGGTGCAAGACACCGACATGCATGATGGAAATACGAGATAACGAGAGCTGTCCCAAATCGTGACTCCTCTGTATTCTGTCCTATGGCTTCCACGCCGTCCTCCTAGGAGGTTTATATTCCATATCCCTAGAACCGTCCGGCCGAGATCAGCAACTATGGCAACGGCACTGATAGCCTTTGCCGAGCTCCATATGCATGCAAAGCCTTGAGGCGCCGTCTATCTACCCTGTGTTCGGCCTTATCCTCACTTGGCGTGGTTCACCTCCGCGAATTTCTGGTTCGCCTTGTCCAGCTTCGCCTTGGCCGGTTCTCCCAGCGCGCCGTACCACTTTCGCAGATCCGTCAGGTACGCCACCTCCTCGTCGCTCAGCTCCACCGGCGGGCCGCGGATCTGCGCCAGCCCGTCCTCGCGGTCGAACACGGCCCAGCTGGACGCGTCGTGCGTGCGGAGCCCGAAGCCCTTGTCCTTGAGCGCCACGACTGTGAACCCGCGCAGGAGGATGGCGTCGCCCGGCTTGACGACGGGCAGGTAGTCCTTGTGCGCGCGGTAGAACTGCACCTCGACGACGTGCATCGGCGCGACGGACGGGTCTGTCACGTTGAAGGACATCATGTACTGGCGCGGGCCGCCCTTGGCTCTCTGGGCGTCGGGCGGCTGGGTCGTCGCGACGACGGCGGCGTCGAGGTTCTTGTTCAGGTGGCTGCGCAGCGTCTTGAGGGTGACGCAGTCGGGCATCTCCGTTCGTAAACGCTTGGTGAGCTCCAGCTTCATCTGGGTGGCCGTGCCATCCAGCTCCCGTCCTTTCTTGGTAGGCGAGTTGATGGCGGCCTTGGCAAGTTGCACACTTGTATCCTCATCGGACTCCGGCTCACGCTGGAGGCTTTTAGATGTCGCGCGGGTGGTTCTGGGAACCTCCTGGGTTGGTGCCAAAGTTCGCTTGCCGCGCTTTGGTGGGAGTGCAGCTCTGGCGAGTTGGATGCTCGGGTCGTCAGGAAGGTGTGCTGTTCCCGGGCTGGAGGAAATATGCGCGAGGCTTTTCAAGCTGGCCTCACCTCCGACAGCAACGGTGATGGCATCCTGAGTAGGCTGTGACGCGATCGGCTGATCCGGCTTCTCTTCTTGGCCAAGCCTCGGCGAAGATACCGCTGGAGTCTCCATGTTGGTCTGTTCGGGCTGCGCCGATTCCTCCAAATGCGACTCTTCGATCTGATGCCTCGTGGGTGTCTCCGCCTTTTCGGCGCTGAGGTTGTGGGCTAGATCAGGTTCTCCGGTCGATCTTGCTTCGAGATCAGGTTCATCTGAAAGTGTATTGTCACCTTCCGCAGTAGTCCGTGCGTCGGTCACCTCGCCGTGCAGTCCTTTCGAGTTGGGCTCGTCGACTTGTTGTGTGACTGCCTCAGGCAAATCAACGTGCTCGACAGGAGGCTCTACTGCCCTCTCGGATGCAGGAGTTTCACCCAGCTTGGGAGAAGCAGCCGCGGGCTCAGCAGCTTCCTTTGCAAGTTCTGCATGTTCAACAGCGCTAGGTGCTACAGCAGAAGTGGAGGGCAGAATGGCCTCGTGGAGGACCTCAGGGGTGTCCTGAGTTTCGTCTTGTTCTTCCACGACAGATTCGGTGGCATGAACAAGGGCCTCGGAGGTTTGCGTTTCGAGGGGAGTCAACAGCTGACCAGCTTCCTGCACATCCTCTTGACTAGGCCGCTCAATAGCTGTGGAGATATAGAGATCTTTCTCCACCGCTTGCGTTTCGAACTGCTCCTGGGTTAGAGGAGGAGAGGACGGCGCGACCGGAGCATCTCTGCGCTCGATGAGAACATCTTCAGTCGGGATCTCGGGACCGTGTCCCGCGGTCGGTCCCACATCCTGAACATCGGCCATGTCTTCGTCTTTCTCTCGAGGCGGCTCGTGGACGCTAGCCATGTCCTCATCTTCCGCAACGGGCTCAACCGTTCGGACACTGGCCATATCCTCGTCTTGCTCCACGGACTGGCGTGATTCTTGGGCATCAGCCATGCTTTCGTCTCTCTCCGCGGTTGAGGCGATCTCTTGAGCGTCGACCATACTTTGATCTCCCTCCACAGACGGCTCCGCTTCCTGGACATCAGCCATGTCCTCGTCCTTCTCCTCACTGGGCCGGGTTTCTTCGGCAACCGGCTCATGTTCCGCATCTAGCTCCATAGAAGGATCTTCAAGCAGTTGGGGGGACTGATCTTCTGTTGGTGGAGCTTCCTGTGGCACCTCGGACATAGGAGTGTCACCATGATCCCTTTCCTTCTCGGCTGCCTGCTCGGGTTGCGATGCGATGGGTGACACCAGCTGGGACGAGGACTGTGGCCCCGCTTCGTCCGATTCTGCCGAGGCTTGCTTCTCGTCCGTCACAGCATCATTGCCCTGTTGATGGTGCTGCAATGTTGGACCTTCTTCAGGCTCCGGCTGAGCCTCCTTGGCCTGCTCAGCGCCCTTTTCATCCAATGCCTGTGCGGCTTGGGGTTGATTAATAGACGCTTCCACGATTACTTGCTTCGTGACGCTTTTTTCTTCGACAACGACGAGTTCTTCCTCTTCCTCGTCGTCCTCAAGAAGTTCTTCTTCCTCTTCATCGAGGAGCTCAGAGGGTTCGCTAACCTCGGACACTTCGCCCTCTACGCTTTCTGCTTTTTCCTCTTCTTCACGTCGGGAACCCACAGCGTGATTGTGAGACCCTACGGTGCCACTTATGTTGCCATCCTCAGATTCAGAGTCACCCGCTGCATCCCGGACCAAGCCTTCTTCAGCCGTCAGGTCATCCTCGAAATCTTCAGATCCTTCTTCTAGCTCATCTTCCTCGCTATCATCTTCCTCGCCATTTTCTGATCCCTCTTCATCCTCATCCTCGTCTTCGTCCTCGTCCCCTTCTTCCCCCGTACCTCTTTTAATGGTAGGAGGTTGAGGCTGTCGAGGAGTCGGAGCCTTTTGCTCGTCCTCATCTTCTGAGTCGGATATCAGATCTATCACGACCGGTGCGGCTTTCGCTGGAGGCGGACCGGAGGGCAACAACGACCTCGGCTGTGCGGTATATTGGCCATAGTCATCATCCTCGTCGTACTCTCCGTCATAGCTGCCCTCTTCGTCATCGTCTTCACTTTCGTCTTCATCGATGGCCTCATTATCAGAAACCAACCCGAGGTGCTCCCGGTCATCTGATCCGTCGTTTTCATCGTCTTCATAGTCCGCGTAATTCCTCATATCATAATCGGCTCCTATGCGATCATCGGCCACATACTCTTCGTCGTGGTCACCGCTTAGATAGTCATCCTCAAATTCGTCTCCGTCGTCGATGTCTTCCTCGGCATCAGCGGCGGCATCAGCCAGTTCCTCGCCTCCTTGGCGATAAATCGGCTCTTCTGCTACCTCTTGCTCCTGTTCTTCAACGGCTCCCTCGTCTGTTACCTCGGGTTCAGGTGTCTCGGGCTCAGATCCATTCGAGTGCAGATCGTCCTCTACCGGGTGAGGTTCTTCGGCCAGTTCACCTGCAGCTTCAACATCGATGCGTGCGGCTACTTGATTAGGGTCCATTGATTTGGAACTGATAGGCCAGAGTGGAATCGCACGATCTCTGGTCTCCCCCTCGTGACTAGGAGATCTACCGTGAGCCTGAGTATCGTAATGATGCTCCGGCTGAGGCAAGGGATGTAGTGAGCCATTGCTTTCTGGAGGAAGGGAAGAGTTCGCAGTATGTGGATGTCCTAGAAAGGACTCTGGGTAATCATCATGTTCTTGGCCAATGCCCGCGTCATCCACAGGGGCCACTGCTTCTGGCGCTTGCTCGTACAACGGTTGAGGATGGTGGGAGAAGCCGAACCTGACTTGATCACCGAGGGATATCTGCGATTCGCCAAAAGACGGACCTGGAACGGCCGCCTCGAACCGCGGCGCTCCGTATCCGGCGCCATCTGGTAGGAAGGGAGAGAACAGAGATGGATTTGTGGCCGTCAAGTCTGGTCCAGGAATAGCAGTTTGTGGAGGCGACGTCTGAATGCCAACCCCCGAAGGTTGATTGGCGCTGTACGCTTCTATACCCCCCATGTTCGCGAGAGGTGCACTGTAATATTCCCTCTCTCGGGCTTTATTAGGCGAGGCTGCTTCAGGCATGGCAAAACTGTGAGAGGCAGCGATCGGCTGTGTCTCAGGGATGGGAATGAGGTCTAGCTCGACCGTCTGGCAGCCCTCATCCATCATTTCCGGTCTGGGGCCAGGGGAGCTTGCAGCTGGGATTACCGTGGGCTGCTCCGTCTCCTGGGGCTCCTCGTGAACTTCTGGCTCAGGACTTGCCGAAGCAGAGGTATATCTCCACATCCCACTGTGTCGACCGTATTTAGGCCGCTTGCGGCCTTTCCCCTTGCGGCCGCCATCGTCTTCAAAGATATCAAAGTCCTCGTCCAGCAGAGCGCCATAAGAGGTCCTCGCCCTCTTGATGAAGGCGGGGGACTCATACTCGTTGGGTTCCACCTCATCGAAAGCGCGGCGCGGTGTTGCTCGCGTGGCTGGTGTTCGATCAGGTCCAGGCTCGTGTTGGGACTCAGTTTCGGGGATTGCAGGCACGTCAATTGCTGGGGGTTCGGGAACTGTCAGCTCGTCGGTGGGTTGGTCGACTTTGAGAATCTTAGTTTCCCCGGTCTCTCCAGACTTGACCTGTATTGAATTAGAACTGGTCTGCGCCACAACATATCTAACATGCCATGCCTACCTCTGCGACGAGCTTGTGTGAATACTTTAGCTGCCACTCGAGACGCGAACCCGGTGGACGGGCTGGGGTGTCATCTTGGGCCCACTCGACACCATCCAAGCTGAGCGTGATCGCGTCGCCTCCTCCTATGCCACAGTCTGCTACTGCCTTTGCGCTAGGGCCGCTAAGTTGGACGCGCACGAGTCCCTTGACGCGTCGTTGTCGGACATCTGGCTCAGCAAGCAAAAACGCGATTGACTTCTTGACTGAACTGTAAGGCCAGGTGATGGTGACTTCTCCCGCCACGAGTCGCTTAGGCTGATCGCCGATATCTGGGCGGAGGTGCGCAATGGGTGTCGTCTCCCCCGACAGGGCAGCGCTCTCCTTGTCCTCCCTGGTGGCCATTTCGCGATGTCTTATGTCGAGGGGAACACAGGATCATGCCTCAGAGCTTCTTCGCGAAAAGGTTCCGCGGGTCGCACATCGTTCAGCGCGGTAGGCAGTAGGGGGGGAATTCTCAACTTGGAATTCGTGAGAATCAATAGATCCTCCAGATGCGCCAAATGTAGAGCTGAGGATATGCGGTTAGCATCAAGACGGATTGGCATTGAAGCTCTGAGCAGTTGCTGTGGCTCGGGAGCTTAACCGCACCGGTGCCAAAGTGGGAAGGCGGTGAGGTGGGCCAATACGGCAGAATGAGCTGGTGGAGCCCAGCTCCGACGGCGGCAGTTCCTTATCGCTCCGAAAGCACGCAACCTCAATAACACACCATCCAAGACTTTTTGCTCTACAAGTGTAGAGGATCAGTCTTCTTTTCTCTTTTCTCTTTTCTTCGTGGACAGTCGTCGAGGGCATATACTGAGTTGCCTCCTCTTCGGCCACTCTGTCGCCCCAGCTGTTCTCTTTCTCATCTTCATCAGTGCGCGAGCGCAATGGGCTCTACTGACCCTCGGCGTTTCGATGTCAAGAGCATCGCGATCATCGGCGCCGGCCCGTGCGGCCTCTCTGCAGCAAAGTACACTGCTGCAGAAGGCGCCTTTGAGGAAATCGTCGTGTTCGAGCAGCAGGCTGAAGTTGGCGGCGTCTGGAACTACACCAAGGAGCCTTCCAAAACGCTTTACGTCCCTCAAGTGAGCCCTTTCCTCCCTCCGGATCCTCCTATCCAAGGTCCGGATGGCTCAGCTGCTCTCTTTCCGTCTCCGATGTATGACCTCCTCCACACCAACATTCCTTGGCCTCTGATGAAGTTTGGCGACCTGGACTTCCCGCACGACTCGTTGATATTCCCGCCCCGGGAGGCCGTCCAGGACTACCTGGTCGCTTATTCCCAAGACGTGCGACACCTCCTTCAGCTCTCCACACAGGTCCAGTCTATCAGATTGAAGCACGATGAGGCAGGCACCGAGAAATGGGAGGTGCAAACCGTCTCTACTGTGACTGGGGTGCAAAACATAAAAACGTTTGACGCCGTCGTGGTAGCTTCAGGCCACTACGCAACCACTTATATCCCAGATCTCAAGGGCATCCGAGAGTTCCATGAAGCCCATCCAGGCATCATCACCCATTCGAAGCTTTACCGTTCGCCCCGAGATTACGCCGGTAAGAAGGTCGTGGTCGTTGGCAATGCTGCTTCTGGAATCGATATTGCGACGCAAATCAGCCGCTTCTCGCAGAGTCCATTGCTTCTGTCCGTCCAAACCCCTACGCCTCCGGATAATCTTGCTCACTCCGGAGCTGAAGAAGTGCCTGTTATCGAAGAATTTCTGCCTGAAGAGAGAGGGGTCCGGTTCCAGGGCGGCCGAGTAGAGAAAGATATTGATGTCATCATCTTTTGCACCGGCTATCTGTTCACATTCCCCTTCCTGGAAACCCTGATACCTCCTCTAGTTACCAACGGCCGACGAGTATACGGGCTGTATGAGCATTGCTTCCATATCGAGCACCCAACACTCGTCTTTCCCGGCCTGCCTATTAAGGTTGTGCCATTCCCTGTCTCAGAGGGCCAGGCGGCCGTCTTTGCAAGGATATGGGCCAATCGTCTCCCACTCCCATCCGAGGAGAAGATGAAACAGTGGGAAAGGGAAGAAGAGCAGCGTCAAGGGAATGCGTACCATGTGTTCCCTAAGGGAGGCGATGTTGAATACATCAAGCGCATGCACGACTGGGCGTCGCAAGCAGGTGATGGCGGGAAAGAACCGCCTCTCTGGAGCGATTGGCAGGTCTGGCAGAGACAGATCTACTTTGAAGCAAAGCTTAAGTTCGAAGTTGAAGGGCGCAAAGCGAAGACTCTCGAAGAGCTGGGTTTCCATTACGAAGGCTCGGGTAAAGACGAGAACCCGAAAGAGATCTTATAAGACCGCTGCTAGATGGCCTGGTAGATTCACCCTCGTGGCGACCTGAGGTTTGCCGCCACTTGTTAGGTTTCTGACGAACCCTATCGCGGCTGATAAAAGTGACGGGACACCAACAGGCCAGTGATGAACCCGAGTGGCTACTCCCGTCTTAGATGAGAATAAAATTGCCCTCTAAGCTGGGCAACCTGGTCTAAGGCAGTCGAGTCTGGGGTAGGCCAGCCCCTGTGCGGCTAGCTCAGGCCTATTGATAGCGTCCGTTCTCCTAAGCTATCAGAGAGGTTGAATACCAGGACGCTATCGTACTTGTCTTGTCCGAAATGAGCGGTGCTTCGAATCTACATCGATTGATCTCTATATTTTCCGTCTAGAGCATGTAATCTCGAGGTTCTCGAGGCAGGTAATCAAGTGCAAAGTGGACTAATATTGCGATTTCTCCCGATTCGGTAACTGTAGCCGGGTCGATTGTGAGGGAGTCGGCGCTCGGGTTCTGTATCAATTGTCATGTCCGTCGCCGGCTTACCACGTAAGATTCCCGAAGAGACCCTGTTCGTCTTACCACATCCGAGCCCACCGGCCTTCATCTTACTGAAGAGGCCGTCGCTCTTGTCCTGCGGAGTGGCTGTCACGACCCGAGGCTCCGGCTTCCTCACCTTGTCGACCCCCGTCTCCGGACCGGCCCTCGGTCTCGGACTGCGGAGGCGGAACTCGGGAGCGGCCCATGTCGAGTCAAGGGCGGGCGCTAAACTCCGCATAGGCACACCTGTGCCACGCCAGCAATTCAAAACTAGTTCGAATACAGGCCCAGAAGGAATGGGGCATTAACGCATGTAGATAAGAGAGCAGACTAAACAGCTTCCTTATCTGTTATGGCTTCGTCACCGGAGAACGAGGGGGAATTTGTCATCGACCGTGTAGAGCAGCCCGCCTCTCTGTGTGTGCGTTGGCGATGGCTCCCCTCTTGTCTTCTCAATCCCAGGGAGCCATTTCGCCATACTGCCCCAATCTGTAGTCATTCACTCCGCTTTTACTCCAGTCTTCTTTATTCCCCGGACCTGGCGGGCAGTCTGTGACGATAACCCACGCTTTCTCTATCCTTATCCTCCACAGGCCCGAGTTTCGACAGCAATGCAGTCCTGGTCCCCGGCCGCTGGTTCGGCCAGCATGGCGAAGCCCAAGCCGAAGGACTTGAGCCACCTCTACTCGGAGGTGACCAAGCACCGGACGCCCAGTAAGATGAAGGAGTACTACAAGTTCTTCCAGATTCCCGGCATCGGCAACTTGTCTGGTGGTAAGTACTTGCAGCACCTCCCCTTCTCGCCTTGCACCGCTTTCCTATCATCAGCACGGTCTACGCGTGTTGTGATAAGGCCATACCTGCCCCGAGACGGCTGCGATAAAGGTGGAAAGCCCGCTGACCCACCTATCAGGCCTCCCCAACGTCCAGTTCTTCCCCTTCGACACCCTCGAGGCGCAGACCGCTAAGCCCGAGCGGTGGACGCCCACGCCGAACCACCGCAGCGGCGACGACGACCTCAGCCAGAAGCTCGCTTCCACGAGCTTCTCCTCCCCGTTGGCCGCCTCACACATCACCGTTCCCAAGGCGCTGAACGAGACCAACCCCCTCAAGGAGATCGACCTCGCCACCGCGCTGCAGTACGGCCTGGCGCAGGGCTACCCGCCGCTGCTCTCCTGGATCCGCCAGTTCACCTGCGAGCACCTGCACCCGAACGTGCCCTACGAGGGCGGGCCCGACGTGTGCCTGACCGTGGGCTCGACCGACGGCTTCTCCAAGACGCTGGACCTGTTCGTCAACAGCTGGAGCGAGGAGAAGGATGACATCCGGGACAGGCCGGGCCTGCTGTGCGAGACGTTCGTGTACGGGAATGTCCTGAGCCAGGCGGGGCCCCGCGGCGTGCAGACCGTGCCGGTGGTGGCGGACGAGGGCGGCATGGTGACGACTGGCCCTGGCGGCCTGGAGGATGTCCTCGGCAACTGGGACGAGAGCAAGGGCAGGCGCCCGCATCTGATGTACTCAGTGACGTATGTATACTCCTGCCCGCCTACTGCCTTTCCGTGCTAACGTCGATGTCAGAATGGGTCACAACCCGACCGGCATCGTCCTCTCGCTGGAGCGGCGCAAGGCGATCTACGCCGTGTGCAGCAAGTACGACGTCGTCATCGTCGAGGACGACCCCTACTGGTACCTGCAGTTCCCCTCCGCCGCCATCGAGGAGGGCAAGTCGCGCAGCCGCCCCGCCGCCGAGGCGGAGGCGGAGGCCGCCCGGCAGCACGAGCCCGCCCGGTCGTCGGGTTTCGACTTCCTCGACTCGCTCACCCCGTCCTTCCTGAGCGTCGACACCGACGGCCGCGTCGTGCGGCTCGACACCTTCTCCAAGACCGTGGCCCCGGGCTGCCGCCTGGGCTGGATCACGGCCGCGCCGGCGCTGGTCGAGCGGTACGTGCGCATCGCCGAGACCTCGACGCAGCAGCCCTCCGGGTTCGTGCAGAGCATCGTGGCCGAGCTGGTCATGGGCGCGCAGCCCGCCGAGGCGCAGGCCTCGTTCCTGTCGCTGCGGACGGCGCGCGAGCGCGCGGTCTTCAACGGCTGGAAGATGGACGGGTGGGTGCGCTGGCTCGAGGGCCTGCGCGGCGAGTACGAGCGGCGCATGAACCGCATGTGCACGATCCTGGACGAGGGGTCGTTCCAGGTCAAGCAGGGCACGCCGCGGTCGGCCGCCGACGCCAGCTGGGGCGTCATCACCAAGACGCAGCTGTACGACTACAGCTGGCCGCGCGGCGGCATGTTCGTGTGGATCCGCATCTTCTTCGAGGAGCACCCGCTCTGGGGCGTGCCGGGGTCCGACGGCCGCCCCGTCGACGGCACCGCGCTGTCCACGGCGCTGATGATCTTCCTGACCACCAAGCCGTACCTCGTGCTCGTCTCGCCGGGCATGATGTTCAGCGCCACCGACGACATCCGCAGGGAGATCGGCTGGGCGTACTACCGGCTGTGCTTCGCGGCCGAGTCGGACGAGAACATCGAGGAGTGCTCCAAGAGGTTCACGGCCGGCGTGCACAAGTTCTGGCGTATCAAGGATGTTAAGGACCTGGAGAAGCTTCTGGAGTCGTCTCCTGTCGCCGCGGCGGAGGAGGCCGGCGAGGAACTGGCGAACATGGGATTGTACATGGGGTGTTAGAGAAGAAGGTTGTGACGAGTTTTGCGAGATGTCCCAGAGTTAAGAAGGGTGACGGTCTAGACTATATGTAGAAGTCTGGAGTTTTCGGTGTCTCGCTGCTGAGATCAGACGGAGACGGACGAAGTCCCGGGGCACGCTCGGCGGAGGCACTCGGCGAAGTAAGCTGAGGCAGCAGGGGTTCCGGCATAGACGTAGCGTATTCATCATAGATATGATTGTCAGATTTATGTCTTAGGCTATTGCGATCGCTTTCAGAGCAATGATTATACTCTGTCTCGAAGCCTCTGCGTACCGATTCCATGATACATCAAGTTTAAGCTTACTCCGTCAACTGTGAACGAAACCTCAATCTTTGGGGGCTCTCGTAAGATCGGTTATCAATGAGTAAGAGGTAGCTCAGATCTATGTTTTGGCTGCTGGCTCGTACTGCTACAAGCACCGGAGAACTGGGAAGTGATAGGACGCATGGAGACAAGACCTTACTACGAGTTCTACCCGAATGAGTTGGGTATGCACGTCAATACCAATTATCACTGTAGACATCCGACAGGAACATGGAGGCAGTTGTTTCAGGCAGCAGAAACCTCTGGAAATGATTTCATTTCAAATGCGAGTGCGCATTCCTACCCATTACGCCGAAAGCATAGCCATTGCCGAACCAACCAGTCCTCCTCGGAACCCCAGTTTACTCCTGGACCAACTTGAGGAAAGCCTCGGGCGTGGGCGCGGGCTTCTCAGTGTTGAGCTTCTGCTGGCCAACCTTGTCCTTGATGAAGGTGCCGGCATAGGGGTTCAGGCGCAGCAGCACCTGCCTGTTGACCAGCGGGTTCTTCTTCTGGACCGCGCCACGCTTCGTCCGGGCCTCGCCCTTGGGAGCACGCAGGACGCTCTGGATTTCGGAGCTGTTGATCAGACGGCTCAGGTCGGCCTGGGAGACGACGTTGGAAGGCAGGAGGAAGTCCTTCTTCAGGGCGGATGGCTTGGTAGTGGTGCCGTAGACCGTGTCGAGGGCCTTGAAGCCAGCCGACGTCCAGATGACGAAGCGGCCAAGGTGACCACCAGGAGCGAGCTGGAGGAGGTTGAGGGAGTAGACGGAGGAGGTCTCCACACCGGGGATGTTGCGGAAGCCCTTGATCAGCTCCTTGCCGTCGACCTCGGGATCGTAAACGACGAGCGGGCCACGGCGCTGGCGGTGGCGGCGGCCACGGAGCTTGCCCTTACCGGCGCGGAGCTTCTTGGAGTTCTTAACCTTCTCGAGCTCAGCGCCAGCACCGACAGCCTTCAGCAGGGCAACGGCGGCGGAGGTCTTGCCATAGGCGGCACCCTCGAAAGCAGCGGAGTCGACGACCAGGGGAACCTCGGGGATAGTGGAAACCTGGTGGCCGCGGGCCATCAGGAGAGGGACGACAGCGGAAGCAGCCAGAGCAGAGGCGGTAGCGAAGCGCCTATTCAACTGTTAGCAAACCCCGCGTAATTTGTAAAGCTGCGTGCCTAAACTCACTTCTGGTTCTGGTTGATCTTGACGTGCCAGCGGCGCCAGATCTTAGTAGGAGCGAACATGCGACCAGAGCGGCACATGTTACCGAAAGCAGCCTGACCAGCACGGTGGGTACCACCGCCAGAGACACGGGGGATACGGGCAACAGCGCGACCTGAAAGTTTGTATGTCAGCCCCACGGATTTCTTCGATTCCCAGCAATCCATCGACAACCCTGAGCCCAAATGGTCTGCAGAAATCCAGAGCGCATGATTCCCTGGTCCGCCATCCCTCTCACTCTCCAAAACTCGCCGCAAAGCGCTCGGATCGGTGTTCACTAACCAGTTCCCCAGGACTCGGCAGAGGTCTGGTGACCAGCCTTCTCGCTGACGGCGTAGGGCTGTCTCTTGTTCTTGGCCATGCCCTTGTGCACCTCCTGGACGATATCAGGGCGGATCGGGCTCAGGAAGACCTCAGGCATCGTGTGAGTCGAGCCGGTGGCAGAGCCATCGGCGCTGAGGATCGTGACGGTCGGTCTGGAGGCCATTGCTGCGGTTGTCGGAGTCTGAGAGAGCTCGAATGTCAGTATTCTGTCATGCAATAAAGACGAATTGCTGAATGCGCAGCAATTTTGAGAAGACTGACCTCCGGCGTTGTTGCTGCAGACCTACCTGAACTTTTTGCGTGGATTGAAGGAAAATAGACGCCTCGCCTCAAAAATTCGCCAAAATTGTGTGGGCTTCGTGTGATGCTCCACACCGAGCTGCCCTAAAAGATCGAAGGGTTGGCGCTAATCCAGAACAAGAAAAGTTATCTATCTGTCGCGTGCTCTCTCACGTGACTCACCTTCTTCGCTGTATTACCTAATCCACCGATGAGCTTCATCCGTGCAACAATCGCTTTGATGGGCAGATGAGGATCTAGAGTCAGTGAATTCAGACACAGCATGGTTGGAGACTGTCACTCCTTACATAATTGTTTCTGCGTCTCTGGGACGGCCATTATTACTAAAAATGGCGCCGTTTGAAGTTCGCTAGACAATGTCTTTATGCCGAGTAGCGCTGTATTCAGTATAAAAATGCTGGAGGAGTGTAGTATCTCCTACGCCTTTACAATGCTAGAATCATTAGGTAGTTGTACAGTCGCCATGATAGAGCCCCCTATCATCCCTAGCCACGCGGCAACATCTATCGTACAAGGCCAGAAGGTTCTACACTTTGAGGAGATCACGTCGTGGAGTCTCATCTTCTCTTCAAGCCTTAGACATATCCCCGAACACGTCCTCCCACTTCTTCGGTTTTGACATGCCCACTACGTGCAGAGGGCGTTGCTTCGCAATCTGCGTCTCCCTCTCCCTGAAGGCTCGGCCCTTCTTGCTGAGCTCGTACAGTTTCTCTCGGAACTCGCCGCCCCATGCGCCTTGACGCTGGTCCTGGTTGGTCATGAGGGTCTCTCGCCGCTTCTTGACCGCCTGGTACACCTGCTTGGCACGGCGTTCCTCGATCTCCTCGATAGAGTACTCGACCACCCAGCTGCATTTCTTGGTCAGATTGCTTGGCCGCGTGACGTACTTGCCGTTGACCTTGTTGCGGATCGTCAGAATCATGCCGTAAAGCTCTGTAGGCGATTCTTCAGTAGCTTGTGGTGTGTCTTTCGGCTTGGCGCTTTCCCCTGCACTTTGGCTTCGAGCGCGATGGGATTCGAGCCGCTGCTCGATATCGGAGACCAACGCGGCATCGCCGCTTTCCGTGCCGTCTGAAGAGATCACACCGCGGGAGATAGTAGGGACCTCCTCGTCCGAGTCGCGGGCTCCTTTAGAGCTTGTTATCATCTCCGTCAAAATCCTGCCAAACTCCTGGAGCTTTGCCTGGTCGGAGATCGCTTCTTGGTCTGACTGATCATCCGCTCCTTCGAATGCGTCTTTACCCTCTATTGAGGAGGCTTCGAGTTGTCCGGCGAGCTTTATGATAAGATCTTTGAGGCTCGGATTATCTGAAGGCGACGGGTCGCTCGAACCTTCTGCTTTACCGATGTCGTTTCCTTGCTGTTGATCCTGTTCCGGTTCTCTGGTTGCAACGTCTTCCTCAAAGGCACCTTGCTCCTGATCCTTGTCTGTGTCCTCAACTGTGTCATTTCCGTTTCGAGACACGACTTCACTTTCAACATCCGAGGTTTCCACTGGCGGGGAGTGATTGTCTGGTGGTATGACACCGGTGCCGTCTCCAGCACTGTTCGATTGTGCTCCTTCCGCTGCAACGCTCGTGATGACCTCTAGCAGAGCGTCCACATACTGGCGAGCCTGCTCTTGCGACGTTCCCTTGAGAAGCCCGCTCTGGTCAAGAGCGGACTCCAACTCCTCGCGAATCGAAGTGATGCCAAGCGTCTCGTTTTCCATGGTCTCTTGGACAACGGACCGCATGTCCTCCCAGACATCCAGGCTATCTTCGTCTTCCTCGGCGTCGTCATACTCCTTCAACCCTTCTTCTCCTCCTTCATCCTCCTCCTCTTCTTCCTCTTCCTCTTCCTCTTCGATCTGTCGCTCTGCCTCGTCAACTCGAGCCTCTGCGATATCAGCATGTTCCAAGCCAAGGATTTCCCTCTCAAAGGCCTCAATAGAAGCCTTGTTAGAGTTCTGGACCTCGTTGATGCCCTCTTCTGTTACCGGTGTGGCGAAAATATACATGAAGGGCGTCGTCTTTGATTCCCTCGTCTCGATGTGAATACGTAGGGAGCGCCCGGGGAACTTGGTGGATGCCCGGTTCAGGACCTCATTGAGAAGGCCAAGACTGAGTCTGAACTCCTTGTCACCGAGGGCCCTGATGGCAGTACCATGCAAGGCCTCATCCATCTCGTTGATACTAACATACTGGAAGCCGAAGATTCGCTGTGTGTTGTGGAAGGCGACAAAGATGCCGTCCATCCTCCCCATCCTGACCTGCAGCGAGTACTTTAGGAAGGCAGAACGGATCATGTCGAAGTATTCACGTTCGAAGGATTCGAACTGCCCGAAGCGTGCTCGAATCTCGTAGTCCATACCCTTCTGAAAGTCCTTAGCACCCATCCGGACAGATACTACTGCCCTGGTTTTCAAGTCGAACATTCCAGTCCCTGGGAGTCTCCTATCGTGGGCATCTAGCTGGGAGCGCATCATGAAGTCGCCTAAAGTGGAGTAGTGGTAGGATTCGGCAGCATTGCGGTCGGCCTCGGTCAGCTGGCTCGAGTTCCTCACGCGGTATTTCTCATACTCTTCCTTTCGTAAGGTCAGGAGCTTTTCCATAGATTTGCCCAGCATGCTCAAGATGTTTGCCGTGTCAAATTGCTTGTCTGCGTCAATTGCATAGACCCCTTCCTTCCAGTGCAGGAACGCGGCAGCCGGGGCACGGGTTATCCGCGTGAAGTTTGTGGACTCTGGCGTGAAGGACCGCGAAGTGTGGGCGGCGTTGATGGGCCTCCATGCGGAGAGGAGAAAGTGGAAATGCGAGAGCATGGCGGTCATGCTCGACGTCGAGCCCGTATACTTCTTCTTCTGGCTCGCCGCAATCGAGATCAGCGTCGTGTCCTTTGATGACGTGACATACTCCTTCAGAGCGTTGAAGTCAAACTCCTGGATCGGCATGATAGACGCAAGGTATGGATCGAAATTGTACACGCGAGACCTGGGATCTTGCAGATGGTACACCCCAGGATTGAACAGGACTCTGTCCAATCCGTACTGCACCCGTGGGACCGGCGGCTGGAGCTTATCCACGGCCTTGAAGCGGAGCTCAGCAGAATCCAGCCTCTGGACAGATATCTCTGGAGTAGAGGTCTCTGACAAAGACTTTCGCGAGACGGCCTGTTTCGGACCCGAGGGTAGCCTCCTAATGAACTCGGATTTTGCAGTCACAGCTTTTTCCTTGCGTTCCTTCTCGGCGGCAGCAGCTCTCGTCCTGACCGGCTTCTTCTCGCCGTCTTGCTCATCCGTGTTCTCCTGCTTCAGACTTTCCTGACTCTTTCTCTCGCGCTTATTCAGCTTCTGGACTCGTTGAGCGTGTTTCAGCTTTGTCGTCTCGAGTTGGACCTCGAGGACTTGCTTCAAGACGTTGAGTGCACCTTCCAACAGTCTCTGGCTGCGTTCTGGAGGGAGCTGTTGACCGTCCTCCCCCGCTTTCGGGCCATCTCCCGTCTCTGCTGGGGTTCCTCCATGTTGCGCCTCTGCGACGACCGCGGACGCATCCCCGGCCGCAGATTCTCTTGGCTCGCTCTCTCGAGCGGCGGCACTGTCTCCGTCAGGTGTCGCCGTGGCACTGATCTTCGCCTGCAGGTTCTTCAGGGTATCTAATGTCTCTCGCCAGAGACGTATCCGCCCTTTGTGTGTCCGTTTTTCATATTCTTTCTTGGCGATTGGTTTCCTGCTGTTTCCGTTCGTGTCCGGTGTCTTCGTGGTACCGTAAGGTCGCTCATGCTGGTTCGAAGGGTGGCCGGAAAGGGCGCCCGGCGCCCGGAGGAGGGATGTCGAACATGCTGCACATATATGATGGTTCCTGACGGTACGGGAGCCTCGACTGCCCAGCTGAAGCATGGCGTACAGATTCAATGCCTACCGCAATGTGGCGCTTGCTCCGTACCTTGGTGAGCTTGACCCGCGATCAACTTTTTTTATCGGACGCGGTCCCGCGGGCGGCAGGCAAATCGGAATGACGCGCCGGGCCGCCCTAGTGCAGATAAAGGTGGACCGGTCCAAGTTGCTACAGAGCTTTGTATAGGCTCGAAGATTCTATTTCGATTGAAACACAGAGCTTCTTCACAACTGGCCTCACTCAGCAACTCATCCAAGATGACCAGATAGCCAGACACACATGGTATGCTCAATTCTGACACTTTCCCTCCCGGCAAACCGCAACAACAAAGGGGTATACGTAGCCACAGCGGCGGAGAAAAGGGATGCCCTGTCCCAGCCCATCCATCACAACACCTTTTTGTCCCTTCAACATCAGTCCCAACCGCAATACAGTACGCCGGCCACGAATTCGACCTAAACGCCAGCCATGATGCGATGATATCCATCTGCAAGCTAGAGACTAAGCTCTCACACCTTCGTCTTCGCCAGTGCTTCGTTAGCGAACCGGGTCCCCGACTCCCGTGTGGCCCTTGCCTGGGCCATATCGCCCTGCATCTCATATGACTGGGACAGCATGCCGTCTGCCACGCTCATCCACAAGAGATTTCCGCTCTTCTTTGCCTGCGCAGCGCCAGCCTTTGCGCTCTTCAGGGCCTGTTCGCCAACAACGTTGTCGAACAGCCGGCACCTCATGATGTTGAGCGCAATCGACAGGTAGTGGGTATTGTTGGTTGCCTGTGAACCGCTCAGGGAAGCTTGTATGTGTTGCTTCACCTGCTGCATCAACAAGGGAGGATTCGTCTGGATCGTGGCCATGGTGAGGTTGTAAGCCGTCCGCAAATCTCTGTCGGGATGATTTTCGCAAAATCGGCGGACCTTTTCCACCGTCTCGGCAATTTTCCATTCGTTTCTCTGGCGAGGCTCTTGCATGATCCAAAGTCGGTTGAGCGCAGCTAGTAGTGCAACATCAGACGGGGTCTTCTCATTAGGGCCTGCTTCGCTATCGCGAATTTCAAAAACCGGGTCCTCGAAAATGTGTAGAGCTGCAGCGAGATTCGCAGTGCCTTGTTGAAGGACCCCGGAGAGGTAGAACGCAATAATGTCCAAGGGGTTCTTCGGCGGTTGGTTGACCAACCCGTTTTCCAACTTCTGCACACAGTCATTGACCTTAGGCCAATCAGCCTGAGACGCCGAGTGCAGCCCCATGAGGATATAGATATAGCGGCTGACTCCTGCACGCCAATCTGCTTCTTCCATGGCTTCCTGTAAAGACATCTCGTGCTGCTGCTTCTGTTGAGACACTAGTAATCGAATATCAGTTGTTGTGCTCGACTGATTAGTCCGTCAAGATCGAATCATGGGAAGAACTCACGTTTCCGGAGGAGCTTCAGGGCCTCGTTCCAAAACCCCAAGCTCTTGTCACCACTCAGGCTCTTATACTGAGAGGCTAAACCGCTGAAAACGTGCCTGTACACCACGGGTCAGGTATGATACAGCACAGATGAGGCTGAGGAAACTCACGCTAATATAAACGCCTGAGGCTTGCTCATCCACGATAAAACGAGGTGTTCATGGGTCCCCGCCGCGGGCATGAGGATCGAACGCGTGTCCTGGCTGATAGACGTCGTGGTGTTCGGTTGTTTTTGGAGCGGCAGAAGCAACTCCTTCGAGTTCTGCTCCCATTTGGGATCTTGAAGGGCCTCATCCATCTTTAACTGTAAGGTTTTGATCTTCTCGAATATCGTGGTCGGATTCTTCTCCTGCAAACTGCAGGCCAAGTCAAGTAGATGGGCCAGTACATCGATCTGAGGAAGATGAACAGACGGGTCCTGCTGATGTTTTGACGCTCGTGCAATGCACTCTTGGACCCGCATCTCATCACCACCTGTCTTTAAAAGCGCAAGTCCTTCTAAAAGGGAAGTCAAGACAGATATCGCCTTATCCCCCCTCTGATCGGCGATTGTTATTATTTGCCGGAGGTTATCAATAGCATGGGAATCCGCAAGGTGCCCCGATCGAAGATTGAAAGCGGCTCTGAGGAAACGGAAGGCATAAACCCAGTGGACTTGTCGAGAACTGCGTTGGGTGAGCTTGCGATCATAGGAGATAAGAACGACTCGTGCGTACCTCATACAATCCGAGATGTACTTGTCGGTGGCTATTAATGCTGCTTTCCAGTTCCTTCGGAACAGCACTTTCAGGAGAAGATATTGCATACAATACTTGAGGTCAGCGAAGCGGTGCTGGTTTGCCAATGTCAGAACGGGATTTATCAAACGGGGAGCGCTTCGCAAACCATTTCACAAATCGAAGTGCCCTTCGTCAGGGCAGTCTCCGCCTCCATCAGATTCTCCGTCTCGTCGATCAAAATGGCTGCATACCGCAGCCTAACCTTCGCTTCCACCCTCGCACTGAGCTTGCCCGTCTGCATGGCGGCTTCAAGACATCCCAGTCCTGTGGCAATCAACTTGTGATATTCCTCAACCGAAGGCTTGTCAAGTCTTGATGCAACGTCCTGAACAGCGGCATGGGCCTTTTCAAAGCAGTCTTCCGCCACACAAACCAGCAGGGATGGCGTGTCTGGTTCGAGACTTTGCACGGAGGACAGACTGGGTGATTTGCTGATCGGGGAGTACCCTGGCGTCGGCCTCCTGTGCTCCTTCTTAGGCGTCTTCACTGGCGGCAGATCAGAACCCCGACGGGGTGGATCGAATTTGGCAGGACTGGATTTGAGACCAGGGCTCTGGAGTGGTTGGAAGGAAGGTTGTTGCGACACGTGCGGGTGCTCGATGGGTAGGGGTGGTGGCATAGGCTGGAACATCGCAGCAGTCGTCGCGACGTGTTGAGGAGGAAGTTGTTGCTGGACGTTGTATTGCATACGATTCGCAGATACTTGCTGACCGTACGACCCGCCATATCCTGCATATTGCGCGGTATTGTCCACGTCCACATACCCCTGCATCTGCCGCACCTGCTCCTGTTGGGGCACTAGATTCGCATGCTGGTACTGCGCGTTCTGATATGGCATACCGTTGGCATACATGTTGTATCCGCCGGAGGCCATCTGCTGCTGGCCATTGTAGCCCTGGCCCGGAGGCGGCAGCGACCCGCGATAGGTCATCGCGGCATCAGAGATGGGACCACCTGCTAGATCCTGGTCGGCGCGGCATTCGGCGCACGCGCCACACAATTGGTGCCGAAGAGTCCGCGGCCGCTCGAGAGATAGGCTGCGTGTCTGGGGCGGAATCGGGTTATCGGTCGGGAAATCGTAGGTTGACGCGCCGCCGACGTTTTTTGAGTGGACGAAGACGCGAAGATGTTGGAGGTGACGACTTTCGCGCCACACGATACTGGTCACTGACCCGCCGCATGTGGCTGGTGCGGGCGTTAACGTACTATTTTCGGCTTAGCTGCTCTGGCGGTGAGGCCGATTGCGTGCATGACCCACCTTCCGACGGACCCAGGAAGATGCCGAGGCACGCTACAGTTACACTGTTCGATTTATGATGCTTTCGACGAATCGGGGTGTCGGGACCTTACGATGATGGGCCCTTCGGGGCATTTACTCAGTAGGGGCACGAGAGTAGCAGGTCGATGCATACGTAGAATCATTCCAACTTCAACCTGTCCAAGCGTACCTTGTGGCTTCTTCAGGCGTGAATGCCTTCCCTTTCATAAGCCAGACTCAGCCTTGAATCTTCCTTGAGCTAGTCCATCCTGTTGGGCCTGCCCCGAGTTATTGTATCAAGCTGTCGCTGCGTCCTGCTCTCAGGGGAGCACCAGGCCTAGTCATGGACTGGTTCGGCCGGGCGAAGATCACCTTCACTCACCACAATCCCCCCTTGTCGTTGCGGCAGAAGGACGGGACCGAGACAGACTTGCTCAAAGTTTGCGAGAAGAGCACGCCTCCATGCCAGCTGAACCCCTTGCTGTTCAATGGTCACCTCCAAAGCATGTGGACAGTGACGGCTCAGCACGGTCCGCCCATATACTACAAACGGAAGATCTTCAACGCCGATCACAAGACGTACACGGGCACATTTGCCGTCGACTTCGCCGTCCCGCCGCATCAGCAGACGGATCCGGCCCTCCCGCCCCGGACCGCCTACTTCACTGATGATGAGTTTGGCGGCATAGGTTCAAGCGACAACCGGCCAATGCTCATCGTCCTACATGGACTGTCTGGCGGATCTCATGAAATCTACCTCAGGCACGCCATTGCTCCTCTGCTGCTCGGAGACGGCGGGTGGGAAGCCTGCGTTGTCAACTCTCGCGGGTGCGCAAACTCCGATATCACTAGCGGCGTTCTGTTCAATGCGCGGGCGACGTGGGATGTACGTCAGGTCGTGAAGTGGGCGAGAGAGACATTCCCGAGTCGGCCGCTGTTTGGTCTTGGGTTCTCTCTAGGTGCCAATATCATTACAAATGTAAGTCCTTCTGAGGAAGTATTGACCCAGTCACACCAATTCAGGACAGCCAGCTGATTACCGTGTAGTACATTGGTGAGGAGGGTTCAGACTGTGTCTTGAAAGGGGCTGTCGTCGTTGGCAACCCGTTCAACCTCGAAGTTTCTAGCAAGGCTCTCCAGAGGACATTCATCGGCAAACAGATCTACCAGAGGTTCATGGGAAGTATGTCGTATACACACTCTTTAAAAGCTACATGAATCAGGTTCATTTGTCTCACTAACGCTTGGTTTGATGATAGTGAATATGAAGAAACTCGTCGACAGGCATAAGCAATCGTTCTTGAAATACACTCAACTGGATATGAGTCGTATTCAGAACATCACATATCTCTATGAGTTTGACAGAGAAGTCCAGTAAGACTGTGCTCACGTCTCTCTTTCGTTTCATTAGCTGATATGACCCTCGCTCTAGAACCAAGACATGGGGCTATCCTACCGAAGACGCATACTACCGTGATGCGTCTTCTGCAGATTCCCTGCTTGCCATTCGTATCCCATTCTTCGCCATCACAGCAGCGGATGATCCGGTAACTATCCTTTTCTCCATCGTTCAAGCCAGAGCTAACTGTCAAAAGATCGCTGTGCAGGAGGCGGTGCCTTACGAGGAGTTCAAGCAGAATCCTTATACAGTCTGCTGCACGACATCCTTAGGCGGTCACCTGTCATATTTCGAGCTCGGCGGTGGCAGATGGCACGCGCGTCCTGTGAGATTATTCTCGGCCGACTCGATGAGCATCGTGGCTAACATCCTGAAGGTGTCGAATTTCTTCAAGGCTATGGCCGCTAACATCGACCTAGAGTCGCTGGACCCGAAGCGTGATGGATCTGTTCAGAAGAAACAGGACGGACCAGTCAACTTTAACCCCATGCGCAGAAAGATGCAGATATGTCTTGACTAAACAACGTCGATGCGACGTGTCTATAATCCATCGGTACATACGGGACAGGGCGCAATCCGGGTTGGTTCTAACGGAAGATAACATAGATGCGAGAATTGGCAGACCCGGCTTGCAAGCAAATAGCACCGGTGACCCTGTACATACATATAGATGTAAATAGTAGACTTGTTAGTTCAACAGCACTATATCACAGAAGCTCGGGTTGCCGTCTCTTGAGACGTTGTACCGTATAAGGTCTGCGAGTATGGACACATCGCAGTGCGAGCCAATTCTAGGATATATGTCCTAGAAGCCTCTTGATAGTCGTGCCAGCTCTTCAGTGCCCCATTCCGAACTTTTGATCCCGGACGCCAGAACACCTCGCAATGATCCCCATATCCCCCATGCCGCGCTCATGCAAAGGACACCTTCTTCTTAGGCTTCGACGCTTTAGTCCCTGCGGAGGTGAACTCTTTCACATCGTCTCCATCTTCGGAGTGCTTGGTTCTCTTCCGCTTCTTCCTTAACGAGTCCTTCGTCGCTTCCAACTTTGAGGACCTCTCTGCCTCTTTCTTCTCCGCCTCTATCCTCCTCGCCTCGCGAATCTCTTCCATTTGCCGTGCCTTAATCATCTTCGACTCAATCTGGCCGTCCTTCTCTGCTTGGACCAAAGCGAGGATCGTGTTCATGCTCTCCTAGACAAGGGATCAGTGGCTGACATCTCAGATGGCTGAAAGCTTATGCCACACATACCTTGTCATCAACGAAGACTTTCCCCTTCTTCTTACCCTTTGGCTTCTGCACGCCAATTGGGGTGACCATGTTCAGCTCCGGTATTCCCAGATCCTTTTCGCTGTAGGTCTTCCTCTTGCGCTTCTTGAGAATGTCGAGGAGGTTGCTCCTTCCTTTGATTTGCACGGGTGGCGTCTTGCCCTTCGGCCTCTTCGACTTCACCACCGGGTCTGACTGAGGATTCTTAGAGGCTTTACTGCCCTTGACGCCGGATTTCCCAGCCGCGTGCTTGTTTTTCACCGTCTTTGTTCGTGAGACACCCATCTTGTCGACTGTCGCATGTACGCTTGTCGGTTTGTCTTGCACCAGTCTTCGATGCGACGGACTTTTCTGAACTTTTTTCTCGCGATAAGGCGGAGCTACCCACTATTATCCGTTGATAACGGCGGGGCTGGCTGCGGGAGGGCTGTGGTACCCTTTAGAACCCCTAGGTGGTGCAAATAAGATGAGTAACTCAATGTCACCAGCGACTGCAATGGACACAACAGTGATCACGGATGTGCAAATCATCGCTGACATTATTTAAATCCAATTGGATACTTAGGTACCTTATATATACGGGGGACTCTACCAGAAGAACTACCATGTCACTGCAGGAGTAAACAAAGGATACCATACAGTATCTCCCACTATCCTTCTGGGCAGGTTGAGCTGAAGACCCACTGCACAGATAGATACCTGCGGCACCTCAGCTTAGCCAGGGTTAGGGTTAACGGCTGCTCTTGTCGCGTCCCCCAATCGCGTCGGCGCGTTAATTGGTTTTCTGGACAGGTAACGAGCAACGTGTAGTCGACCTGACGACATCGACAAATAACCCAGACTCGCAATGCCTGCTGCAAAGCCAGAAGAAAAGGGCGAGTCCTCGACTTCCGCCGCCAAGAGGGCATTAACAGCAAATGTCAATGGACCTCCCCATTATGAGTTGCCATGGTACGCTTCGGGGAAACCATGCTGGCTGATGCTCTTCCGGCCTGGTTTGCTAACATCCAGATCAGGGTGGAGAAGTACAGGCCGGTCTTCCTCGACGATATTGTCGGAAACACAGAGACGATAGAGCGGTTAAAGATCATAGCGAAAGAGGGTAACATGCCTCATGTCATCATCTCGGGCATGCCAGGCATAGGGAAGACGACGAGCGTCTTGTGCCTTGCTAGACAGCTGCTGGGCGACGCATACAAGGAGGCGGTCCTGGAGCTCAACGCCAGCGATGAGCGAGGTATGGGAACCACGTATTTGCGCTCCAATTTCATATGCCTTCTAACAACTCTTGCAAGGTATCGACGTCGTCCGGAACCGCATCAAGGGCTTTGCCCAGAAGAAAGTAACGCTACCCCCAGGTCGACACAAGATCGTCATCCTCGACGAAGCAGACAGCATGACTTCTGGTGCGCAGCAGGCACTCCGGAGGACGATGGAGATATACTCAAATACGACGCGTTTCGCCTTCGCCTGCAACCAGTCCAACAAGATCATCGAGCCCCTGCAGTCACGGTGCGCCATCCTGCGGTACGCGAGATTGACGGATGCCCAGGTCGTCAAGAGGCTCCTGCAGATCATCGAGGCAGAGAAGGTCGAGTATACAGACGACGGCCTAGCGGCGCTGGTATTCAGCGCGGAGGGCGACATGCGGCAAGCCATCAACAACCTGCAATCTACCTACGCGGGCTTCGGCTTGGTGTCCGGGGACAATGTCTTCAAGGTGGTGGACTCACCGCATCCTATCAAGGTTCAGGCCATGCTCAAGGCCTGCTACGAGGGAAACGTGGACTCCGCGCTGGACACGCTGAGGGATCTGTGGAATCTTGGTTACTCGAGCCACGACATTATCAGCACCATGTTCAAGGTCACCAAGACAATACCAACGCTCAGTGAGCATGCCAAGCTGGAGTTTGTCAAGGAGATCGGATTTACACACATGAAGATCCTGGAGGGTGTGCAGACGCTGTTGCAACTCAGCGGCTGCGTCGTCAGGCTATGCAGGCTGAACATGGACCCGAAGAAGTTCAACGGGCCAACGAAATGAGAGCCGTGGACTCGTTGCTATGAGTGGAGCACCTTACGATCTTGGCTTGGCGTTGATTCTGGTTTGGGCGGATCGGATACAAAAAGGTTGAGGCTGGCGAGCCTATTGCTGTATTGTACATGGCTGGGGAGTGTTATACAGAAGAGAGATGGAATGCCATCAAATGTGATACCAACCTGTCGATCGGATCACTCGTCGTCGTCGTCCTTTCCATACCGCCGTTCAAAGTCCTCCCACATGGCCTGATCACGCATCCGCCGTCGGCGCATCCTCATCGCAGCCTCGTACTCCCGAAGCCTGTTGTCTGCTTCTACTGCGCCTCCCACGATCATGGCAGACATTTGGAGATAGCTGATTAGGGTCATCCAAGTGCTCCAGGGTGCGTGGGAGGAGGCGGAAGTAGGCAACTCACATCTTGAACTGAATGGTTAGGTTTTTGTAGATGGGAGAGGCGACGTAGCCAACGCCTCCCAGAACCGCTGCGAGACTGCCCCATTTTACGGCGCCATACACAGCCCCTTTGACGGACTCCCGCGCGGCCGTCTCGGCCTCCTCGTCTTTCATGGCATCGTGAGAACGCATTGTCGCCGGCCACTCATTCTCCGACCCCCAGGCCAGTACTTAGTGTCTTAAGAGCTGGAATTGTTGCGAAGGGAAGCTTCCCTGTGTGTCCCTCCAGAGTGAGATTTTCTGGGAAGGCCGGAGCCGGGTCGTACGAGCAAGTTTCCGATACCGTCTAGCCGAGAGTGAGGTCCCCGACAGCCACCGAGTTACCGTCGGCTCGCCGATTTACTTTCGTAGGCGGCGCTCCCCGTGGCGTCACTTTTTGGCCGGGCTTTGTATCCCGGGTCCCGGCCTTTGGTTACAGTGGAGTAAAAGCAAAAAGTACAGGTACCTGTACATGCTGTGGCTAATGGTCCTCAGCCACACTTAACGCCAAAAAGCGCGTTGCATCTCCTGCCTTCATAGCTCCAGCGCGTCTTCGCCTTCCACACAGCCCTTGAACCGCAGGAAGTGAGAAAGACGACAAATCAAGTGTCGCTGTTCTGCGAAATTCGGCAAAATGGTATCACTAGACGATGTAGAAGGGAGCCTTCTACAGAAGCCTTCGTAAGACAAGCCTCAACCTGATTAAATCCGTTGATTAACAAAGACTGGCAGGGGTGATGTGCCGGAGCACTTGGAGCGCCTGCATTCAAGCTACACGCCGCTCAAGAGCTTCACGCTCGACAAGGACCGCAGTTACCAGCAGCAGTACGGTGACATGTACTTTTTGCGGCTCACCAAGATCAAGCCTGCCGTCGAGCAGGTTGCAGGCGCCGCATGGGAGGACACTGTCCTTGGCGGGGAGCGCGCAAGAAAGGTTGACCGTGTCCTGGACGTACGCCAGGGAGAGCTCTGCTGGGTGACTGGGACTGTCTATATGGACATGCCGCTCAAGCCTAACATTCTTGACGACGTGTCGAAGGACGTAAGCCAGACGATATAACTCAGGGATGAAGGACAACGACGTCAGCTAACTGTACATCCAGCGCTGGATATCTGCTCCGACCTCAGTACAAAAGTACTTCTCCGATGATGATAAGGACGCCATCATGCTGGAGGACGACTCGGGTCGCATCCGGCTGGTTGGTCACGCCATAAAATCCGTCATCCTGGTTACCGGTTGTATTATTGCGGTCATGGGCACGGAGAACGCCAACGGAGAGTTTGATGTCATTGACTTGAAGTTCGCGGATTTGCCCCCCCAGCCGGAGCGGTGGTCCCTCTCAAAACCTCCCTCGAAAGAAACCAAGAAAGCGTCTAAGATCAAGAGCGAGGATGTTGAGATGACCGATAGCCAATCGTCCTCTGGTGGTGGTAAGATTGCCATCGTCTCAGGCCTGAATTTCTCTGGCAACGACACATCGTATGCCCTGGAGTTGAGCATGCTGCTGGATTATCTCCTTGGCGAAGCGCTAGATCCAATCGCACAGACAGAGCTGTCACAGATCAGTCGGCTCATAATCGCCGGGAACTCTATTGCGGTCGACCACAAGACTCAAGAGGAGGAGAATGCGGAGAAGAAGACCCACAAGAAGTACGGCTACGATGCTAGCACCTACAATCCGCTGCCCTCTCAGCTACTTGACGAGTTCCTGTCCGAGTTGCTGCCCACCATGCCCGTGACACTCCTGCCTGGAGGCCACGACCCGGCAAATGCCAGTCTTCCCCAGCAACCCATACATATGGCCATGTTCCCCAAGTCAAGGCCCTATACTGCTTTCCCCGGTTCCAAAGAGACCGGCTGGTTCGACCTAGTCACGAACCCGTGGGAAGGAGAGGTGGACGGCTGGAGAATCCTGGGCACTGGTGGTCAGAACGTCGATGACGTCTTCAAGTACATCGACAGCGATGACCGCCTCGGGATGATGGAGGCAATGTGCAGATGGAGGTGCTCGGCGCCGACTGCCCCTGACACTCTTTGTAAGTGACCGTACGTGGTCTTCCGAGAAACTCAGGCTGATGCAATGTCCAGGGAGCTATCCGTTCCAGGAAGACGATCCATTCGTCGTAGAGACCTGCCCTCATCTCTATTTCGCCGGCTGCCAACCGGAGTTCGGAACGAAGATCATACACGGACCGGAGAGCCAGGCCGTGCGGCTCGTGACCGTGCCCTCGTTTTCAGTCACGAAGGAGGTCGTGCTGATTGACTCGGAAACATTGGATGTAACTCGGGTCAAGATCGCATTGTCATAACTCATCGACGGGAGAATCCGCGGTAGATGCAACAACGGAAGCTGGAGCTGTTACGAGAAAATCGTGCTATGAGAGGAATGACCATATGATACCATGGAAGATAAGCCCTTTTTGAGTGAATTAGTCCTGTCGTCAATCTAGTAGCTCGTCATCCTGGAGCGTCACTGCCCAATCTATTTCAATCTCCCTAGAGCCCAAAGCAAAAATCATCGAGGTGTGTCCATTGCCTCCTTCTAGAGACGACCTTAGCAAAAGTCAGCCGTGGTCCCAGGCTCAAGCAGAACCGATCCCTTGAAGGACTCCAGGACCCATTGGGGGCGTCGGAGTGTGCGTTACAGTGCGCCGAGCCCTCTCGGAGTGTCGTAGCAGCAGCCCAATTTCTCCTCCCAAAGACCCATTTCCATGGCCTTCTCAGGACTGAGGCATGCGCCCTCCACCCTCCACCGCAGTGTGTCAAGGGCCTCGGTGACCTTCTTCTTAACCTCCTCCCGGATCCTCTGTGTCTCCGCATCGCCACCGAGTCGCTCTTCCAGGCCGTCTTTGGGCGCCGCGCCACCTGCTGCGTGAGAATATCTCATGTCCAGTCGAGTCTTGAGGCAGGGACGTCCGGATGTACGGCCGCCATGGAAGTCGATCTCGATGAAGTTGCATCGAAGCGTCCTCAGGGCCTTGACCACCTCTCCTCCCTTGGAGAACCACTTCCAGAGGAGTGGGAGCACGGACTTATCCGCACGGCTATTCGGAAAAGTGATCCGAAAAGTATCCAGGTTGATGCCATTCGAAGGAAGGTTCAGCTCTTGGATGGCTTTAGCAGCGAGGTCCATGTTCGGTGAGTCGAAGCGGTTCGCGTCAATCCAGATTTCTAGTCGGCGGGCGAGGTGGCTGACTTTGTCGAATTGAATCTTCCTCGAATTCTCTCGCCTGATGTACCGAGCCTCCGGCTTGATGAAGGAAGAGAATTCATATTCGCCTGGCGGGAGCTCGCGAGGGATGTACGTGAAAGTGTTCTTCGACATCATGACGCGGACTGCCTCCTGCGAGATCTTCTTGTTGACGGCGAGGATGCTGGTGTGCACCTCCATGCGCTGTCGATAGAACAGCGTGTGCCAGGCCTTCATGAACTTAATCGATCCACGGACGATGAGCAGATGGCCGTAGATCTTGTCGCGAAGCTCAAGCGGTAACTTGAAAAAGAAACACTTGGCGCCAATGGGAATGTCGGGTTGCTGTCGGGGCCGCAGTGCTACCTTCGCCAGCTCGTTGGGGGGCGCACGCAAAGTGATTATCATGGAAGGTTGCTTCTTAGAGCCGTGCTTTTTGGCTCGCTTCTTGAGATGTCCCTTCCTCTTCGAAGACATGGCTGCTTTTGTGGTTGGAGCGTCCTTTGGGAGAACAGAATATTTTCCAAGATACAGCAGAGACGCCGTAGGAGAGGCAGGCAAGGACGCCGCTGATAGAGATATCGTGAAATAAGCCTGGAAGAGGAGAACTCTCTGGGCGCTCTGTTTGAATTTGGCTTCTTTTGCACGGCTTGACCCTTCAACGAAACCGTCAGCCTCCGCAATAAGTTGTGCCACTACCTTGTGGGCTGTAGAATAGGGAAGAGAGAATGAAGAGAATATGCTAGCGAACCTTGTCGACGCTACGCCGGGCGAAAGAGGAAGGGGGAACTCACTGGAACGAGGTCTGAGTTACATCGAAGATGCCGGAGAGGATCTTCGGGGACTGTCCGTAGTCTAGCGACTTGGATAAATTAATCTCCAAGTGCGTTTGGTCTTGAGTCGATATTTGGCTCACTCGAGACTTCGGTTATTAGTATGGTCACTGTCGTGGTAGAAGAAGATCAGGGGTGCAGACTGGACGAACGGGCAAAAAGCGTTGTTCCCGCAAGGACAACGCAAATCTTTGTGACCGTAGAGGGAAGGAAGCTCGTGGGGAGTGAGTCCCCTAGGCACCTTAGCTCCTTGGATATCGGTGAACTTTTTCGGGTGAGCCTCAGGTCACGCAAGGTGAGGATGCGGCGAGAGGGCTGCAGGAGACAAGTCGATCGTTGAATCGAGCCCCCTTCGACGGCGACAACAAGCGAGAGGACTTCCTGCTTTGCACATTCACCAACTCCTCAAGATGTACCCGGTCAAAGTCGTCCCTTCTAGGCCTTTCAGTCTTTTGGGTGAATCCATTATGCTAACTATTAGATACGGTAGCTAAAGTCGCGAGGATCACTAGCCAGACCTGTACATTCTCTCGTGAATGCCATCCAACTGCGCAATGCCGCGGTATATCATGACACGAGGTCCTCAAGGATGGCCTCTAGCTCGTCTTTCCGGAATGGCAAGCTCAATAGTTCGGTTCCTATGACATCCTTGCTACTCGTAATCATCTGGTGGTCGTGGAATCTACGCGACTGATGTTAGTATCCCTCTTCCCGAGCCGAAATCGAGCAGGTAGACTTACTCCTTCAGCAGCGTTCTGAAAGCCATCTCAGAACTGCAAATAAACTCCTCGACTGCCTTATTGTACGCCATCCTGTACTCAATCCCGTGATTCTCTCCATGCGTACTTCCCTCCTCGTCCATGAGTGCCAGAACTTCGCCAACGAGGAGCCGGAACAGGTTCTTGGCGTTCTCTGGCAGACTACGTAACACGAACGCGACGCCATCCTTGCCACCTACGCGGCGGGCCTTACGGCCCAGGAGCTCATGGACATCGTCAACTACCTCATGCTCTGCTGAGAAAGGCGCAAAGGTGGTGGAGTTGTGGAATGTAAAGTTGAAGGACGAACGCACACCGCTGTCCCACAGCAGGGAGAAATCGGGCGTGTCCACGGAGCAGATCAGGTGGATACGTGGATGCGCAGCCAGTTGGCTAATGATCGACTGTACACCGGCCTTTCGCAGAGGTGTGGCATCGGCGGAGTTGAGGATGAGTGTCAGAGTGATATCACTTGAGGAGAGCAGCGAGGATAAGTCTCCCAGCATCAGGACTGCATTGCCTGATACGAGCTTATGCGAAGGATCAACAGCGTTGCCGACAGTGGTTAAGATTTCGCGTAGAGAGATCGTGCGAACATAGCCATTGAGCACGACAATCTTGTTCAAACTGTGGTCCTGTATCCTGGAGAACAGTTGCTTCGCGAACCGGTGAAGAAGCGAGCGCTTCGAACCATACCCGAAGAGGCAGATACTGAAGCCCTGCGACATTTCGAATTCCCACTGTCGGAAGTATTTGGTGTGGTAGGTTTCGAGCAGCTCCATAGCCTCTCTGTGCTGGTTCTTGTGTTCCCGCAGGCAGCTGAAGTACTCTTCGTGTGTGAGCAGGTCGAGGGATGAAAGCGTGTTGTTGGATGTCTTCGGCCGCCCAGGCTTATTCTGATAAAAATACATCTCATGGCGTGGGAGATCTCGCGGTGGCGTTGGCGACTTCTTCCTTGTTGTCCCCTTCTTGTGACCCCTCCTAGAAGGGGTTACCGCGGTGCTGGTGTTGCCCTCGACGTCATCATCACTCTCCTCTGCCTCCTCGCCATTTTCCTCGCCATTTTCTGACCCACTCGACTCGTAAATCTCTCTAGCCAGGCCCTCGTCGCCGGCTTCGTCGTCACTACCGTCTCCAGCCACAACTCGATCGATGAGAGCCCTGGCGCTCTTCCGCCGCGCGGACCGGTCCGCAATATTGCGCCGACTGGGGGTGTCGACGGCACCAGCTCCGTTCAGCTTCACAGGGGTCTCTGGTTTATCTGTGTCTTTGAATCTCGCCGATTTCTTTGGCGTGACACCATTAGGCTTAATCGGTGTCGCATTCTTTGGTGGTCTGCCTCGCTTCCTCTTTGGGGGCGTTGGGACGTCCACATCCATTGTCGAATCTATATGATTTGTAGCTTGCGTCGATCGCCCTGTTCCCGGTACAGGAGCCTCATCTTCGTCGTCGACTGGCACCGTCCGTCGGCGCTTGGATGGTGTAGGTTGGTCTTGAATTCCGTTCCCTGCACGTCGCTCGCCGTCATCTCTTCCTCGCTTCATGATCCTATCGCATTTGCGTCTGAGGGGATCGTCTTAGACCGGATACTCCGTAGGCTCAGGATGTCGTAGAGGATTTAGGGAATTATGAAGCCAAGACGTCCGTCGGAAGGATGGTGGGCAAAGTGAATTGACACTCAATCGCTGTCGCGAGTTTCCTCTGCGCAAACACGGTTTGGCGCGTCGCTTGCCAGCACTTGTCGTTGCACCCTGGAGGCACTGAAGGTGGGGACTTCGGCTGGTCCCGTTAGCGGGGTGCCTTAGGCACGCGCAGGCCCTGTACCTGTACTTCCACACTTGAGCCTCACTGACGCCGACGGTTTGCAGAGAGAATGAAAACACACATATAGAGGAACACGTTCACTGCAACGCTCAGCATGAACCTCAACCTCTCTGCATCCCTGAATATATTCAAGCTTATTACGAAACCTTCATTATGCCTTCCACACGCCACAGTTTCTAGCTTCAATGACCTGCCTATCCCTCTGGACAGAGCTTTTGAGAAAAAGGGAGAGCACCGAAATGTTGACATCCGGGCTGTTATCCTGGATAAGGATGACTGCTTCGCATACCCAGAAAAGAATGAAGTCTTTAGCGCTTACAAGGTATGCCAGTATATCGTTGTTTCTTGGTGGACACCTGTATAAATATGCCGACCTCTTGCGTGATGCGGAGCGCCCATGCTGACGAGAGGATCACTAAAGGCTCGATTTGAGGAGCTGAAGGCAGCATATCCGGGTCGACGGCTGCTGATTGTCTCGAATACAGCTGGGGCACTCAGCTATGACCCCAAGCGGAGGCTGGCCTCGGATCTTGAGCAGGCTACGGGCGTCACGGTGCTTTCCCACAGCACGAAGAAGCCCGGCTGCGGTGACGAGATCATGGACTATTTTCGGAGAAACCCGGATACAGGGGTCACAGCGCCGCATCAGATAGCTATCGTCGGTGATAGACTGTCTACTGACATGATGATGGCGAACATGCTGGGCGGCTGGGGCATCTGGGTAAAGGATGGTGTCGTGCCGCTGGCTGAGAAAAGTATTGTGAGTAGTCTTCCTCAGGTGTTGATGGTCTGTACATGTTCTAATCATCATACTCAGTTCGCCAGAATAGAGCAGAGGCTCGGGCCCTGGCTTCTCGTACGAGGCTATTGTCCTCCCGAACCCTTGAGCCCCTTTGAATGAGACTCATTAGCTGTCTTCGCACCACACTCCGAGGTCTCCAGATCAGTGTTTTACTAAATGCATACACAACTGGCTATTCTATGCACATAGGAGGTGGATGTCGCTTTCAGCCCCAGTTCCACACTTTCGGGACCTGAACGGACCTAAGCATTGACGTACCTGTCATACAGAAACTCGTACAGTATGTGCCTCTCCTTTTTGCCTAGGTGATACCCTGTTGTTCCTGACCTACTCTGAAGATGGATAGTAATTACGTGGTCTATGTATAGGGGTGGCGACCCCTCTTCCGATGAAGAGACACGCAGTTGAGATATATGCGAGTTGTCGAAACAACGTACCAGCACCAAGTTCACCATATCGGTTAGATTATTTTAAGCTACGGCTAAGGCTGTCGTAGATAGTTCTCCAAGTCAAAGCGAGGAAGATGGGTACTGTGCCCTTAGGTCTCTGTAATGACCAGAAGGCTTTCTTTGAGGGTGATAGTGAATGGACCTGGCCAGCAAGGTGGAAACCGTCCGATGTCTTGGTTTCTGCCAGGAAAGAACAATGGCTCGAGCCACACAATAACGTTACCCAACCTTTCTGGCGACGTGAATCTGCTGCTGCTGCTGCCTTGCGAACCTATAAATCGTTCCCTCTCTGCCCACCAAAATCTCTCACCCAACACAAAACCGACACAGTGCCCACGATCCCCGACGTGCCCAGACAAAACACGACGACCAGAGAGACCTTCGATCACCAGAATCTTAGCCCTGCACTTAGTCTCTTCACAAGCCAATCACACAACCAAACCTTCTTCTTCTCGATAACAACAGGTAACATGGGAGGCAAGGTTTGGTCCCGCGACGAAGAGAGGGTCTTCTGGTTGGAGGTTATTCCGCGATCCCCTAAGCGCATCGGCGTCGATAAGGCACGTCCCAAAGAGGAGTGGGACGACCTCGCCGTGTGGATGCGGCTCCGGATGGGCGAAAAGGCTCTGCGAGAGTACACCGGTCTCATGCTCTGTAAGACCCTCTGTCTATTCTTAACAGTTTTTTTTTATCTTTGTTTGAACGTGCTGACTGGGTGTCAGTCGAGCACTACTTCCAGAACTCCCGGAACCGCAAGTATTCGCCAAACGGCGGAAAGTGGGCTCGTGCCTACGCCAAAAAAGCGGCCGAAGAGGCAGCCAAGTCTTCGGCTCGTCCCCCACGAGTCAAGGAAGAGCAGATCCCGACCCTGTCATGCGAAACTGCATATCAAGAGAAGCCTACTTTGGTGAGGGCGACCCCGGCGGACAACATCCACAGAACCTCCTAGTTCGCCATGAACGACAACTTCTTTGGCCTCAGGCTCGAGATGTGCTCCAGGAGGGTAGCTGTGCAGGGGAATGGGAGGACAACCCCAATATCATGGGATGAGTTGACTGGGAAGAGAACGACTTACCCTTTTAATCCTGCGGTCTTTAGCGAAGAAAAGCACTGAGGTGTGATGCTGTCAGTATTCCCTACAGTCTTCTCGCACATCTAGGAAGATAGAACGATGACTCTATTGCCTGTCTGTCAGTTGGCAAGATCTTATCATCGGATCCCCATAACACCAGGCGTAGGAGCTTTCTCCAGAGTCCATTTGTCCTCTCATGCCCCGTAACATTGACTGTCACCATAGACCAGGCCTTGAATCGTATCTCCCCTACATTCTTGCCGTCAACCAGAATCTCAATTATCCGAAATGTAGAGCTTCAGGCACGAATGGGGACTCAAGGCCACACCAAATATGAGAAGCTGCATATAACCGCTGACTAAGCCATTCTGATTGTATGAGTCCATCCGGGTACTTATGCAACTTGGCTATAAAAGAACACTGGCCCGTCAACTTGCTTTCTTCACCTTCTTCATATCCCGATCATGGAAACTTTGCTAGAAGTCCCTGCGTTCTCAGTCTCCTCGGCTGTGAAAGCTGTCTCAAATGGCGCCGGCCGTATCGAGCTCAACCGCCAAGGCTCGTACCCGGACGGCGGCCTGACACCCGGGATGCCGGACCTTGAAGCCCTGACCGACTTGCCTGTCCCCGTCAGGATCATGGTCCGACCCCGTGGTCCGCCCGCCAGTGGAGCCCAGGACTTCATCTATATAGATGACGAGTTCGAGGACATGAAGTATTCAATCGCTCAGGCTGTGCAGCCGGGACGGTTGAGACTCGAGCGCGGAGACGGCTTCGTCTTCGGCATCCTGCGGCAGGAAGATGGAGGACTCCTTGTGGCGGACTTTGAACGCAATCAAGAGCTGGTGCGGCTTGCCCGGCCGTTCAAGTGCGTGTTTCACCGCGCATTCGACGACATCATCGGTGGTGGAAAGAGGCCGCAGCCCGCGGAATCGCGTTGGAAAGAAGCACTTGAGTCTATCGTCGCCTGCGGATTCGATGCTATACTCACGTCAGGAGGCCGTGGCAATGCCCCAGACAACCTGAAGAATCTGAAGCGCGTCATTGCGGAAGCCCACGGAAGGATCGAAACCATTGTCGGAGGCGGAGTCCGGAGTCACAACGTCGGCACACTGGGATCGGCTCTGGGCAGGCAAGACAGAGTCTCGTTCCACTCCTCTTGTCTCACCCACAACTCAGGAGAGGAAGTCGACACCGATGAGGTTACGAAGACTGTATGGGAGCTAGCGACATCGAGGAAATGAGACCCATAACCACCAACTCAGGAGCAACGCCAGTCCTCACATCGCAACAAGTCGCTATACCCTCCCGGTGTCGTGAATTAGCAAGGTCAAACCCGGCGAGAATGCGACACTGAAGTCCTTTTTGAAGCTGCTGTCTATGAACAGACAAGAACACCACCGAACGGGTCCTACGACATTGAGATAACTGTCTTCGCGGTGCATGCTGGTTCGCGGGTTGCCGATATACCTGGAACCTCGCATGAGTACGAAGTATGCCTCAGTCCTCTTTGCCCTGCATACTACGGAGGAGAAGAAGAGCAATGAATGCGGCCCAGTACTGGTGGCTTGGCAGCCGATAGACCTCCCACATCCTCGTGTCTTGGCTCTCGCCGTCTTGAGATTGCAACGCCCAATCACAACAACGCTTCCAGCCACGTTCATCTTCATGCCAGGCGCTCCAGCTCTTGGCCTGCACATATAAAGTCTTGGCAAGCCTTCCGTCGTCCGACAGCATGGCGATGCCTCGAGACTTCTCAGCTTCGAGAAATCTGGAAGCCCTTCACGCTGATGCCATGTGCTGGACCCGTCTTGGCGCGCCGCGCTCCCTCCTCCATTTCCGTCGTCGGAGATCGCCAGAAGATGCCTAGGGGGGAGATCATGCTCGACGATGACGAACTAGGGGTTCACCTGCACTGGCATCGGTCTCCTACTGGATGCTGCTCGAGGACCGAGTCGACCCTCGTCAACACCGGAAAAGCCCGCTCCTCTCTTTCTCGCTGCCCCTCGAGCCGGACGCGTTGCCAAGCTGATCTCAGGAACCGGCCTGTTCTGGCGATGACACGTGCTCTACTGACGAGCCGTGATTCCTGAAGTTGCATTCAATATGCACTCTTCTCAACCCAGTCCCTCGGATGCGCTATCGTTACATTGTCCAAGCGGCGGCTTTCAGACGCTCCTGGACCAATTGAAGGTTCTGTGAGGCCCAGCCCGGTTTCCAGCCGTCTTCTCCGTCACCGATGTCTATCCTAGTTAGAAGAACTGCTAAGCTGGGAAGGAGGAAAGTCGGGTGGGTGAGGTCATTATACAGACGCGGAACCGGAGCTCTCGCTTCCAGACATGCGGTGCACCTGCAGCTTTCCCAGCTGTCCCTGGGAGCTGTTATATTAAGAGCCACCCTCCCAATTCTAGCTCAGGAAATGTAACAGCTTGGTCTGCCATCCTCAAACCCTGGAACTCTCTCAATTGGCCAATTGAAGCCGCCAGAGTCTTCATTGTACCATCATGGTGGCTGCGTCGCGCTTAATTGCTGCGCTGGCAGCTTCAGTTTCGGTCGTCTCTGCGCAGACCTTCCAGAGGCTAGGAACATGCCCTACGCTGGGATGTATCCTGCCCCCTGACCAGCAGGACTTTCTTCCCGGACAGCAGTTCGACATCCGCCTCGAAGTCCACGCTCCCGTCAATGGCTCTGAGGCGTACAATGCCGGCGTGCCGGACGAGGATTTTGCAGTGACCATCGAAAAGGACGGCAGCGCGTCTGCAGAGAGTGTCTCCAGCTTCTTCAAGGTCGCGGAGCCCGCGATAGAGAAGTGGAAGTTCTCGTGGTACGAGGACCTCTTCGCTCAGGAAGCCAAGAACGCGACAGTTGTCAACGTTGCGTCCAAGATCTACCGCCGTGTGGCTCTGTACGAGCCTGGCGACTATACGGTCACCCTGAGCTACTACGGCGAGAAGAAGACTGTCGCGCACTGGACAGTGCGACCGCTTGCTGCGGCGAAGCGTGCTAAGAATGTCATCTTCTTCATTGGTAAGTATTTTCTCATTATACACAGGTATCAGTCTCGCTGACTTTTTACTTGATAGGCGATGGAATGACCTCCAACATGATCACTGCTGCTCGTCTGCTCGGCCATAAGTCTGTCAATGGCAGATATCAGAGTCTTATGGCTCTGGACAAGTTCCCTGTCCTCGGGCACCAGATGGTCGGTCACAACGCTTTCTCCGGCAGGGAAGGTTATAAAAGCTTACCACAACTTGGCAGACTCACTCGATTGATAGTTACATCACTGACAGCGCGAATTCGGCGTCAGCTCTGTACTCTGGCCACAAGTCCACTGTGAATGCTATGGGCGTCTACGTGGACTCATCTCCAGATCTCTTCGATGACCCAAAGGTCGAGACGATCGTGGAACTTCTCAAGCGCATCTGGGTTGGTAGTTCCCTCTCTGGCCGAGACAGATTTCTGGGCTAACCTGTGGCCACAGGGTTCCGCTTGGGGTGCCGTTTCAACCGCTTTCATAGCTGATGCTACGCCTATTGCCCTGAGCTCACACACCCGCTCCCGTTACCAATACGGCGCCCTCATTGACCAGGCACTGCACGGTCTGACCAATTATTCGTGGACCAGCCACGGTGGCCCGGATGCATACTTCGGAGGCGGTGCAGAGCAGTTCATTCCCGGGTCCGGCTCGTACCAGGGCAAGGATTACTACGCTGAGTTTGCCAACAAGGGCTACACGGTCAGCTTGAACAAGACGTCCCTGGACAAAGCTTCAAACAGCTCCAGGGCCCTCGGCATCTTCTGCAAGTCCAACTTCCCAGTGTGGCTTGACCGCAACGTCTTCACCGACAACATCAAGAACCTCACCAATGACCCTGCCGGTAACAAGGCCGCCGCCACCGACCTTCCCGGCCTCAAGGAGATGACCCTCAAGGCTATCGATGTTCTCCACACTCGTGGCGGCGACAAGGGTTTCTTCCTGATGTCCGAGGCCGCCTCGATTGACAAGCAGATGCACGTGCTCGACTATGACCGCGCCCTTGGTGACCTCCTTGAGCTTGACGACACCGTCAATGCAACGATCAACCACCTCGAGGCCCTTGGTATCCTACAGGACACCCTGATCGTCGTCAGCGCTGACCACGGTCACGGCTTCGACGTCTTCGGCAGTGCCGACACCGAGTATATGGAGTCGAAGAAGACAGACCGCGAGAAGCGAGATGCCATCGGAGTCTACCAGAACTCGGGCCTGTCGCAGTACACCGTCGAGAAGCCCGGGGTCAGCTACGGCACCGGGGCGAGCTTCCCCGTCAACTGGGACCCGAGGTACGTCATCGCGTCCGGGTTCGGCGCCAACCCCGACCACCGGGAGAACTACCGCGTCAAGACGGACGGGTCCCGCGTCCCGGCCACGACCATCGAGGGCTTCGACAGCGACGACTACTTCGTCAACCCCAAGGACAACCTCGACGGCTTCATCGTCAACGGCACCCTGCCGACCAACGAGGCCCAGGGCGTGCACAGCCTGACGGACGTCCCGGTGTACGCGATGGGCCCGTGCCAGGAGACCTTCGGCGGCACGTACTACAACATCGACGTCTTCTACAAGATGGCGGCGTGCCTGGGCCTCGGGCAGCCCACCAACAAGACAACTAGCTGTACTACCAAGTAACAAAAGTTGCCATGAAATGCGGCCGGACGAGAACGCTCTATGTTAGTTTTGTCTGGCGAGTTAGTGGCCATGTAGTGTAGTGAGCAATAGAGTCAATTACCCGGCGACGTTCAGGACATGTCTAGAATTCGACTCCCCAGTGATATGCTTCAGAATGACTGCCCTTTTTCCCATTACCTACCGTGAGAGCAAATATACTAGTCTTTCTAAGCTCGTGGCAGCCACGCCACCATCCCCATGCAAGCTGGAGAAGCGATGCTGCTGAAAAGAGGACGACAACAAGTTAGATATTGAGACCATCAGGAGTCGAGCTCGTGCCAAATGGACAAGTTGACGACTGCGAAGCCCACGCTGGCAGCATCTGAGACCACATGCCCGCCTCTGTTCTCCAGGTTGGCTCACAAGACGTTGTAACATGTTACATTGTGGGATAAAGCCTACCCTCATCCTATCATAATCCTAGTCTCTGCCGACACCCTCCTCAGAGGGTGAACAACCTGAATATAGTGGATATATGCCCAGGAAAGAAAAGAAAAGTAATAAAAGAAGAGCTCGTCCTCCCCTGGTCCACGGACCGCATCGTTCCGAGAATAGTAGCTCATGTGCCCGTCCATTCATACGTACGTACAAGAAGATGAATCAAAGTGCTTCGTCACCGCGTTCAAAGGCCTGTAGATACAATGAATTACAGTTTTACCACCCCGTCCGTCCGCCGTTGCCATCCATCCGTCCCGATGGAAATATCTAGTCGTCCATCGGCTTATCCACCAGCGTGACTCCGTGCTGCAGGTGGGCGCTCTCCGCGCCCGCAGCCGGCGCCTGGCTGGGCGTCGATGGGGCGGCGGGCGGGATCCTCCGGCCCGCGACGAACCGGACGCTGTTCCTGCTCAGGCTGTCGCGCTTGCTGACCGCCGAGTCGCCGTTGGCCTTGGGCGTCGGCGAGTCCGTCACGCCGTTCGCCGGCTCCGACTCGGCTCCGGGGACCTCCAGGCTCTGCCTCTTGACGGGGAGTATGGGCCCCACGCTGGACCGGTGGCGCTCCTGCGTCGCGGTCGGGCTGCCCGTCGCGACGGGGAACCTCGTCTCCGGCCCGCCGATGCTGCGCTCCCTGCGGTGCGCGCCGCCCCGGGGGCTCGGCGCCGGCGAGGTCGCGCGGCTGCGGCTGCCCGAGGCCTTCTCCAGCAGGAGCCTGTTGCGCTCCTCCATGTGCGCCTTCCGGTTACTCTCGTCAGTGCTAATGGCGCGAGGCCGGTTGGCGGTGCTCCCCACGGAGTTGGAGTGGCTGAGCGTCGACATGCGCTTCAGCTCGCCGAAGATGGCCTCCTTGTTCGCGAATAGGTCGCGGACTAGGCGGTAAGGGTGCTTCTCCTCTAGCGTAAGAGACGTCTCTTGCTTGGGCCGCAGGATGCACGGAGCGATCGAGGTTGCTAATTGAGCGACGTACTGCTCGTCCGCTGAGGTCAGGTCGATCAGCCTAGTGAAGTGGTTCATGCAGGCATCCAGGGTGGCGATGTTAGTGAGACGCAGCTGCGAAAGAGTCTGCGAGAGAACGGGGATTCGTGCTGAGTCTGAAGGGTCCACCGTGGGCGTGGTATAAACGGTGCGCAGAATCTCATAGACATGAGAAGACACCAAAGAATCTACAGCACGTCAGTCGCTGATATGACCTGAAGGGAGATACTGAAGAGAATGGACCTACCTGGAAGTTCGAGAAGGTAGAGTTTAAGCACGCTCGCGACAGTGGGTATATCGAATTCGGAGAGGACGTCCTGCGAGAAAGGTTTACCGTTGTTGATTTTGTTCCGTAACTTGTGAGTCTCGGACAAGGGGACATCGACGAGCCAGACCCCGCGCCTCGCTTCGTCGCCCTCGAGATCAGGGTAGTGGTGATCGAGGTAGGTTAGAAGGGTAGTGACAATGATTGGCACGCGCTTCTTGTCAGCTCTTGCGCGGGCTTCCAGGTCCACGCCAAAAGTCTGCTCGTCGACGTTGTTGTAATAGTTCTCATATACCACCACTCTCGGCGCGAAGCTACCCGTCCGGTAGTTCTCTAGCAGATAACGGAGATCGCCCGAAGGCTGAACCGTCTCCTGGTAGAGCATCATGTTGTCGACCGTGGACTGGAGGCTGGGGATCACATTGCTAATGGTTCCCGAGAAATCCAGAATGACGGTCTTGATGGCCTTTAGTCTGTCCAGTTCGCAGCGCTCCAGGAACTTGAGGTGGACGAAAATGGCCTCCTCGAGCTCGCAGCGCATCTCATCCAGCTTGTGGACGCCGGCCTTGTACTTCTCGTCCGCTTCCCTAGCCTCCCGCCGCATGCGCTCGGCCGGGGTCTCGTTCGGATGCGCGTTGCCCAGGACGTTCCAGTTCGCAAGGTACTCGCTGACCGTACCCACGACCGGAGAATCGGTGGCATCAGACGAGTTTGATGTGGGCAGGGAAAACGTCCGGCCCAACGTCTGCTTCTTCTCGGGCACGCCTGACAGCTGGAAGGCTCTCGGCCGCCACTGATAGAAAAGCTTGGAGCTGTTTGCAAAGGTGTTGCCAACTGCCCCAATCTGTCTAAGGAATCCGTTGGAGATGAGGTCCTGTCCGATCCTCTCGGCATAGCTGATGCTAGTGGTGTTCAACGACTTCTGGAGGTACTCGACAATATCCGAGCCAGCAGACGTGTTTAAATATGTCCCTAGGATCGGCACCTTTGTCTCCTGCATCTTGATGTTGTTCAGCATGTGAGCCAAGACCTTCTTGACTTGTTCTGTGTGGTAGGTCTCATCGCCAATCTCGTAGATCTCATCCTCCTCCGGTTCCTCGTCCTTCTGCGGGGAGACCTTGATCTCGGGTATGTTTGGCTTCGGGCTCGTCTCGGGGTCCTGAAATGCCAATTTGTTCTCCTCCTCGATATCCTCCACCAGGCGGCATTTGTTGAAGTAATTGCTCCTCAGCTTCTTGACAGTTTCAGCCTGGCGATCGTGCGCCTTGATCCTCGTCTGCAGCTCGTCTTGCGAGTCCTGGATGCGGGACTCGTGGGCCTCGCACCACCGCGAAAACGGGTTCACGACGAGATCTCGGATATTCTGCGCGATCTTTCGGTGGTTCTTGGCGGCGTCTTCCATCTCCGTCCGCACGCCCTCGTAAGCCTGCAGTACCTTGTCAGCTAGCCTCACCTCGTCATGAACGAGATCCCGTGTCTCCTCTCGGTCGTCGTACCTTGCGCACGCTCGCGCCATCGTCACGAGAGAAGCCACCTTGGACTTTGTCGGCTGCGGGTGCGATTTCTGCTAAGCGCTGACCGTAGACTTCTTCTGCTTCGGCGCGCATGCGAGCGATCGTCAATAACTGCCGGTTCTCTATGACACCCTGTTGCAGTTTGCCAAACAGGACACCAAGCCCTTCGCGCCGTCAGTCAGTTCCCGTGAAGTCAGTTCCGACCTTGTAATGATGTTCGTACCTGCGGCGTAGTCATTTGACCAGAAGGATTCCGCAAAGCCCGGCATCGTGGAAGGGCTCCGTCGTGGCGGCGGCGGCGGCGTAGATCAGCGGTGGGAATATCAGGGCAGTAGTACGCGGGGCGATGGAGGGATCGGTAAGTGTTCTGCTCGAGAAAAGAGGTTCGCCGGCGAGGAAAGAAGCTGAAATGTTTTTTGTCAATTGTGAACCAGCTAGCGAAGCTGAAGCGGCAAGGAAATCAGCGGCCGCGGCGAAGCAGCAGGGAGCCTTACGAAGGCACAGGATGAATGTCAAAGGCTCCGCTGTCGCTGGTCACCGGTATCTTGTGAGCTGGAGGAGTTCGGGGCCGAAGTGAATGAAAGGAAGCGCCTCAAGGACTGCGAATGGCGTAGGCGTAAATGCTCGATGTAGTTCTGTACAGCCGGAGACGGGAAAAGGCGCTGCTGCAAAGAGTCGTGAAGCTCAATCGACAACGGCACCCGCAACCACGTCGCGCTATTGGCTCGATGACGAACCCTCCTGTCGAGGCCGCCAGTCATTTAGTGCTGACCCCTGACATTCTCGAGGGCCAGCTGGCTTCGGCTGGCTTGGCTGGCGTGCGGCGGTGCAGTTGGTGCAGAAGGTGCAGGAGGACCAGCTGGCTGTTGCTGCCTCAGGACTCAATTTCGTGCCACCAGCCTCCCGCCGCAAGTCGCGACATGAAACATGAAACGGGCTGTCACGGCAAGATCCATGCAGTTCCCGTACTGGATACGAGGACATGGCGCAGACGTCTACCTTGGGTCAGGTACCTACCTAGACATCCAAACTGTAGAATCCAGCTGGGCGCCCCTAGCAGAACGTAGGGTACTCCTATACCAACATGTCGTTACAGCCAATTCTTTTCACAGCATGGATGTCTGTAGTCCACAGGTACCCAGGTCCTCTGCCACCTTGGAGGACAAGACGTGCAGTAGAGCAGAATAGTGGAACGCGGGGAAGCATTTGACGTTTTGCTCGTCACTTTGCAGGTTGTCGGGACTGAGGTGCTTTTTCAGACGATCCTCCCTGCTCTGCTGACATATCAAAGGTGGGATGCTCCCCATGATAAGGTACGGAGTACATAGGGAGGGAAAAGCACGGCGTAGTCCTATCTTGCCCGTCCGCCTCAAGTAGAACAAAATAGTCAACCTCTGTGTAACTTAATGACTTGTTAAGAAGTGATCTTCTATCTCGTGCTAGACAGGAGCAGCTCAAGTTGACTTGCAATCAGCTGTTTGCCTCTTTTGTTTGACTTTGCCTCGTCATGTCGGCCGATAAGGTACAGACGCCGGAGGACAAGAGGCCGGCGGCGCCCGATGAGAGTGCCGTGCGACACGGAGAGCCGCATCCGAACACGAGGCCCCGGACGAGGACAGCCGCAGCAATCCTCCTCGCCATCCTCCTCTTGTTCAGCTTGCTGTTTCGGCCAGTCCGGCAGTGCCATCGTGCGCTCTTCCCCGGCACCTCGCCTGAGGAGCTGGCTATTGAGGAGCGAGTCAACAAGATCCTCAGCGAGACCCCATTGATAGGTGAGCGGCGCTGCATGTGTGATCGATCAGTGTATGACTGGCAGCTGAGACCCCGGCAGATGGCCACAACGACTTCCCTCTTCTGATACGGTACTTCTACAAGAACCACATCTACAACGAGACCTTCAGCAAGCCGTTCGAGCAGGGCGGCACACCTGGCCATGTCGACATCCCTAGGCTCCTGGCTGGTAAGAACGGTGGCGCCTTCTGGAGTGTCTACTGGAGCTGCCCAGAGAACGGTACCGACCTCTCTGATGCGAACTACGCCGAAGGTACTGATATCTCCACTTGCGGGTCCGGGTGTGCTGAGATGCTGACACCCTTGCAACAGTGGTGAAGGCCACCTTCCAGCAGATCGATGTGGTCACGAGGCTCAAGAAGGCGTATCCAGAGCACTTCTCACCGACAGTGAATGGCACTACCGCGCTTGCCGCCTTCAAGAAAGGCCAGCTCATCTCGCCGCTCGGCATCGAGGGCCTGCACCAGATCGGCAACTCAGTCGCCAACCTGCGGCTCTTCTACGCCCTCGGCGTCCGCTACGCGACGCTCAACCACAACTGCCCCAATCAGTTCGCCGACGCCGCCCTCTGGGAGCACCCCATGCGCAAGGCGCCTTCCTATTGGGGCGGCCTCAGCCCCAAGGGCCGCCAGCTGGTCCGCGAGATGAACCGCATCGGCATGATCGTCGACCTCTCGCACACCAGCGAGGAGACCATGGTCGACGTGCTGGGCGGCGGCGACTCAGGCGAGGACGGCAGCTGGGAGGGCAGCCGCGCGCCCGTCATCTTCAGCCACAGCTCGGCCTACAGCCTGTGCCCGCACCCGCGCAACGTGCCGGACAGCGTGCTGCGGCTGGTCAAGAGCCGCAACTCGCTGGTCATGGTCAACTTCGCGCCCGACTTCGTGTCGTGCGTGCCCTCCGAGAACGACAACGGCATCCCGGACTTCTACCCGCCCAACTCGACGCTCGCGCACGTTGCCGACCACGTCATGCACATCGGCAACCTCATCGGCTTCGACCACGTCGGCTTCGGCAGCGACTTCGACGGCATCCCCACCACCCCCGAGGGCCTCGAGGACGTCTCCAAGTACCCGGACCTGGTCGCTGAGCTGCTGCGGCGGGGCGTGAGCGACGAGGACGCCGCAAAGGTCGTGGGCGGGAACCTTCTGCGCGTGTGGAAGGAGGTTGACGATGTCGCTCTGGAGATGCAGGCGGAGGGCGTGGCTCCCATGGAGGACGATCTCCCCGCGCTCGCGTTCGAAGATCTGTAAAGCAAGAACTGAGCTGGCTCTGCAGTGCATGTGAACAGTGTCTAGAACCGAATCTCGACTTGATAGATAGAGAGACACGCAGTAATCCGTAAATAAAGCTCAAAGGCCACATCGAGGGCCGTCTGTTAGCTTATTCTTCGCTCTTATGTACAACTACTCGCACAAGCTTGCTTCCTCCTTCTATTCAGATTTGCCGTTTCGTTATGAGAGGCCTGCCATATCAAACCCTTCTTCCTTATGGCAAGGTCCGCGTTCCAGGAAAGGCTGCGAGTCGTCCGCATCATCTCTCTAAGCCGCCTCACGGCAGTATACCGTAGAGCATCATCCCCTCCCACCCCGTCAAGTCCAGGCAAATCAACCCTTGCGCTCGACCTTGTTGAATCTCCTCGCGTTCGTGATCTGGTTCCTCGTCCGCTGTCCCCGCACCGGCAGGCCCATGGCGTGCCTCCTTCCGCGATACGTGCCCATATCTCTCAGCCGCTTAATGTTGTCCTGCACGAGCTTGCGCGCGTCGTTCTCGATCGTCATCGTCGACAGCTCCGCCGTCAGCGCCGTCACCGTCTTGGGCGGCAGCGTGCCGATCTTGGCCCGTGGGTGGATCGAGTACTTGGCTAGGATGCGCTCCGAGGTCTGCGGGCCGAGGGCGTAGAAGGACTCTAGAGCTTTCTGTTGCAGGCACAAAAGTTTTTTTAGATCAGTGCGTTCTTCTTCCGGTGTAGGCGGAGAGGGGATTCGGAGGCGGGGAGGGTTACCTTCACCAGCTTCTGCTCATTGAAGTTGACCCCGAGGATGAAGACCTGCAGCGCGGTTAGAAGGGCTGTCGTCGCGGAAATCCTGGCCGGTCTGTGCTGCTCACCATCTTTGCGTAATACCCTCTGTGTGATCTGACGTGCCTATATCATGCCACTGGAAAACGGGGTGCCCGGTTCGCCAACTGTTGCTGTTGTCGTCTAAAGGTCTTGAGGTTCTCGATCGCGGATGCTCAGAGCCCAGTCACGGCAACATCCGGCGCCGAAAATTCGAGCCCCGTAACCCGAACCCGAACCCTTAAGGTTCTGCAAAGATCTCATTGGCTGCGCATCTCAAAGCTCACCAGAAAAGACATTTCCCTCGTTCTATATGGTATAAGCTGTATATTCTCTCGAGGAATTTCACTGTATTACATTTTCCTTCTTTCCTTCTCCGAAATATGCCGCCAGAGAGGCGTCTTCCCATATCGGACGAGTTCCAGTCCGAGGAGGAATACGTGGAGGAGCTCCTGCGCTTCGTGACCACGTCGGACATTTTCCAGATCTTGTGCGGCGCCGTCCACATCCTGGACTTCTTCACCAGCGAGCCCTCGCTCTTCCAGTGGATCTTCCCTCCGGAATGGCAGTCCTTCCTCATGGCCTGCGAACCCATGGCGCTCCTGGACTTCCTCTTGAGGGACGACTTACACCAGCCCCCAGCTGACCGCGCCTGGCCTGAACCCCCTGCCAGCCTGTTGCAGTACGTCAGGGACGTGAGGCGGCTCTCGCTGAGGCGCGAGTTCGCGCCCAGGAAGCAGAAACTGCCGGTCATCCCGAGGGCGGTGGCCTCGGGGATGAAGGTCAAGAAGATCCACGAGGTGACCAACTTCGCGGACTACGTAGACCGGCTCGCCGACGACGTGGCCGCGATGACTGGGGCCCAGCTGAGTCACTTCGTTGACTTCGGCAGCGGGCAGAACTACCTTGGACGGACGCTGGCGAGCGCTCCGTACAACAGGAACATCGTTGCTGTGGAGAGCAAGGAGCACAATATCCTGGGGGCTAAAGACCTCGACAGGCTTGCCGGACTCGCCGCCATGGAGAAGGTAAATAGGAACAAGAAGGTCTACACCAAGTTTCTCGAGAGCCAAGCCAAGGAGGGCAGAGACGGAGACGCCCTGGAGCCAGTCGCACTACTAGACGAGAAGGGACAGGTGGTCGACGTACGGCCGAGGAAAGAGCTGGCGACGATATACCAGCCCGAAGAGGGCAGGGGCCGTATAAAGTACATCATCGGCCAGCTTGAAACCGGCGACCTTTCAGGCGTCCTGAGCCAGATCGAGGACGAGGAAATCCCTGAGTCCCAGAAAAGAGACCTCCGGCTGATGGCCATTTCCATCCACTCATGCGGCAACCTGTCTCACTACGGAATACGCTCGATGGTCATGAACCCGAGCATCAAGGCCGTCGCCATCGTGGGCTGCTGCTACAACCTCCTGACCGAGAAGCTCGGCCCGCCGACCTACAAGCTCCCGTACATGCGGCCCAGCCTGCAGGCCATCAACGGGCGCGTGGTGCGCGAGTCGGCGCGGCACGACCCGCAGGGGTTCCCCATGAGCGAGCGGCTCTCGACCTACGGCGGCGGGAAGGGCATCCGCTTCAACATCACGGCGCGCATGATGGCGTGCCAGGCGCCGGCGAACTGGACCGAGGCGGAGAGCAACGGCTTCTTCACGCGGCATTTCTACCGCGCTATGCTGCAGAAGATGTTCCTGGACAGGGGCGTCATCTCCAAGGTCTACCACGACAAATCTTCCGCCACCACCAACCCCGGCGGCGGCGGTGGCGACGACGAGCAGCGCGAGAGCAGGGAGGGCAGCGAGACCCCCTTCGACGCGAGCACCAACCCGGTGATCATCGGCTCGCTGCGCAAGGGGTGCTACGCCTCCTTCACGGCGTACGTGCGTGGCGCCATCAGCAAGCTGACGACCGACTCGGACTTCAGCCAGTACGCGGCGGTGGTGCGCGAGAAGATGGGGGCCGTCACCGACGAGGAGATCGCGCGCTACGAGGCGGCGTACGCCGGCCGCAGGAGGGAGGTGACGTCGGTGTGGACGCTGATGGCGTTCAGCGCGTGCGTGGTCGAGTCGCTGATCGCGACGGACCGGTGGCTGTTCCTGCGGGAGCATGGCGACATCGTGAGCGACTGCTGGGTGGAGACGGTGTTCGACTACGGGCAGAGCCCTCGGAACCTGGTGGTCGTCGGGATCAAGCGATGAGATCGGCTGTCGTCGTGATGGTGTCCGCGCATCATCAGGGGGCCATGCGGTACACTGGGAACAAGGGGGTGTGAGTGGGCTAACCGAGGCGAAGAAGCCTTGATTGGGCCTAGATTTTGGACCCTTCAACGCCTCACTTCCTGCACATCAGCTTCTCCCAAAATGGACATCCACAGCGGTGATGATATCATCGTAACCGCTATCTAACGGTCATCACCAGGTGCCGAGAAGCTCATAGCAAGCCTAGAGTAAGCGTAGGCCGGGGCGCAGGCCCCTTACAGCAGCGCAAAAGGACTAAAGAGCCGGAGCCGTTCCAGCCACTCGTATGTCCAGAAGGAGGCTGTAGGCTTCCTGCGCGTTCTGGTCCCCCCTAATCATGGTTATCGTGATAGGGGGTTATCGTCGGCAGAGGCGGTTATTCTAACCGGACGGCGGGAAGGCCGACTGCCGTCTCATCGGCCGTTCTTCAATTCACGATGATAATTCGTATCAGCAACACTCACAAATGACCCGTTATCAATTCCCCGTCACTTCCTAAAGGACTGTAGCGCCAATGCCCGTTGATGTCATGCATGAACCGGGTCGTCTAGTGGGCCGTGGTCTAGACAGGGGGGCGGTCGTCCTCCGTGCGCTGTCTATCGTCCTTTCCCGGCCGAGGTTGGACGAACCCTTGCCTAGACCACGAACGCCGAGCCGTTATTTTCGGATACTCCATATCCGCCGGGGAGCCTCTGCCCTCCTGCGGCGGGCGTTCCTGCGACCGGTGGATGGTCTTTCAGCGCTACACAGGAGCTACTCAGGCGGGGCGGGGCATCTATGTTAGGCCCGGCCCTACTTATCGCGCCCCCTCCTTCTCCCTGTGTTGCACCTACCGGTGGTTGTCTCGGCTCCTGAAAGTTGGTCGCAGATAGAGATGGCAGGCAGATCGGATCACCGGACGATCGCGATCTTGACGGAGAGTCGCACAGACGAAACGGGGCAGACACCTGTCAGGCATCATGGGCTCAGGAGCAAAAGATCCCGACGGCTCACAATCGTCGGAAGGGGGGCAGCATGACGGGGGGGACCAAACACCGAAGGTCACCGGACTAGATGCCTGCCCCTCTCCGGACGTGACAGGATGTCATGAAGGATTATGAGGGGATGCTCTCGTCATCCTATGCCGTATTTTCTTTCTGTCGCTCTCCGGAGTTGAATATTATTATTCCCACGTCTGACTGTATGATACATGTTGCATCTGTATCGCATATTGTTGACACACCTGAATTTGTAGGCTCATTGTGGGCTCTTTGATACTGCGGCGGAGCGCAGTGGAGAGCCGTAGGCTCTAGATATCGTGTGAATAGCGCCGTCCACTGCCTGTATCCACCTCACACTGTGAATCTATCCTATTTACGGCGCCTGAGATGCGCCAACGAGAGTCCCCTGGGGCGCGAGTCAGGGTCCTGCGATAAGGAAGTACTGCGGTACAGGACCCTTATTATTCAGGGGCATCTCTCGGAGCGCTTGCGATGTTGGTGACGAGCATCCAAATCAACGGTTTCTGACCCCGCCGAGAGGAGGAGCGATAGGTAAGGTAGTACCAACCGCCTCGGGGGCGGTCGTATTTGGCCGGGCATAACAGCGGGCAGCTATATCTCAGAGCAAACTTACAGGGAAGATTTGAGTGTATCACACGGACTATCCGCCCGTGATGATATGCATAGAACTGTGGGCTGCGGGATGTTGGGAGAGAAAGCGACAGACAGGAGGCCGCAGTTTCGGCAACGCATGTGGTATGACGATCCAGGGTAGCGTGCAGAACGGGGCAGCTCACCGGCCGGCGGCAAGCGACCGTAGCCGGTTTCTCTCGCGTCTTTTTCTTCTCGCATCCCTATGGGCTCGTTTGACAACCGCTTGAGCGGTACTTTCTCACGCGAGCTGGAGAGGCTACCGCTTCGCCGTTCCCAAGAATGACGAGATTTTGCTCCGCGGATGGCGGCAGCGACGGAGCAAAAGCAAGCCCCGGTCGGCCGTCACACAGCAGAAGCCACCGGGGACCAGGGAGCCTAGGGGCCTGCAAGGGTGCTCCACAGAGGGGTTCGACATCGCCCGGCGAGATTGGTGTCCAGGGAGGGGTAGCCAAGTTGGCCAAGGTGTGAATGCGGGGTGGGTTTGGTGACAAGCAAATCCCTGGTGACAGAAGCCTCTGCGGTAGGTCCGGAGCCTGGAGGTGGCAGCAGGAATATGCATTGGCAATCGTGCCTGCGTCGCTGAGATGTGACGGCTGGGAGGGATGATGAGAGTAATGGAAATAGCTCCGTCAGTTTCCACGCCGCTGCTTTGGGTAGCATGCGTCGTCATGAGATCAATGAGATCACCTCCGGGGGGGCTGATTTGACGCAACCAAAGGGCGGACCAACGGCCACGTATTGTAGAGGCAATTTAGCAACCCTTAGGATGCCCTCAAGACGGATCGCATTAATCAGCTCGCGCTGGTCTTGTATGTTGCCTAGCTCATGCTGACGCCGTTAGACCGTTCCCTGGGTCGGTGATGACGGTGCGCCGGCCGGTAGTGTAGAGGAGGGAAGGCATTGGGCTCGTCGTAGCCGGACGACGGTATTCACGGTTTGCCCAGTAAGATGCATCCGTGAGCCCCCCACGTTTTGATCCCCACCTGCAGATGAGCCTGCTGCAAGAGGAGCCCGAAACCTTCTAGCTCGGCAGCACCTCGCAGGATGGCGCAGACGCCATATTGCCTTCTGGTCGCCTTCTTTCTGCACTAACAGCTAGCAGAGACACTTGCAGCAAGCAGGTCCCGTTATATACCGGAGCGGCTGCTGTCCCTCGTCATCTCATCACCGTAGAGAAGCCCATTCTTGTCTCGGAGAGTTGAGGAAAACCCACCCTGTGCTGTTGATACCGGGGAAGAAGAATTGTCTTTTGTGGTGCCTGTGAGGACATTGCATTGCCCTTCGTCTGCTGTTGAGGTATTATATCAGGGAGGTGCCGACGACTCAGCCGCAGGACACTCGAGTACCCTTCATCGACGTCAGCAACGACAATCAACGCCGGCTCCTGCTGTGCCCGGCCATCTCATGATGCTGCCCGGACAGCTCGAATCACGCCCTTGACCAGTCCCCCCGACCCTATATCCCGACACACGCACATCAGCAACCAAAAGCGCCGCTGCATCCCCACTCAATCCGCATTACGACCACCTGGGTTTCTGTATAACCTAGTTCAGCCCCGTCCTCTTATCTGCCCTTCACACACGAACACTAGGTGAAGGAAAACACCACCAGACACTCGACACAAAGGGAGCCAAAACCTACAATCCCATAAAACAAACGAATTACCCAAATCTGGGCATTCCTTATTATTCGTCTTTGTCAACTCGTCAACAAAACACATCGCAAGGTCCCGCAGGAAAAGGACAGTCAGACCAGTGTTGTGACCCGACCACTGAATCAAATACCTAGGGTCTCTTATCCCAGCTGACCGCGTCTTCCGCTGCGAGAGACTTTTGAGCCTGCCTTTGGGGTGCAAGGGTTGATGGTTGTTGCTTCGTGGAGCAGAAACCTCTCCTAGTAGCTCATAGATAGGTAGACCACCCACCATGAACGCCGAGATCAAGTTCCTCGTGAGTCACTCGCTCTGCGATTCTGGAATTACGCCGTGTACCCTCGAGCTGCCCTCCCCCCTCCCGGACCGCGTTTGGCGCATTCGGCGACGCCGTGCCTTATCGTGAGACGGCCCGGTAGATGGTGGGGTCTGGCCCGACTGCGGTATCGGCCACACGCTGGTTGGAAGGCGTGCCGAGGCAACACCATGCGCTAACAATCGACGCAATAGGACGAAACGCTCAGTCTGATACACATACCGCTGAATCTCTATTCGACCTTCCTGCAGCCGGTCCTCCGCGTACTACTCCCGCCTTCGCAGAGTCTGAGACCGGGCTGCGACGAGAGCGAGCTCGAGGGCCTCGGGCCGGACCTGAGGCATGGGTTCCTCAACATCAGCGTGACGCCCATCGAGTGCTCTATCGTCTGCCACAGCGCGTGGGCGAAGACAATATTCGAGCCCGTCATCAAACAGCTGCCCAAAGATGCTGCCAAGACAGTCTCCATCTCCAAGGACTCATACCTCGTCCTCTGCATCATCAGCGCTGGCATGGATGCCGGCTCCAGAGTTGTGGACCTGACCTCGCCGCTGGCGCTTGCTGGCATCCCCATCTTCTTCATCACCACCTACTACTCCGACTTCATCCTAGTCCCAAGTAAAGATAAAGAGAGTGTGGTTAAGGCGCTTTTGGCGAGAGGCTTCGAGTTTTCCGAGGGTAACTCATCCTACGTCGCACCAGGGGCTATCTCGCATACGAGAGGATCCAGCCACGCATCCGAGCCGCCTTCGACGCCGCCTCCCTCGACTGTGGCAGAATTGCAAGTGCGGACTTTTGAGCTACTCAAGAAGAGGAATGTTGTGCCGTACGTCGAAGAAGGTCTGCACCTGATCCACTGCTCAGGACAGGAGCTACAACGCAGTGGAGGCGAATATTCCCATCGGCCATCCATGAGCCGGTCGTATACTGGCAACGGGCATCGCGAGAGCTGGGTCGACAAGGTGGACACAAAACTCTATACCAGCCTGATCACGGCCCTGGTGGCGCAGCCACGGTTCCTTTCCGTCACGCTCACAGCCGAGGATCCGCCGTCGCTACTGCTCGACAAGACTCTGCTCAGCATGTTCGGTGATTCGGTCATAGGAGACACAGATGCCGATCAGGTGCCTATCTTCCTCGACCTCGTCAACCTGCCCTTCGAGGCGACGGGAATAGTGTCCGGGGTGGCCGGCAGGTTGGTGCAGGAACTCAAGATGCCCGACAGCTCAGACCTTTCATACTTGTCTACCGCACGGGCAGGCGCCGTCATCTTATCGTGCGACAGGTCGACGCAGGCCCTGGAGATACTGCGACCCTTGCTGACCAGAGAATAGGAGGTTCCGGTTCCGAAGTGTGTGCCGGGGTATTCGGAGTGGTGACAGAGTCGGTGGTCTGGAACACAAGGTCTCCTCTCAATAGTTCGGTAGCTCTTTCGGTTGGCATTGGTGTGGAAAAACCGGCGGTAGGGATACCGGGCATTTCCTATGGTTTACCTTGTTTGGGTGGTCTTTGTGCAATTAAAAGCTTTGCAACCGCTTCCGAACAAGCGCTTCCGTGGAGGGCTCTAGGCTTCCTGTAGATAACTGGCCAAGGCCCTATGCGGAATAATCGATCCATGTACTAACTCGAGGAGTCGCCTTTTGTTTCCAGTAGTCCGTACCTCGAGGCGATGCTGGCAGTTTCGATGCCGTTGGCCGGTGGTGTGCCACGGCAGCGGAATGTCTGTTGCTCCTTGTCCATACCGTCTCGAACGAATGTCTTCACCGGCCTTGGCCCTTCTTTTTCCCGGACGGCGCATCTATTACTAAACCCGACTTCACGAAGGCGTCCCTCGCTACGGCATTGATGAGCGCAAACCGCCGGGGGCCCAGCTTGTGCCCGCCGTACCAGCGTGTCACGATGACCACAACATCCCACAGGTCCATCAGCTGCATGAGATGCAAGACGCGCCCTCCCGCTGCTGTCTCGCCGTCGTCGTCACAATCCTGGAACGAGGTATTGCCGGGGCCACGGATGCGCCACGCCGTGATGTTGTGCGTCGCCGCACGCACCCGCCGGTCCGACGCCAGCAAGTGCTGAACGTACCGCTCCGCTTGATCCGGCGAGGTTACCGGTGCACATCGCGCAATGAAGGTGGACTTGAGCTCCGTGACTGGATCGGAGAGAACCCACGGGGGCTCGGGGCCGAGATCATCCAGGGATTGTGGCGCGGCGTGAGCGCGGTCATCTCCGGACTCTTGCTCCTCCGGCGAGGGCTCGTCCTCTGGAGGAGCTTCTTCTTCGAGGAGACGCTTCAGCTCCTCGATGGCGTCGAATAGGCACACCAGGCCGGGCTGGAAGACTGTGCCGAGCGCATCCCGAAACAGGGCAAGGTCCCGGGCGGCAACGCCCTTAGCATGGTCGCCCGAGCTGTTGATGCCAACGATGCTGGGTGGCTCATCCGGGTAGGCGGCCGGAAACTGCAAGCGGAGCGACACTGCCTCCCCAGGCAAGGTGAGGATGTAGGTATCGGAGTCTTCAGACAGGGCGATCAGGGTGCCGTCTCCGTATATGGAGTTGATGGCTTCAACCTCGTCTGCGAGCTCCTCAGACATGGTCTCTGTTAACTCCGGTCCCTTGTGGTGTGAAAAAACTTTTCTTGTTTGGAGCATAGAAGGCAAGCCTCTCCCAGTCTTCAACGTTCTGGCTCTCAATCGCACTTGCACTCCCTACGATGGGCATCAACACACTTTGCACCGTCGTTCTTACCTTATCCCCACTGCTTATTAAGGCGGACCCCGGCTAGTTTCGGCGACGGAGACCCTGCGCCGGGTCGATACGAACGGGTTGGGTCCGGGCCGTCGCTTAAGACTAAGCAACTCGTGCAAACCTCGCTCATCAAGCCCACGAAGCGGGCGAAGGAAGAATAACATCACCCAAAACGCTCTCGCGCGAGCACCTAGGCTATCTACCTAGGCAGATTATTCAAGATGTCTAAGATACCTAGGTAGGTGACTGGTCGGCGTGCATGAACTGAGCAGCATCCTGAAACCCCGATGTCTGTAGCCGCCAATTGAAGAGGCTGTCGACCCGCCGGGGCCCGCCGTCGCGGCAAACGACCTCCAAAAAGGACAAGACTTCCCCGGTCTCAAGATGGAAGACCGTAAATTGAGGTCCATTAACCAGACGACAGGCGGCACCATGGAGTCTGGCGATCTTTGCCGCGTGCCGAGACTTGGAAGCGGCACATATCTGCTCACTACCCCTGCTTGGACTTGGCCGCAGTGTAGCCCGGAGTGTTGGTTCAAGAATAGCTTGCAGTGTCTGAGCTTGCGTGCTGCTGCTCCTAATACTACCCATACTACTGCCAAGCCTTCATGGGGTCTACAGCGCCACGATATATGCATGCAGCCTCTGTCAAACTCATGTTCCCCTGCAATCATGACTCTTCTTCTCATTGCATGCTTCTTGAGTTCTCTCTTCCTGACCTGCGCCTTGCAAGTAGTACCAACATTCAACTCGGGTCGGATCAGTTCCCATGGGCTTCGTTGGAGTAACCCCGAAAGTCTCATACGCAGAGAAGTCTCTGAAAAGCACGACATACTCGCGGCTGGACAGTGTAAGGATCTTCAAAGACGGTGATTCCAGCGACGGAACGGACATCGGGTCAAGTGAGGCGACATGCTGAGTCTTCTACCTGCTTTTACGACCATGTATTGACGACCTCTAGGATGCTCGAAGCATTGGAAGCCCCAGACGATCAGAGCACCTGTCCTAATCTGCTTCATATTTCTGTCACTCTTATTAGTTGCTGTCATCGAGTTCTTCGCCCAGAAGAGCGAAAGGCAAGGCGGCATTGCCCTCTCGCCATCAGTTGATGAGATTCCAGCCGTTGTTACATTCAGCTACCTGTATCTCCCAACAATATGTGCCGTCTTTTACAGTCTCTTCTGGACCTGGATCGATCTTGACCTCAGAAGAATTCAGCCTTGGCTAGACCTGTCTCGACCGGACGGGGCCCGCGCCGAATCCTCGCTCTTAGTCGACTACCCTTTTGAGTTCCTGGCATTCGTGCCTTTAACGGCATGGAAAAGGAGGTCAGTTCCGCAGATCGTCCTTCTCGTGATGGATGCTGACAATCGACAAGGCACTGGCCCGTATTCTTAGCAGGAATTTCCATGATGATTATATTCTGGGGGGTTACTCCCCTTCAAAGTGCCATATTCGGCACTCGTTCTATAGTCGTCACGGAAGAGGTGCCGATGTCCGCAGTTACCGGCCTGTTAACACTGGAGAAGCAGGCTTACATGATGGATGCCTCTATCTTGAATGGTGCCTACGGTGTTACATGGCTCGACGAGCCTTTCCCTGACTTCACAACGGCCGACTATGCTCTTACCCCGTTTACCCCTTCTAATCAGGACGGCGCTTTGTATCAAGACGGAGTCTGGGTTTCTAACTCCCTGAAACTCACCACTGATCTGGCCTGCTGGCCTGCTAATATCAACCATACGTCTGGCTCGAGCTACAATATCGACAACGGACGTGGCTGCACGGCTCAGATCGGGCTTCTTGCCGCTAGTTTCGTCAATCACAGCTACACTATCCTCTATATTGGCTATCATGAAGATGCCCATCTCGACTACTACCTCGAAAGTCCTGACTGCGATCGGAATGCTTCCAACCAGTTCCTTGCTATCTGGGCCGATGTAAATAAGACAAGTTCGGCGGCGATGGATATGACGGCATTGTTCTGTGAGACATCTTACCACAAGCAGAACGTCTCAGTGGCCGTGTCAGCAAGCAGCAAGCATCCCAGCAACGACACTATGGCTTTTCTAAACGAGACCGAGGTACTGAGCGACGGCGAGTTTAACTCTACTGCATTCGAATATTTGATCGGCGCAGGAGTACCGCCAGACGACAGCACACGAGACTACGCAAACAGCAAGACCTTGGAACAATATCCTACGTTGTTCGACATCGGTATCACATGGCCAATCACAAATATGGTCGGCTTCGCTTTGGGACGGATGAACCACTCAGTAGCCGAACTGAGGAATGCCTCCATTCTAAGCAGTGTCTTCGCTGCTGCACACAAGGAGTTGTTTTCCATAGCCGTCTCAAGGCTTGTTTCCGGAGACCAAAGGTTGATTGCTCAGCCAGGCCGCACGGAGACTACCCTATATGGCGTCGTTGTCAGTAGGCCAATCTCCGCTGTTGTCGAGGGACTTCTCATGCTGGTCGCCTTACTTACAGGAACTATCCTGTTTGTTTGCAGCAGAGCTGACAGCAGTCTGGCCCGAGACCCCGCATCCTTAGGAGACCTCCTCAGGATCTTGAAGTCGAGCGACCAGGCATTGGAGGAGTTCTCTGGTAAAGGTTGTTTGAATGATAAAGCTCTGCGGGAGTCATTGTCCGGCAGACGGTTCAAGCTCGTGAGAGGCGATAGCTCCGTCCTAGACGGGGTAGCCCTCGTTCGCATGAGCCTCGATCCTGCTCCTGCGTCGCGAGGAAGCGAGCTTCTTAAACCCTACCGCCCGAAAGAGCTTCTTCCGTCGATGGGAATATTGATTGTGACAATCCTTCTGGCAGCTTCTGGGACTCTCATCTATTTCAAGAAACGAGAAATGCAACTTGGTGGTCAGTTTTCGAATCACTTCCAGCATTAGGCACTAACCGACAAGTGATGCCAGGCCTCCCTCGCCCTAGCAACAATTTTGAGATCCTCCAACTGTTAGAAAACTACATTCCGACAATCTTTGCTACCCTTCTAGAACCGACTTTAGTCTTACTGAATCGTCTACTCTGTATTATGCAGCCATTCCAGGATCTGTATCACGGCCGCGCACGGAGAAGCCGAACTATCGACACGAGGTATACGTCCATTCCTCCTCAACTAGCGTTCATCAGAGCCTTCCATGGCCGCCATCTTCTATTAGCCACTGTGTGTATCATCTCTCTCCTTACGAACGTCCTAGCTGTAGGTCTCGGTGGACTATTCAACGAATACCCCACGACAGTCGTGACGCCAAGTTCGCTTGCGCAGACGCAGGTAGTGAACTTGACTCGGCAGACGATCGTTCCGGTTAACGCACCAACAAGTTTCTACGATCACTACTACGTCGCCTTGACCAATATCTCTACCGGAACAAAGTTACCACCTTGGATAGACTCGCAGTTTGCCTACCTTCCTCTGGGCGGCGTAACTCCGCTTGTGGACGATGGCACACTAACATACACGTCCGAGACGAGGGGATTTGGTGTCGAGACAGTCTGCTCACCACTGTCAACATCTCTCGGCTCAGCAACACTGGTAAACTATTCTGTAGCCGTCAATGGCTCCCAGCAGTTCACGGTCACGTACAAGCATGACAACGGAACATCTACTAAATGCGAGCCTCTGACATTCACATCCGGATCACCTCCAATTGGACGCTCGGCACATGAAATCTTCGTGCCTCTGGTGTCGGCGAGCACTGACGGGAGCCCGTTTTCAAGACCCGATGATGGAAACTTCTGCGAGGAGAAGCTGGCACTGTCATGGCAGAGAGCAGATTCAACGGATATACAAGGATCTATGGAGTCCACCTTCATAGACTGTTACTCAAGCATGCGGACTGCAATGTTTCGGCTAACCTTCAACTTGGGCGGATACGTGATTAACTCGACAAAAGTGAGCGACTTCGAGGATTCCAGCACATTCTTCGGTCACAATCAGACCCAAGCATTCATCCTTGAAGCCAATAAGTATATTGGGGACGCCATGCGTCCAGGGAACTACGATTATGGCTGGCACAACGATACGTTTACCAGAGACTGGTTCAACTTCCTCTTAAAGTACTATCTGAACAGCACAGATCTGATAGACCCAGCGAAAGAAGTACCCGATGCGACGTTGATCATACCGGTCACCGAGGATCTATATCAAAGATTGTTTGCAATCCTGCTCGGCTTGAATCTTTCTCTCTTCAACTCGACGGCCAAGCAAGCCTCCGTTGGCGCCGCTTTAACGACGGTCGAGACCCGAATCTTTTTGGACAATGGAGCGTTCATCGTCAGCATGACGATACTGTGCCTCGATATCCTCGTATTAACCACCTTGTACATCAAGATTCGGCATATCTTCCTGCCGAGACTACCTTCCTCAATCGCGTCCCAGATCGCTTATGTCGCGGCAAGCCGGGTTGTCGAAGAGTACGACGACGAGAGAGATGCGTCTAGGGCCGCACTGCCGAAGTCTGCCAGGACCTATACATTTGGCCGTTTTATAGGGGTAGATGGCAGAGCGCATGTTGGTATCGATTCTGATCCGTATGTCGTTCCTCTTCAAGCGTCGGCACCGAAAGAGATGAGGTCGGCCGGTTTTAGAAAATTGTTCTTCTGGAGGAAGCATAGGAGCGCGGACAACAATATGTTCTAAGAATATTCGGGGATTAATTGTATGAGTTTGGTATAAATGGCTGTGAAAATGGGCATCTGACTACATATATCTCAGATAAGCCTCTGAAGAGGGATCCTCTAGAGCTTTGCCTGACTTAAATGCCTGTCTCTTAGGTAGGATCATGACGACTTCTCTTACTATAAGAGAAGTCGTCATGATCCTGCCAGCCACAAATACTCCAAAGTCACCCAGTGTATCTTCTGTGATGAGCCCGATCGTCCTCTGAGGTGCCTCCGGATTGTATGTGGCAAGGTGCCTGGTACGCGAGCATCGCTTTCGTACCTAGGGAAGCAAGTATTTATGGAACTTCTCAACGAGACCTGCTCTGACTTTCATACTGTTCGCATTTCACCTTTATACCAGATACTCCAGCTCGTCTCCATGAGTTCCATCTACCTTTGGATGCCAGAAATACCGGAATCTGGGCCGATATGCGGCAGTCAAGCCAGGGGGGGGGGCATTAGAGCTTAATTGACACTTACCTACCAAAATCGGGCTATCTCCACCCACCAGGACATAAACACCACCACCCAGAATCACAGGCCGCATCGTAGCTAGTATTAACGAAGATGGACGACAGCACTCGCAATGACGGCCAAGCGGCCAAGACGAGTGCTGCCTCGGCATTTTTCTATGGTAAAACCAACTGAACATGTTCTAGTTTTGAGAGCAGGCTAACACTCTCAGGCACGCTGGTGAGCGCCGATATCGCCCACCATCCCGAACGTCCCTCAAACTGACCATTTCCTGCCTAGATGGAGCCTCAGATCTTCTACACCGTCTGCTACTCCAGCGGCGACCCCCCGCGGCACATTAAAAAGAAGCATGCGTTCAATCCGGCCATCCTGCACGGCTACTGCCGCCGACGCATCAACGATGCGGACTACCCCGGGATGATCGAGGATCCAGACCACTCAGTCCGGGGTACGTACGTGACTGGTCTGACGGATGACAACATTGAGAAGCTCGACTCATTCGAGGGAAGCGATTACGAGCGCCGAAAGGTCAAGGTTAGACTGTTGACGAAGGTGGGCGATGACAAGGGGCATGGTAACGAGGAAGGAGAGGAGGTCACCGCCGATACGTACATCTTCCTCGACAAGAACGAATTGGAGAATAAGGAATGGGATTTTGAGGAGTTCCGCCGCGAGAAGATGCAGATCTGGACCCGCGCTGGGTACATCTTCGATGGTAAGTCTCTCCCTTCACAGTAGTGTGTTGGAGGATGCAGACTGACGTTTTGCGAACAGAGTGCGACCCCAACGATCCTGCTTCGGTTGCGGCAGTTGTGGAGGAGACCAAGGAACAGGCCGTAGAGAGCGCCGTCTAAACCGCTTTCACCAATGGACATGGGCGAAATGCTCTCTAGAGCTGCCCAACTTCATGTTTGCTTGCGCGAGATCGGAGCAGCAACGGGAGTTGTGAGTGGCACTTATGGCAGAACCTCTAGAATCATCGAGGCGTTATCGAGCATTGAGAGAATAAAGCCATATTTTCTCGCATCGTTTACAAAAGTGCCTACTGTGTATGCCTTGGGAGAAGTTGCCACCGAGAGAGCCCGCTTCGATGTGCTGGAAGCCGCAGGATAGACACGTTACATATGTTCTGGAGATGAAGATGGACGGGAGTATTCCGTACGTAACTGCTACCTTGGATCCTTGCCCAACAGTCCGACCGTGTATGTACGGGATACCCCGGACGCATCTGAGAAGAGCCGACGGGCGACTAACCGTTATGAGGCATTCCCGAACGAAGATCACGGCTGAAGAAGTGAACGGTTGAAGGAGAGGAGACACCTGCGCCTCCCTCCTTCATTACGAATGTACCGTCTACCGTCTTTCGATAATTCTTCAAGCCCCACCAACAGCTGTCCAGGTCATGCTCAAGGTATAGCCTATACCAAGGATCCGATTATAGGTGTTGGTTGAAGATGTCATTACCTGCCTTACCTACAATATACACTATTTGCTTCAGGTACGGTCGAGGCGATGCACGCTTAAAATGGGAGGTAACAGCCGCTGGCCGGGCGGTCTGGAGTCGCGACCGTCAACCGGCTGCAGGTCCGGCCGCAGAACGACTGACAGCTGGCACACAAATACTGGCGGATCAGTCCCGAGTGACTGGAATTAAGCGCCGCGAACATCAGTCAAACGAAGGCAACGAGTGGATGTGATAACTTTGTTCGATTCAAGACGCGTGAGTGGTGGCTCTTGCCGACGCCCCAAGAAATGACAAAGCCAACTCGACGGCTCAACCAGACGACGGTACGTAAGACATCGCGGGAAGTCGTGCGCGCAGAGAGAGTCGTCCCTTTTTTCAGGCCATGTGAAACAAATCCCCAGTTTCACCATCTTGGCCCCTTGCTTGTGGAACCCCGGCTCGGGCCCCAAGATCCTCGCTTACGCCACTTAACACCAAGCAAGGGTATCCTCCTCTCACCCCTTTCTCACTGGGTTCGGCATAAGAGATCTTTCCAAGGGATGGGTGGCTGAGGGCTTCGGCTGGCAACGCTTGAGCAAGATGGCCATGGAGGCTGCCTTCTAGCCTCTGGACGCGCAATGGCGGACAGAGGCCAGCTGGATCAGGAAACTATCACTTGCTGTGTTGCTCGTCTGTAGGTTTGGTTGGCCGCCCCAGCCGTGAGCTGTGGTGGATGGGATCCGTTTAAGGTGATACCCCCTCCTTTAGCCCCTGGCGGGCCAGAGGCGGGCGTCCATTGAGACCGTCAGAACCCCTGTCTGTTCCCAGCCTCCCGGCTCCCTGCACCCCTTTTGGGAAGAAGATCTTTTGAGCTTACGCTGCTTACCTAAAGTGACCCCTTGTTTCTCCCACAACTTTAGGTCCCAGAATCAACGTCGCAAAAAGGCCGGCGGCCAAAGAGACGACCATCGCCGACGACCAGAAACCACGCATCGTCAGCTGTCTTGCCTTGAGAGAAAGTTATAGTGACTTTCGCCTCAAGCCGCGTTGTACTGCTTCCCTCTTGCCTTTCCTCTTACCGTGTCTTGCTCTTCTCCTTCACTGGAAAGTCCTTTGCGCCCATGATCCATATGTCTCTCACCTTGATGTCTCGAGCGAGAACGGGCTGTCGCCCTGCATTAGCTGCAAGTGTATGCACGAGGCCACGGACGACGGGGGTGTGAATGTCACTGCCTTTCTGCCTTCCGTACGAGGAAAACCGCTGGGCTTTGGTGCCATCCACCTCCCTGCTGCCCAAAAACGGGGTTTAGTCAGGGGCACTGAGGCGAAAGATGCAGCTTGGCTCCCTTTCACCGCACAAGCCTACCTCCTTAGCCCATGCCACTCTCGTGTCCACTCAGACCTCTGTATCCCCCTGCCTCTTTCTTCCAGTTCGAAACAAGCCGTCAACCCCTGGTGAGCCTATCATGACCTTCGTACATGCCTTCCTTGGCATTGAACACTCCGCCATGGACCCCTTGAGCAGATCCACTATGCTTCGCATCTCGGGGGGCTCAAAGCCATGGTTCGGCTTGACTGGCTAGGTTCCACAACGCCACCTCAAGAAACCCTGTTCGGCGCACGACTACATATCTCAGTGGGTTCCCCGAGATGGCTTCTCCTAAGAGATCCTGTTCTACCCCAATCCGTCTACATCCAATCGTTCGTGGATCGGCGCTTGTTACTGCGTTTGCCAGTCGTTCATTTCTTCCAGCTCCAGGCTCCAGCTACATTCTCTCCCTTTCTAGAGATACCTCCCCCTTACGGTCCTTTTCTGTATAAGACTGCCTCGCCTTCTGCCAAGAGCAGCTGGGCCCTTCATTCTCTCATCACCAAAGTCCAACGACGATTCGAGCAGCCTGTTCACTCTCTCAAGGCTAGGCCTTTATCTTTCTTGTTTCTTTGCCTTATTCTCACCCGCCTGGAGCATTACATTCCCTTTAAACGCCCCTGACGAGACATCTGGCGACGACGTCTCGACGTACCTCGCAAACACGGTCATTTGAACCCCTGTGTCTTCACACAAACGAAACATCGTCTGGAACGAATCAATCTCGAACATATCATTACCAACATGTTCTTTTCAAAGTCAAACCTCGCCGCTTGCGGTTTTGCTTCCTTTGCCAGCGCTCACATGCTGATGAGCGTTCCTGAACCGTTCTCTCAGCCAGCTCTTCAGAACGGCCCTCTCGACCCGTCCGGCTCGAACTTCCCGTGCCAACTGCAATCCGGTGGCTCTTATTCGGCGGGAACCGCGTCAAACTCATTCTCTCTGGGCTCATCTCAGCCTCTCGAGTTCGTCGGCCAAGCAGTCCATGGAGGCGGCTCCTGCCAGGTCTCAATTACCTATGACACTGCGCCGACCAAGGATAGCGTCTGGAAGGTGATCCACTCCATTGAGGGTGGCTGTCCTGCCCGGGGACAGACCGGAAACATGGGAAGCGACGCGTCTGCGGCCGACCCAGATACCTACAATTTCACCATTCCTACCGACATCCCCACCGGCCAGGTGACCCTGGCATGGACGTGGTTCAACAAGATCGGTAACCGAGAGATGTATATGAACTGCGCCCCCGTCACGCTGACGGGCACTTCTGGGGACAAGGCCAACTTCGAAGCCCTGCCAGACATGTTCACCGCAAACATTGGCAACGGCTGCGGCACCGTGGATAGCAAAGATTTGTTGTTCCCGAACCCCGGCGACTCTGTCGAGCAACTAAACGGAGCAACTACTGCCTTTGCTCAGCCTACCGGAAACTGCCAGGCAGCTTCTGGTAGCTCAGGCTCGGGCTCGGGGGCGTCTGGTAGCTCTGCCGCAACTGCCGCTACAACTGTAGCGACGACAGCCGAGGCGACTTCAGCTACAACCTCGCTGGCGGGTGGTGTTTTCATCACAGTTCCTACTGATGGTGCTACTACTACTGCCGCTGCTTCTGCGACTAGCGAAGCCCCTGCTACAACCGCTGCCGTAGTTACGTCTGCCGCGGTTTCGTCTGCCGCTGCTGCTACTCCGTCGAGCGCCAGCAGCAGCGGATCTAGCAGCAGCAGCACCTCGGGCACTACCACCACTGAGGGTGCTCAGACTGCGGGTTCTGCATGCACCGAAGAGGGCATGTGGAACTGCGTCGGGGGCAGCCAGTTCCAGCAGTGCGCCAGCGGGACATGGTCTGTCGTCCAGTCCCTGGCCGCTGGCACTTCCTGCACCCCTGGCGAGACAACTGCGATGAACATTGTTGCTTCCTCGGGCAAGACCAAGCGGGTTGCCGTACGCTTCAGAGGCTGAGCATGGGTGCGCAAGCCTGCTATATCATGTCCTTCTTTTCCAGAGGCACTTCTATGTTGCCATCTTTTTCTCAACATTGTCAGTATATGGGCATCGGGGCAATCGCATATGACCGGGGCGCTTATGTCAACTAAAAAGTAACATCCTGTGCATACTTGGTCGACATTTTTACTTCTTGCTGTACATAAACCTTAACTGTAAACGGAGAGGTAGGGTGGGTGCCCGTGTCACCCGCTCCGCCTGGGGTTGGAGTTTCTTGGATAGATACATTCTATCAATATGATGCCATAAATTGGCCTTGAAATGATAACTTCTCTCCCCTCGTCTAGTCTGTGTGACCGCCCTGCCACGACCTGTGAATGCGTCCGAGTTGTTCTTAATGTTTCAATGGTGAGATGCAAGATAAGCTTCTCGTCGCATAGGTCCTTGATCGTCCACAGGTATTAACAGCGCGACAGGGTCTTCATTTTGGTGTAGGATCGCGTCGGGGACAAGTCAGTTATAACGTACCATGGTATCTAGATACCTTAAGCAAAGGTGCCCCGCGAGTTTACTAGGTACCTTCCTGTAGACTCCGTCCGATCTACGGTTGATAAGAACTTATCGATAAGATAGAGCCCTCTTATCGGGTGTGCCCAACCAGATTCCGTGGCTTTACCCTGTATTTTCTGGGTCGTACTTGCCGCCTTCGGAGAAAGTTAGTACTAGTGCGTGGATTAACTTAGATCCAGCCCCTAGCGCATTTGGTTTTGGCGACTCGAACGCCCTGCTTCGCGCTTTCCTCCAAAGTTTGGGAAGAAGCGTGTAGAGCTTCGAGGTGGGCGTGCCTTCTATATCTTCATCGTGATACCCCAACAGCCTTTTCCTTTCCCTCCTTGCGACACCTTCACGCCTCTCTCCAGCGCATGAGGTCTCTACTTTCTTGCGAATAGCCCCGTTAATCTCTCATTACGAAAAATCCGACGATACGACGAATCGCAGTCCCAAAGCTGCAACCCTGCGGCTCTCCCCGTGCGCCGCTTTCTACGTGTATCGCGACAGCGTTCTCCCTCGACCTCTACAGTCTCCCTCCCCTCTCATCCCCTCCCAAGCAGCGCGCATGGAATAAGAAGATCCTGCGTGGTTGATCTATACAAATGAAGCGGCCATGGCGGCCAACACAATCGAAGATGTCGTGAAGCGGCTGAGCACTCCGGAAACGGGTATGGCTGTCGCCTACTCCCAGTTACGCACCCCTCTTTCTAGTGCTAACATGGTGATGCCTGCAGAGATCAAGCTCAAGGTGGATGCTGCGGTTACTCTCCGTGACAGCCTGGACCACTACACCAACGGCCAGACCTATCCTATCTTTCTGAAGCGGATGATGCCCATCTTCATCAACATCCTTAGGGGTCCATGTATCTTCCAGAGCACTTCTAACGAACAGAAGCTCCGCCATTGCATACTCGAGATCCTCCACAGACTACCGACTGCGCCGTCTCCCCCCGAGCCGTTTGAACCATATGCGGAAGAGATTGTGGATCTGTTGATGAACCTTGTGCGCAATGACAACGAGGAAAATGCGACACTCTGTGTCAAGATTATCTCGGACATTATGCGCCACCAGCACAAGATACTCAGCGGTAAAGTCCAGTCGTTCCTGGGCTTGATCCAGGAACTCTTCGAGCAGATGGAGCGAGTGGTTCGCGAACAATTAGACAATGCGCCCACCACCGGCGCCGCAACCGGGGCGCCTTCAACACCAGGAAGCTCCCAGACGAATTTCCATCACCAGTCACCTCGGCCAGGCTCCCCGACCGCGACATCGACTGAGTTTGGTGTGGATCAGCCTACCGCGCGCCCATTGCTCAAGGGCATGCAGTCGTTCAAGGTCCTATCAGAGTGTCCAATAATCGTGGTATCAATCTTTCAGATGTACAGGAACACCGTGGCTCAGAACGTCAAGCTCTTCGTTCCCCTGATCAAGGGGGTACTGATTCTCCAGGCCAAGGCTCAGGAGCAGGCGCATATTGAGGCCGCAGCTAGAGGTACCGTCTTTACGGGAGTGAGCCCCAACATCAAGAACAGGGCGGCTTTCGGCGAGTTCATCACGGCCCAGGTGAAGACGATGAGCTTCTTGGCATATCTTTTGCGGCAGTACGCCCAACAGCTCACCGATTTCCTGCCCACTCTACCCGACATCGTCGTCCGTCTTCTCAAAGATTGTCCGCGCGAGAAGTCGAGTGCGCGCAAGGAGCTGCTCGTCGCTATTCGCCACATAATCAACTTCAACTTCAGGAAGATATTTCTACCCAAGATAGATGAGCTCCTGGAGGAGAGGGTATTGATCGGTGATGGTTTGACAGTCTACGAGACGATGAGACCTCTGGCGTATAGCATGCTCGCCGATCTGATCCATCACGTCCGTGATTCTCTGAACCCTGCCCAAATCCGCAAGACCGTCGAGGTCTATACGAGAAACCTACAGGACGACTTCCCTGGCACCAGCTTCCAGACCATGAGTGCCAAACTGCTCCTGAACATGGCGGAGTGCATCCAGAAGATGGACAACAAGGTAGATGCAAGGCACTATCTCATCCTCATCCTGAACGCCATCGGCGACAAATTTGCCGCGATGAACAAGCAGTATGCCAATGCTGTCAAACTGTCGAAGCAATACGCCCAGGCGGAATCCCCAGAGACATATCTTGCCGACAAGGAACACCCTCCTGACTGGGATGAGGTTGATATCTTCAACGCGATGCCGATCAAGCTGCTCAATCCCCGGGACCGTGGTGCTGACCCTGTCGCGGACAACAAGTTCCTGTTTAAGAACTTGATGAATGGGCTCAAGAACACATTCTATCAGTTGAAGATGTGCAACCAGCCTCAGGCCGTCGATCTGACTAATGCCCCAAGCCACTGGCAAGACGTGTCTTACGGCTTCACGGCCGAGGAGGTTCAGGTCATCGTCAAGCTTTTCCGAGAAGGAGCTTATGTCTTCAGATACTACGAGATTGAGAAGCCGGGTACTGAGTCACAATACCAGTCGCCGGTAGAGTACATGGCCAACTTTTACATGGTCTCCAGCAGCAAAGAGGAAAAGGACCTCCTGGAGACCTTTGCGACAGTCTTTCATTGCATTGACCCCGCGACTTTTCACGAGGTTTTCCAGCAAGAGATACCGCACCTATACGACATGATCTTCGACCATACTGGGCTGCTCCACATCCCTCAGTTCTTCCTTGCCAGCGAGGCGACCTCCCCCAGCTTTTGCGGCATGCTACTCCGCTTTCTGATGGAACGGATCGAAGATGTCGGTTCGGCAGATGTGAAGAAGTCCAGCATCCTTCTGCGACTGTTTAAGCTCGCCTTCATGGCCGTAACATTATTCGCCAGTCAGAACGAGCAGGTCCTCCTTCCCCACGTCGTGGAGATCGTTACCAAGTCGATTGAGCTGTCCACAAGGGCGGAAGAACCCTTGAACTACTTCCTCCTGCTTCGGTCGCTGTTCCGAAGCATTGGAGGAGGGAAGTTCGAACACCTCTATAAGCAAATCTTGCCATTACTAGAGATGCTCCTGGACGTGCTCAACAACCTGCTCATGGCTGCGCGGAAGCCCATGGAACGTGATCTGTACGTCGAATTGTGCCTGACAGTCCCGGCCAGACTCAGCAACCTCTTGCCGCATCTCAGCTTCCTGATGCGACCGTTGGTAGTTGCGTTACGCGCAGGCACGGAGTTAGTGGGGCAGGGGCTGCGGACTCTCGAGCTCTGTGTCGACAATCTGACGGCGGACTATCTGGATCCCATCATGGCGCCCGTCATCGATGAGCTCATGACGGCGCTGTTTGACCATCTGAAGCCACACCCATACAGCCACTTCCACGCGCATACGACGATGCGGATACTGGGCAAACTGGGAGGTCGCAATCGCAAATTCATGACGGATGCACCTCCTCTGACTTTCCAGCAATATGTTGATGACCCCTCAAGTTTCGACGTGCGCCTGGTCGGCTCCAAGAAGGATCGCGCCTTCCCCGCAGAACTTGGTGTCCAGCTCGCCATTCAGAAGCTGATGGAAGTTCCCAGACAGGTCAAGGGTGGTCCGCCCAAGCACCTCGATGTCTACTACAAAAAGCAGGCCTTTCACTTCATTAAGGCTCAAGTGAAGCTGCGCATTGGTTTCGACAACCTTCCGGATGACTTGCCTCGGCTTGTAAGGCTTCAAGCGCAAGACTTCTTCTCTCGAAAGTATGACGGGGACTTTTCCCTATTCGAATCATCTGATCGTGGGCAGTCTATCGCGAAGAAGGTCGACCAGGATGACGTACTCAAGAAGCTTCTGAAAGCCCTTATGTTCGCGGAGTCATTGCCTGACTTTCGAGAGGAGGCAAATGGTTTCTTCCTCGACATCTGCCGGCACTTCGCCCTGATCGAAGTAGGAAAAGCAATAGTCGATCTTAGAAGAGCGTACACTCCCTTCAACGTCAATAACGGGGACGGCCCCCTTTGTACCGATACTCGCGTGCTCTGCGATGCCATTCTCGAGTCACTGGCGTCAGAACATCCGGACGTCCGAGACGCAGCTCGGAGAGCGGTACAGGAGGTATATCAGTCCGCAGCAACCATAATCGGCCCTGCGGGACAGGTCGGCCGTATTACCTTTTTCAGCCAGCTGGGTGCGATGTTCTGCCATGGTTGCTATGCTGAAGAATGGTTCACGAAAGCTGGCGGCAGTCTGGGTATCCAGATACTCCTGACGGATATCGACCTGGGTGAGCAGTGGATAACTGCAAAGCAAATGGATTGCATTCGTGCACTTCTGTTCGTCATCAAGGATATGCCCCAAGACCTCCCTGAGAAGACTCGCCGTTCAGCCCAAGAGACCCTAGACATCCTGCTCCGTCGCATTACCAAGAACATCAAGAAGGAAGACGCTCTGCCGCCACAACCACAGCCAGGCCAACCACAACAGAAGGCGTCGAGGCTGGCCCAGATTTGCATGATTCTTAACACAGAGCTGTCTCATATGAATCGGCATGTGCGAGAGACCGCAAAGCGGGCATTGGGCACCATTTCTAAGGCGGCAGGTGCAGAGATCTGGGAGTTGATCGAACCTTATAAGGAACGCCTTCTCACCCCGATATATAATAAGCCGCTCCGGGCACTCCCCTTCCCCATCCAGATTGGATACATCGATGCGGTAACCTACTACATGTCTCTCAAGACCGACTTCGTCAGTTTCGACGAGAACCTCAATCGTCTTCTGATGGAGTCATTGGCTCTGGCTGATGCGAGCGACGAGTCCCTCGCCAGTAAGGCTGCCGAGTTTCGAACCCACGACTATATCGTCAACTTGAGGGTTGCTTGTATCAAGATACTGAGCTCAGCCATGGGTTTCGAGGAGTTCATGCCTCCGCAGCCTAATCAGCCGAACCCAACGCGGACCAAGATCGTCTCTGTCTTCTTCAAGTGCCTGTACTCCGACTCCAAGCCCACTATTGAGGCTGCGAATGACGCCTTGAAGGCAGTGCTCTCCCACACAAACAAACTGCCCAAGGATCTCCTCCAGTCGGGTCTCCGTCCGGTCCTTGCTAGCCTGCAAGACCCCAAGAGATTGAGCGTCCACGGGCTGGACAATCTCGCCCGTCTGTTGCGGCTGCTCACTACCTACTTCAAAGTGGAGATCGGCGCACGCCTCCTGGATCACATCAAGGTTCTCGCAGAACCAAATGGTCTACATCAAATCTCATTCACCTATTTTGAGCAGAATTCGGCGATGAAGGTGATTGCTGCTGTGTTCAACATCTTCCACCTCTTGCCTGCGGCAGCGGAGCAGTTCAAAGAGCGTGTCATTGATACTGTTTTGGGACTCGAGGATAAGCTCCGAAGAACCCAGCATAGCCCTTTCAGAGAGCCTCTCTACAAATATCTTAACCGCTACCCTCAGGAGATTTGGACTCTGCTGGTGGGGAAAATCGCGGAGATCCGATACGGCCGCTTCCTTGCGCAGGTGTTGCGAGATCCCAGGAGTCAGCCACTTAGAGATCATGGCGCGGCCAGTGTCGAAGGACTGATTCGAGTGTGCAATGAAATCCCCAATGAGGAGCGAGCGAAGAAATCTGCTGCCGTCGTCAGCGCAATCAACGTCATTGATGCGCTCTGCCAGTACCCAGGCACGACGGCCTGGATGGAAAAGAAAGACAGTCTGATATGGCTCAAGCAGGCCAGCAGAGACTTGGAGAAGCAGTTGCGGGCGAACGTGCTGCCAGAATACTTGCGGCTCGCTGCGGACCAGGCTGCGGAACAGACCATGTCTATTCTCACTAAGTCGCTTGAACAGCATCCTAATGACTTGGACTCTCTGTTCGCCCTCGTCGAAGCTGTGACCACCGACGACTTCCGGGCCACGCCGCGCCTCTTCTCGTACATTTACGACAAGATCATCAGCAACGACTCGGTCGACTTCTGGCGTGCGGTTATCCTCCGATGTCTGGAAATATATGCTGGAAAAGCTCCGCAGAAGACGAAATTGTTCCTGCTTCACAATCTTGTCAATCCGATTGTTGCAATGGACGTGATGCGACACTGGAATGAGCCAGAGCAGCGGACGAACCGCTTGATGGATAAGGCTGTCATTGAGTCAATCAACACCAAGATCTGGAAGGTCAATCTAGCAGACCCCCAAGACGATCTTCTACAACCTGGAATTGACCACACTCGTATGGAAGTGCTGCAGCTCTCAGCTATGCTGGTCAAGTACCACCACGCCATCCTACAAGATGCCAGGAAGGACATCATTAAGTTTGGTTGGACTTACATTAGGCTCGACGACGTCATCAACAAGCATGCCGCTTACGTCGTCCTGTGTTACTTCATTGCGCACTACGATACCCCTGCGAAGATCGTGACTCAGGTGTACTTCTCTCTCTTGAAGACCAACCAAAATGAGGGACGCGGCCTTGTAACGCAGGCGTTGGAACTGATGGCTCCTGTCCTGCCGAAGCGATGCGGAGGTCCGGCGCATGTCAATGATCGTAATGCGGTTTGGGCGGTTGCTCCTCGCCGTATTTTGGCTGAGGAGGGCCAGAATGTCCAGCAGATGACGAGCATCTTCCACTTCCTGGTCAGACACCCTGATCTGTTCTACGAATCTCGGGATAAGTTTGTGATGCTCATCATCACCTCTCTGCGGAAGGTGGCGGTGCCGCCGAACCCTTCGAATGAGAGCAAGAAGCTGGCCCTGAGCATGATGTGGCTTATTTGGCAATGGGAAGAGCGGCGAGTCACGGGAAAGGAAGTGTCGCCATTCCGTGCTATATCTGAATCCCCGAACACCAAGAAGCGGAAGCTTGAGGAGCATATGTCATCGTCGCCTCCAGCCGCTCGACAGACAGCGCCAACCGAGAGGACGGAATTTCTGATACCTCCTTTTGGCCGTCAGAAGATGATCAAGTATCTTGTTGAGTTCATAGCTCAGCTGAATGAGCGACATCGCTTACCGTCCACGAAACCCAGGGACTTGACTGCGTCTCCAGGACCGGCGTTGCCGCCTCCGCCTACTGATCTCTGCAAGAAGGCAATGGCGTTGCTGTACAATCTTCTCCAACCGCAGTACTGGGGTGATCTTGACGTTGATCTGTTTCCGAACGTTACGGACGTTGTGCTAGCAAGCGATAAGACGACTAAGATTCTCGCAGCCGATCCGGGTGACAAAGAGCAGTACGACGAGAAGTTCATCACAAATATCATCAACACTCTGCAAGTCGTCCGAATTGTCTTGAATTTCAAGACGGACGAGTGGATTCTGAAGAACATCCCACACATCCAGAAGATACTTGAACGAAGCCTCAAGTCAGAGAGTCCCGAGATACAGGACTGTCTCCATATGGCTGATCCCGAATACGATGAGGGACGGGAAATCAGGCCGACGGTCAAGCGTGTCTTGGACGCTATTCCGACGGTGTCTGAAGATGTAGCCATGGAGGATGCAGATGCGGAAGGAGAGCCAGAGAGTCAGAGCGCGGAGTTCATCACATTCCTGTCTAACATCGCTACGGAGACTATGGCCGCCGCCAACTACGTGTCGGGGATCAACATCTTGTGGTCTCTTGGAAACCGCCAGCCTTCGGCCATCGATCAGCACATACCCGCGATTATGAAGTCACTGCAGTCCAAGCTTGCGCGAGACCATGTTTCGCATTATACCGCGGTTAGCAACCATGGCAATGCGAATATTCGGCCCCAGGAGCCCAATGCTCCTGTCGAGATGAACGCTTACGACCTGGATATCCAGACTGGTCTTATGCTGAAGGCCATCGATGTAACCGCCAAGCGGATGGAAATCCTTGGTGACAACCGACGGCCGTTCCTAAGTGTCCTCGCGACTCTCGTGGAGAAGTCACTGCACAACCCTCTCTGCGAGAAGATCTTGGAAATGGTTGAATTCTGGGTTTTCCGATCGGAAGGAACTTGGCCCACACTTAAGGAGAAGACGGCTGTCCTCCACAAGATGCTCTCGTTCGAGCACCGATCAGATCCGACAATGTTAATCAAGTTCTTGGATCTCGTGATCCGCATATATGAAGATCCAAAGATCACTAGGACCGAGCTCACCGTCCGGATGGAGCACGCATTCCTGATTGGGACTAGAGCCCAAGACGTGGAGATGCGAAACCGATTCATGGCAATATTTGACAAGAGCTTGTCCAAGGCCGCCAGCGCTCGGTTGTCGTATGTTCTCACGGCTCAGAACTGGGACACTCTTGCGGACTCATTCTGGCTTGCGCAAGCGTCACAGCTTCTCCTAGGCGCCATGGAGATGAACACGGCGGTCCAATTGCATCACGAAGATATCAAGACGCTCCCGGCGTCCCAGCTGTATAGCATTCTTGCCAACGACCCCAGGGAGCCCACAGCGATGTCGGATGACAAGTACGATTCCTTCCTAGCGAACGAACGCCGCTTTGTTGCCGAACTTGGCGACGTTCGAGTCCGTGATCTCATGGAACCCTTGATGCAGCTTCAGCATATAGATTCCAACCTCGCAAACGAACTCTGGGTGTCCTTGTTCCCTATGTATTGGGCTGCAACTGCTCGCGAGGAACGCGCCGATCTCGAGCGTGGCATTGTGATGCTGCTTACGAAGGATTATCATAACCGCCAGATAGACAAGCGGCCAAATGTCGTACAGTCTCTGCTCGCTGGCACCGCTAAGGCTTGGCCCGAATGCAAGATTCCACCACACGTGCTCAAATACGAGGCGAAGACGTTCGGTGCTTGGTATACAGCCCTTGTCCAGCTCGAGAATGCAGCAATCAAGCCCGAGATTGATTCTCCTGTCGTTCGGGAGAGCAATCTCGACGCGCTGGTTGAGCTGTACGCCGCGTTACAGGAGGATGACCTGTTCTATGGCACTTGGCGCCGACGATGTCAGTTCGTCGAAACCAATGCCGCCCTTTCCTATGAACAGAACGGCATGTGGGATAAGGCGCAGAAGATGTATGAAGCAGCGCAGATAAAGGCTCGCACAGGTGTCATTCCCTTCTCCCAGGCGGAGTACATGCTGTGGGAAGATCATTGGGTGCTCTGCGCCCAGAAACTTCAGCAGTGGGAGATTCTCCAAGATTTCGCCAAGCATGAGAACTTCCAGGACCTGCTGCTCGAGTGCGCCTGGAGAAATACCGAGATGTGGCAGACTCAGGAACACCGGGATGCCCTGGATACCCTCATCAAGGGCGTCATGGATGCCCCAACGCCCAGGCGGGCCTTCTTCCAGGCCTTCATGTCGTTGCTCAAGTTCCACAACAAACAGGAGCCAGGCCAGGAGTTCCAGAGGGTGTGCGACGAGGCAATCCAGTTGTCGATCCGAAAGTGGCATCAGCTGCCGAAGCGTCTCACAAACGCGCACATTCCGCTTCTGCAAAACTTCCAGCAACTGGTGGAGCTTCACGATGCCAGCATAATATGCCAGAGCTTGTCGGTTACGAACCAGTCAAATCTGGACGTCAAGTCTGGCGAGCTGAAGCTCTTGCTGGGTGCTTGGCGAGACCGCCTGCCTAATGTGTGGGACGACATCACCGCTTGGCAAGACCTTGTGACCTGGCGGCAGCACATATTCGGCCTCATCAACAACACCTATCTTCCCTTGATAGCATCGCAGGGTCAGAACGCCAGTGGGGCCTCCTTCGCATACCGTGGTTATCACGAGACAGCTTGGATCATCAACCGATTCGCCCACGTCGCCAGGAAGCACAATCTCCCCGATGTGTGTATCAGCCAGCTGAGCCGGATCTATACTCTGCCCAACATCGAGATTCAAGAAGCCTTCCTCAAGCTTCGCGAGCAAGCGAAGTGTCATTATCAGAACCCTGATGAGTTGACCAGCGGCTTGGACGTCATCAATAACACGAACCTGAACTACTTCAGCGCTACCCAGAAGGCCGAGTTCTACACGCTCAAGGGCATGTTCCTCGAGAAGCTGAAACAGAAGGAAGAGGCAGATCAGGCCTATGGCACCGCCTTGTACTTCGATATCACCGCAGCCAAAGCTTGGGCAGAATGGGGCTACTTCAATGACAGGAAGTTCAAGGAGGACCCAACAGACCTCAATGCTGCGAGGCAAGCTCTCACATCATACCTCCAGGCTGCTGGAAGTTATAAGAACGGCAAATCCCGCAAGCTTATTGCCAGAATTTTGTGGCTTCTCAGTCTTGACGATGCCAATGGCACCATTGCAGCCGGCTTCGATGACTTCAAGGGCGACACTCCTACTTGGTATTGGATAACGTTCATTCCGCAACTGCTCACGGGCCTGGGACACAGAGAAGCCCCCCGAGTGCACGCAATCCTGCTCAAGATTGCGAAGTCTTATCCTCAAGCACTGTACTTCCAGCTGAGGACAAATCGGGAAGACATGCAGGCCATCAAGAAGACGCAGGAAGCCAAAGACAAGGCACGGCAGCGAGCGCAGTCAGCATCTACCAACAAGGCTAGCGCTTCGCCCTCGCAGCAGAGACAGGACACCCCGACGTCTGCCAAACCTGAAAGCTCATCTCGGCCCGCCACCGCTAATGGAGAGAACACACCGCAAGTTAAGAATGAGGGAGCGGATAGTGCTGCCACCGCGTCAACACCCACGACTCAAGCTGCGACCAACGCTAGCCAGCCTCCGGGTGACCAGGCAGGAACAGCACAGAAGAAACCACCTTGGGAGCTTACGGAGGATATCATGTCGGTGTTGAAGACGGCCTTCCCGCTGCTGGCGCTGTCCATGGAGACCATGGTGGATCAAATTCAGAAGCATTTCAAGTGTCCCCCCGATGAAGACGCATACAGGCTCATCGTCGCGCTGCTCAACGATGGACTTGCCTACGTCAGCCGAATGCCGACCTCTTACGCGAAAGATGTAAAGCTGCCACCCGCCACGGAGACTAACATAACGCGTTTTGCCGAGACGATTCTCCCCCCTCACATACGCAAGTCATTTGAAGCGGACTTTGTAGAGGTCAAGCCTACAATGTACGAGTACATCCACAAGTTGCGCAAGTGGCGAGACAAATTCGAGGAGAAGCTTGATCGCAGGAACCATCACTCGTTCCTGGAGTCAGTCTCCTCGCATCTCAGCGAGTTCCGTTTCCAGAAGTTTGATGATGTCGAGGTGCCAGGACAATACCTCCAGCACAAGGATAAGAACCAGGACTTCATTCGAATTGAACGGTTCATGCCGACTATCGACCTCGTCCGGACTATCGGAGCATCTCATCGTCGGCTTAAAATTCGTGGCCACGACGGTAGCATCCATCCCTTCGCCGTCCAGCATCCGGCCGCCAGACACTGTCGCCGAGAAGAGAGGATCCTTCAGCTATTCCGCCATCTCAACCAGAGATTGAGCAGGAAGAAGGAGAGTCGTCGTCGGGATCTGCAGTTTACCCTGCCCTTGATGGTGCCGCTTGCCCCGCATATAAGAATCGTGCAGGAAGATACCTCCTATATCACGCTCCAGGGCATATACGAAGACCACTGTCGAAGGAATGGGATGGCCAAGGATGACCCCGTGTTGTTCACCATGGACAAGCTCAGGGGCCTTCTTGAGTCCAAGGCAGGAGTAAGTCGGATTCAGCCCCTGGTTTTTCATGGCGCCGCTAACAAGCCACAGTCGAAGCACAGCGAGCAGACTGCGACTGCGCGACTGGAGGTCCTGAACGCGATCCAAGAGAAGTGGGTGCCCAAGACGGTTGCGCTCGACTACTTCCAGAAGGCGTACCCGGACTTTGAGGACTTCTGGCTCTTTAGGCGCCGTTTCAGCTACCAGTTGGCAGCCTTGACGTTCATGACGTACATCCTGTACATCGACAAGCGATATCCACACAAGATCCACATCGCTCGCGGTACCGGCAACATCTGGGGCTCGGAGCTCATGGCATTCATGGCCTCCACCAAGCCTTACTTCATCAATCAGGAGCCCGTTCCGTTCCGCCTGACGCCCAACCTGCAGGTGCTCATGGGCCCCTTGGCGACGGAGGGCATCTTCAGCTGCTCGGTCATGGCCATCGCGCGTTGCCTCACGGAGCCCGAGTTCGAGCTGGAGCACGCGTTGACCCTGTTCGTTCGCGACGAGGTCATGTTCTGGTTCACGAACAGCCACCGCGCCAGCCACCTCAACGACCAGCAGCTGCGGGAGAGCGTACAGACGAACAGCGACATGATCGTCAAGAGGGCAGTGAGCCTCGCCCAGGCGCCTGTTGGCAGCCTCCCGGCGAACCAGACGGTCATTGACCTTGTCGCCAAGGCCGTCAATCCGATGAACCTGGCGCTGTGTGACGCGTTGTGGATGCCGTACATGTAATGGAGATGATGGGTTGAGAGACGGCGGGAGGTGGGAAATGGTGTTTGGCTCTTGGGTGGGTTTAGATGACTATGGGATGGTTCGCAAGACAGGCTCCTGAGGGCTTGTGTCCGCTTGCTGGGCTGGCACGATTACGGTTACAGGGCGTTAGGATGCATGAATAGCCACAGGTCGGAAGGACGGCCTTGGTCGGTCACATATCATGGTGGCACAATTGCGTTGCTTTGGCATTTGCCTGTCAGTGTCTGATTATTGATGGATCCTGCGGGATCGGGGGGTAAACAAAAGTATCTTGTCTGCTTTAGCACTAATCGATGTTTCATCACTGCATGTTGTGTTTGCCGTTTGCCCATCTTCGTCCAGTGCCGGGTTCCTTCGGGAGACTTGCAAGGCCGCGTAGGGCTGATATCAGCTTCATCTATGTCTAGTGGTTGACTAAGTGACGGCAGGAAGAGAGACCCTAGAGACTGGTCCTTCCACGACTGCAGATACTCTTAACACGCTATCAAGTCAGCCTGTGGCTGAGCTGCTTGTTCGACGGTGCCGGTGGCTGACACTGTGAACATCGTCACTAGGCACGCAGGATCGCTCATGCCGGACGCCGATGCGGTGCCGGACATGCAGGCGGTCGACAAGAAGGATGGGTTCGTCGGTCAGGAATGAGCGAAGACGTGGACGGAGTGTCCGCCACGCCGGGGGCCCCGGGGGTGGGCTCCCTCTGTGGATTCTGGGGGTTCTCTCTCTCTATTTTTGGTGGGTGGTAAGGCGGAATGATCTGCAGCCCGGGATGGGCGGCTTCCGGCATTACGCACTCCGTTGCGCGGTGCCTGGGCACCTGGGCAGCAGGGCACCTCGGTAGGTTTGCTACAGGCGCATCTGACAATCAGACACGGCGTCAAGGGTGGCATGAACAACGTGACGGTTGAGGGCCGCTGTGCTCCGTCGAGGCAGCCTTCGAATGTACCTGATGGAGTACTGCAACTGTACATCAAGCAGGGGAGTTGGTGTCCGACAGCAGCGATGGATTACCTGTGCGTGAGCAGTAAGCAAACAGATAGAAGAGATGCCGACTACGGTTCCCGTCGATTAAACAAGGACATTGCTGGAAGAGCATTAAATGTGATGTGTATGATGCTCCATTAAGCAGGAGATAGATAGAGTCGAGCGTGTCGAGTGTACAACAAAGTTGCGTTGTTCTCGATACCTGACTATACGCGTATTGGGAGTGCCAGACAGGAGGTTGCGACGACATCCCGACTGTCTGTGGGCAGCGCTGCGTAACCGGGCAGGCGTCAGATCCCGCTGCCAGCGGCCTATTGGTGTTAGGGCGCTGCTAAGGGCTGCTAATGCGTTCAGCCGCTGGCGTGCGACGGGCCCTGGTTGGCTGCGCGAGCGCCGTGGCTTAGACCTGCCCCGGTGCCTGGCCTGGCCGTGGCTGTGGCTTGGAGCACTCGGCCGCTGCTTGCTGGGCATTGCATGTATGGAGTACGGAGCACGGAGTACTGCAATATGTACGGGGTACACCTAGGCGACGGAGGTACTGCAGTCTGGGGCTGCGCATCCATCCATCAGCCTCTCTCTCTCTCTCTCTCTCTCTCTCCTACGCCCTGAGAGGTGCGAACACACGCGCGTCCTTTTCCCTCGCCCAGCCCAGCCCAGCCCAGCCCAGCTTTCCCTCTTTTTGCCTTATGATGCGTATGACGGGCCTCCGGTGTTGATCATCAATCAGTCGAGATCTAATTGTCGAGCTTCTTTCTTGCACTCTCGTTCATCGCCAGCCTTGGATTTTTCCTCCAGATTCCTCTACGACCTCAAGCCATCGCCGATTCTCCTTCTCCCGTTGCTCGGGGCGCTTTTCTATTGTTTTAGGCTCCGTCGCAACTCCTCCCCCCCCGAACTCTTTCAGCCGCAGCCCGCCGTAAGCACAGCAACGACATCTCGACGTCTCGAAACACCGTCAGCCAGCGACGACGATGGGGTTCGAGTGGGACACCGAGAGCATCCCGGCGTACAAGCTGGGGCTGCATATCCTGCAGATCGTCTTCTCCGTCGTCATCTGGTGCCTCGAGATCGTTGTCTTCCGCGCCGACGACTCTAAGGTCAATGGCGACAACGGCTGGACTTTCGCAGTGGTAAGTGCCCTGAAATCCATCCAATGCTTGGCTGGTCTAGTCGCCCCGTCTACATATCACTGACTTCCGTCGTTGCAGTGCTTCCTCTCCGTGCCAGCATGGATCTACCTCATCATGGCCCCGCGCTGGCCCAGGACGCGGAAGCTCGCCGAGCCCCATGCCATGGTGACCGTTGACGCTCTCTTCTGCGTCATCTGGCTGTCCGCCTTTGCAACCCAGGCCGCCTACAACAGCCACGACTACTGTGGTGACGCCTGCGGCTCGAGCAAAGCTATTGTGGGCCTGGGCGTCTTTGTCTGGTAGGTGCCCCTTTGTTCCCCCTACTCTGGACCCCCCTTTAAGACGAAATCTTGTGGCTGACGGGCAGTGACAGGCTGTTCTTCGCCGGAACAACATTCTTGAGCGTTGCGACCCTCCGCTACTACGACTTCAATGGCCACCTCCCCGGTTACGAGAACCTCCGCTCCAAGAACCAGAACATCGACCCGGACAAGGCCGCCTTCTCCACTGCGCCCCATGACGAGGAGGCCTACGCCCCGGTCGGCATGGGTGACCACGACGACAACGAGCCCGAGTTCAATGCGGGGCCATACGGCGGCAGCAGCCACGTTCCCCATGACCCCCACGACCCGGACGCCTACAACATGTCGTCTCTTGGTGGGCGGCCCAGCAATAACAGCGTGGGGAATCCCTTTACGGACAGTGACACGGCCTATCATGGCGGCAGCGACTATCAGCCGCCCAGCCAGTTGTCCGGAGGCAGGATATACGCCCCGCCGTCGGCGCAGGATGACTACGACGAGGACAGGCCGGCGCAGTTCCCTCCTGGCGACTATAATCGCATTCACTAACAGGATTCGGTGCGAGTATGTGTGCGAGTACTATTTATGTAAGAAAGGCCCTATAGGGAGATATCGGATATCTACGTGGATGGAAAGGATGTGAGAGGGGATTGCACCCCTGGGATGGAGCACACGTCGCGGAGCCGCGACCTGGTGTTAGACGGCATTGCCTGTTGGCTTTTTGGTGTTCCAGGCGTCTGAGGACGGTGCGGTAACCATGATAAGATACCATGAATGTCGAAAATTCGAAATATAGGACGGACGTGGCCATTTTGCCTCGCAAAATGAATTCTCGAAACGAGCCCTCTGTGAGGCCGCGAGCTTTGATCCTCTAATGGAGTTCCCCTGATGCTTTTATTTCTCCCACACTGAAGAAAACGCCCCGAACGCCGTGAATGCCATGTACCCACTTCCTGCTCCTGCGTAATCCGTGACTCTCACTGTGCCTTCTGACTCTCCTTCCACTTCTTGATCCTCCTCGCGATGTCCGCCTCCGTCTGCTGCATCGGGTTGAGCTTCATATCCCTCGCCATCGCCGCCGTGTCATCGCCATGTCTCTCCACGAGCCGAGCCAGCCACTCCTTCTCCCGCTCGCTCTGGTGCCGCACCTTCTTCTCCACCGGCCGCCGCGCCTCCGCCTCCAGCTGCCTCACCACCTTGGCCCCTTTCCTCGCCTTCTTGGCCCCTCTCCCCGCCCCCGCCTCCTCGTCGTCGTCGTCGTCGATCCCGCCCCACTCCTGCCCATCATCCTCCATTCCCTGGTCCCGGTTCTCCTCGTCGTCCGAGTCCAGACCGTTCAGCGGGTCGTTCAGCGGGTTGTCCCGTCGCAGCACGCGCACGATGCGGCCCTCGGCGTCGCGCTCGACGCGCACCTCCTGCAGGGCCGGGGCGCCGCCCGCGGCGGCGGCGGCGGCGCGGCCGTTGCGGCTGGTGGCGTTGACGATGGCGAGGGGGTCGGGCGCGGGCCGCGGGTTGGCGGCGCGCGGGGAGGGCTCGACGCCGCCGGTGGGCTTGTTGATGCGCGAGACGAGGCCGAGGCGGCGGTAGTTCTGGGTCATGGTCTCGTTCTTGTTCCTGTGCGAGTACGTCAGCGAGAGACGTACGGCGGGGGGCCATGGCATGGCAGTGGTGAGTAGGGGAGGCGGTGGTGGGAACGTTACCAGTTCTTCGCGATGATGCTGTTACCCAGCGGGTTGAGGAGCTTCTTGGGCTTGTTCGACTGCCGGATGGTCGGCCGCGACGACCGCCGCTTTCGGTTCTGACGTACCCGGGCCATTGTGATGGTTTGGTATCGGGGGGAGGCGCTCTGAAGATACGGAAGTCTGCTGGCTGAGACGTCTCCCTCCTGTCTCGCTCTGCGAAGCCAGCCGCTACGGTTTGGGAATTTTTTCACTATCCGATAAGAGATATCACATCAGTTATCTTATCTTCACGTGCTGGTCTCTCTCTGTCACGTGATCAGCCGACGGAGCTTCCTAACCCCCCGATTCTCCTTCACCTCACCTCCAATGGCTCCACACTGTCTTTTCTTCACCTTCCAAGCCGAGGCTTTCCGTCCCCAAGTCCAGCCCATCTCGCGGGGGATCGGGGCCGCGAGCCGAAGGCTTGTGCAAAGCTTCACCCTTGAGGCCTCCTCTCCCCCCACCCTCCCTAAGCGGCCTAGCCCAGGTGATAACGACCTGCAGCGAGTCTTGCACCGGCATGTCTCCATCTCTCGGCAGCAGCAGCAGCAGCAAGCAGCAGCAAGGACAAGGAGATGCAATCGTGCCGTGATAGCTGCAGGCGCAAGGACCGATGCCTCCCCTCCCTCTCCAGAGCTTCCTAAAAAGCTTCTAGAGCTCTTCTAGAAGCTGGGCGGTGGCTTGCTGCTTGCCTCGTAGCGTCACATCGGCTCGGGCTCGCTGGCTAGAGCTCTGTCTACCGCCTCTTCAGCGCTACGAGAACGAGAGGGGGGAATGCGACGATCGATGCTTGCGCTGTTCTTGGCGGGCGGGAGACCGACGGACTTCCGCTGCCGAGAGATGATGCCCATTGCCTAATGCCCACTGTGCTGCAACGGAGTTCTGCTTGCTATCTGTGGGACCGTGGTTCGAAGAAGAAAGACGAGACCAAAAATAACGATGTCCAGGGAAACAAGATAAGGGTTTCCGACGTTAACCGCGTTCCTGCTCTGTCCCCCAGAAATGCCTGCACTGATATCGGATAGTTCATCCGGCCCGGGTGCGGGTGCCGGAATTCAGCGAAGAGAGAGAGCACCTGAGAGTGGAATGGCCGGAGAACCTTATCATGGCCTTCTCGAAGCCTTCTTCGACGATGGTGTGCTACGCTAGCGCTGCATAGCGTGCCTTACACCGTCTTTCCCCCTCCCCATCTCTACCAGCAGCAGCAGGGGGGTAGCTCTGCAGCTTAGGTTCGTCCAATCTCCCTAGGGTCACAGAAGGATTCTCGTGCCATTGGGACAAAGACGGGAGACTTCAGTATACAAACAAACAATACACGCAGCGAGCCTGGGCGGGGTTGCCCCTGTTTGTCGTCGACGGTTCCGCGTAGCGTCTGCACTAGGGACCGTTTAAAGGTACGAGCGGCCAGGGGTTGAGCGCTGAAATGGTGATGAATCGGGTAGGTACGTACGAGTAGCGGCCAGACGGTTGCTCTTGGCGCCGGCTTGTGGGCAGGCTACAGAAGTATCTCGATGGCTGACCTCGGAAGACGGGTGAGGAGGAGATAGGAGATTTGACCCGTCCCACGGAGAAATAGGTGTCTGCTACAAGGGGATGAAGACTCTCGGAAGATACTGGGAACTGCAGTCAAGGGCCTCGATGGAGTTGATACTAGAGACTATCATTCAATGTGCTCGCTATGGTCCTTCATCGTCGACTGCCGCTCCTGATCTAGCAGTTGAATCCCCCCTATCCGTGTGCGCCGGCCGCCCCAGGACGTCAAGTAGCTATACTGTAAGAAAGAGAGGAAGAAGTAGAACCTGTGCCTCCTCCGGTATGTTCATCAGGTGCGCGTGTATGCATAGGTATATATTCGTACAGTCGGCGTTAGACATCGTCATCCATCCCATCCAGTGTCATCGCCTGCGCCGTGTGTCCTGTCGTTCCGTTTCCTTCCAGATCATCATTCCGTGCCATGTCTTGATGGCCCCTCAAAATGGTATCCCGGTTCGCTTCGTCCTGTTTTTCCACTCCTGTATCCACGGAGGCACACTGTTTGCCTCCGCCCAGCCATCATTTCCTCTCTCCTCTTCCCTCAGCCGCGTAGAATGTCGTAAAAAGGGGTCGAGGAGGATCAGAACATGATCCACTCGACCTCGACCCCGGGCCCGCCGATGCACCTCGTCCACTTGAACGGGCCCCTCCGCACCATCCCGGCCCTCCTCTCCGCCTCCGCGCCGTCCCTGCCCTCCCCGGCCCACAGCCGCTCCAGCACGTCCAGCGCCGCCAGGTTGTTCATGTACCCGGAGCGGGCCATGATCTCGCGGCACTTGGCGCGGACGATGCCCTGCTGCAGCTCGTTGACGCACTCGGACCCGGCGACGAACAGCGGCCACAGCAGGAACTTCTCGGCGGGGCTCCCGGCCTCGAGGGAGGTGGCGTAGTAGACCACCTGGCTGACCAGATTGCGGAAGTTGCCGTGGGCGGACGGCGCCGCCGGGCTGGCCAGCCGCTCGGTGTAGAGCAGCGCCGCGTAGCGGAACGCCTCGGACAGCGAGCCCAGGTCGCGGACCTGCTGCGCGCTGGCCGGGGCCGCCGCGGCCACCGCGGGCGCACCGCCGCCGATGATGGCGGCGCTGCTGCCGCTGCTGCCGCCGCTGCTGAGCCCCGCGAGGATCCGCGCCGGGTCGAACTCCCACGACTGCAGGGCCAGGCGGGCCTCCTTCCACTCGCGCCAGAAGGTGGAGCGGTGGTCGTCGTAGCCGGCCGAGGAGGACGACAGCGTCGAGGCCACGAGCTCGTCGTCGTCGAGCGTCGTGCCGAAGCCGTTGCCGTCGAGGCGGGTGTTGTACGCGTGGCCCAGGGGCGAGCCGAGCGGGGACTGCGACCGGGAGGGCGAGTGGCGCGGCATGTTGCCGGCGCCGCCGGTACCGCCTCCGGCTCCGGGGTGGAGGCTCTGCACGGGGCGGTGCTGCGACAGCAGGTTGAGCCGACCGAGCTTGATGATGGTGCGGAACAGCTCGCGGTCGCAGCCGACGAGGTTCTCCGCGCCCGGGGGCAGGAGCTGGGCATCAGGCACGACGCCGTAGAATGAGGTGTTGAGCTGGGCCTCGCGGTCGTTGATGCTCGCGGAGATGGCGTCGAAGTAGGTGAAGATGGCCTCCATCCAGGCGGACTCGCGCGAGGGCGGGTACGGCGACGCCACGGCCTTGCGCATGCCCAGGATCTTCTTGACGCCCGCGAACTGGGTGTGGAACTTTGCGATGCCGGACTCCGCCATGCGGTAGTGGCAGAGCAGCAGGATCGTCGCCAGCACCGAGTCGTGGCGCGAGCTGGCCGGGTCGTTGAGCTGCTCGTTGAGCAGGTGCACCGCCAGGTTGCGGTGCTGGTACTCTTCCGACAGCGACTGGTCCTCGGGCTGCGACTCGGAGGAGGAGATGTGCAGCTCGGCGGCCTGGTCCAGCAGCCGGCTGCCCTCGACGGCGGCGGCGAGGTCCCGCCCGTGATGGCCGAGGCTCAGCTTGCGCTTCATGCGCAGGTTGCAGGCGGCGAGGGCGCAGATGGCGTGCTGCAGGCTCCTACTGCCGGCGGCGAGCCCCAGGATGTGGTCCCTGAAAGGGTTATTAGGGCCGTCGATGAAAACCATGGAGGGGCACATTGTGTTCTCGTAGTAGTCCATGAAGAAGGGCATCTTGGCAATGAGATCGGGGTTTACCGGGAGTGTCTGCTGGGGCTCCAAAGACGAGGGCCACGGCGGCGGGTGGTGCTCTGGGACGCCGCCGTGCGACGCCGCGTCGTCGTCCGCTGCCGGGCCCCAGAAGTGCCCGTTTGACTGGGCGCTTGTGCTGTAGGCGTCCATGTCTGGCGTGCCTATGGGGTGGGCTCTTGTCAGCTTTTAAGTTCACGGTGAGTGAGTGCAGTGCGCATGAGTGTGAGCGGCTCACCAACGAGGGTTTCCACCTCGAGCAGTTTGCTGCTCAGCTGCGACTCGAAGTTGTCGATATGAGAATGGAGGCTCGAACCTTGATCAGACGCCGCATATACGAGGCTGGGACACGACGTAGGTGCCCGCTGGTGGTCCATCATGATGGCTGACACAGGGCTCTGAGGGATGGGTGAGTTCTGGCCCGTGAAACTCTCGTACATGATGGTCGGGCTGGTCACAAAGGGGAGGTCGTCCCTTGGGAATGAATGGCTCATGGGAGACATGTAGTCTGCGTCACTTAGAGAGTCGATCGAGGTAGAGAGTACTTCGGGCGTCTGTCCTAGATGAGGCCCCAGCTTCGGAAACCTGTGCCCATCCGGGAGGCTCGTGGAGAATGGAATTCCACCCCAGCTTCCGGACGATACTGATGGCGCTGGTTCACCCTGTGATATCTGGGAAAGGTCGTAGCCATGGAATGGTGTCGTCGGCAGCGACGAAGGCTGCTCCCGCGGTATATCGACATCGTCCCGGCCGTTTCGCGGGGATCCAACGTCTCGGTCGTGCCATTGGCCGGCACCAGCGACAGAGGAGTTCGCCCTCGACCTCGTCGGCGACTTCTTGACGGGCTGCACGGGAGGAGCCTTGGCTATCGGAAGGGACAGCCCACGAAGCTTCCCGCGGCTCGCCACGCCGACGCCCCACGTCAACTGGGTCTTGTATCCGGAGCACTCATTTCCAACCTCCAGGCACTGGCTGCAGTAGGGCCTCCTCCTGTCGCACTTTACGTTCCTCTTGGAGCAGGTGAAGCAGTCATCAGCGGCGCCGCCGGCGGGGGCGCGCCTCCTACGCTTGCGCACCGCGGCCGCGGCGACGGCGGCGTCACCCTTCGCGGGGTTCGAGGGGGTAGGGAGAGGGACGGTCATGGTGATAATGGGTTCTTCTTTGTGGGTAGAGCTATAGCGCGGCAATGCAGGAAGGGTCTCTTGAAGGGGACATGGAGAGAAGATCGGACGGCTGAGGTATTATCCAAGGGACGGTCTGGCCGTCAATGGCAACTGTTGACTGGTGTGGGTAAATGGACTTAATATGGAAAGACGAGGGGCCATAGTGGGCTCGACAGACGAGACCTAGGAAGAGTGGATGGATGGGAAAGTCACAGAGAGAGCGAGCGAGCCCAGCAAGCATACGGGGATGGCATGTGGGCACGCGTAGAGGCAGGTCTCTGGTTTAATAAGGCACCTCTCGTCGAGAGGACCAAATGATCCAACCTACACAACGACTGCATACCTTGGAGTGGACGGCCCCCGAGGAAGTCAGTCTAGGAGGAAGTACATGGAGGTACATGACTTATCGGCCGGGGTGGGTGACGGGGGTGGTCGACGGGGAGGCAAAGTGCAGAGACGGACGAGGGCGAGTGATGACGGGGGGTGGGCTGTAGTGTAAGTGGAGGAGCGACCGGGTGGGACAACCTGCGGCTTGCTCCAGGACATGGGGATGCCGTAGTGTAGAGTAGTGTGAGAGAAGAGAGACGGACGCAGTTCGGCCCAGCCCATCTTGGATGGGGAGATCATGGGGAGCGATCGAACGGACGGGACGTCAGAGCAACGGTACGAGCGAGAGAGAGAGAGAGACGGGGGCTCTGAAGAGAGGGATCATCAACAACAATAACATCATCATCTACCACATCACATACACCTCACCCCCTCTTCTTCTTTCTTCTTTCATCCTTTCTCTCTTTCCCGTCAACACACGCGCCTCGCTCACCACGCTCACGGACGCTCGAGGAGCGGATAAGGAAAGGGAAAACCACGTATAAGGGGGCAAAGAGGCTAGAGGGGAAGGGGGGGGGGTTGACGGGAAGCGAGTGACCAGGGGGAAAACGGTGCCGGTCATGACATGGACCGAGATAGCGCAGATAGAGGATAGAGGTCAGAGGATTGAGAGAGCCAGCCAGCCAGCCAGAGAGCGCGCAGCCAGACGCAGGCGGGCCCTGTTTTACTGTGCATGCCAGCACGGGGAAGATCAGCGCAGATAGTGTTCATGGAAGCTGTGTGGGTTCTGGAAAGCCGCGGGAGGTCAAGAATTAGACCGCAGCGAGGCGGCCGGGGTCTGCTGGTGGTGGGACCTGGTGGTGGTGGTGGTGGCCGCTTCGCGCCAAACAAGGAGGGGGGGTGGTGGGCGCCCGCCGCCATTGCAGCAGGTACATGCAGCCAGGGTGGACTCCACAGCGCAAGCGCATGTACCCAGGAGATACAAAGGCGATGTAGTGTCGCAGCGGGCAGCGGGCGTGGATGCGAGCAGAGAGAGGGGACGATGCATCATTGGAGCGCGGGCAGGACGGTGGTGCACTTTGGACGTGGTAGGGGGCAAGGGTCGAGCCGTACCCCGAGGTCTCTCACCAAGCACCAACCCCTTCCTGCGCTCTCTGGCTCTCCATTGTCTCCAACTGCCCCCTCGGCCCTCCTCTCTCTGACTTGCATGATAGGTGGAATGGGCCGCTGGCGCGGGAGGCTTGAGAGATTGCAGCCGCTCCCATTGGGCTCAGGCGCTCAGCACGACACAGCACGACTCGGGGGACCGTGAGCGGGCGGGGCGACAGGAGTCGGAACGCGATCGATCTGGAATAATAAAGAGGGTACTACGTTCACAGCTCACTTGCACTCGGTTCAGTCTCCTCTGCTACCTAGTCGAGTCAAGTGGCCCAGTTATCCCTCGACGACTCTCGTAGGCGCAGACAGCCGATACGCGAATATGGCGGGGAGCAGACGTCGCCGCTCCGTGTTCAGTAGAACTAGCTCGTCTTTCTCTCCTCGCCAGCAACTGGATCGTCGATGTAGTGAGGTTGTGAGGTCAGGAAAGTGGGTGGGACGAAGCCAATCTATCTCGTTTCCGGCGGACAAGATGGCGGCGTTTCTAGCTTCTAGTGCAGAAAAAAAGCCGTTGTCTCTTGTGTCTTGGCTCCGGCAGAGAACTAGACTGGTCTTCCTCCTCACTAACGTTTAGGTTGGCTGGAGCATTGGAGCACCACAAGGCGGTATTTCCGTACAAGCACCGTCTCTGCTTCGGCCTCCCCTGGGGTCACGAGTCGCAGGTGCCCCTGACAGCTGGAGAGGGTGCGGAAATGCAGATTCTTCGGCATGTGCTGACGGTCCTTCAGCCGCTTTGCGCCTCCTCCCGCGCTCAGGGTCACTCAGAGTTGCCGCGGCAGGTCGAGACAAAGTCCACCGCACTGGTGGACGGCGGCGCTATAGCAGACGGTCACCGACGGTGAAAAAAAAAAAAGAAAGCGTGGTGGGCGTCTCAAGCATCCAAGCATCCAAGCATCCAAGCACCTCAAGCATCTCGAGCATTAGTACGCAGGACGGAGTACAGATTTACACAGGCAGTATCTCCGATTAACCTTTGCCATTTGCGATCCAGGTTAATAACGCCGCCGCTATCAATAAGTGACGGGCTACAAGGAGGTACATCAAGTACATCGGCACGGTTTCCAGTCTCACCGCGTCGCGGTCCCTGAGTCCCGACCACCCACTGCCAGTGGCCCCCAGGCCCCCCTCTCCGCCCTCGTATCTTGTCTCGAGGGGCTCTTCCTTTGTCTCGCAGGGATCAGTACCAAAGCGCAGCACTGACCAACTCTGGTTCCGGGTTGTCTGGACTCCTCCTCAAGTGTCCAGCGCAATCTAGAGATAAAGCAGCACGAGGCATCACGCCCTCCAAAAGCAGCAGCAAACTGCCTTTCTTGGTAGTTGCGAGAGCTGCTGGGAGGTTCATGTGAGGCATCTCGATGCGCTGGCCGGCGCTGGGGCTGACAGCCGGTGGATCTGAGATGGTGGCTGTTATTTCTGGAAAGATCAGGTTGACGCTTCTTGATCCCCCAGGCCACCTCCCGCTCCTACAGGCGCACACAGGCGGCGTCGTGTGGGGGTTCTCTCAGGCCCGGTGGTGGTGGTGGTGGTAGTGGTGGTGGACGTCAACCTCGCAGGCTCACAGGCTCACAGGCTCACAGCAGCGCTCTGGCATAGATTAACCGCCCTGCCGTTATCTTGGTTCTTGGGCCCAAGCGGGTCACCTGGAAGCAATGCACGCACAATGGTAAGGTAGGGATGCTGATAGCTCGGTCTGCTGTCACTGCGCGAAGGAAGCAGGCATCGCATGACTGCTGCATGGGCGGTCTACAGGAGGGAACTTCATTTTCATCGCCTCTGCTGGCTGGCTGGCTGGCCGAGTCCAAAAGATTCTGGGCCGGCATCATCCATGTCTCTGGCCATTCAACATCACGGCATCTCACCACAAGATCTCTGTGCTCGCCTCTTCGGGCACTCCGTCCTCGCGACAACCGCGTCCTTTTCCCTTTTTTTAGAAAGAAAAAAAATAGAAGAGCAGACACATCATTTGTCGCTTCCCGTGATGGGGCAATCTCAGTTTCCGCCCACCACGGGCTGATGCTGCTGCTGCTGCTCCTGCTGCTGCCCCTGCTGCTGCTAACAGGAGCGCGCGTGTTCACAAGAGTTTTGCTAAGGTGACACTAGACAGAAGGGGGCAACGAGCGAGAAGGAGAAAAGAAGGAAAAAGAAGAGTGCGCCTCGGTCTTGCCCTGCGCACCAATGCAGCGCGCTGGCGTCGCCGCTCCCGCCGTCGCCCGCCTTGATGCCCAGAACGCACAAGCTTTGCTTCCTTGGTGGCAGGCTAACGAGTTCCACGCAGGCTTCTATCGGGGCTTCCATGAGTTCCTTATCTCTGCGTCTCCCGACATCTCTGCTCAGTCGCATCAGCTCCCTCTTTCGGCTTACGCCGAACCAGTCCCGCAACTTGTCACCGGTACAGTAGTCGACTGCGACTTGCACGCCTGTCTCTCCGTCCGTCTCCCTCTCTCACTCCCTCTTCTTCTGTCAGCGTGACATCATGCAGCGGCTACCCTGAGGAGCCCAGAGCAGTGAGTCTGCCCGTCATGTCGCCACGAATGCTGAGGCTGCGCTCGTGTTCTGTATCCCTCCTTATTTCTCACCTGCATCCGCTCGCCGGCTCAAGGCCGAGGCGATCGTCGTGAGCGAAGGCTGGGGCCGGCCGGATCCTGCCATGCCTGATGTCGATCCCGCGAGACTCTATTCCCTACCTTATTTCGACCCCAATCTCGCCATAGTCGCCTTACCATTCCGTCGTATGCGCCGTGTTCCGTAGCACCGAGCAGATCTACATAGTTTGCGGCAGCCTAACCCCCAAACCGGCACGCCTCCGCCGCGTCCATCCACTTCCCCCACGATCCTGCTGCTTGCTGGAGACGAACACCTCATCTCGGGGACTTGGCCTCACAAAATCCTTATTCGTGGTCCCCGCTGCCACTGCCGCGGCGGCCGCCGTTGCCTCCTGGTTGTCCTTCCCCTTGCGCTGTGACACATTACACTACAGCCCAGCTGAGCTGGAGATCGACAAGATCAAGCATGCCGCTTGCGCAGGAAGTCAACAAGCTCGAGCAAGCGCTCTTGGGCCTCAGCGACCTATCGAAACGAGAAACTGCCGAGACCGTTCGCGAGCGCGGAGTCCGGGTACCTTCCCTAGCTAAGCTGGAGCCGGAGAGACAAGCCGCCTTGGTCCTCCATCTCCTCCCCCTGCGCAACGGCAGATGCGATCTCCCCGATGTAGATGCCAGGTCGGTATTCGGATGTAGTCAAGGGACGCTAATGTCTCGGAGATGATATCATCCCCGCGAGCTACCTCCTCGGCACTGGATGCTTCACTGTTGATTAGGTATTTGTATGGAGGATGCCGAGGGATGTGTGAAAAGTATCGCAGGTAGCCTAAAGTACCCTCGTCTCCGCTGTGGCTTGCAAGATGGCGTGCCCCCGGGTGCATTCGACGGCTCCCTCCCGCTGCTCACATCTCAGATGCCCTGCTTGGCCTCTGCTGAACCCTGAGCGGAAATCTGGAAAACAAGGGCAAAAGGGGGACGAGTTTCCTGATTTCTGGCGCTAAAGCCAGCCACAAAACGGCCTCTGACGGGGGGGATGCTCCATTTCGTGCAGAAACTGGTCTCGTCTCGGGAGGGGCGCATTTTCACATGTCTCGTTGTGTCCGTCTTTAGCGTCCTCGTCGAACGCCTATTTGAGGTGATTTGAGATCTCATCTCATCTGCTAAACTCACAGCGCCTCGTCTCATGTTTTCCAGCCCACAATCTCTGAGACGCCCCGCGAGCCAGGGAAATGCCAGCTGCGCGCTGCAGGTTCAGACATCGCTGTGCATTAGTGAGACCTCGGAGCACCGGGATACGCCGGACAGCGCTGATGATGCTCTTCGTCTTCTCGAAGCTCTCGGAGCATGCGATCGCTCCGGCCAAGCTAAACACTCTAGCTTTGCAGTTCGAGAGATGCGTTTACGAGCCCCCCGGAAGGCGGTCAATCCGCTTCGCTCCCGTAGCCCCAGCGTGTCAGCTTGCGTCCTCATCCTGATCCCTCATCCTGGCTGTGCTCCCTTGCCGGGGCCTTCAAGTCGCACGGCAGAGCCTTGGACTGAGGCCGAGGCGTTTCGTGGTTACGGCAGCGCTGTAACTTAGGTGCTGGATCTTCTGTCGAGCGCGCCATCGGGCCTCTCAGCGTGCCTTAATCAGCAGCCGGACAGCCCGCTGGAGAGAAAATATATTGCCTTCCCCCACAGCTTCTGTAAAAACGCCGGTGAGCTCACTACTCGGTCGCATCTACACGTGTACGTTGCACGGCACCCCACAGCTAGCTAAACGGAGGGTAGCGAGACTCGATCTCGTGCCGTGCCTCCGCGGGTAATCCATATATCTCGGGCTCTGCTTGGTCCCCGTGGCCTGTCTTTTCGGTGCCGTCATGGACGCCTAAAGATGCGTGCTCGAGGCTACTGTCTGGTGTCTAACTTGACAGGGCAATGAAGCTGTCATAGAAATGCTCGAGCGGCCGTTACGACACCGCCATTGATGTCAGTGCCGGAGGGGTGACAGCAGTCCGCGTCCATCTGCATGCATGCGCACGCACTGATGCCAGCAGATGTATGTACCTGCCCTGTACATCTGGCGCGCGAGTTCAGCTGCGCTGTTGCTATCACCGCTGCAGAGACTCTTTGATGATTACACAACTCGGTTTGTCTGAGCCTCTGGGCCTTATCAACAGACCCGCAAATATCCATCACCGCGTCGCTCGCGAGCGGGTCACCGGCGGAGACGGGCGAGAGACGGAAGATATTCGAAGGGGTGACCGGGGACTCAAGCCGTGCGATTTAGCGGCGTTATCATCACACCTTGGAGCCACTTGTGGACTAGCGCCTGGAACCGGCGCTAGAAGGACCGAAGAAGATTCTGTGGAAGGTCTTCCCTGCCGCCGCCATCTTTGATTGGCGGGATCGCCTGCCGTCTTTCCATCTTGCGATGCGATTCGCTAGCGTGATAAGAAAAGGCCCACATCTGAGCGCTTCTCCAGCCCTCATTGGCCAGATTAGCCCGCGCAAATACACCTCAGGTACGGTACTTTCACTGCCCCACGTCGGTGTGATCGAAGACCGAGGCGCCAGACAAAGCCACACACATCTCGTCTTCGCCTGTCCTTCGTTTCCGCACCTCGTACAGTCCTGTACCCTCTCGACCGAACAAGTCGCGGGGGGATGCTCTGCTGCCCTTCCGCATCTGTCATTCGCTGCGAGGGTGGCCTAGTAGCCAACGCGACCGGTGATCGTCACACGGTGCATGCATTGCCAACAGCCTGTCTCTGGTCGGCCAATTCTCCGGATCTTTTCTCCTACCTCGTCTCGGCATGCAAGCCGTACGTACGTGTGAGGCTGCGAGAGGCTGCCGGGCGATCATGCAATCCTACTACTTTCTGCTAGAGCAGCTTGACCCTTTCTCCCCAGTTCCCTGTGCTCTCGATGTGGGCGACCCCCCCATCCCTCGGCGTATCGAGCAAGCACTGAATCTCCACCGACTGGTCGTCGGAACAAGCAAGCCCGGAGATTTGTTGGCTTGGGGACTTTTACTTCGGCGACATCCGCCTTCGCGAAACGCTCAGCGCCCGTGCTTTGATGTCCTCTCCCCTTGCGCTTCGCGGTTCCTGCGTCGCCAGCCGCTTCCACTAGCATGATACGGTCTCCATTCCACATCCGCAAACCCTCTCCGTCGGAAGGACGCTTCCTGCGGCAAGTGGCTCGGCATATGCCCACAGGACCTGAGTCGGGTTCGGCTGTTCGATGCCTTCTAGAAGTCCTGTCCCCTAAAGTCGTCGACCCGCTGATTCGCCAAACGCTGTCTCGCAGGGGATGGAACGTTACAATCCGACGCTATTCTCATCCTGTGATAGGGCTCTAGCGCGAAGCCAATGGAGTTCGCGTCAATTGTGGAGTTCAGTATTGCGGTAGCGTGTGTTCATTACGAAGATACGGTTGGTTTCTCGAGCCGTGGAAACAGCATCTCTGGTTGCTGTGGGCTACTACTGTCAGTCTCGGAAGAGGAATGGAACTCAATACGTTGGGAGGTCGCGGACCAGGAGATAAGCGAGCGGCAGACCGAAATGCAAGTGCTTAGAGGTCACTGCGTCGCAAGGCCGGCTGCAGATGTGGCCCGCGATTTGTCTCCGGCCATCCTGCCAGCCGGTGCAGGGAGCTTCCCGGGCGCCTCATCTGGCGATGCGCTCATGCGACTCTTGTGCAGCGATGTTGCGACCGTACCGTCCTGTACCCTCCCGAGAACCGGGAAGACAGAGTCTCCGAGTCTTTGATATCCGAGCGATGTGCCTCGTCATCCCCCGCCAACTCTTCCATCCCGTCTCCGGAATGTGCAGGGGATGCCGGTTCATGCAGCTTTCTCCTCAATCTCCAACGCGCGTAGACAACGGCAACAACCGTGCTAACGCGGTGGGAAACCTCGTGATGTCCCGCAACGAGTGTTGCGTGTCGAGGTAAATTATCCCGTCTCCATCTGTGGCCCGGAATGGTCATAGAAGCGAGCGAGACGGCCAACCGACCCTCTCTTCGCGTCTTGCCGGGTCTCCGGCTTTGCAGTGATGAATATCAAGGGTGCGATGATGACACGGACGCGAAGCCCCCCCTTTCACGCCTGACGAGTCCGAGCGACCGCTATCGTCCGCAAGTCTGGCGTGACCGAGTGTCCTTCCGAAACAGCTCAAGCCGACAAGGCTGTTGACTGCTTTCACCTATCATTGTGCTTGCCGAGAGGTGCATCCGGGTTCTCCGTGGCCTACCACAGACTTGCAATTCCCGGGTGCACGGCCAATTAATATATTCTGCCCTCGCCAGTGCAGGGCTGGCGGGATCGCATCTAGGGTCTTGCTTGTACAAGGTGAGGAGCTTAGCCTGCAAAGGCAGGCTTGAAGCGAAGCTTGTCGGAGCCCTCACTCTTGACATGTGCAACGACTTGCAATAGGCCGGATTCCTCTCACTGTGGTGGTGATGGGACCGCAACATTCAACCCACACTCCTTTGAGGATGTCCAGTCTCTTGCCGGCAGAGCGAGACCGGACGAGGGAGTCAAGGCATCAACATCCAGATAAATTCTCACCTTCCGCTTTCGAAAACTTCGCAGCATCCAGATGCAGGGGCGAGGAACTGTCTCCTAGTTCTCTCGATACGCCCTCGTGGTATATCTTTCGAGCCCTGGCTGCCGGTCCGCTCTCCAACCTTCATGCTGGTGACTCTACGACCCTGGCATCTTGCAGGGAGTTGGATATCGGAACAGTAATGAGGAAAGCAATACTAGGATGACGATTTTCACAGGCAACAGACAACGTGTTACGCGGTTAGAGAACCTTCCCGATGGCGCTTTCCTGAGGGAAGCAGTCTGGTTGCCAAAGATGCCACGCCCAAATATCAGTTAATATCCGCTGCATCTCTAGCTTCGAACCCGGCAGTTGTCATCACTGCTCGCCGTTCACGCGTAGTCTCTGGTGCGTGCCTCCCCATGCCGCTGACGCCTGCTCCTCTTCACTTCCTCGTCGATTAGGAGTCATGAGCACGGAGTCGTCACCACACTCCCGGAGGCGAAGACGCGACGCACGTATCCTCCCGCGTGCCCATCGCAATATCGCGAAGTCCCTCGATTCGTCAGCCCGCGGTCCTGGTGCCGCAGCAACTCTGCCCTGGGTGCTCGCGCGTGCTCCGGCGCCGCACGAAGGGGCTGCCTAATATGGGCTGCCCGCTCGAAGGAGCGATCCGGGTCGAGCTGCATTGTGCGCACGGGGTCGTGATGCAGCTGCCGGTTGATGCTTTCGACGGCCAGCGACGAGGGCGTGATGCAGCTGTGATAGCGTCTGACGTGCGGCATGCCTGGTGCCCCGGCGGCGGTGTTGCCGTGTGCTGCTATTGTTAGACACGGGAGACGAGGGATGAGGCTCGATGACGGCGTTGGGATTCGTGCTTGCCTCGCCACGTCAACTGGGACGACGGCAGAGGCAATATCGGGCTGTTTCCGCGTGACGACCCGCCTGCCGGTGTGGGCGAGCTCACTGTGGGTGAGAGAGACGTTGGTCATCTCGAGCCATCAAGTTGGATGCTGGTAGGTGGTTGAAGCTGCGCGGCAGATGAAGGTTGGTGCTCGAAGGAGGTGAGCATCGGCATAGCCGAGGGCGGCCTCTCACATGCTGCGTGGTGTTGTCGAGGGAGATGAGATGCGAGGACTGGAAGAGCTGCTCTGAGAGTGTTCTCCCGCAACTCGTGACACCGCACAGGAAGGGACACTCTAAGGGCTACGAGGAGATGACAGAGAGCCAGGAGGATGAAGCTCGTGACAGCATCGCCTGCCGCCAGTCTAAGCTAGAAGGCAATATCACCTTATCGCCGAGAAACGTTCCTCTCTACCTCCCGTAGACAAGCTGGGCTCGATGGGAGCGAGGTCCTGGCGCGCTCCTTGCTATTGTGACGAGCGCACTGATCTGACCGGTAGATGCGATTCACCGTTGTAGAGGACCTTGAGGCTTGATAAGCCTCACTGAAACTACTTTGGATGCAGATATACCGCCGAGAAGACCAGTTCCGGTTGGCAGCGGGCCGATAATGTGTGCCGACCACGCATATGTTGTAACACGGAACTTTGCTCTGGCGGGGGACGGACACCCGGTCCCGATACAGTCCCCAGTCCCGGGACTCGGAGACAGCGTCTGGCGCCGTGAGACGGACGCCGCAACGGTGCCAAGGCGCCTCCGGCTCACGTCACTCGGCCGATAAGCGAGCGGCCCGGCCGTCCTTGGCCCGGAGCAGGCGATCGGCGCCGGGACCCGACACGAACGCCACTGGTGGGAAACAGGGCACCTGTGGAGGGCTCGCCACGGCGATGGGTTCGTCACGAATAACCTACCTCTAGGCACCTCCCCGCACCGCCTGCGCCGCCGATCCCCGCCCGCAGGGTTGCATTATGACTGCATCTCCGGTGATCGCGAGGTCCGCAAGTACCCGGATGTATCTTGAGTGCCAAAGTGCGCACCCTTCTCATCTTCTACCAAGCGGAGTATCGGTCTCCACCTGCTGCTCTCTCCCCTGAGATCGGATGCGGCCAGAGTCTGGTAGGTTTGAGATAATCTTTCTGCAAGGGCGAGCTGATCAACTAGTCCTTGAGGGACCCCTGACGTAGCATGATATGATGATATGGTTGGCGAGGTTTAGGAGTGCTGTTGGTTATCTTGGTATCATGATCAATTTCTCCTATCTATGATGTCAACCCAATCCTCCACGCATCAAGGAGTAGCGGTTGCCCCTTTATTCCCGGGGACGCCAAATAATGCTATCACAAAAGTCGGCTCTCACCGTTAACGTCGGCGGTCGACGTCACGATGGCCGATAACATCCATATCATAATTGCCAACTCGATTTAACCCCCATGCAGCCGGGCACTACTGCCCGGACACCCCAGACAGCTCCCGTCTTCACATCGACGCACTTCACTCCTTGTGCTCCAGCTCCTCGAGGATGGTCTTCTCCAGCGACTCGGGCTTGGTGGTGCTCGCCCACCGGCCCTTGACCTTGCCGTCGCGGCCGATCAAGAACTTCTCAAAGTTCCACTTGACGCGCTTGAGGCCCATGAGGCCGGGCTTCTCGCTCTTGAGCCACTCGAACAGGGGGCTGGCGTGGTCGCCGTTGACGTCGGTCTTGCCCATGATGGGGAAGGTGACGCCGTAGTTGACCTGGCAGAAGCTCTGGATCTCCTCGTCGGAGCCGGGCTCCTGGCCGCCGAATTGGTTGCAGGGGAAGCCGAGGATGACGAAGTCGTCGGAGCCGCCCGTCTTCTCGCGTACGTCCTTGTACAGCTTCTCGAGGCCGGCGTATTGCGGCGTGAAGCCGCACTTGGAGGCCGTGTTGACCACCAGCACCACCTTGCCCTTGTAGTCGGCCATGGGCACCTCCTGGCCCTTCTCTGTTTTGGTGCGCGACAGGTTAGCTCGACTGTTCCAAGATAGATCATCCGCCTCCGGCCTGCTGCGGGGCAAGGGCTATTGCTGGGGACGTACTGTCGGCGGCCTTGAAGTCGTAAAAGCTCGTTGCGGACGCCATTGTGCTGCTAAGGTGCCTTCTTCTCTGTGTGGTGGTCTGATCCGCCTGTGTGGTCCAATGTAGTCGCGCGCTGCGCAGATGTCTATCTCTGTTGCTTGGAATGGATGCTGATCCTATTACTGGAGTTCTTATCGTCGGTGTCGTCGAGAATCTAGCGCAACCCGGCTGTACAGACAAGAGGGCGCAAAGGGACTTATACGCCAGCAAGGGATCCGCGAGACTGAGACGTCCGTGCAGGGAGGATGAGACAACCGCATCGAGGGGAGGCAAGGGTCCTGATGGGTATTTGGAATCAGAAAGAAAAAACGCAGCAGCGCCGGAGCCCGCCCTTAGACCCGGAGTTTCATGCTGTTTCTGTAGCGTGGCCGTGGGCGGTGGGCATAAAAGTTGACATCTGAGCCTCGGCCAGCCGCCATGCCACCGTGACGTGATGTAGCGCCCTATCAAAGGGAGCAAGGGAGAAACTACCGAAGGAGCGCGGGGAGGGTGATCCACTGTGGCAGTGTTTTTGACACTTTGCCGGCTCCTCAATCAGAGTTAATTGTCGCCCGCGAGGCCCGCCGCGATCAACTCTCCTTTGTGCTGGTGGCCCAGATCGGGGCGGGGATGCTCGGTCCAGAGCGTTGACTCGGGCTCTTCAGTTCTGCCGACCGCGCCAGAGTTGCTCCGATCCGGCTCGTAATCGTGTACGGAGTTACGGAGTGTGGAATCATTCATCATCTTTTAAGACATTGATTGTTTACCGAGTAGTTCGAGCCTCGATATCTCCTCGACGAGCCCGACGATTGCCCTTGCGCCGAGACATCTGAATAAGCGGCCCAGGGCGGGCTGCTTTCCCAGGAGATGACGATGACCGCATCGAGGGGTGATTTATGCAGCTCTACGGGGTACGGGAATCCTTTGTCGCTTCTTATCTGATAAGACTGGAGATGCAACCAAATGGAGTTAGACAGTTACTTCACCCCGCCGGAAGCGAAGAAAGAGCTTGGGCCACATTATGAGGGGCACGACAGACAGACGATAGACGAGACGTAATCGTACGAGCGTCGCCAACCTTCAAACGCCCGCTGACTGAGCTGTCCACTGTGCTATTTTGGCAGCGAGCAAGAGCGACGACTGCAGATCAAGCAGGGGGGGTTAAGCCATGAGCTGACTGTGAACAAGCCTGAAACCCAGAAGAGAGGAAGCTCAAAAGGCTGCTCGGAAACCGGGAGGAGCCAGCCAAGATGGACTCTCAGCAGAAGCGAAACATCGTCATAATAGGTGCGTTTGCCGCCTGTGCTTCCAGCACCCATTCGGCGGCTCTCTCATCACGCGGCTAACCTTCCCTCCCCTACGTCACAGGCGGCGGCATCATCGGCTGCACGACGGCCTATTTCCTGACCCGACACCCCAAGTACAACCCCGCCCTGCACCGCATCACCCTCCTTGAAGCCACCGCCGTCGCGGCCGGCGCCTCAGGCAAGGCCGGCGGCCTGCTCGCCCTGTGGGCCTACCCCGCCGAGCTGGTCCCGCTCTCCTACCGGCTGCACCGTGAGCTCGCGGCTGAACACGGTGGCGCCGAGCGCTGGGGCTACCGCCGCGTCGGCTGCGGTAGCATCGAGGCCGTGGTCCGCGAGGCCGACATCCAACGGGCGAGGGCCGCCCAGCAGAAGCACAAGAGCAACGGCAACGACACATCCCTCACATCATCATCATCCGCCGGCGGAGGGGAGGGCGGCGCGGCGGCGATGACAAAAGAGGAGAACGGCAAGGCGTGGGAGAAGCTGCCAAAGCAGGACGCGGCGGCGGCCAGCCTGCTCTCGGGGTCCAAGCTGCCGGCGGACCTGGACTGGATCGACCCCAGCCTGGTGGCGAGTTACGAGCAGATGGGCCAGCGCGCGGGCGCCACCGAGACGGCGCAGGTGCATCCCTTCCACTTCACGACGGCGATGGCGGAGCTGGCGCGGGACAAGGGCGTCGACATCCGGCTGCGGGCGCGCGTGACCAAGATCAACCAGACCAGGGCCGGCGGGGTCGAGAGCGTCGAGTACGAGGACCGCGACGCCGCCGGGAAGGGCGGGGAGGACTCCATAAAGAAGATCGCCGACGTCACGGACGTCGTGGTCGCCGCGGGGCCGTGGACGGGCAAGCTGCTGCCCAAGACCAGCGTGAGTGGGCTGCGTGCGCACAGCGTCGTGTACGAGGCGGACGTGACGCCGTACGCGGTGTTCACTGACATCGAGCTGCCGGGAGATTTCGTGCCGGAGCACAGGGCGAAGATGGGCCAGCAGAGGAAGCACAAGGGCAACGTGGATCCTGAGATCTACGCCCGGCCATTCGGGGAGGTCTACGCTTGTGGTAAGATCTCATTCCCTTTTCTGCCTCCACACCCCTTACCTTGAGGGCTGGCTACGGTGGAACGGAGCACCCTTTGGCATCCATCATCCACACGTCTTCCTTCAGATCAAACATGCTGACTTTCTCCCTCTCTCAGGCGAGCCCGACAAGACCATCCCCCTTCCCGACACCGCCGACCTCGTCCAGTGCGATGAGGCCCAATGCGACGACCTGGTCGCCTACATCGCCACCATCAGCCCCGCCCTAGCCGCCGCTCCCGTCAAGGCGAAGCAGGCCTGCTACCTGCCGCAACACAAGCGGTTCGGCGCCGAGGCCGGCCCGCTCGTCGGCCGCGCCCAGACACCCGGCCTGTGGGTCGCCTCCGGGCACACCTGCTGGGGCATCCAGAACGGCCCCGCCACGGGGTGCCTCATGGCCGAGATGCTGCTCGACGGCGCGGCGAAGAGCGCGGACGTCGATAGACTGGACCCGAGGAAGTTCAAGGTCTGAGTCCGATGCTGACGGTTCTGTGTATGGTTGATGAACGTGGAAGGTGGGAAAAGGTAGTGTTCTTTCTGGTGTATATACTTAGACCGACTTGAGCATAGTCCATCGGGGATGTTGCGCCTAGTCCGGTCGTCTAGGCGTGGAATCGGCCCGGCGGCTGGGTCGGGTCTGGGGGGATCTGGGGTAGGTACTCTGACTGCATTGGTGGCTGCCCTCTGTGACGAGCGGTAGCCAGTGGGATCGATTCCATGCTCCCCAAGCTCCCGCAGTGGAGGATACAGGGGGTTCTCGATGCAGGGGCGGTTCGCGGCATCTAGACACAAGAGAAGGTTGTGGCGCGTATGAGCCTCATCATGGTCTCACGTTGTGGCAGCAGATCGAGTTTGCTTCGCTCTACATAGACGACTAGTCGCTTTTTCTCCATAATGCTTCATGACCAGGAGCATAGCAGGCATGGCACCGTTGCGAGCGGGCTCATCTTTCATTCCTGTATATTTTACGAGCATGAAAGCACGAGCAAACCAGTCTGGGGTCTTTCCAAGTATGATTCCGAGTGAAAGCAGGACATGTTCGTGTTCATAATCTCGTCTATGCGTAGGTAGTATCTGCCACCCACGGTGACCTCTGTCCCAGAATCGCACCTCCTCTATATGAAATGAGAACAATTTCAGAATTATAACTCCCGACACAATGATGGCCCATTAAAGGACGTGATGTGCCTTGCCGAGTCCCGGCACGCAAATGTGAAAGCCGGTTTTGTCCTCTCCTGGTCTTGATAATGACCCCGTCTCATGCTTCTGTCTCCCCATACAGAAGGGGAAACATCGTTTATGGCCCCTCTCTAGAAGTGCCGCCAGAAATCGCTATGTCCTGCGAATGAATGTTTCAAGGAAAATGAAGGGAGATTGGGCGAGTGACAGGCTGGAAGGGCGTACGGAGACTCAAGAGTTAGTCCTGCGTGCAGGAACTATAGCGACTTCTCAACCTCCATAACCTCCTTGATGCCTTCTTCAATTGAGAGAGTTCGAGCCTTCTCGAGGCGCTTAAGCGGCCTCCGGGGGTATCCTCCGTAGCCGAAGTAGCTCTGAATAGCTCCCTTCGTTCCGGCAATAGCGGCCTTTGTGAGGAACCAGTCGCCCTTAGACAGGATCTTCTGCAGAGCTTCTGCCTCATCCTTCTTTCCCTCGACGTAGAGGCTCCAGACGCGGGCACAGACCTTGGGCATGACGTTGGCACCACCAGCAATGATACCGCCGCCGCCGCTGACGAGGGTCTGGACGGTGAAGTCGCACATGCCGCCAAAGGCCATGTAGCCTGAGCCTTCCGAGAACGGGGTCTTCGCGTTGGTAGCCAGTGCCACCCGCGTAAGCTTTCCGGTGTTGCCACATGTGAACTTGGTGCCAACAATGTTCGAGTGTTGGGCAAGGCGAATGAGAAGATCGGAATCCATATCAATGCCGGACACTGCGCCGGGGTAGTTGTAGAGGATCAGAGGTAAGGGACTCTCATCCGCAACAGCAGTAAAGTAGCCATAGATGACATCCTCGTCCACCTGGGCACGAAAGTAGCTAGGGGGCAGAAGCAAGACATAATCGCCTCCGGCCTGCTCGGCCAGCTTACACAGTTCGATGGTCCCTTTGACGCTGCCCTCTGTCGCACCGACGATGATGGGCGTGTCTTTGAAGCCAGCCTCGTCTAGCGCCTCGCGGGTCGCTCGCGTCACTGCCAGTTTCTCCTCGCGCGTGCAGTGGACCGCCTCGCCGTTAGATCCCATTGTAACAAGGCCGACAAGGCCGTCACGCACCAGGCGCTGAGCATGTTTCTTGATGGTGGGAATGTCGAGCTCCTCGGTCTCGGGATCAAAAAACGTCATGGTTGGCGCATAGATACCGCAAGGCAGCGATCGCCGTGAGGTCGTGTGACCGTTGGCCGCGGCACCGTTGGCAACTGTCATGATGAATCTGGTAGATGACGAATAGAAGGGAGACGGACAGAACAATCGTCGGGAAAGAGTCCGGGACGATTTAGGTTTTGGCACAGTAGTCAATGGCCTAAGGAGACGGGTAGAGAGAGTAATAGAAGGCGGGAAAGGCACAGGAGCGCAACGGTAGGAAAGCTTATATATGAAAGGAGAGGCAACTCCGGGGCGAGGAAGCGTGCTTTTCATGACCTAAGAGTCCACAGGGACCAATCGAGGGTGCCTGTTTGAGTTGGAAATAAGTATCTGACCTGCTGAGCACTTGCTCGCGAAGACATTGGTCCGAGATGGGTACCAAGCGTGTGGCATGGCGGGCTTCTAAACAGAGCAAGGGGCGAGTCAAGCTCAAGGAGGCTAAGAACAACGGGTCCCGGGTCTTGGTAGGATCGGAAATAGTCGAGTGACTACACCACTGACTAAAAGACCCGATAGCATCGGAGGGGACCCCGAGCTGCGTGACGGTACTGCGGCAACCGGGACAGTCGGTGCCTGTCCATCCATATCAAAGTAATATATAGAAGATTGAAAACAGGATCAAAAACGACGACTTGGGAAGGAGGCCTAATTCCATGCATGAGGCCAACCTATCGTAGGATGTGCACCTCCCCAGACCAGGAGGCAGACCGGCAAGTGCAGTCTCGACGGCTTCAACTAGGAAGTGACAAGGCTCTTGGTTGCAGCGCCGGTCCGGTTCAGGAGACAAGGGTGTCAACAAACCCGATCCGTGTGGATAGATCTCTACGGCGCTGTCCGGGTTTCGCCGCCTGTGCTGGGTGAAGCCAGTGCTGGCAAAGGCTGTACCGGGATTTGGACACCACGGCCGGCTCTTTGAGCTCGGTCATGTTGGCCCCGGGTGATCTGCAGCAGGTCGAATCGGGCAGCCTCTCGCTCACCGGTGTAAGTGTCGGGCGTGTCCCGCCGGCAGACGGACTGGTGTGTGGCACACACCTGCAAGTCGGCCAGGCCAGGCCAGGCTGTGTCGACGCTTGAAGCTTCGATTGCATGGACGTCTTGGCGCTCCGAATGTGACATTGCCTGAGAAACAGTAAGAATATCCATGACCAATGTCTCGCTCTGGTATTGCCACGGACGGACGGGGCTAGGACCTCCTTCACTGCGTGGACTCAGCAGCACGTCGTTCATGGAGGATGTGGAGTTGAAGTCTTTCCCGGCGGCAGAAAGGCGGGGGAGGAGACCGAGAAAACAAGGCGGTGGGGGCAATTGAACCGGGAAATTCTACACGATGAGGGTGGAAGTGACATCGATCTAACACGGCACACGTACCTTGTACATATTTGAGACGAAAACTTCGCCTCACAAAGCCGTACATTAGCTCTCTGTTCTTCCTTTTGCGCTCATACCCGAAAATAACCTTGTCCCATGGTCTCTTCAAGATCCAGACAGCTCCTCTACGCACCGTATTTTGGATGGGATCGAAGTTCTGGTCCCTGTTCAGAGGTACAGGTACAGTACTTCGACCTGGAAAGCGTCCTGTCAAGTGGACGGAAGATTTCAATTCCACCAATGATACTCTTGCTTTGAGCTGAGGTACAAGTACCTGCTTGATGACACCTTCACGTACTCGTGTCCTGCGCTGCTAATGGCAATATTGGATACATTTACCCTATTAGCCCCTCTAAGAAGACAGTAGTCCTCATAATCGTCTTCTGTATCTGGAGGGCGTCCTCTACATTCTTCAACTTGGATCAGCTAGAAGTGACGAAAGAAGAAGATACTGACGGTACTTGAGGATTGCGCAAGGATGTGTACCCTGTGCCTCTCGTTTCCGGCTGCCTCGAAGTAACGCGGGGCAGTTCTTTGGTGAGAGAGACGTGGGGGCGGGGCAGGTCCTGAATGTTCCCTTCCGTCGGGAAAAGATCATAGACACCCGTCAGTCACTCATCGAACAATCTGAACAGATAGCGAGGAATGTCCGGGCAGGACGCTGCTACGTCAGAACTTTAATACGCGCTGTCCTCGATCAGGAGATCAGGCTCGCCTTATTCATTGTTCTTCTCGGGTTAACTTAACCGGTAGTCTGATGGTTACTGAATGACGAAGGTCTATCGGAGGCCCTGCTCCACGACGAGAGACACCAATCCAGGTAGGTGGGTGGATATCAAAGCTCTTCTGTAATGATGCAGACTAACAGAGCAAGGTAATTTGTGTACCGCAAGTATCGTGTGTCCGTGTACGGTACCTGTACCTCTCTACCTTCATCGTCGAACACAGCTGTCAGGAATTGGGCTAAACTCGTCTACATTTCTTGCTCCAATTGTCTCTCTCCTCCTTAGTCCTCGCTCTCAACCTGCCCCAGTTATCCCTAGAACAGTCGCCGAGGCCAAAGGAAAACGGAGAATTACCAGGAGCTCCCTTCTGTCCAGAGCTTGCTTGACTGCTTCTTAAGCTCAGAAACACCACCTGGGCCTTCGAATAGAAGAATCTTTCGTGTTATTGTTGCTATTCAGCTTCTTCTCAAACCTCGCTCGTCTTCTGTCCCTCTCACGCAACTCCAAGGTCACACAAAGCAGCTGTTTCTGTAACAACAACCACAAGCACAGCGCAATTTGATAATCTCTCCAGCGACAATGGAGCCCCTTAACGTCTTGATGGTGAGCTGCCCTGCTGTCGGCAGCTCTCTCGAGCTTTGTCATATCTAATTGTTCGACATAGGTCGGTGCTGGAGAGTACACCACCGGCTTCGTCGGTGGCGGGGCCTCAGGATCGGACAAGAAAGTCGGAGTCGTCGGCTTGTCAATGTTTGATCTCCGTCGAAGAGGGAAGGTCGGGAAGCTGGGCATGGTCGGCGTCAGCGGAAAGAAGTTCCCTGCCATTCGTACGTCTTCGAGTTGGAGTTCAGAGAGTTGTCCCGTACTGACGAGATGTCGCCAGGTGAGCATCTTTATAAGAATATCCAGCAAGTGTACAACAACCTCGACACCTCGTTCGACTCTTACCCTGCCAACGATGTCACGGACCCAGAGGCGTACAAGGCCGCAATCGATGCTCTCAAGCCCGGCGATGCTATCACCATTTTCACCCCCGATACCACCCACTACCCCATCGCCCTGTACGCCATTGAGAAGGGCGTTCACGTCATGATCACGAAGCCGGCCGTGAAGTTGCTGGAGCACCACCTGAAGCTCATCGAAGCGGCCAAGAAGCACAATGTCTATGTCTACATCGAGCACCACAAGAGATACGACCCCGCCTACTCAGACGCCAGGTTCCGGGCCCAAAAACTGGGAGACTTCAACTACTTCTACAGCTACATGTCGCAACCCAAATCCCAGCTAGAGACTTTTAAGGCGTGGGCAGGCGTGGACTCCGACATCTCCTACTATCTCAACAGCCACCACATCGATATCTGCGACTCCATGGTATCCCCGTTGGGATACGTCCCTGTTAAGGTCTCAGCCTCGGCGTCTAAGGGCATAGCAACAAGCCTCGGCTGCAACGAGGCGACTGAAGACACCATATCTCTGCTCGTTCACTGGGAGAAGAAAGACGAGCCTGGGAAGCACGCCACGGGTGTGTATACTGCCTCCTGGACGGCGCCTCAGCGGGCCGGCGTACACTCGAACCAGTACTTCCACTACCTGGCTCGGGAAGGCGAGATCCGCATCGACCAGGCGAAGCGCGGCTACGACGTCGCCGACGACTCCGCCGGCCAGCTCATGTGGTACAATCCATTCTATATGCGGTACGCGCCCGACGAGGACGGTAACTTCAACGGACAGACCGGCTATGGTTACATCTCGATGGAGAAGTTCGTGGACGGGTGCCGCGCCGTCAACGTCGGGATGCTCAAGCCGGAGGATCTGGACAAGAAGGGGTTGCCGACGCTGGCGAATACAATTGCCACGACGGCGATCCTAGAGGCGGGTCGGAGAAGCATAGACGAGAACCGAGAGGTTAAGATCGAGGCTAAGGACGGGGTCTGGAAGCTGATCTAATGCTGCCTACACTATATCTGTAAGAAAAGGGATCCCTTGGTTAGCAATATGCATACATGGATGCGACTCTTGGCACGTCTTCTCAATTACTGGGCAGATCCTGGGAACATTACCTTCCTGAGCTAACGATTTGGCAATCATGTGAAATCTTTGAAGGAAAACAGGAGCCGGAGGCATTCTCACCCACATAATTATTATGGCACATGTCGTCAGCACGATCGAACTTGGCGCAGCTGCGACCTGTTGGGCTTACTGACACTGACTTAGAAGGGCATATTCTTGACGTTCCCCTACAATCCTTCCTGACAGTGTCACGTTGACTTGCCTTGCAGCCATGAGGCCGCCTCATCTACCAAGAGCTCGAGGCGGGTATCTCGCTTTGTGGTACCCCGTCGCGGGCTCGCAGGACCTAGGACACTGGGACCAAGAATCCATGACCTTCTTGAGCAGCTCCTCATCGGAGCTGCACATGATTCCTTTCGGCTCTACTGACCGTGATTTTTTCTCCGATAGGAAATCACATCAAAGGCAGCTCACGTCTAGGATGATCGTGGCAGACAACACTCGCAAGACAACGACGCAGCGGACTTCAATTCAGTGACTGTCTTCGCTTCCACCCTTTTAAGGCTATCGAATGAGCGAAACGGTTTCTCCATCGCCAGCCTCCTGCACAGCGCTTTCTCCACCACATAGCCTTTGAGAAGTCATCATGGCACCGGTGGCCACCCTTTTACGCCGGCATCGAAGAGGATCGGCAGCACTACTGAAGTTCTTTCCCCCCAAAGGGCTTAGCCATACGGTGGATGGCTTGAAGTTGCTGACACTCCCGAGAGAATGGAGGCTTGGAAGGAGATAGGCGTCAGGAAGACCGGATGTGAGATTTTAGGTGTTGGTCCGTATCAGGGCATGGGCGACTAGCACATAGGTCTGTATCTTACTCGGTGTGTTCACCGGGCAGTTCGGGACATAGCTTATTGCCTTGCCGCCGTGGGTTTGGTATCTTCCCTATACGAGGGAAGGAGACTCCTTATATGAATGAGAGCCTTGCTGTGAAGCTGGCAGGGGGGCATCCTCATTGCTTCGTTTAGCCTTCTCCCATCACGTACATTTTATAGCCAGGAAATAGGTTGATTGTGCTTGCTTCAGAAAACCGGACCACATAACTTTTGACTTCGCCTCTGAGACAACAATGGGGAGCGTTGAGGAAGTCTCCGACAAGCCAGTCGCATACTGCACTGTAAGCTCGCCCTCAATCATCTGCAGATGAGACTATATTTTCCCCCTGAAGCTACACGACCTGACCAACAAGCCAGCTCTTGACGAACGACGACTATGTCGACGGTATGTCGCCCTCAGGAAAGAACACTAGATCCACCACCTTGTCCTAACAGCATATGCCGATGGCACAGGCGCCTTAACTCTTGCCCAGTCCCTCCGGAGCACCAACACTCCCCACCCGCTCGCCGTCCTCTACACTCCCACCACCGTCTCCCCGGCCTCCCTCGCCCGCCTCCGCCACCTCTTCGACGAGCTCATCCCCGTCGACCCCATCCACGGCGCCTCCCCCGCTAACCTCACCCTCATCGGCCGGCCCGACCTGCACGCCACCCTGACTAAGATGCAGCTGTGGTCGCTCGGGGGCCGGTTCTCGCGCGTGCTGTACCTCGACGCCGACACCCTCGCCCTCGCGAGCCTGGACCACCTCCTACTCGCGCGCGGCGTGCTGGTGAGCGGGGGCGGGGGCGGCATCTTCGCGGCGGCGCCGGAACTGGGCTTCCCAGACTGCTTCAACGCCGGCGTGATGCTGCTCGCCCCCGAAGAGGGGACGTACCGCGCGCTGAGGGCGTTCGCAGCGACGCATGAGTCGTTCGACGGCGGGGACCAGGGACTGCTGAACGAATACTTTGGTGACGGGACGAGGGGTCATCCAGCGGGGAAGGTGCTGCCTCTTCCGGGCGGAGGGGTTGAAGATGGTGATCAGGCGGACGAGAATAGGGGGAAGGGTAGCGGGGGGAAGAACTGGTTTCGGTTGAGCTATACGTACAACATTGAGATGCACAAGGTGTTCCGCATGTACATCCCCGCGGTCCTGCGGTACCGAGAGGAGCACAAGGTCCTGCATTTTATTGGCAAGGAGAAGCCGTGGCACTTCCTGGACGGCGAGATCGAGGTGCCGGAGGGCGCGAGCCCCTATTTCAAGTTCTACGTCGACATGGTTGGGAAGTGGTGGGATGTCCGGCGCTCGGTGCAGATATGAGGATGCTGGCTGGTCTCTTGCGTGGGAGCCACTGGCGATACGAATCCCCAAAAGATCTGGAGGCATGTTTGAACCGAGGTCATGTGGGAAAAAGACGTACGGTGCACCGTCACATTCTTAAAGGGTAACTGTTCAAAAGACCAAAGCACACTTTATAGACTCCCGTAGTGTAGAGGTGGAACAACTCCTGAGTCTATATCACAGCTTCTCCTTGGGATCAACCAATTCCTCAACCCGTGCGAATTGGTAGTAGTAGTCCAGGCTCCCGGGGTTGGCCAGCGTCCCGCTAGGCTTGATTATCTTCCCCGACACAATCTGCTTCACAGGCAACTCAACCTTCTTCAAGTTGACCGTTGTCTGAAGGGAAGACCGAGATTAGCCAAGCTCCTGCACAATCACACTCTCGCTAGTACACAAAGAGGAGGATCTAAATGAGAGACTTCAGGGAGCTTACCGGTATCTCAGGTGTCTCAAAGACGTATCTCGGCACGTGCCGCGGCGACAAGTCCTTCCTGATCGCCTCGTTCACTTCGTTCGCTAGCCGCGTGTCGAACTTGCACCCTGGCTTCATAAGCAGGAACAGAAGTACCCGTTCGTCCTCGTCCTGCGGCCGTCTTTGTCCCACGCACAAGGAGTCTTGCACCTTGTCGACAAAGTGCCGCTCAACAACTGAGTAGATCTCTGCGGACCCGAATCGCACTCCCGACGGGTTTAGCACGCCGTCCGCGCGCCCTAAGAAGGCGACGTTGAGAGTAACTGGATGGATCGAGCAGAAGTCGCCCTGTGCCCAGGCGTGCTCGAACCGGTTGAAGTAGGCGGCGTGATACCGAGAGCCCGGGGCAGCCGCGGGCTGGGTGTCACCCCAGAAGAAGCAGGGGACATTGGGAAAAGGGCCGATGGCGACGAGCTCGCCAGGCGTGCCGTGGGGAACTTCCCGGCCGGGTCCATCCGGGAGGCTCGAGTCGTATATGCGTACGTCGACGCCAATGGACGGCCCTTGCGTTCCTCCGACATAGACTGGCGTCAGGGGGTTCATGAGGCCGAAGCAGCCAGCCTTGAGTTGGATTAGCATTTCATCATCTCGCTCTCATCCTGAACAAGACCAATCGGCACTCACAATGTCTGTCCCTCCAGAAATGTTCGAGAGGTGGACGTGAGGTGGGAATCCATTGTCATAGAACCACTCAAAGAGCTGATCCGATAGCACCATCCCCGTGGACGTTACGATCCTCAGGCTGGACAAGTCCGCCATCTCCCGCGGCGACAGCCCCCGCTTCGCGAGCTCCAGCATCCACCGTGGGCTCGTGCCGAACTTGGTCACCTTTTGCTCGCCTAGGATCCGCACTAGGACGCCCACGTCGGGCTGAAACGGCGACCCGTCGTACATGACGGCCCTGCTGCCGAATAAGAGCTGCCCGGCGCTGGCCACGTACATGATCCAACCCGTGGTCGTGTACTGCAGGCCCACAGTGTCGGGCCCCTGCTCCTCGTGCAGGCGGCCCTCCTTGAAGTAGTTGAGCATCAGCCCGCCGGCGGAATGCACGATGGCCTTGGGGGTACCTGTCGTGCCGGAGGAGTAGCAGATAAGGAGGGGTTCGTTGAATCCGACGAGGACGAACGGCGGCGGCGGACGTGACGCGGCTCTGCCGAGGAAGGAAGCCATGGTTTCCGCCTTCGGGACTTTGGAGACGTCCTTGGCCTCGGAGAAGCGTGGGATCGCGACAACGCCGGTGAACTCGCTGCAGCCTTTCAAACCGTCCACGATCTCGGCCATCTTCTCGCGCAGGTCCACGACCTTGCCGTTGTAGAGGGCTGCATCGTCCATAAAGAGAATCTGAACACCGTGAGACAGTACATTGGTTAGATCTTAGCTCATGTGCTCACCTTAGGATTGACTTGCACCGTCCGCTGCAAGATACCCTTGACGCCCATGTCCGTCGAGCTGCTGGTGAAGATGGCGCCAAGCCAGGACGCGGCCAGCCAGACGAGCAGTGTGTCGATGCTGTTCGCCCCGACGACGACCACCCGGTCGCCCTTCATCACGCCCTTCGCATGCATTGCCGCTGCCAGTCTGCCCGCGCGTCTCCTCAGCTCACCGTAGGTGATCTCGCGCGTCTCGCTCGCGCCCTCACGGATCTCCGTGATGGCAACCTTGTCGTCCTCCTTACCGGTGGTGCCGCAGTACGTAATATCATCACTGTGGTTCCGAGAGTAAAGCATGTTCTCGGCGAAGCTGAGGGAAACGCCCTCGAACCACCGTGGCACTGCATCGATGGGCTTGGTCTCGTCCACGACGAGGGTGCATGAGCCAGAGTGGATGAGTCCAGAGAAGTCGAACAGCTGGCCCCAGAACTGAGAGCGCTTAGTGATAGAATATCGGTGCAAGTCCCAGAAGGTCTACGTCGCTGTTAGCTCAAAAGAAGCTCAGTACCTGAGATGTGATACAAGAAGATGGCAGCCTGACCTTGAGAGATAGTCCGTGCTGTTTGTTGATCTGCTCTATGAACTTCCACATCAACGTGCTTTTGGGGTCGGGATGCTCCCACAGCTTCCTGGGTACAGCATGGCTCTCCATCTCTGGCGAGCTGGCGGCACTCAAGGCCCTGGATTGATGTGGGACACGTCGGAGTAGGGCAGCTGGGCTTCCCCGCCTATTCCCCAGATTCCCCGGCTGCTACTCCGCGCTTCTTAAGTACGTCCGCCGATCGACTTCTCCGCTTGTGCCTCTCCCGCTACAGCTGCCGCCTACCGAATCTACCGAGGCAGATGTCCTCGCCCCACTAGTGGAGAGAGGAGAGAGGCTTCACGACGGCACCCAACAAATATGCGAGGAAGGAAGAAGAAGGATGTGCATGAAGGGCGAGTGGGGGTTCCATCTTGTGGCGGCCGATCACGGACTGTGATTATGCAGCCACACGTAGAGCTGTTGGTCTGCCTGTTCCAGAGCTATCGGAGAGATTGCAGTTCGGACGCCACGTTGAGGATGCCGTCTCGTTGTGTGAGAGTATCTTGTCGGGACAATTTCGGGGAGCGACATGGCTGGAGGTGAGACAGTCCGGAGCGGTGTAGCCTTCAGTCGGGTGTGTAACGCACATTTTTACACGGTATGGATACATGCTAGGGAAGAGAGAATATGAAGTTGAGGCGATGCCCAACAACTCTCCGTCCAGAAGTTAAAATAGATACCTACCTTACCGCTCCATCCCACTTCAACCGGGAAAGGAGACGGGATGTCAAGCATCTCGGCCCCGCCTGGCCCACTCGGCCCGATCCTTCGGAGTGATACCTCACGGCACCTGCAACTGTAATCTCTGCTGGAGCAGATGCCATGAAAACCGAAAGCCATTAAAATTGACAGATGAGTGATCAATTGTGGCTTCGAAAGTTGAGCAGCTGGATGGTGTGTCAGTGGACAGAAGCATATAGGTAGGTAGTTTTGGTGGCGTGCGGAGACTGACTGATAACGATAAGGACCACTGTAAATCGACTGGCTGTGGGGTATTTTCTTCACTTTGTCGGTGCCAGCGCGTCGCGTCTCCGACAGAAGAAGCATCGCTGCATCACATTCAAGAGTCCGGCTGGGCCACTAAGCAACAACGAAGCGGGCGCAACCGGACAGTTCTGCTTTTTATATGTTCCAGACGAACACCCTCAATGACTACCCGCCATGTCAGACAACAACAGCAGCAACGGAGACGGTAGCGTCGACATGGAGCCGCCTTCCCACCCCAAGCTCGCCCAGTTTCTCCGCGAGTGGCGGCAGGACGCCCTGAACAAGGCCCAGTACGAGAGTGCCATCTCCGTGGGAGACAAGCTCTTGGCATTGACGCGTAGGTATCTCCCACATCTCGCTTTCTGCCCTCTCCATTGCTGCAGTTGCAGCTGTGCTGACTCGGCGCTTGACCAACTGCAGACGACGACAACGATGTCTTCTGGCTCGCACAGGTCTACTTCGCCATGGGCGACTACAAGAGAGCTCAGTCCTACCTCAAGCGCCGCGATCTCATCCGCCGCAACCCCTCCTGCAGATACCTGGCCGGCCACTGCCTGGTGAAGCAGTCCCGATACGACGAAGCTCTCGCCGTACTCGGCGAGCGCAACCCGACCTACCTCATCAAGTCTAAAGACGCAAACAAGCGCAAGATCCAGCCAATAGCAGGTGGCCAGCGGGAGCCCGGCCCTTCGAAAGCAAAAACACTCGACGACGATAGCGAGACGGAGGAGGAGGCGGCTAACAGGCGTTACCAGGCGGGCATGTGCTATTTGCGTGGGCTCTGCTTTGCTAAGCAAAACGCGTTTGATCGAGCAAAAGAGGCATACAAGGACGCTGTACGCATTGATGTGCAGTGTCTCGAAGCCTTCACTCAGTTGACCAAGAACCAACTGCTGGCCCCCGAAGAGGAGTGGGAATTTCTCCAGTCACTCGACTTCGACTCCATCAAGGTCGGCGGCGAGGCGGATCAGGAAGTGGCAGACTACGTCCAGTGGCTCTACAGCAGTCGGCTCTCCAAGTACCAGAACCGTGACGCCATCGCAACGGCCTGCGACACCCTCGCGACTCACTACAGGCTGAAGGACAACCCCGACATCCTCCTCGCTCGAGCAGACATGTTTTTCACTCAGTGCCGCTTCCGGCAAGCCCTCGAAGTCACGAACGCCGTTCTCGCCCAGGACAAGTACAACTTTAACATCTATCCTATACACGTGGCGTGCCTTTACGAGCTCAAGGAGAAGAACCAGCTCTTCCTCATCTCGCACGAGCTCGCCGAGAGCCATCCGGAGGAGCCATGCACGTGGCTTGCCGTAGCCACCTACTACTTCCTGATCGACAAGATCGCCGAGGCGCGGCGATACTTCAGCAAGGCCAGCATGATGGATCCTCATTTTGCGGCTGCCTGGATTGGTTTTGCCCACACGTTCGCCGCTGAAGGCGAGCACGACCAGGCTATTTCGGCCTACTCGACGGCGGCACGACTGTTCATGGGCTCGCACCTGCCGCAGGTCTTTTTGGGCATGCAGCACCACGCTATGAACAATATGACAGTGGCAGAGGAGTTCCTCAAGACGGCCTACGGAATGTGCAAGAACGATCCGTTGCTGCTGAATGAGATGGGAATCGTCTACTACCACCAGGACCGGCCCAAGGACGCCATCACCATGTTCCGCAAGGCGCTCGAGGTCATCGAGGATACCGAGGCCGACGCTGAGGCGTGGCTGGGCCCGCGCATCAACCTCGGCCACGCGTACCGCCGGCTGCGCATGCACGAGGAGGCGCTCGGCGAGTTCGACCTGGCGCTGCGGGACGGTGGCAGGGACGCGGCCATCTTCTGCGCCAAGGGCCTCATCTACCTCGAGCTTAGGCGGCCTGAGGACGCCGTCGAGGTTCTGCACGACGCCCTGGCCATCAACGCGCAGGACCCGACCGCCACGGAGCTGCTAAACAAGGCGCTCGAGGAGAGCGCGGCGTCTATCGCGCCGAGGCTCGACGAGGGTGCGGATCTGGGGGAGTTCGAGAAGGCCCTCGACAGGGCTAAGGTCAGCGCCAAGGCGAAGCTCGAAGCGAAGACCAGGCCGCCTGGTAGGGCGGGCGGCAGCTCTCACCGGGGCAGGGTCAAGGGCAAGGGCAAGGAGAGGGCGGGGACCGGGAGAGAGAAGGGCGAGGGCGTCATGGAAACGACTGACGAGGATTGATCATATGACTTTCTTTTTGGCACGGAGTTCTACGGGGCTGTCACCTCTGGGGCTGTGAGCTTGATGAGTTCTGTTTCGGCGTCGGGAAAGAAAGGGACGCCGTATGCTTGTATGAGATGGGGCTTAAAGAGGTTTCGGAAAAGACAGACGACTGGCATTGCATGAGCATACGGTACACATAGATACCAGGCAGGCCATAGAGGCGATCGAGCGCGGTCGATAACTCGATATGAGACGCGATGATCCGGAGCCGGCCGCGTTTACCGAAGATAGGGGAAACGAATCACGGCATTTTCCACGCCCAGCGGCCCCGGTTCCTTCGGCCTACGGCGTCGTTGGCTGCATTCCGATGATAGCGATATCTAGTGCCACTGACGCCATTCGCTAACAGCAGCCGACGACCGACGTCGGCTTTGTCATTATCAAAGCCGCCTCCAGTATCTCCACGAACTATTGCTGCCGCTCCGCAATTAACTCGACTTCTTATCTTTTGGCTTTACGGCTCTGGGAAACGCGCGCATGATGTTTAGAGACAATTATTCGTAATGTGCTAAAGTAGCTTCAATCCTGCGGACCCTAACTATCCTGCGAGTTGCCGAGAACTTCCTGTCCGTCGGGTCGCTTAATTCTGCTGTGCTTCCTCTTCTGCCGCAATCAATCCGGTTTGGAGAGCGTCTCTGTGGCCCATTCGCATCACTGAGAGATGGCGGATCCTATAAACGCGCAAGATGCCATTGTGGACCCGCGGCAGGCACCCGCCCTGGCCGCGGCCGAGCAGCATTCGCAGAACGGCCTCTCAGACGAAACCACGCCGCTGCTGGTCAACAGCTTGAACAACGGCCACGGTAAGCCCCTGGACGACGACCGGGAGTCCCAGCGCGAGGGGTCCGTGGGCTCGGGGGACGACGAGGATGGCGCCGGCAACGGGCCGGAGCAGACGGTCCTGGTGACGGACATGCCCTTTGCCAAGCTGGCGCTGATCCTCGGCACCTCCTACCTGGGCGTCTTCCTGGGCGCCGTTGACTCGACCATCATCGCCACGCTGTCGGCGCCGATCTCGAGCGAGTTCCACTCGCTCAGTCTTCTGTCGTGGCTGGCCACCGCGTACCTGATCGCCAACGCGGCCTGCCAGCCCATCTCGGGCCGCCTGACCGACATCTTCGGCCGCGGGCCGGGCCTGGTCTTCAGCAATGTCTTCTTCGCGGCCGGGAACCTGATATGCGGTCTGGCACAGAGCGACGGCGTCATGATCCTGGGCCGGGTGGTCGCCGGCATTGGCGGCGGCGGCCTCATGTCCATCTCGACGTTTCTCGCCTCGGATCTCATTCCTCTCCGGAACCGAGGCGTGACTCAGGGCATAGGCAACATCTGCTACGGCACTGGCGCCATGCTGGGCGGCGTCTTTGGCGGTCTGATCAACGATACCTCCCGCTGGGGGTGGCGGTTAGCCTTTCTGGTGCAGGTGCCTGTGGTGGTGATCTCGGGCATCCTCGTCTTCTTCCTCGTCAAGGTCCCGCCCAAGGCGTCTGACCGGTCCTACTTGTCTCGCATCGACTTTACCGGCGCACTGCTGACGGTCTCCTTCCTGGTCGTGCTCCTGCTGGGTCTCAACGCCGGCGGCAACTTCGTCTCCTGGACGGACCCCCTCGTGCTGACCACCCTGCCCGTCTCGGTGCTCCTATTCGTCGGCTTCGTCGCCTGGGAGGCGCGCTCCGCCCTGCCCATCATCCCGGTGCGCCTGCTCGTCGACCGCACCGTGCTGGCCGCCTGCCTGACCAACCTGCTCTGCACCATGGCCCTCAACATGCTGGTCTTCTACGTGCCGCTCTACCTGCAGGTGCGCGGCTACTCCGCCACCGAGAGCGGCTTGCGGCTGGTGGCCTCCTCGCTCGGCGTCTCCTTCACCTCCTTCGGCAGCGGGTACGTGATGCGCCGCACGGGGCGGTACGTCGCGCTCGGCGCGGCCACGGTGCTGGCCTTCGCGGCGGGGGCGGGCCTGATGGCCACGCTGGGCGCGGACAGCCCGGACTGGGTCGGGTACGCGGGGTTCGTGCTCGCGGGCGGCGGGTACGGCGGCATGCTGACCGTGACGCTGCTGGCGTGCATCGCCGCCGTGGACCACACGCACCACGCGCCCATCACCTCGGCCACCTACGCGTTCCGCTCCGTCGGCGCGACGGTCGGCGTCACCGTCGCGTCGGCGGTGTACCAGAACGTGCTGCGGGCGCGGCTGTGGGAGCGGTTCGGCGGGCTGCCGGGCGCGGCGGAGGAGATCGGCCGCATCAGGGACGACCTGGCCGAGCTGGGCCGGCTGCCGGAGGGGTGGAGGGAGGGCGTGATGGCGTCGTTCATGGAGGCGTTCAAGGCGGTCTGGCTGACGGCTCTGGGGCTGGCGGTGGCCGGGCTGGTGTGCATATCGCTGATGAAGCACCATACGCTGCACTCGAACCTGGCCAGAAAGTGAAAAGGGAGAGGGGAGGGGTGAATTGGAGGGCGTTGCTGTATGCTGCTCTGGGGGAGAAGAACAAGATTGCTACGTGGAAGAGGCGCGTCTGCGCGTGGACCGGAGGGCAAGGCTGGATATAGACAAAAGGGGGATTAAAAGACACGCATTTGAATCGTGTTCAGGTGGAGGATAAGGTTGGGCGATTATGGCCATTTCCTGTCTTGCAAATATTACGCGTCCGGGAATCTCGTGCCATCGAGGCTCTTAGATAGGTGCGACGCTGTATAAATACGAGGACTCGTGCTTCATCGACTCGCGAGCTGCGTGGTTCGTGAGAACTCAGGAGGCGATGAGCTCTGGGGGGGATGCGGACAAGGCCTCGAGTCCTTCATGATCAGGTAGGCGTTGAGGGGGCGGGGCGGCTCTGGCTACAGGGACTGTCTACGGGATCTACTCTTATCACCTCATCGAGAACACTGCATCCCGTTTACGCGGACTTAGAAGATGTAGAGGTTGAAGGGTCTATTGCAACGAGAAGAGAACAGCCGCGTGTCAAGGACTGCCTCGCTTTCGGCAGAGTTTTGACTATCTATGGAGGACGCCGAGCCGTCATCCGAGCGTCGTAAAAGGCTGCAGAAACACGGCAGTCGTGTCTCGGACACGTCTTTCGTGCAGTCCTCGGCCCGCAGTATCCTCTCGCTATCACGATCGACCCATGCTATCGTGTACCGCACACCTCTCTATCCCTTCGAGTTGTTCGATTTATGCCCGTTCGAGCTCGTGTCACTCCCCGAACCAGACGTCTGCGGTTTATCACGCTTTTTGGGGATTTGATAGTTCTGCAACTGCTTCGGGCGGTCGGGCGGTCGGGCTTTGGGCCTGTGTCTCTCCTGGTCAGTCTCCCTATACTCTCCGGAACGTCCTGTGATGCCCAGGTTCGGTTGCATACTCGGACTTCGCCTTGCCACGCCTTTTTCCTAAGCAGCATTTCATCTTCGACGGTTCCTTCTCCTTTCTTGCTTGACCGAGAATCTTGAGCATTCCACGTGGAAAGAAGCGTGGGGAGGCGCTCAGAAACCTTTGTTGATGCGAGGTTCTCGGTTGCTAGGATTAGCGAGTGCTAAGACGCGCGTGGATCGTGACGATAGGCGGTCCCAACAACACGATTTTAGCAAAATCCCACGGGAAACAGCTGGATATCCAGAATTGTGCGTGCAACAGTCGAACCAATCACGCCGCCGGCCAGGGGCAGGGGATCGGACGAGCTGGCATTGGGGGCGCCCGTTATCCAGGAGGCGAGGCTCTGGAAACCCTATACTCGGTCGCTTGCATGGTCGCCGTAGCGTGCCTGCTGATCCATGGAGAGCTCCTTACCTCATCCTCCACCAGGCCGAGCCATGCTGCAGCGGGAGACGGAACCTCTTCAATCTTGAGCCAATGCACAGGCTCAACCCGAGAGAGATTCGTCTCGAGAGGCTCCAGAGACCTTGAGGGAACGAGGCCCGGGAGTCGCCCACGTTGAAACAATGGCTGACATTCGGCCGTGTGGGACATGCCCGAACCCCTCTCTCGCCCGCACTTTGCCCTGGAACACAGGAACATAGCGCACCAGGTGCCACGCAGATGTCTTCAACGCGTAGGGTCCATAACGCCTGTGCATTCGGTCTCAAGTTCCCTCTTTTTCTCTGCAGTGGTAGACAGTCGTAACTTCGTTCCCCGGTCTGATGTCCGCCAACGCTCCGCGTGCCAACGGGTGACGACCACCTGCTCGGCCAGAGGCCACCGACGGCTTCTCGTCAGCTGTCGCCAGCTGTCACCTTTGTGTTGCACACGTAGGCAGGAACGTGCTAGAGCAACGACGGTGGCTGACTCAGCCTGGCAGGCTTCCTTCGTCCTGAGGCATCAAGTCTGTTATCCACCTTCCCCAAAGGAAATGTGAGCTCACCGCATGCCGGTTTCACCAATCGGCCACTTGAGAACAGGGGAACTAGCGGGACGTAGTCCCGATCCGTACCATCACTGAGATACCTAGATCTCTGCCCAAGTGCCGTCCGAGGTTCCGTCATGTTGGTGGGACGGGAGGGTTGGACGGATGCAAGTATGCGTGATGCGCAGATAGCGCCAATATAATAAATCACCGGTGAAGGAACCTAATCCGGATTCCCAGCCAGGTGTACCTGGGCACTAGCCTTGTTCCCGCTGGAGTCGAGGTATCGCATCCTGGGCCTTTTAGATGCATGCAGGCCCGGAGTCAATGTCACACGCCTGGGACCCGAAGGGGGTAGCTACCGCTCCACTAAGAACCAGGTAGGCATGCGCTGGTCGAATGATGAACACAGAAGCCATGCATGCAGACGCCCGCGTCCGCCAACGGGCTTGTCGTCTGCGTGGGGTGGGTGTCCTGATACCTGGTGAGACATGCAATGAGAAATGAGGGGAACGGACGTCGGTGTGAGATGAACAAGTCTGACGGCGTTGGTCGATGCTCTGAGGTGTTCGTAGCGGCATAGATCGATGCCCTAAAGTCATGGAAAATGGAGGCTGCCCCTGATGACCTCGTTGTCGATGCTCTTGTTAATAGCGCTCTTGTGCGGCCCTTCCGCGGACGATGGGAGTCGATTTCGCGTGTGTTCGAGAGAGAGTAAGGTAGGCAAAGCCCTGAAACAGGCACAGTCGTACGCTGGGCCCCCTATCACACTTATTTGGCGAGAGTGTGTTGTGTCGGTTGTCATCACGAAGCCCTCTGTGTCAGGGGTGAACCAGGTGGGCCAGCCCACCAAAATCTAGCTTCGAAATCGGCGAAGACTGCGACACTGATTTGTAATTTTGAATTTCGATCGGTCGAGGTCGCGAAAGTCATCATGATCCATATATGCAGTGGAACGGAAGAGCTGGACGTGGATCGCCGTTCCGGGTTGCTCGGGAGTAGAAGAAGAAGAAAAACAAGCAGAGCTCAGCCCTTCAGCGCGTGAGGGAATGGGGGGCTTTATAGTTCGGTAATCCTCTGCCTGCTCAACCTATTGGAGCAAAGTACCTCTCAAGCGGAATACGCGTCTAACTGCCTCAGTGTACCTATGGAATACGGCTGTACCGCAGTTGCTTGCGACTTGATGGTAGTCGCCATGCCTAGAGGTACATAAAGGCACCTTGGGTCCCGCCTCTCTCTTTGTGGTCCTGGCCTCCACTTCGTCCTTGCCTCAGCCATCGACTGATCCATGATGTTTTTGCTTTCATGGCAATCTTTAGCCTTTTCGCTGTATGGCGGTCCGGACCGCATTCTCGGAGCCTTGCCCTAAGCACAATCTCTAGTGGTCAGGCATTCCTCTCGTAGCCCCCCTGCCGAAGGTAAAGGGAGGGTGCCATCCTCCCCAGCCCATCATAACATGCCGTCCAGCTCACCAGGGCCTTCTGAGACGCAATATACTCCTCTGGCGATACTGAATGCTTGTCGGAGATCCTACCTGTGTTGTTGGTCTTAGGTCTCCTATGGCTCCAAGGCGAGGATATCGACACATTTGTCCGGTACAAGCCTCGGTCTTGTCCCCTCAGGACCACCCAGAAACATGATTATCCTCCTTGTTAGAATACGCGAAGGCACTCCTGATATACCGATATTTGCGTCAGGTCTTGCTGGTCCAACAGGAGGACCCCCAGCGTCGACTTTGATTCCCCGTGGTTCTTTGAATGCCGCCATCGCAACTATAGAAGCAGATGGGGACACTTGCCGAGAACGTGTCGGCAGCCTTGCCTAATCGTCAACAAAGACAGCCCGACCGTCATCCACCCTCTCCCGTAGTCTATATTTCTAGCTGGGTTTTCTAACAGCAGCCCGCGCAAAGCCCCAGCTCCGAAATCCGATCACCATGGGACCAGGAGGGCACGTTTCGGTGAGTCTCGCCTCAACGTCGATCTTCTCTTGGGCAGCGATGCAGGCGAATGAATACTCTTTTCTATGAAATTTGGACAAATTGGCATGGTACGCACAGTCTCATTTGACCCAGACGCCCCGCGACTGCCTGACGTACATCTGCGAGATGGACCGGAGAATGGTTCAGATCTGCTCCTGGAATCCACAGTCCCTCGAAGCTGACTTCAACTTCCTTTCCTCCAGGTCCTCCCTCCGCTTGACCGAGGAAATCTGATCGACTCCAGTCTTGTATCCGACGCGACGACCGTCCTTCCCGCACGCGATAATGACTACAAGTCCTGCTTCGCACATTGGGAGCTAGCCCTCGAAGTTCCCAAAATGGAAGAGGAAAGAGAAGGAAGCATTATAGTCTGCCGGGGCGAGAAGAAAGTCGTTGGGAGAAGGGAAAAACTTGGAATTCCGCACAAGGCTGCCAGATACGCTAGATAGATGGGACACGGTGGTATCCGTCGACAAAGACCTCACGACTCAGCCCCCTAGTATGCACGACAGATTTTTGCCCTTTCGTAGATTCCGTAAATGGTCCAATACAGAGGTGCAGGGCGGGTATCGTGACTCTCGTGAAGGTGGGCGTCTCCGCGATGCCAACAAGCGCGTGGCAGCCTGATGATAGAGATCGCAGCGGTGAGAGGCAGACTTCGCGCGCATTCATCTTCTGAGCAGCATAATATGCTTCAGTAGTGCCATGACGATGTATTGGAATCTAGTTCGGGGGGGCCACGCGCGCACAATGAGATCGACTTGCAGCTGCGACCCGCCTATCACGTCCCCATCTCCTTGTCGGGCGACGAAGACGAAGCCACGATGCAGATGCAGGCTCCTCTTAGCAGCCTCCTTGCCCTCGATCATGATTGTATGCCCTCTCGCTGCCTTCAAACGCCATAGTATAGTACCGTCTTCACGCCTGATCGGATGTGGCAAGCAGCAGCGGACAAATCCTCTACTTACTCCTTTGCAGAAGCTACACTCGTCGACCTCCTTTCTCTCCCGGACTACACGGGTAGGCGGCAGCCCCTGAAGGTACCAAGGTACAAAATATAGTGTCTAGACTCCGTCCGGAGAGACTTATTCCCAGTGAGGCAGTTACTGAGTAACATGCAAGTGTCTGTGTCTGCGGCCATTAACCGTAGAGGGCGGGACACCCAAACCTCGTTGCCCCGCTAAACTGACCGGCTGAGAGCCTCAACTGAGCGTCCTTGATTGACAACTCATGCCTTGGGCTCCGACTTGCACGTTTTTTGAAGCCATGTAGCGGTGAAGACGAGGCAGATTACCGAGTTCCGGTGTCTGGATTATCTATATACCCCTTCTCCTGAGCCTGGTGCGGCGGAAGCGAGATGCCGGGCAGACGCCGTAGAGCAACCACGAGACGCGCCATACCAGGGGAGAAGACGACAAAATGACGCCGACAAAGGGAGACAAGCCATCACCACGAGCAAATACCCTTGAACTGGAGACTCTCCAGGGTTCATCCTCGTCTATGGGAGACCTCGAACGGGGTTCGCCAGAAGGTAAGCGCACTGTAGTCTTCTCTCAGGGGTGAAGCACTGGCTATCCCCAGCCACTCCTGGTCAGCAACCTATGTCGAACCGGGCTCTGACAGAACCAGCCAGCAACAGCACCAGGACATCATCAACCCAGGGAGAGTTCTATTTTGGTTATGATCGTAGGTTTAAGTCTCCAACACCTCCAAAAGACTCAATCTGACGTAACTTTCGCAGATAAGGGCATCAATGACTTTCCAAGAGGAACCACTCGGCTCGTAAAGGAGCAAATGGTCTACCCCAACTATAACATGAACCGCACCTTCCCAGAACCCCGCAAATACTGCATCAATTACGAGCAGGAGGTCATCACCAACCTTTACAAGGCCGCGGTGGACTGGGAGCGAGCTCGCGAGACAAACCCCGGGGCTGCATTTCCAGACGTCGACGCCATCATGGCAGAGCTTGAGAACCCCTTCGCCGAAAAGCTGGGCCAACACTTGCAAAGACATGGTAGGTGGACTGGCAAACCCCGTGGTAGGGGAGCTCTGCCCGGCACGGTGAGGAGACAAGAAGAAAGAGGAGATGGCCTGGACAAAGAAGTAGGGGCTGACAAGGCCCTGAAAAATAGGAGAACATGTACTCATGGAAAAAAAACTCCGCGAACTGCCACGCGTCAGCTTCGCAAAGTACAAAGCATTCTTCGACCGCGTGAAAGACAAGCACATGCCAGACATGACATCCGACAGCTACATGCTCACGGCCGATGATTGGGTCGCCGGCGCAGAAAACACCCCGTTCGACGACCTGCTGTTCAACTACCCGGATGCCTGGTGGCTGGTAAGGAGCGACCCGGAAGCCTGACGTTGATGTTGTCGTACGTACTGGCTGACATCTCCCCTGTATAGCGACCTCTCCAGGCCAAACGCCGCGAAGGCGAAGATGACGAGGACTATAAGAGCTCCAAGAGAGCTAAAGTCGCCTTTGAGGGCGTGCTCGTCATCTCGGGTAGCGCGCTGCTGCTGCTGCCGGTCAGCATCTTGTACCTCATCAGCATGAGACCAGCCGTGAGACTCGCCGTCGTCGGCGTCTTCGGTGTCCTGTTCGCTGTCGTCTCGGCCAAGCTGTACAAGATCAGCAAAGACGCCGCTCCCGTCCTATGGGGCCTCTGTGCGTACCTCGCTGTCATCGTGAACGTGCTCTTCACGCTCAGCAACGACGGGCGATGAGGCGTCGGCTCCGGCCGTCTTCAGACGTGAAACAGATGGGAATAAGGTTGAGAGGAAGAAAGAATACGGTGTTGACCTACTACTTAGAGAAGCAGAAGACGCGAAATAAACAGATGACGTTGAAAATCTACCCCTTAAAATGTACTTGCGGCTACTTCTGACGTCGGCTTAGACGCCCTAGGGGCCCACCAGGACCTAAAAACCTTAATCGCAGGCCTGGAACGGGCCGCTCTAGCGCCACCATGCACTAACGTTACAGGGCTGGTCGTACACCGCCTCTTCTGCGTACCGCGATTCGCAAACCCTGTCGCTGCGAACTCGGATGCAGCGACACTCTGACAGGTCTGGCAGCGCACCCGTGCGACTGGGGTGCAGTCTAGCCGGTCTCAATCTGGGCTAGCAGGACAGGGGGGCGTCGCCCGGCCAGTATGGCAGCCCGTATTAGCCCTACAGGGCAGCTGGCATGACACGACCTGACGAACATGTTCCACCAGCTCTGGCCCCCAATCGGGTTCTTCCCGACTCCTCCCCGTCAACAAGGGGTACAGTCTCTACGGCACTCGTGACAGGCTGGGCCCAGGAACAACTAGCACGAACCTCGCTCCATTTTCTGCACATTGGACAGATCGAGGTAAGAGGCCGGCGGAAGCGGGGCCTGGAAGCCGCCAAGCGAACACCTTGACGTGGTGATCGTCCCATGATGATGAGGGGAGGAAGGGAGTGGCAGAGATTTGCCAGGCGAAGTCGCCGTGCCACACGCAGGGATCGCTCGGCCGCTGCCAGCTTCCCCAGGCGCGAAATCGGGGCGCACGGTGGCTTGGGGTGTTGCCAGACCATCGCGGAGCCTCAAGATCCAGGGGTGACGATGGTGCGCGAACCTTCGTGCGGGGACCTCCAGCTGGCTGCCTCGTCTGCCTTGCATCCCCTGCCTCGCTTACAGCGGCATTTTGCTATCAAGCCATGGAGTCGTATCATCGACCCTTGCTGACCAATCCGCGGAGACCAAAGTCAACTAAGAGAGGAGATTGACGGTATATGCCCCCGGTTCTGAGGACTGTCCCCTTGTTGTTACCCCGGCCGGAGCTGAGGGGCCCGCGAAGAGCAAACATTTGGGTCAGAGGTGGCTGGAAAGTCGTTTCATTCCGAGTCATGACGATGAAGTGAACAAAGCATAGGAGATTCGGGGGGACGGGCCGCTGCCATCAGCCATATGAGCGCCAGAAACCTGATCCTTAGCAGTCAAGTCCCCTTGTTTACACTCGCCGCATCATCTGCCTTCCCTGATCTCCCTATTTTTTGCCTCGGAGTGTTCGCAAGCCGAGCTCCCTGTTTACTCCACCCGCGTGGCTTGTTCCTGCCAGGCTCCTCCAGCTGGTCCTCGCCTTCCCCTCCTTCCTGCAAGCTCTCTTTCTCCTGTAGCTCTCCTTTTCCTGTGGGTCCATGGCCGAGCTTTGCGGGACTATGACAGCCATTGCGTACCGCATAGCAGTGACTGGCTGTGCAAAAGCAAGAGTATCACAGTCCTCGGTCCTGCTTGGGACTTCTTTCAGCGTCAGAATTCGCGGATGGCGATCGGCTATGTACCACAGCTGCTTTTGTAGAGAGGACTAATGACAGGCGAATGGAAAGCTGCTGAGTTTCCCAGGCCCGTTTTCCGCAGTTGCAATGCTACTGCTACTTACCTATGGGAATGCTGACGTCTCTTCTGCTATCGGCGAAACCTCAGCAGCCGACAGTCCTCCCTCAAATTCAAGCAAACTCGTCCTCCAAGCTTTTGGCATGGAGAGGAGGAGCTTGTCCGAGGACAACCAACGGCCCACAGCGCGATCGGTCCTGCCACAGTCGTTTGTCGCCGCTCTGAGTCTAGACTCTGGTGTCTTACCCTTCTAGATCGCAGCGGGTGGGCTCACATGAGTCACACTGGGTGGCTCCGCCGACGTTGTTTCGACTGCAGCTGCTGGTCGTCTATTGATTCGATGGGAGTCGTCAACCCAAGCCTCCATCCCGCTACGCCTGAGACGCCGGCCCCCCAATATACGCATTAAACTCACTCCCGACAACGCGTCTCTGAGATCGCGTTCCGAGAACGCGTCCTCGAGACACTCGCTATCGATATCCCGATCCCTGGCCTCCCCACAATAATAGAGTAGAGGTCGCAAGCCTGGTAGTAAGTCTGCGAGAATCCACAAGCCCGCAAGATCACGCTCGCCAGGACCAGGAGTCATGGATCCAGGTACACCTGTCTCTGCGTCTTCCGGGCCAACCCTGTAGACTTAAGGTGCAAAGGGTAAAGATCGTTGTACAGAGCATACAAAAGGACGCCGACGCAGATGGAGCCGATGTCTGCTTTCCTAGAGACGAGGTAATCTGGGCGCTGAAGCGAAGCAAGGAACTCTGGGAAGCAGCGCACAGAATAGAGATTATTTAGGGGTAAATACACTAACTTGTGTGGTCAGAGAAACCTTCCATAGGGTTGGCGAGTTCCTCTCTAGCATTGCCGCTTCCGTTCTGTTGTACCGAGGCTGGGACCGTTGACGTAGATGGCCAGCTGCCCTGTGAACCTGCTCCTCGATCTCCTGTGACCTATCACAGCCTTGCTCTAGAATCTTCTCACAACAAAGCCCTAGCCAGCACAATAATAAAAAAATAAGCGGTAACTTGTAGGGCCCGGGAGGTATCACGTGGAATAGATACCCGGCGGGTTGCTTGTTGTCGGCTTGACTTTGGTCTCCTGCTGTCTCCCTTCCCCTCCTCACACCTCCTACAGTGATCCATTTTCGGCTGTGCCTGACACTCCCGAAAAACGTCTGTTCGTTCTAACTTAGGCAGCTATACTTGCTCGATGGCGCCTTATCTCTCTTCGTCCTCAGTGCACCGATAGAGAAGCAGGGAAATCTGAGACGTCTTGATAGCAGCGCGCGATATTGACGCCCACGGACTCTTCGGTGTCTCCACAGTCCCGAATAGCCGTCTGACTCTTCGAAGATCTCCTGGTTCCCGGAGAAGTAGGCGGAGAACAAGCTGGAGTTCTTTATAGAGTCCTTCAGAGCTCTATGGTTGACGCCGCGGAGGCCAGAAGTCGCAGGCTGTATATGTATATCGCCCAGGAAGCCCCATACTCTGCACTCAGATCTAGTGAGGTAGCAAAGGATAACATCAGAGACATTGGGTGTCCCTTCGAAGGCGGAAATACTGCCGTACAAAAGGAATGCCTGGATAAACTGATTAGACTTAGACAAGAAGAAAGTAGACTCCACAACCGGCCAGGGACGCAAGATCTGGATCCTATAAGCACAGGCGAGAGTATAGTCCATCGGAACTTTCTGGAGCCGTATGTCAGGAGCAATCCAGCCTTTCTAAAACGGTTACACGGGCACATGATACAGACACGAGAAGATCTATGTCCAGTCGTGAGATTTATAGCGTGCCGCGAATGCTAACGCATGAATGTATTTGGCTGAGGTACCTGCTCATTTTCCCGCTGTATTCAAGTCCTACGTCCGCGATGTCTTGCCGATAGCTTGCAACTCCATAATCTGACTCCTACTGTACGTTGAGGGGTCTATCCGGATAGCCAGGACTTCTAGCTACTCCTTCAGCAACATGATGTTGCGGGCGCTCGTGTCTTATTCGCATCTCGCGGGGTATTGCGGTGTCGAGTACTCTGGTAACGCGGGATATGAAGATGATATTCAGATGACATCTCCTGAGCCGGGGGACCGTCCTTCATGATCACGCAACTATTGCCTCCTATCCTCGGTTCCTCGATGCCCAACAGCTTAGCTACGCGTTCTTGCCGTTGGAGTGGCTACCCTTCGCTTTGTCGCCGTTCGGGCCACCACTCTTCGAGCCTCCGCTGCCCTTCGCATGACCGCCCTTCGAGTCGGTACTTCCCGAGCTCCGCCCCTCACATCCTCCCGTGCTCGTGTGGTCTTCGGCGTAGCGATCCTTACTAACTTTAACGCGGGGAGAAACGCCCTTCCTCGAATGTTTGCCAGGCTTCGATCTGTGATATGCTCCGCTGGTTAATGGCTGCCGATGCAGGCGGGTGCTCGCGTTACTGTGTGGGCATACTTGATGCACCAAAACCCCATTTTCTTTTCCTCGCCGTCGTGGTCTTTCGCGGCCGATGATGCTCGTTTCGTCAAGTTTAGAGGAAGAAAGGGTCGGTCACAATCGTGGAAGCTCCCGGAGCTGGATGTCGCTAATTCACGGGGGAGTCGAAGGGTAAAGAAGCATCCGTATTTCGAGATAAGCTGCTTCCAGGTGTTGTTTTTGCTTCTCTACACAGGAGCCGGGCCCAAAAGAGGAAAGGAGCACATAGGTGTGCCCGGGCGGATGGCCAATAGGAGGGTACCGCGTCCGGCGACAGGTAGGGCAAAGAGATGCACAAGGCTGCCCTCAACTAGGGCTCGCTCTGCGGCCGCCGGGTATCTAATCCTGCCCTCCCGGCATGCTCTCGCCAGAAGCACCGGCGACGCTCCACTTCGAGGGACAAGCAGCTAAAGAGCGGATCGGAACGTCGCCTCCTGGAGACAGAAAGCGAGTCCCTCCCAGTAGAGGCGGCACCCTGAGCAATAGTGACTCTAGAGGGAGACACGAGATTTGTTGAGTGCTAAGCACGCGTAGCAACTAGCACCCCTGTCATGTCCAAGGACAGTGGGGCGGTCCTGCCCACGACAGAGACGCATCCGCAGACGAGACAGTACGCCCCTTCATCCAGCATGTTGACAACAACACAGAGCCACCATCAAATTCAACTTTCCGCGAAAGACGTGTGCATGGTCCGCATCCTCGTGTCACCGCACAGCGGTGGATTGAGAAGCCAGCACGCTGAATGTTGGTCGATAACCCCTTTTCTTGGTCAGAGAATCTGTGATTGGACCGCGTGGGGCATCAGCCACATGTGGCATATATGTGGCTGGTACACTATGGCTGGTGTTCTGTGGCTGTGTTCTGTGGCTGGAAGAGCGTGGCTGTTGATCTGTTGTGGCTGCTCCAGTTGCTCTCCGGTAGCTCCCATGGTGCCGCTCTGGCACGATATCTTTTCGGACATGCCCGAAGCTGCCACATATGTATGATGTGCATGGCAGCAAATCATAACACATTGTCTAGCCGCCCTTGACCCATCGATGCGGCCACCATCACTCTCATGCCCCAGTCAAGGGCCGTTCCGCTTGGATCTAGCTGCAACCACGGCCCAAGGTCGCCCACCATACAGCGGCCCAAGGGAACGTTGCAGAAACAGTAAAACGCGCGATGAGCGCTGAATTAGGCAGTTCGGGCTGTGGGGGGGTCTGTTCGGGAGTGGGGAAACGTAGCGACAGTGAAGTGGACCAAATAGGGGAGGAAGAAAGAAAGCCAGCGGTCAATGCTAGGCTGTCAGTATCAGGGTCATGATGGTTGCTGCACCGCTTTCGCGGAGAGGCTCGTAGAACTTTTAGGACTTCCCATGCGTCCCTATTCTGGGTACCACAGACTAGAACTGACTGAGTTCTTGAAGACTTCAGGCACTGGGATTGAAACTGGAAAAGGAAAGAGAGATTTCGGTCCCCATACTTTCACCAGACACCCTGGCCTGCCTCGGCGCTTTCTGCAAAGCCGGAACGGGGCTTCACCGGTCGAGATAGACCAGACTCGATCTACCGCAAAGCCGGAGCTCTTGAGGCATATATATATATGGATCATTGCCGACGAACATATCCGCAACATCTCAACTGTCGCCAATATTGAAACAGGTTGACGTCTTCGATCGCTTGTGGCCGTCAGTCTCGTTTGGAGATATCGTGTAGCAGTGGACTGCGGGCAGGGAGATGGACTTCGACAGAGCGTGAGAAACGAGTCTCACATGTGCGGGATGCTTCCGCCTTAAATACCTACCTAAGTCTTTGCTAGTTAGGTAGCCCAAGCGACTTGACTCGCTTCTGGCGGGACCGGGCAGAAAGAACCACATGTGGTTGGTCATCCTGCTCGCGACCACCTAGGCAAGCAGTAGGGAGGGAAGTAGGCACTGTTAAGGAGATACTGGGTAATATAACTGCCCCTGGTCGCATGATGCTAGCAACTTCTGGATATCATCCCTTGCTCCTCTCCCGGCCTCGGCATTCATTGTATCCAACTGGCCCTCGCATTCCCATTCACTGTATGCTCCCGCGTTGAAGATATAGCAAGTGACGGGCGTGGTAGGTGTTCCGGCGCGCGGACCACGTTTGGCGATCTCGGACGCCTTAGGACCGCAGGTCGTTTGCGACCATGACGTTTCTCAAAACATCAACTATCTTAAGCATTTCCCTCGCCTTGCAAGATGAGGAGTACCTACTCTAGTGAAGTTTCTTCTCTACATATCCTTTTCCTATTATGCCGCATGTCTCCGGCGTCTCCTGTCTCATATCATTGCATACAAAGGTGTAGCCACTGGGACAACAGCGCAAAGGGGGTTGGCTAAAACGAACCGCATAATTGTTGAGTCCCGGTACGACTCCTCAAAAGCAAGATCCAGTTTGATTGTTACCGGCCATGCCCGGCAATGACCGCGTGGACGCTGAACGCTTAGGTCACGAGATACTTTGTAGCGAGTCTTTTAGCTAGGCCAGGAGGGTTCTGCCGTCAAATTTCCCCTTCGGCCTTCTCCCCTCTCGGTTTTCGTACCTGCGCATGCTGTACAGACTGCCAGAGTCTCGTGGTCCGACGGCTACGGAGCCCCAGAAATGACTGCTCCTGTGGGTTCCTTCTGAGAAAACCTTCTACGTGCTTGCTCGCTCTTTCATACTCTTCCCGGCATCTTTTCTCCCTCGTACTGGGGATTTCGTGGGCAAAGAGCCTGGCGAGCCTTGGCCAAGGGGTAGACCATGTTGTACGTATGATATTATCCATTGGCAGATGTCATGGATTTGTATCTTTCCATGGTTCTGGGCCTTACTACAACACCAAGAGGTTTTCAGGCTGACAATCCCGTCCTTAAAATCCCAGTCCTTCTCCGCCGGCCGTGGGAGGTCTAGCAAGCTTCCCGGCGTCCTAACCCAACGCGACGACCATCCCACGACCTACGATAACCACAAAACCCCATCCTCTATCTTCTTCAGGCTCCAGAGCACATAATAATGAGAATTTTGAAGTGACAAAAACTCAGAATTGGTGTGGCAGACAGATTAGGAGCGGTCGGAGAAGCCCCGTCAGAGAAGGCTCGCGTTCTCGACGAGGCACACCACAGAGAAACGAACACGATGGTCGAGCGTCTCCGATGCTCTGCGTCTCTGAGGCTTAGCTGCAGATTATGGACTCTATTACATCCGTAGAACTCGTAGATCTGCCAATCGAGAGAGCGACGAAGGTCTCGTGCCGCTCCTGGAGGGTGTCGTGCTGCCTACATGTGCATGGAAGCCTGATCACGAAGCAGCGCGGCGGTGAAAGGCAGACTACGCTTCTTACAGGCCTGTGCGCGATGTTCTGATAAAAGCCGAAGGAGTTGCGCTAGATCACTCTCAAGGAGGGCCATGTGTTGGCACGGGGACGGGCGTGCAGAACGAAGGAGGCCTATCAAGTCCTCAATTTCTCTTCGGGCAAAGATGAAGCCGCCAAGCAGGTAGAGCCACTACGAGATGGATGTCTCCAAGCTTCGTGGCTTATCTCGATCGTGAATGTGCGACCTTTCACCGACTTCACTCTCAGTTGTACCTTCTTCACGTCCCATTCGAAATGCCAAGTATCAGCAGATGCTGTAGACTTCTCTTCTTGCAGGTGCCTCCGGCCTCTTCTCCTTTGCCGATTCGGGTGGCCGGCAGTCCTTAAGGTACATGGTACGTTGCGTAAGGTAGCGTCTAGAGGCCCCCAAGAGACGGAGCTTTAATCGCGTTAAGTGCCCGGGCGGGCCGCAGCCCCTAGATCTAAGATCCGCACACCCTACTCTCTCTTTGGCTGAGTACCCGCTTACATAGTAGACTGTCGACTTGAGCCTCAGCGGACAGCAGCGACTTGCTGTTGGGCACACAGAACATGCCTCCAGGCATGGCGTGCAGCTCTTCAATCGCAACGAAGCGGTGAAGGATAGTAGGGGCCTTTGAGACCACAGCCTTACAGATCTCTATATAAATCCTCCTGGGTTGATAGCGGGAACCACAATGCTCGGACAACAAAGTACCACCCGCGAGCCGCAGACAAAAGTAACAGGAACGAAGACAGAATGGCAGCGCAAGGGCCGCAAGAAATTTGTCCTCAAAGGGCCGAGACGGAACTCGAGACTCTGCAAGGATCTACTCCCTACGGACCCGATCCGGAAAGGGGCTCGCTGGAAGATGTGGACGCGAACAATGTCTCCTCGGGTAAGAAGCCACTGCCTCGGTCTCGATATACCTGTCCTTCATTACGAGCACTAACTTGAGTAGCCCACAATACTAGCCCCCCCAGGAATGAGGAAGAGATAGTGTTTAATTACCTCCACCATCGTAGGTCACCGTCGTCCTGCTAAGAGGAAACAACTAATGGATCTCTACAGCGGAGGGAATCAAGAAGCTGCCGAAAGGATACTCTCGACTAGCCAAGGAGCAGATCCTTTACCCTAACTATGCTATAGAGCGGCTCTTCGAATGGCTCCGTTGGCGATGCTCTCACTACGATCAAGAAAAACTGTCGGCCTGCTTGGCACTCGTCATCGAGAGAGACACTGTTCTCGCGAACGACCCCGATGCTTCGGTAGAGGAAATTGAAGCCAAGATATATAAACTCGAAAACCCTATCTTTGAACTTGTGGGTGGATGGTTGTCAAAATACGGTATGTGATAAGAGAACCCAGATAGACTTGCCGTGGGCATCGCGCACAAGTAAAGACACTGATATGCTGTGGGGGAAACACAGAGGAACACCTACTCCGGGGAGCAAAACTTCGAGAGTTGCCCCGTCCTAGTCTTTCCAATCATGAGGAATTCTTTTACCACGTCAAGAATGAGCACATGCCGGACATAGAGCCCGGTCGCTCCATGTCGACCGCGGACGACTACGTCTGCGGCGCCGATGTCTCTGCCAGGGCCCTCTCGGACTGGTGGTTGTTTGACAACCCGGACTCATGCTGTTTTGTAAGACAAAATGAAAAAGCCCCAGCCAGAAGCAGACTTACACAATATCTCCCTTATAGTCTCTATCCATGCACTGACGAGACCACTGTGCCATAGTTGCCCTTCCGAAGCAGCCGTCGCGAGGGTGAAGACGACGCCTATTACTTCAGTACGGACGCCTTCCGGCATATCCTCAGAATACTGCTTGCGGCTTTGACCAGCATCCTTCTGCTGCTCCCTGTGGGAATTCTCTACCTGGGTCACTTGAGCAAGGGTGAGTCGTACGCCGTCGTCGTCCTATTCTGTATCTTGTTCACCGCGGGCGCCGTCCTCATGTGCGACGTCAAGAGGGACGCTGTCCGCCTGATTTTTGGCCTCTCCGCCTACGCGGCAGTTATGCTCACCGTCCTGGCGAATCTTGGCTCCGGCGATGCCTGAAAAACAATTACTATGGAAGCCAAAGCCTCTAATGGTGGTGTCCACGGGGTGAGACGAGGGGACACGGAGTTGAAGCACTGAAGGCAGCATCTTGTTGACGAACCATTATATCTAGGTAGGAAAAGGAGAAAGAAAAGCAATGAAAAGAACAAATGACGTTGGAACCCCTGCCCCTTTAAAAAGTGCACTTTGCTCCTTTGACGTTGACTTAGACGCGCTGCGGCGGCGGCCCCGGATTCTCATTGTGCTACAGGGACAGGGGCCTAGAGCGGCCCGGTTTTAGCGCCACAATGCACTAAAGCACCACCGTTCCAGGACTGATCAACCCCCCCTGCCGGCCGCTGCGTCCGACACCGCTCGTGGGCGCAGCTTGACGGTTCACCTCCGTCTCACCGCTTCTCCTCTCTACACAAAGCCTCCAGAAAGTTTGGTCCGGCAGTTCCCCCCTCCCAATCGGCTTCAACCCCGTCCCAACCCTCCCACAAGGGGTGCATGATATGCAGCGCCCGTGACCGACCAGACGTGGCCGCTGAGTGGCTCTGCCGCCCTACAGTGACGGGTAAGCGATCCCTCCTTTCCCTCCTGACAGGTGTAGGAACAGGTGCATCTATACGTGGGAGGGCTCGCAGGACCCCCGCGGGCGTTGCGCGGGCATCTAGCAGGCGCCAAGGGCCGCAGGCTGCATCCTGCAAGCTGCTGGCAGGATTTCTGCACATTCAACAACCTCATTTCCACCGTGGTACCGAATATGGGAATGGATCATCACAGAGTCGTTTGCCAGGGGGCTTCTTACCCGATGCAGCAAGATGTGTACGCCCACACCGAGTATCCTGGTCAGGGGGGCTGGTCGGTTGTCGTGGAAGATACCGCAGAGCCGCATCGAAGAGACTCGAAAGATTGCGAACCATGGACTGCCGCGGGTGGTTTCCGCCTTACTTCCTGGTTGCCTTCTTTCCCCTCTCTTGTTTGATGAGCGAGCCCCTGCTTTGTTTATCAAACTGGATGTGGATCGTGGAGTCGTGTTGGGGAGCAACGAGAACCAATCCGCGAGTGGCTGGTGACCGAGAAAGGGAATTGGGATTCTAGGTTTTCTCCTTCGAGGGGCCAGGTATCGCAAAGGGCTGTCATGGCGCTTCGGTCCCGAAAATCGCCGCGTACACAGATCAAGGGGCTGGGGAAACTGGCCGCCTCACCCTGGTTGCTGTGGCCGGAGGCGCGGAGAGGAGAGACTGGGAGCCCTCTCCCCCCCCCTCCCTCCGTCTATGCTCCTGCGGCCCTGTCTCTTGCTGTCTACAAATACCACCGTCCTTTATACTTATGTGCCGCCCAGGCAAAAATTCCACCGCAACTCAACAACAATTGTTGGCCTCTTCCTTCGTCTTCATGCTCCCATCATGACTTGTGTCTTGCTCTCCGCACTCATCTTCCTTCTTTAATCGGCCACCGATGACTGACGACAAGAACGACGCAAAAGGACATTGTAGCAATCGTCGGCATGTCTCGTACCGACGGCGGAGAAAGATAACGTGCAGAGTCTTGGGTTCTATGAAGGTGCCCGGGACTTCACACCACTCTTCCATCGGAGCAGTAACTATTCGAGTGAGCTGGTCAATACTTAGAAAACTTTGTCTGCCTTGAATCCCCGGTCTTCATGGCCGTCTGATTGCAGTTTGTCTGCGGGAGTAAGTTCGCTCTTTCGCAACATAATGGCCTGTCCCTGCTGGCTGGCGCTGCTTCTCTCCGAGAGCTCCAATGCCGCACCCCCATACGTCTAATTTAAAGCCGATCAATCTCCGCCAAATTCCCTTGGGTGGAAGTCAAATGGCGCCGAGGAGTGCGCATGCCTTGCGACAATAAGTCTCGCGATGCTATCACCAGAAGCTCCGCGAGCCTCGAGGCAGATGGTAGGAGTTGACGGTACGTGACTCCGCGGCACAATATCGCCTAGATGTCTCCCCAAAGAATAGCCACTCTTCGGGCTTGCATGGACTATGGTCAGCCACAGCTCCAGACAGTCTCGTTATTTGACTTCCATCTAACGCCTTCGCAAGGATAGCTACAGCGTCTGCTCGTGTCGCCACGTCTAACCCTATAAAGTTCGCCTGAACGCTTGGGCACACGGTCTCAGTAGCTTCGATCACTAGAGCTAGATAGATGTAGAGAAGCCCGCGAGGAACGTAGACCAAACGGAGGAAATGATGGAAGGAGTACGGTGATGAGCTCTTCCCGCCGCCAACGTCTACAATGTCGATTCCCGTAGCTAATCATCGACTACTTCCATTCGTACTTGCTCTCGCCATTTCATCCATCATATAGCAATGACTACAAACATGCCCGTACGAGACCTGAGATAGCGAGAGATTGCAGGGAAGGAAGGAGAGGGGACTCGCCCGCACACCTGTCGGTGTTAAACTAGTGTTGGTGGACAAAGGTGGCTGTAGAACTGGGCGGGAGGGCTTTTTGCTGTAGGCAGACGCAGAAAAGAAGTGCCTCATCTTGTTCTACAAGCTTCAGAGCTGCCCAGGACCGAGAAATCTACGCTGTAGCCCCAGCTTCTGTATGAATCACGTCCAAGTAATACCGCAAGGTTGGGTTTGATGGCGCCAACGGCGCCCTCCGCATGCTACCCAGGAGCTGACGCTCCTAAGGCATTAGTCTCACTCCCGCCAGGAAAATGGCCTATGAAAGAGCACTCGTAGCTGATCATATGGCGACCGGGGCAGGGCCGGTACCGTAAATGATGTGGCTTGGAAAACCCGGTACGGTACGCGGTTATGTTAGGGGTATCACGTGCATTGCTATGCCAGACCATGGCCTTGAGGGGGTGGCACTCTTGTCACTCCTTTCTTTTCAAAACTTCCATTTTCTTCTCATCTACCACTGAGATACCTGCGTCGTATCAACGGTGTCACGGAGAGGATTCTCTCTGCGGCGCCAAGGTGGGAGCAAGTGTGCCGACTGCAGTGTTCCCCCTCCTCAGGCCCCTTGCCCAATAGGAGTCCGAGACGACGAGTCACCACAACACACTCCTTGCACAGGAGACGCGACACAGACACCAGAGTCCCTACGACGCCGTCTTACCCGAAGTCCTCTCCTTGACGCCTACCAACGACGACCTCCTCCTCCGTCTCTCCTCTCCTCACCCCGCGGCAGTAACGAACGCCGCCATGATCGCCCCGTACGCGAAAACGAGCCGGAACTGCACATCGATCCGGTTGCTCACGCGCGACGCGAAGACGCAGGCCAGCAGGCACTGCACGAATATGAGCGAGGCCGAGGCCGTCCTGCCCACGGCGTGGTACGTGATCAGCGCCAGCGGCAGCAGGAAGAAGAAGACGAGAATGAAAAGCACCAGCATGCGGACCACCCTGGACAGGGCTGTCTCGCCGTACACACGGAGCTCCACGTCCCCCGAGCTGTGAGGCTTGTTGGTCTGGAAGAAGTGCTGTACCTGTCAGTCAGGGGGTGTGAACAAGACGAAGGACGCGTCGATGTTGAGGAGTGAGTGCCTGTCAAGTGTTGGTGATACGCATCTGCTCACAAAGAGTATCCTGCCAACCCTCACCCTCGGCAGCGACATGACGAAATCCTCGAGGCTGTTTCTCTCGCTAAGCAGGCGGAAATCGTCGAAGGCCGCGTTGTCGAACACGCAGCGATGCTGGGGGGCCTTGTCGAGGATAAATCGCTCGACCTGCTCCACCGACCTCTTGTGCGGCACGTCGGATCCCAGCACCCGTGCTGGCGGTCTGGAATGAGCTCACTGTCGGCCGACGCCGTTAGCGAGTCTCATCTGTCCCACGGCAGCAATACCGACACGTACAGAGCCTGAACAGCGCAGCATTGGACGCCCTTCTTAGCCTTGCCCATCGTCTCCGGTGTTTGTTCCTCACCGGGAGAGAGTCCGGCGCCGCCTTATACCTCTGCTGAATCTTTCTCTCCATCCGTTCGAGTCTGTCGTTAAGGTGCTGGACTTCGACCTCCATGTCGCCGAGGGCTCTGTTCGTGGCGGCGGGGAAGCAATTGTAGAAGGCGAGCCCGACGTCCTTTACGCGGATGGCAGCGAGGCCATTCTCACCTTGCAGGTCGGCTTACGGTGCAAGTTAGAGCCACATCCCTTCATGATAGGGATCTTCTATCTGCCGCACCTAATGATGTGCCAGTGGTTGGTGCAGAAGAAGCTTAAGAAGTCAGAAGGTATCCTACTACCAGTGGTGTGGATAACATTTACCCTGGTCTTCTCCACCCTGCCATCCAGGGGTAGAGGCCATCGTCCAGCCTCTTTTGCCGAAGCGAGAAAGAAAGGTAGAGATGCTCCCACGGCCGCTTCTGACAGACGAGGCTTCACCCCTCTCAGCGGCACTCGAGTTCAGAAAAGAATCAGACATTATTTCAGTCCTCACTCCATCGGCAAGGGAGAGAAGGCTAGTGCGCGGCCATCCCACAAGCAGGCGACCACCCAGGCCGGGGAATCGGATCTATATAGGCAGCCCTCAAGGAGAAGGCTTGGGGCAGTGCCGGGCTCGCCATTGACAATGGGATTCATCTCGTTTCGACCCCCCTCTATGGGAACAAGCGAATTGCCCAAAGGGCAGTGCCCGATCGATATCCTCCCTATGAGAGAAGCTCAGAGCCTCGTGGAGTACGTCTCCTGACCTCCCAAGGGGAAAAGAATACGGTGAGAACAGGTCGAGCAAGACCACACACTGCCGGATTGCATGCGGTCAGCATATCCTTGCCGCGAATGAGACCCGGCCAGCACGGCTGCGTACCGGCCACAGCTTGCCTCGTTGCCTCGCGCTCTCCGTGGCTTGGAGGTACCTCCTGCTTGTCGGCGTTCCTCATTAGGCTCAGCGCGGCCATGTTGGAGGGCAGGCAATGAGTTAGTGCGACCCCAGACGTCGGGTTGAGATACATTGGTCAAAGGGTCGCTTATACCTCCATTGGGCACTGCCACTGGCATGCAGGGAGGATGCCAGCTGTTAACTGGTCGAGACCATCAGTCGGAGGCGCTCGGTATGTTCACCAAGAAGCCAGACAGGGAATTCGCTAAAATGGCAGTAGGGCGTGTGCTCAGAAGGCAAGGGGGGGCGTTTGCCAAAATGGCAGAGATCGGTCTGGCAAAATGGCAGCAGGGCGAGCGTGCCCAGAAAGGCCAACGGGGGCGTTCAGCAAAATGGCAGCAGGGCGTGTGCCCAGCTCTCGGAGCAGCTCTCCCACCACACTCTAGACTGAGAGCTGTGTGGCGCTTCCAGCGATTGGCTCTGGCTCACACCACCACAAGCCACCCCTGAGACCGCGAGGGTCATCCAATGGGGGCCCGTACAACTGAGGTTCAGCCTCAATCTAGATGCGGGATGACAACAGGTGGTTTGATATCTCACGGCATGGCATAGGTGAAGTGGTTTACTGCATGAGATGGAATGGACCTTGGACAGTGGACAGAGGGCAGGTAGGATGGAGTCGTGACGGCTGCTTAATAGCAGAGGCAATGCCGCGAGAGTCAATGGGTGTAGGTGTATGATGCAGTGTCTCCAATCTGGGTCTCTTGAGGTCCGATTCACTACGGTCGTCGACCTGTACTCTGGCTCGGAACTCATTTGCGAGAGTGAACCTCAGTCTGATTCATGTAGACAGTTCCAATGACCAACTGAGGAAGGAGACGATGTCTGGAGGCACTGAGCAAGTAAGAGGAGCGCCGAATGAGACACCCAAGGACTTGTCTATGTATGACATTCCGCAACTCTTGACTCGGAGAACGGCAGGACCGAATAGAACTCTCTGTTAATGCCTCCCCTCCGCCCTCTGTCTTTGGTTATAACACTTCAATTCCGACAAAAGAGAGACAGGTTATCCGACGACATGGTGTGGAAGAAGCAGTGTTCGCCAATGACGGGGCTCGCGGATTTTGGTGATCTAGTACTGCATTAGCATTAGGAAGGGTTTCTCACGCTCTCGGGAGTTTTCCATACCATGGCTGATGGACAGATATCGACTGGGTGCTGGCACTGTAGCTGACCAGCTTGCACTGTGTGTTGACGAGCTGCTGGTTGCCAAGCATTTCCTTTGGTCAACAAGCCCGAAGCTTTCCCTCGCGTGCGCGTTACTTCGGCTTAGGAGCTGGCTTCGGCAGGATGACGACCGTCCCCCTAGTCGACCCCTTCAGATGGTTCACCGGGCCGTTGTGCACACTGACCGACGAAGTCGCGTCCGACTCCATGCTGCCAGACTCCTTCTGGGGAACACAAGTCAACAACTCGGCAAAACGCGCGTTTCTGCGACTGAGATCGATAGATCGAGAGGATGAGTTCGAACGCGTTTGGATTGCGGACTGAAGGGTCTTGCTTTCTGCTGTGAGAAGACGGAGAAGCCCTTTTTATGCCCACCTCAGAACTCTCCGATAGCTCTGTGAGATGATTCCCGCTGTCCGCCCTGTTTCTCGGAAAGCAACGCCCTAGGCTTTAACTCCTGTCCCAGCACTGTCCGGGGTCACCGCTCTCTCACGGATAGGACCCCGATTGGGCGGTGACCTGCGTGTCGGCGGCGGTAGTCATCGTGCCTACTGAAGGGCTCCACAGTAACCGGAACCCTTGCTGGGAATAGGTACGCAGAAGGTTAACAGGCCCCCTGTCCGTAGGGCGTTGCGTTCCCCGCTAGGCAGACAGCGGGCACGTCGCGGAACAACGCCGAACAACGCCGGACAAACACGCATGTCCCGGCACCATTCGCCCATTTGTGTCTGCATTGAATGCCCGCCCTTTGGCCATCAAAGGCGAAAGCGAAGGTGATGCCCAGGCGCTGGCCAAATCGTATCCTGTCGGATATCAACCACCGAAAAACCGCATCCGCGACCTTGAATCCACGCACCGTCCGTCCGAGGCCGGGCTGCCCTGTCGACCTGTGTCCGAACACGCAGGACTTAGCCCGGGGACCTGTCAGATATCACGAAGGTGAAGCAGCCCTCGCCAGTGCGCACCCCGCTCAGATAAACCACAGATCATCACCGTTTGAGAGCGGTAGACGGGCCCCCATCCGCGTCAGTGCCTCCGCCCACCAGTCTGCCCCGGGCCCCAAGAATAGAAGCAACGGCTATTGTCAACGTGCATGCTCCATGCAGCTGGGAGCGCCGCGGAAAGCCCCATCTTCTCTAGGGCGTAGGGCGAGCAAAAGGCACGACAAGCCACCATTCCGATTCGACGTCTCATTCGTCCCTGCGTCTTGCACGGGTCCCGATGCCGACAATGGCGCCGAGCTTCGGAAGCTTCTTGGGCCCCGAACAATCCAAGCTCGTGAATGCGAGGGTCGGCCACGGAGCGAGGTTGCGCCACTGTGATGGGTGGTCGGCATCCTTGCGACACAGCCATCTCATCGGAGCCAACAACCATTTTGTTTGTTCGTTCGTACTACTCCGACGCTGACCCGACGCTGTCCTTCAAGCTTCTTGTCCGTTAGCCCGCTCGAAGTATTGCTGATTTTTTCTGTGTAGGACCGTCCAATTCATTGTTATCGGCGATTATCAACCGAGTCTGTCGATTGCCATTTGGCTATTCGAGTGGTGATGACCCCCATCTAGTCTCCCCCACCCTCTCGGCGCGGGTACCTGGTGGCATAGAAAGCTCGAAACCGAAGGACGGCATCCTGATGATGTTGTGAGACAGAAACGGGTCCATCCAGTCGCGGAAGGATGGCGCTATCATCCTTTATATGCTGTCTCGTTCATATGGAGCAGCGGATGTTACTCGGAATGTTGGTTCACCGCGTAAGCGTGTTCTGCAGCGCTAACGGCGGCGTCCCCTGCGATAGGACCCTTGTGCTATGAGCCCGGAGATGGTGTGCTAGTATGGGACAACCTGGCTTTCCAATTATGGGGCATAGCTGCAGGATGCGACACTCCTCGGAGCAAACAGCCTCGGTCGCTAGGATTGGTCATGGAGTTGGGGACCTCTACCAAGGGTCTGGGTTATGCCTGAATGCTGGTGTTGCCTTCTCGACTGGTCATATCAAGGTAGCTTTGCGGCAGGGGCGGAGGCCGTGGTTGCTTTTGTTTCTTTGGCAGGGCAAGCCTCTGTGGCCATGCTCGACGCTGCTCTGCGGGGGCACATTCTCCCAATTCATCCTGGAGAATTCCTTGTTCTCCTCTTTATCTCCATGGCAAATGGACTGCGTCACAGCATCTTGACTCTAGGATCGAGTCCTGAGGGGTGAATAGGGTTAACACAGCGTGCCAGACCTGCCAGAGGCGAACCTCTGCAAGCTGGTGATGTGCTCCGACCCCCTGCTGGGAGATCTTCCGTCGAGGACACAAGGTTCGGCACTCCGTCATCTCCGGACTAAAGGGTCTTTCGGAAGGAGTACATCGTCGCAGGACGTTCTGGCCGCTTCAAAAACCCGCCGAACACGAGGAAGAAGAGTGAATCGACAGAGCTGAGACATTGACGGTAGTTAACCTACACCGCCATGTCCTTCTCCAGCCACCTGTCCGATGTCAGCTCGACCGCAAAAGAGCTGCCAGGTGCTGGCAAGTCTTTTCTCGATGATAAGCGCCAGGGCTGAATGCGGCGCACCTCTAAGCCACTACCGACCTCGGATCCTCGTTGCACAACGTCTGGCCTTCTTCCTGGGATCTGCGGAGAACATTTCAAGGATTCACGACGCATCCGACGCATCTTTCGTCTGACACGTATACACCAGCAAGCAAAGAGAAGGGATCGAGGAATCGATGGATGGGGGATGGAAACAAATGCGGCTCCGCGGAAACGTGCACTTCGTGCCTCACCGTTCTAAGGGTCAAGGCTAGGTCCTTCTTCCTCTCTAGATTTGTACTTTTCCGATTCAGCTGTTTGCCTGAGACACCAACCACCGCCTTCTTGCGTTCCCACCTACTTTGTACATTCCGTTGCCTTGGCCGTTTCCTTCTTTGCTGGCTCCACCCAGGCAGCCCCTGAGGACGTGCCTGGACCTGAACAGGCCAAACGCTGGTAACCCCGTATTTCTCGATGGACCACTCAACTTACCTATTCTCGATCATAGTATCGTCAGACAGGTTTCGTCCTTCCTCGTCATCCGAGAATTGTCAAGAAGACTAGTGGCCATGCCTACGCCTGTGCCGGACGGGGTTTGTCCCGGACACAATGTTGATTGTGGCCATCTACCTAAAGGCCAAGTGACAACGAACAACCACGAGCGAGACACGAACGAAATCCCGTCAATACCGAGAGCAGATTCCATCACACAACGCTGGTCGCCCGACAACTGACCATGTTGAGCGAGTAGCATGGCCCGAGGGAGCATACATTGTGTCTGCCAAATATCATCGCACGAAATATCGAGATTCCGCCAAGATACTTTTGTCAGCGTCGATGGCTTGGACGTGGCTTCAGATGGGCATCAGTTCTTTGTCCTATGCGAGCGACATCAACCTCCCTCGTTTCTATACTCAACAACCACGATCATCCGCCACGGCCGACAGGATTCTTAAGTCACACGTCGAACAATAATAACAGCATTCCTACAGCTGAGGATGTTATGTACTCAGAAACCGTGGTCGAGCAATTCTGAGTTATCTCGAAATGCTTAGCACAAGAATCTCCTACGCGCAGGGCTTCGTTGCTTGTTCGACGGTCCGTCCACGGACTGAGAGTCAGAGTCTTCCGGAGTCAGTGGTGCGGCAGCAGCAACTCGTAACAGAACCATGGATTCAACGCCGCCGTGAAATGTTGAGTTAACCTGAAGCATCTTGGATAGTCGGCGTGTGGCACCCTTAAAAAGGGCATATACATCGCGACCAGGTGCCCACCTGCCAGCCTGCTAACAATGGAGATTCCATACGTCGTCTGCGGTGGCACTTGGGACCCCGATTCGTGGTGAAAGAGCATTCAAACTTAACGAGAGTCCCACAAGCAAGTGGTAGTTATCGACTGACCTCTTCGTGTCCGTGCTCCTGAGCATGCCCACCGTCGTGACACCGAAGGGCTGCGGGAGCAGATGTTCCGGCAACAGTTCATGTACGAGAGGAGTTGGTTGGACGGTCTAATCTGCAATGGCCCTAGAAACCACTTGTGGTAGAGATCCGCCAGAGAAGCTTTCTTCTGCCAGTGTACAAAGTAGAGGCAGCCGGAACTGATACGCTGCACGATTTGGCGCGTCGTGTCAGATATGTCCTCTTGTATCGACGGGCCGAGTGATGCGAATGATGCCTCAGGGGCATTGTTGCCGGCGATGTGATATTCTCTCGTACCTCAGTCAAATCGCATCTGCTCGTCGCTTGGCGAACTCGCAGCAATTAGCTACCTACTACCTATTGTAGAGACGCATGAGAGGTACTTGAGAATCAAGCTGTTGATACTGACCTACCAGAAACCGGAGACTGTTTCGTTAATCGCACTGGCATTAGGCTTACTTAGACTGGCACCTAGTACCTAAGCAGGCTGGCGGTGTCCAGCAGCTTCCAATTGCGGCCGCGCCAATTGGCTGGCAGCTGACAAACTCCCGGGCAACTTTTCTCACATGTGCACCAGCCCTATGGAGTACTGAGGTACGAATACAAAGTCGCTTCCTCGACGCATCACCACTCACGAGGACAAGGACGCCCTACGACTGCTCGTGCCATGGCTTCTTCGCAACGTACGGTATCTATCATTACAGCTTAATCTGAAGTACAGCAGGGATAGCTGCATACGTCGACTGTCCTTCGGTCCTTGGACCTTTCGCGTGTCGCGTCTTCTCAGGATGAGCGCCCCAGCGTCTCCGGGCTCGAGGTTCCACGATTCATTCTACGCCCCCGATACCTATCAATTTGCCCACGATCACGACCACGCCCGGGTCTGGGATCGGATAAGAGAGCCCAGTGCCCTGGTTCCAGCCCTCGTTCTCCTCTGCTCTATCATATACCATTACTCCCACAGCTACGCTGCGTCTCGTGGCCGCCCTCTGCCCTCGCTCCTCCACGTTATTTGGGATACGATCGTATTCGCGACACCCGCCAGCGTGCTGTATGCCATCGATAGCTGGATCGACCCTCCGTTGTTTCCCTTACCTATGCTTCACTCGCAACCGACGACGCATGCCGCGAAGAGCGATGTCCTCCGCAAGATACTGGGTATGGACAAGCCGGGAGGAATCGTGGCGACCGTATCTCAGGCCGGCCGGCGAACACTGTCTGGCAGCTTCCCAAGCTTGGGTTTGAAGGGCGGCCTGAGCGGGCCAGCGGGCCTGGGCAACTGGGATAACTCCTGCTTCCAGAATAGCATCCTACAGGGACTTGCTGCGCTCAAGCCTCTGCCGAGCTACCTCGCTGGACTTGCTCTGCAAGGAGAATCGGCTCGCGTACCTACCGAGACGGTGCAAGCTCTGCGAGACCTCATTGACGAGCTCAACGACCCTACGAATAATGGCAAGACGCTGTGGACTCCTAAGGTCCTCAAGAATATGAACACTTGGCAGCAGCAGGATGCACAGGAATACTACTCGAAGTTGCTGGAAGAGATAGACAAGGAGACTGCAAGAGCTGCGAAGACTACACAAAAACCGGCGGGCCTGGAGACGGATCCGACCCGAGATGATAGCACATCCAGTCAACACAGCGATGATAGTGGGTACCAGAGCCTGTCCACCATCTCTAAGGGCAGCGTCGACTTGAAGACCACGCGAAATCCTCTCGAGGGCCTGCTAGCCCAACGCGTTGCTTGCATAGCTTGTGGCCACTCTGGGGGACTATCAATGATCCCTTTCAACTGCCTGACTCTCAGTTTAGGCTTGGATAAGACCGAATTTGATCTCTACGAGCGATTGGACAGTTACATCCATGTTGAGGCGATACCAGGGGTCGAATGTGCAAAGTGCACCCTGCTTAAGGTCAGGCGTCTCCTGAACATAATTCTCGAGCGGAGTCGGAGCGCCAATATTCCCGACGAGAACCTCCAGGAGCCTCTCGCTAGACTCCAGGCAGCCGACACTGCTCTGGAAGAGGACGATTTCGACGATGAAACCCTGAAGACCTGCAAGATCGGCCCGGCACAGATGGTTTCCTCGACAAAGACTAAGCAGGCTGTTGTTGCACGGCCACCCCGGAGTCTTGCGATTCATATGAACCGGTCCGTCTTCAACGAGAGAACAGGATACATGTTCAAGAACCCAGCCGACGTCAGATTCCCCATGACGCTGGACCTTGGACCGTGGTGTCTAGGTAGTGCAGACCCCCTGACCTCTCAGGTGACGGCCAACAGCGGTGACGCCCTGGATGAGAAAGTAATAGCTACCGCGTCGGACTACGAACAGTGGCTTCTGGATCCCAAGTCTTCCATGGCGGCTGGAGACCAGCATCCATCGAAAGTTACAGGCCCCATATACGAACTACGCGCTGTGATTACTCATCGAGGGCGGCATGAGAACGGGCATTATATCTGCTACAGGAAACACTCTCGGACTTCCCGGACGGAGCAGGACGAGAAATTCGAGAACAAGGCAGATCAGCCTCCACAGCTGGCGATGGAAGTCGATGCGGACGACGTATCGAGCCTGCACGAGCAAGAGAGTGGAAAAGATCAACCACATAAGACTTTGGAGTCTGTCAACGAAGCGGAATCTCGGTGGTGGATGCTCTCTGATCAAAATGTCAGTCAAGTTAGTGAGGAGCATGTCCTGGGCCAGGGCGGTGTCTTCATGCTTTTCTATGACTGCGTGGATCCGAACTCCATCTTGACATCCGACGTGGATTCCCCGGATATCGCGAGTGAAATAATTTGTACGCCTCAGAATGGCTCCACGCCCAGCACCGAGGCGTCGGAAGCCATGGAGGCTCTAGTTCCGCTCGATAGCAGGAGCGGCGGCGCCCTCGCGAGACACAGCTCGAGGACTAGCCAGCACAAAGCAGTAGCGCCAACGCGATCTGTACCGCTACCCTCTAATATCGGCGGGAACGAAGTTCTAGCCCGAGCACAGTCTATACCCCTCCCCACCGAAGACGACGGCGTTGATCTTTTGTAGCGATGAAGCGATTCGCAGCGGAGTGTCTTATCTTGGGGGAAGTCGGGCCTTGCCACTACTCGACATTGGCTACACGTTTGGAGTTCCTTAGTGCCATGTGGCATATTACGAATTTGGCTCACCGAACAGATGGGAGGAAGGGAGGACTTGATGAAAGGAAATGACATCGCATAGCGTTTTGGCGTTACGAGGCTGAGCTCAGTTATGGCCGGGAGGAGGCCGACGAGCCACGGCGTGTGGCTTCATGATGGATATACCAGGGACTGCGCCTTGACGAGGCTGCACGGTTCGCTTACCACATAAATGTATCTTGTATTTCTGGTTCATGGTCAGGTTGCGTGAAGATATCTTGGTGATATGCTCATGTTCAACGCCCACTCTAGACACGCCTGGTCCGGCCACACGTTGCCGGATACCGAATGGGACTTCCGGCATGCAAAGGCTTGTGGGCACCCCATCCTGTAGTGATTGTCAGGCGTGTCACCTACGACGTTCCCTGTTGATACGCCACCTGAATCGCTCATCGACGCTTGTTGTTGACGACCCGGATCCTCGGTCATCGACGCTGGGCCGGTCGGAATTCGACATTATCACGTGATAGTATTTTCCCCTTTTCGGCCTAGTGCCGCCGGCAGGACCATGAACTCATCAGCTTCCAAATCTTCTTCCGCAACGATCCCAGGGTCCTCCGTACGGAAATCCGATCGCAGCCCTTCACCTCTAGAGACGGGATAGCCTGGCAGGGGAGGATCGAAGTAGGTATTGCATGACGACGCGACCAAGTTTGGCACTTTCAATGAGATAGCACGGCGTCCACGCCGTCTTCTCAGTGTTTGCAGTCGCGCCATCCGCACCATCCGTCGTGACTCAACCTCGCCCGACCCGAACACCACCATGACGACGCTCATGCGGCCGGCGACGGCGCGGCAGCTCACCCGCTACGCGGCGCTGTCGCTGCGAGCCTCCTCGAGGACGAATTTCAGACTGGCTCGCTTGCCGAGGATACCGCCGTCCATATGCCTGTCCAAGTCACCCCGCTTCTACTCCTCGGAGTCGCCTCGGAAACCGGACCACGATAAGGATGCGGAGCAGCACGGGAAGAAGGGCGAGTCGTCAGAAGAGGGGAAGGTTGAGAGCTCACAGGCGGGCGGGCCGAAGCGGCCAGAGCTGCCGGAGGGCTGGGTGTGGCTGGAGGAGGAAGAGCTCGACCAGCTCGACAAGATCTTCATGTTCGCGCCTAAGTCCCAAAAAGAGACGACGGAGGATATAAAGAAGGTCATCAGAGAGCGCGGAGCGCCGGCGGAGCTGAAGGATCTGCTGCAGAAGGCTCTGGGCGGAAGTCTGACTATCGTGGATGGCTTGAAGACCATCAAGATCGCACAGAAGCTGGCCAAGAAGATGTCCGAGATGCCCGAGTTCAACACCTTCGATTCACAAGAGCCACGGATCAATCAGGATAAAACCGAGGGCAAGCAAGAGGAGGGCAAGGAGGAAGACCGCCAGAAGCACGAGCAGCAGGACAGCAAGGCCCGCGGAGGCAATCGGGATCCCAAGGACCCCAAGGGCCCTCGCGTGCTCGACTTGAGCGAGATCGGGACCTGGGCGCTCACGGCACTGATACTCTATCCGTTCTACAAGATGCTTGTCCCTGGGGAGAGCTCGCGAGAGATCACATGGCAAGAGCTGCGGAAGAACTTCCTCGACAAGGGTCTGGTGGAGAAGATGGTCGTGTTCAAGGACCGCGTAAGGGTGGAGCTGAACCGCGAGGCCACCCAGGCTATGTATCCGGACACTGTCGCCGCAAACCCCAACTTCTACTACTACTTCTCTATTGGTTCTCCGGATGTCTTCGAGAGGCATTTGGACGAGGCACAGAACGAGCTGGGAATTCCCCCTCCGGAGAGGATACCCGTCAGCTATGCCAACGCCGACAGCACTATAGGGAACCTATTTATCGCCTTCGGCCCGACCGTCCTCTTCGTCGGTCTGCTTTGGTACATGTCTCGGCGCGCCGGTGGTGGCATGGGCGGTGGCTCGAACGGTGTGTTCGGGTTCGGCAAGAGCAAGGCGAAGATGTACAGCCATGAGACGGCGGTTAAAGTTAAGTTCGCGGACGTCGCGGGCATGGACGAGGCCAAGGTTGAGATCATGGAGTTTGTCAGCTTCCTGAAGTCGCCCGAGAAGTTCCAGAAGCTGGGAGCCAAGATTCCTCGCGGTGCCATCTTGTCTGGCCCGCCTGGAACAGGTAAGACGCTGCTCGCCAAGGCCACCGCCGGTGAATCTGGCGTGCCTTTCTTCAGCGTCAGCGGTTCCGAGTTCGTTGAGATGTTCGTTGGTGTCGGTGCGTCTCGAGTGCGGGATCTGTTCCAGACCGCGCGGAAGAACGCGCCGTGCATCATTTTCATCGATGAAATTGACGCTATTGGCAAGTCTCGTTCCGAGGGGCCTCGATTTGGCGGTAATGACGAGCGGGAAGCGACCCTCAACCAGATTCTCACTGAGATGGATGGCTTCAACACTACCGAGCAGGTCGTGGTACTTGCCGGTACCAACAGGCCAGATATTCTCGACAAGGCTCTCATGCGACCTGGTCGATTCGACCGACATATCAACCTCGACCGGCCGACCATGAAGGGTCGCGCGGACATTTTCAAGGTTCACCTGAAGAAGATCGTTACGTCGGAAGATATGGAATATCTCTGCGGAAGACTCGCCGCATTGACTCCTGGCTTTGCAGGCGCGGATATTGCCAATGCCGTGAATGAAGCTGCGCTTATTGGTATGTTCTTTCCATGCTAGCTCGCAAGCTTTTACTTTACTAATATATCGCAGCTGCCAGAGCCAACGCCGAGAGTGTCACAATGATCCACTTCGAGCAGGCCATCGAGCGTGTCATCGGAGGTCTCGAGCGCAAGTCGCTCGTGCTCAGCCCGGAGGAGAAGCGGACAGTCGCGTACCACGAGGCCGGACATGCCATCTGTGGCTGGTACTTCGAATACGCTGATCCTCTCCTCAAGGTCTCCATCATCCCCCGTGGTCAGGGTGCCCTTGGCTACGCACAGTACCTGCCTTCTGGAGACGCCTACCTCATGAGCGTGAAGCAGCTGATGGACCGCATGGCCATGACGCTCGGCGGCCGCGTGTCGGAGGAGATTCACTTCCCTACCGTCACGACCGGCGCCAGCGACGACTTTAAGAAGGTGACGCGCATGGCCACGACGATGGTCACGCAGTGGGGCATGTCGGAGAAGCTAGGCCCGCTGCACTTCCAGAACGACCAGAACCAGGTCCAGAAGCCGTTCGCGGAGTCGACGGCGCAGACCATCGACGCCGAGGTGCGGCGCATCGTGGACGAGGCGTACAAGCAGTGCAAGGACCTCCTGACGGCCAAGAAGCCGGAGATCGGCCTCGTGGCGGAGGAGCTGCTCAAGAAGGAGGTGCTCACGCGCGACGACATGGTCCGCCTGCTGGGCCCTCGGCCGTTTAAGGACCGTGAGGAGTTCACCAAGTACTTCAACAACGAGGGCGGCAAGTCCGCGCCGCCGCCGTTCCCGACGGAGAGCACGGACGAGTCGTCGTCGCCTTCGCCAGCTGCCTTCCGGAGACACAACGTCGAGGAGAGGTGATAGACGGCGGACTTGTCGATCCCCAAAGCTGCTCTTTTTTCTTTTATTCCGGACCAAGGCCAAGGCTCTCAACTCACATGCTTCTGTTGTTCAGGGAGTCCCGGTTAGGTCGGGAAGGGCAAAGGGGGCTGAGCATATGTACATCATGTCGCATTTGTAAGTAGTACCTACCTAGATAGAAAAGGGGCGGCTGTGCTCGAAGAAGCTCCGGACACGAAGGGTGAGCCAGTCAGTCCGAGAGCCGCAGACCAAAATAAGTCATGACCACGCCGCCTGGACCGTCGGCGTTGGACTGGAAAGCGGGACGCGGGCTTCCTGACGCTGCTCCATGTACAGTACAATATTTGTTCGTTTGTAAAGCCACTCTTACCTCCATGACCTATCTTTTGTCTACTGTCTGAGTGTGAACCTCTCCGCGTTTGACGGCACGTCCCTGTTAGAGTCCTGTCTGTTCCAGAGCGATCTCCTGGCAAGGGTCTCTGCTCCAAAAACCGTAGGTTGAAGTTGAAGTTACCGCATGCCGAATTGACGGTGAGAAAGAGGAATCTCAACTTTGCTTTCCCATCGGAGTCGGGGTCGTGCCGACGCTCTTTTACCCCAGATGAAAAAGTGGTCCTGCTCTCTGCCGGCCGTTGGTCATTTGCCCCAAAGCAGCATAGATCGCTCCGGTGGCGGCTCCATCCCGAGAGAAGCCATCGATGAGGCAAAGACATTTATTTCATTCTCCGCACTCTGTCTTCTGCAACAGCATCCAGTTGTCTAGACTATAAAAGAGGAGTTCATCTTCACTGTGATTAGGAGGTCGATATGTTGTCAATAGGCTGGTCTTCTGGTACCTAAACTGTTGATTCATCGATTTTGCTTTTTTCATTTCCTCGACTCGTTCCGGTCATTTCCCACCCACATCGGATCCGAGCCGACCTCCGCGACAATGGCGTCTCAATCAGCCTCCTCGCCGTCCAGAGACCCGCTCTCCCTGCCTACGACGCTCCACTCCGGCTCCAGGAGTAGCGGCGGCAGCCTGCTGGACCGTGTCGCGACTCTAGCCGGCAGTCTCCGCCAGAAGCCTATGCCGCTGCGCGGTGACCGCTCCGCACCCGGCTATGATGGCCCCGAGCAGCTGCAGCCGCATCGTGGCTACTATGCCCCGAGGTGGTGGAAGATCCATTTCTTCCGCGGCATGGTCAACGATGTCCGCCGCAGGGCCCCGTACTACTGGAGCGACTGGCGGGACGCGTGGGACTACCGCGTCGTGCCGGCGACAGTGTACATGTATTTCGCCAAGTAGGTCTTGACGTCTGGTATATCGTTCGTCTAGTCACGCTGACCATAGCTTCAGTATTTTGCCCGCGCTGGCATTCTCCCTAGACATGTCCACCAAGACGCACATGCAGTATGGCGTTAACGAGGTGCTCCTCGCTTCTGTTCTTGGTGCTGTTGTCTTCTCTTTTATCGCCTGCCAGCCCCTCGTCATCGTCGGCGTGACTGGTCCCATCACGGTCTTCAACTAGTAAGTAGCGAAGATGAAGTTACAAGAGCCGCAGCGAGGACGGCTGTGCTCATACGACGTGATTAGCACCGTGTACGACATCATGAATCCCACAGGGACGAACTACCTGGCTTTCATGTGCTGGATCGGACTGTGGTCACTGGTCTTCCACTGGCTCCTGGCCATCACCAACTCTTGCAACTGGCTGCGCTACGTCACCCGGTTCCCCTGCGACATCTTTGGCTTCTACGTTGCGTTCATCTACCTGCAGAAGGGCATCCAGGTGCTCACGCGGCTGGGCTCCGAGGAGCCCTTCTACCTATCCATCGTGATCGCGCTTCTGGTCTTCGTCGTGGCGTACATCTGCGGTGAGCTAGGTAAGAGCACGCTGTTCCATCACCACGTCCGCGTGTTCCTCAAGGACTACGGGACGCCGCTCACCGTCGTCTTCTTCTCCGGCTTCGTGCACATCGGCCGGATGAGGAGCGTGCACCTCGAGAACCTGCCGACGAGCAAGGCCTTCTTTCCCACAGCGGACAGGGGCTGGTTCATCCACTTCTGGGACATCAGCGTCGGGGATGTGTTCCTAGCTATCCCCTTCGCGATCTTGCTCACGATTTTGTTCTACTTCGACCACAACGGTAAGTTGCCCCGGACGTCGTCAAGCATTGCGCCAAGAGCTGACAGGATCACCTTCAGTATCCTCCCTCATCGCCCAGGGCACCGAGTTCCCGCTCAAGAAGCCCGCCGGCTTCCACTGGGACCTCTTCCTCCTAGGTCTTACCACCGGCGTCGCCGGCCTCCTCGGCCTACCGTTTCCGAACGGCCTTATCCCGCAAGCCCCCTTCCACACCGAGTCACTCTGCGTGACCAAGATGGTCGCCGACCCAGACGAGGACGGCCCCGGCAAGGGCCACTACTCCCCCAAGGCCACCCACGTCGTCGAGCAGCGCGTGTCCAACCTCGCTCAGGGCCTCCTCACCCTCGGCACCATGTCCGGCCCCCTGCTCGTGGTCCTCCACCTGATTCCGCAGGGCGTCCTGGCGGGACTCTTCTTCGTCATGGGCGTCCAGGCCCTCGAGGCCAACGGCATCACCGCCAAGCTGCTCTTCCTCGCCCGCGACGTCTCCCTGACCCCGGGCGGCCACCCGCTCCGGCAGCTGCCCCGCCGCGCCGCCGTCTGGGCCTTCGTGGCCGCCGAACTGGCCGGGTTCGGCGCCACCTTCGCCATCACGCAGACCGTCGCCGCCGTGGGCTTCCCCATCGTCATCCTGCTGCTGATCCCCGCCCGCGCGCTGCTGCTGCCCCGGTGGTTCACGGCGCAAGAGCTCGCGGCGCTGGACGGGCCGACCGCCAGCCCGTTCACGATGGAGAGCGTGGGTGGCGCGTACGGTGGCGGCGCGGCGATCGACGCGGCGGGCTCGTCAGGCGAGGAGACGGACGCTGGCGGGAAGGGGGCGGAAGGGGCCGGTGGGCTGTTCCGCGGCGGGGAGGACACGGTGGCGGGGAGCGAGGCGGAGGCGTCTGCGGGTGAGGAGATGGACCTGCGGAGGAGGAGCGAGGAGGAGCTAGCGGAGCTCGGGGAGGGGAGAAATGTGAGGAGGAGGAATAGCACGGTCGGTGGGAGGGAGAGAGGCGAGGCCATCGAGATGGGGAGGATTGGGGTCAGTCGTCGGGGGCAGGGAGGTAGATCTGCGCATTCTTAGGTCAGAGGGCGGGATAGATAGAATGCGTGCTCACCACGCTCCTGGATCAGCATAATGGTGACCGAGATGAGCGATAAAGGGATTCGGAAAGAAGCCGAGGTCAGAGAAAGATATGGATAGATCACTTCCTAGGACCGTCTAGTATTGGGGAATAGAAGCACTTCGACTGCATCTTGAATCTGGAGCCAGTTCCTGGACTCCTCTGGGTCTTAAGTTATGATGCTGTTGGGGTTTCGGTGGTCGTATAGACTCCCTGCCCTCCCTAGCACTTCCACTGACGAGGACACAAACTCGACGCATCTCGTTTTGCCAAGAAGCCACGCGGATGATGATGGCAACTAGGGCCAGGCAAGACCATAACGGCGGTGGTCTTCTCACGCGAAGCAGGAGTATGAAAAAGGCTTCAATTACTCGTGATGGGATGTATACACACCATCCTGGGAAGCAGTTACATGAACGCTACAATCTGATCCCCGTCTAGTCTCTCCTGGAGCAGAGTTCTGCCGGACCATCGTCTCTATCCTACAGTGGGACCTGAAAAGAACATAGGACCGTACATTCCATCCCAATCAGACAGGGACTTCGCCTGCCTTCGCCCCCGCGGCGTGTGCAGGATTTGCCACCTCCCGCATCCACTCGATGTCTCCTGGGTCCTCAAACGGCGTCGCACCCATGTGCTTCCACGCGCCATCGCACATGAGAGCCAGGTCCTTCTCCTGAGAGCTGTACATGAACTCGCTCTTGCCGTCCCAGAAGTGCACCACTGACCGATCCTATACGGCGACTACAGTGAGCGCGAAGTTCTTATCGAACGTATTCGTGCCTAACCAGGGTGAAGGGGGAAGGGGGAAGAGGGAGAAAATGCCAGACGTACCAGTCCCAGAGTCAGCTTGATCACGCCCTCACCGAACTGCGGTGCATACGTGTGGTGCGGCTTCCGCCCCCGGGCAGCGAGGACGATGTTGTCGGCCACCGTCTCAGCCTGCGACATGGCGGACCGGGCGTTGGGGTTGGTCGTGTGCGTCTCCGCGACGTCGCCGCACACGTAGACGTTGGGAAGTGCGTCGTCCGCGATCTGCAGCGTTGACTTCACGCTGATCTTCCCGTTCGAACCGATGGCGGCCGGGGCGATATCGGAGATGATACCTGACGCCGGGGCTTGACCGGTACAGTTGATCTGCCATGGACATCAGCCGGCGTATTCACGGAACGAAGCAAAAGGGAAGTCAACATACGTAGCAATCACAGTCGACCTTCCTCCCCGAAGAGAGGGTCACGAAACCCTCATCGTCGTTGTGCGACGCCACCTTCTCCTCAAGTATGACTTCCACTACCAGCCGCTCCAGGCCCTCCAGGGCGGCCTTGTGCAGTCCAGGGCCGAACCTGTTCATGACGTCCTTCCGCGAGTGCACTAGCACCACAGGCTTGTCCGGGTACGCCGACTTTGCATCGGTGGCCAGCTCGACTCCCGCGGCCCCGCCACCAGCCACTACGACCTTCCTCGCCGCCTTGATCCTGCGCTGCACCGCACGCAGGAGCTCCACGCCCTCGGCCTTGGTCTCGGCGCCCACCCGCGACGGCAAGCCCTCCGCGACCTCCGAGCCCGTGGCGACGACCAGGAACTCGTAGGGGACCTCCTCGCCGCTGTCCCTGAGCCGGACGCTGGTCCGGCCGACGGCGGCGACGCGGTCGCGCACCCAGCGCACGGCGCCGGCGGGTGCGGCGGACAGGTAGCCCACGTAGGGGATGAAGGCCTTGTGCTCGTGGTCCTGGACGACGCAGAACCGCGGGAGCACCCAGGTGAAGTTGAAGTGGTCGTTGGGCTCGACGACCACGACGCGGAAGGGGCTGCCGCGGGGCAGGCCGGTGGAGATGAGCCGCGCGGCGTGGTAGCCGGCGTAGTTGGCGCCGACGATGACGATGTTGCGCGTCCGCGGGGTGGCCGGGTCGCCGCGGGCGGTGAGGGAGGCGAGCTTGGCGGAGGCGGCGCGGCGCAGGTGGACGAAGGCGAGCTTGAAGGCGTAGATGACCAGCCTCGTGAAGAGGAGGGCGCTCTTTGCGCGTTCCAGCATCTTGGCGAGGTGAAAAGGGGGGAACGAGCAGCAGCAGCAGCAATAGCTGGGTTTCTCCGTTTGCCGCGCCGGTCGCTAAGGTGGACTGCTGACCGTCCGAGGATGCGGAAGAGGAAGTTCGAAGGAGAGGCCCATTGCCGCTAGCCGAGTTTTGACTTCATCCTCGTCGAGGCCGAGGCAGAATATCCCGTTCGGGATACGGAGATAAAACAGCGGGCTCTCGGAGCGGGAGAAGGACGGAGCAGGACGGGGGGCTGTGATCTGATAATTTTGCTTGGCAGGCGGTATCGGCTGCGTCAGCCAGCTAACGCACCCTACCTAGGGTACGTATTTACTCAAGGACGGGGTATGGAGTAAGTTACAGGTACCTGAGAGCACCCTGCAGGGGTAGCTCATGTACACAGTATGTACTCATTAAGCTTATAAATAAGGCACGCCTTAGGACGAGCCGGGCCATCAACTCGCTGTGTCGCTCGCCATGTGTTCGCTGCAGCACCCTGATGGGCTCCACGGGGAGCGGGACCTTGGAAGCGCCGAGGGTGATGAGACCTTTTTCTGGCTCTCGGTAACCTTCCGCAGAGACACTATCCAGGTCTAGGAGATCAACTATTTGGGAGCTTGGCGATTCATGTGCCCGTTTGCCTTTCTAATAGCTAATAGTCTACATTACGTACAGACATGTGCGCGTATATCATTGCGAAGCTGGTGGATTCGATGGTGTCACCGAGCTGCTGCATCAGCTCTCGAACGGCGGATATCCCTTGTCCCTCCACTCGTCGAAGCTCATGCCCTTTGCACCCGAGGGCATCCGCACCATCAGCGGGACCACGACGTCCGAGTCCGTCCCGATGTCCTCCGCCTTGTGGACGATGGTGTCGCGCAGCCTCTGGTATCCCATCTTCTCGTACAGGCCCACCGTCGATGGTGAGGCCTCAAAGTAGAGGGGCAGCTGGGTCTGCTCGCAGAGGTCAATTCCCCACTTGACCATGGCGGCACCCGCTCTGCGACCCTGGTGCTCGGGTAGCACGCCGATCACATGCACATCTAGAGTCCCGTCGTGTCAGCGGGTTGCAGGCGCCTTGCAAGGGGCTGGAACGCGATGGGGATCACTGACAAATATATCGCTGCCCACCGAAGAGCTTCTCGCGCATCTCCCACAGCGGATTCAGCACCCTCTCTGCCCGCTCCCTCTGCTCGCCCTGCAGCCAGGGCACTCCCTCGTTCTTCCGCTCCTCCTCGCTCCTCTCCCGCAGGTAGATGTCGCCCAGCGCTATGCCGACGATCTCGCTGGTCTGGGTGTCGACGCACTTGAACGTGTACTGCACGTCGCTCTTGTGCCAGTAGTCCAGGGTGCCCTGCGCGTGGGCCTTGCGGAACTCCTCCGAGTCGGTCATGCCGCCGGGGAAGAGAATCTGCAGCATGAGCTGGCCCATGCGCTCGTTCTTGAAGGCGGCAAAGTAGGCATCGTAGACCCTCCGGATGTCGGGCACGAGCGCGGGGAGCACAGCGAGGACCATGGTGTCGGTACGCCGGGAAGTGGGCGGTCGGTGGTGGGCCGGGTGCCACGTGTGAGGGCTGTCAGCGGAGCGGAAACACCCAACGTCGACAACGCACGCAGATCTCGGTAGGGCGAGGAGAGATGAATTCGATCGACACGACGCTGCAGACTTGGACGCGCGTTCAGAGGGGCCAGAACCGCTTTTACACCCTCGAGATATAGCTCCTTGACCGTCCTTGAGGCCGCCGAGCCGGTCATATTGAGCCGAACTCCGAACGGGGCGAGGCGAGCAGGATTCACGCCATCGTCCCAGGCATCTGGCCTGGCTGGACGCCTCGCCGAGAACTCTCCCGCCCAGTGTTGCCGCGGTGCCGCATGTGCTGCGAAGGACTTTTGGGCAGGTAGTGTAGTGTAGCGTACTCGAGTAGTGTAGGGAGGCTATTCACAGTCGGGGTCCCCAGCTAATGCGAGACCCACGCACGTTGCAGGCCAGCCAGCCAGCCACTCAATGGGTCTTGCAAGCGAGGAAGGGGTGAGGGATAGTGAGGGATGGTGAGGGCCGAGTACCTCGTATCGATGCGAGCAGGAAGCGGCACTGTGCAACGCCAAGCGACGGATAAAGTTATCTGATCCGCAATCAGTGGCGCTAATGCAGGGAGCCCCACTTCCTTAATTATGCCGCTTGCCCAGTCGGGCAAATCCACGGCCACAGTGCGGTGACGCCAGGGGCACCGTCCACGCATCGGTTGCTGTTCCGAGCAGTGGGGAGGCGCCGGTCGTGGAGAGGGAAATCCATCTGGTCTGATCCTCCCGTCTTTCGCCGGTACAGCCGAATTAGCGAACAATGACTCCGCTCGATTAGAACACCAGTGGCCAACCGTGCCAAGCTGAGGGAGGCATGCCTGAGCTATTGACTGACACGTGGGACAGCGGAGAGGAACTTGGGGGAAGAGTGTCGGAGAGTCTAGGCAGAAGGACAGGCCCGAAGCGAAAGCTACCGGTTCAGGGATGGCTGGCGATGCGATTGCGTGGCAATATGCTTCGATACCAATTGTCGTGGCCCCTTTCTAGGCATCTCAGGATGGTATGTAGGTTGCCTTGCTTGCTTTGGCATTTACATGACAGTGGCGGATATGGCTAAGATGCTACGATCATGGTAGATGATTCAGACAAGGGAGCACTATCAGCTGCGTTGTTGGGACATCTCTTCATCGATGACCACGGTATCTGTGATGATACTGTCCCAAAGTCTTTGATAATTCCCATGTAAATATAAACAATCAAGTCGAAAAGCTTTCTACAAATACCATAGATCAATGGAACTGTATGCACCTTACATGTAAAGTATCCCTCATCAGATAATCAAATCAGCTCCCCCGGCCTCCTCACCAGCGTCTCCAGCGCGGCCACCAGGTCATCCAACAAACCCTCCGCGTACTGGCCCCAAGACTCAAACGTGACAATCTCCATCGTCAGGCTCTCCCCGCTGTGGTACGCCTGCACCTTCCACTCCCGCAGCGGTTCCTCGTGCACGTACACCGCCTGCGTCCTGCACCGCAGCCCCTCGCCCTCACCGAACCCGAGCGTCTCCACGTGCTCGACGTCCTGGTGCACCACCGAGTCGAACCAGTCCGTGTCCGCGGGCCACCCGGGCAGGCACCCCTGCGCGACCAGCTCCCGCAGCGCGGGGCCCTCGAACCGCGAGCTCTCCACGTGCTGCTGCTGCACCGCCCGCAGCAGGTCCAGCCCCGTCCACCCGGCCTCGAGGCGCGCCCGCACGGGGACGTACTGCCAGCACGGCCCGGCCACGGCGTCGCAGCCGGGCAGCTCGGTGTTGCGGCCCGAGGCGACCTCGCCGAAGACGAGGTCGCGCAGCCCGAGGCGCCGCGACAGGCACAGCGCCCAGGCGGCGGTCGGCAGCGTGGCGACCGTGACGTCGCGGGGCCGCGGGGCGATGTCGACGGCGCGGCTGGTGGCGTAGTGCCGCCGGGAGGTGAGCGGGACGTCGCCGTCCGGGCGGAGGACGGTCGGTGCGGAGCCGGCGAGGAGGTCCCGCCAGTAGGGGATGCTGCGGGGGATGACGTCGCGGAGGACGTGGCCGACGAAGGAGGAGTAGGGCACGGACGATGGGACGGGCGTCTGGCCCGTGTAAAGGGCGGAGAGCTGGCGCAGGAGAAGCGGGAGACACATCTCGTCGTACTGGGCGTGGGAGAGGCGGAAGATCAGGGTGGTCTTGCCCTCGCGGCCGTGGATGAGGAACCACTTGACGAAGGCTGAGCCAGAGGGCACGCGGGCTTGGACGTCGACCTTGCATACGGCCTCGGCGAACGCGCCGACGTCGTCTTCTACGTCGTACTCGGTGAAGGGAACGGTGAGCTGGTCGAGGACGACGCCGAAGTAGGTGCCCTCGGCCTCAACGAAGACAGTGCGCAGGATCTCGTTCTTGGCGATTAGCTCTTGGCAGGCGGTACGGGTGCGGTCGGCATCGAGTGGAGCGTCGAAGTGCATGAGCTCGTACCGCATCGAGTATCTAGGCAGATCGACCGTGCCCTTGACGGCGATCTCTTGCAGGGGCCGCGTAGGGAGAACGTCCTGGATCTTCCATGTAGGGTCTGCCAGCCTAGGACGGATGCTCGATGCTACGAACGACTCCACGTCCTGTACGTCCAATGACTGGTACGGCTTGACGGTGACGCTGGGCAAGTCGGCGTTCTCCGACACCGTCAGGGCCTGCATAACGTTGGCCATCTCGAACAGTGACCGGTTAGCGAAAATTTCTGCCACGGTCAACTTCAATCCTTCCGCGCGCGCCTCGGAGGCGAGCTTCATCGCTGTGATCGAGTCGCCTCCCAGCCGGAAGAAGTTGTCGCTCAAGCCAATGTCCTTTTCGTCCAGCCGCAGCACACGGCTCCAAAGGGTGCGGAGCTTCCTTTGCTTGCTCGTTGTCACGGATATGGCTGCAGGTCTGGGCTGCGATTGAGCTGGCGCTGATGAGATTGGAGTGACTTCAGTTTGGGAGACGAGCTCGACGTGGCCGTTGGGGGTTATTCGTGCCAACTTGCCGGTTCTTCGCAGGAGGCCCTCGCGGCCCTCGACGGAGGAAGAGCCTTTCAGGAGCCATTTCGGGTTCTCCAGAGCCGAAAGGCTTTGGTTATCAGCTACCTCGATGAGAAGCTCACCTACTGCCCCTCGCGGGAGGAGACGCTCTGGGTCTGTCGGATCGACAATCCACATTGTCTTCGCGCCCTCAAACAGGCGGTCATCACCTTCCGGCTTGACCTGGCTGGCCAGCTTGAAGACCTCATCTCGATCTTGGTCCGTCAGGTAGTCGATGTCTCCAATGCGTCTGTCGATCCCCTCACATAGTTGCCCGGTCACCAGGCTGAACTGGTCGAGCACCCTCTCCATGGTCTGCTTGTCCACCATTTTGGAGTCGAAGCTGGCCATGACGAGAAATCCCTTCGGGTCGAGGGAGCACACCAGCATGAGCCCGTACGTGTTGAACTTGAGCGCCTCCTGCGCCGCCTCGTCATCACCCGCCGGCACTAGCCCGTCGGCCGGCCGGTCCGGCGAGGCCTCCTGTACCTCCTCGGCGGCGCTCGGGTGCAGGACGAGACCGGTGCGCAGCTCGCAGGCCTGCAGGGCGTCCTCGCTCAGCCGACGGATGTGCTGCAGGCCGGTGTGCTCGTAGGGGATCTGGGCGACCATCTGGTCGTGGATGGCCTGCAGGTAGTCCGCCACCCTCGTGCCGCGGTCTACGCGCACCCGCACGGGGACCGTCGTGATCATCGGTCCCTCGATCTGGTCGACGCCGGGGACGGGCGCGTTTCTGCCCGTCAGGGTCTCGCCGAAGACCATGTCGTCGGAGGCGGCGTAATTTGAGGCGACGAGAGCCCAAGCGCCGCGGATGACGGCCGCGACGGTTGTGTTTGACGCAGGGCGTCCGCTCAGTGGAACGTAGACTTCGAGAAGGGAGTCTGGTCGTGATTGGTATCCCTCCCATGGTAAAGGAGGGAACTGTCGGCCAGTTGCACCGCGGAGCTGCTCACGCCAGTATTCCTCGCATGCTTGGCGGTCCATGGACGTGAGAAAGTGGATGAAATCCTTGAACTCGGCGGGACGTGTAATCGGCGAGCCTTGATAAGCCTGGTTGACTCGGTCGACAATGAGAGGCATGGACCACCCGTCGTACAGGCTGTGGTGTATCGTGAGGATAAAGTGGCTCTTGCCCGAGTCGGGTTCTGTGACCATGCCGTATCGGACGAGGGGCTTGCCGAGGTCCATCTCTTCGCTTCGATCCTTCTCCAGATATTCCTGGACTGATCCCGCGGAACGCCATGTTATGCTTTCCTTGACTACGACTTGGACGAGCCCGTGGCCAGGGACCTGCACAATCCGGGTTCGGAGGATAGGGCAGTCTTGGGCGACCTTCTCGAAGGCAGCCTGGAATCGCTGTGCTGTCTCCTGGTCTGCAAGGTCCATGACCCTCTGGGCCACGTACGCATCCTTGATCTTCGCAGACAGCGCCATAAGTGCTTCCTGGAGCGGCGTGCAGGGGTACACGTCCTCTATAGTAGACTTTTCGATATCGCACAATCTTGCCGTCTCGGCCCGTGCTTCTTCGGCGGACCATCCTTCCCCTAGCAATGAGAAAGGAGCGACTCCCTCCTGTGCCTTCTGTACTGTCTTCTCAGCCATCGCTGCCATGTCCCTGAGCGTCGGGTAGCTGAAGACAGACGCAACAGTCAAGGAAAGGCCCTCTTCGCGGGCGGCAGCAACCAGCTTCATGGCCTTCAGGGAGTCGCCTCCCAGTGCGAAGAAACTGTCGCTGAGAGATATTTCTAGGTCCTCCCCGAGGAACTTCTTCCAGACCCGGTGGAGGGCCACCTCCGCCTCGGTCTCTGGCTTGCTCTTGTCTGCCACGATCCTGAACTTGGCGATCTGTTCGCGGGTCATGGCATTGCCCATCTCGCGGAGCTTCTTTCGGTCCGTCTTCCCAGAGACAAGAGAGGGGATCTGGCGCATGGGGATGTACGCGGATGGCACCATGTATCTCGGCACCTCCTTTTCCAGGCGGGCGTCTATGCTCGCTAGAGCTTCGCTGAGCTCCGGGGAGAAGGTCGTTGTTGTCGAGTCGTCCGTCGCATCAGTTACATTCTCGCTTGGCTCCGCTAGGAAGACGACGAGTGTCGGCTCGCCTCCGCTGGGCTTGATGACCTCTGCGGCCATCTTCACCGAGCTGGGGATTTTGTCGCGGATATGGTGCTCCACCTCTGGCAGTTCGACTCGCTGTCCCCTGAGCTTGACCTGCTGGTCCTTTCTTCCCACGAAGACGATCGCACCTGAGCCGTCTGGGTCGTAACGCACGAGGTCACCTGTCTTATAGAGCCGTCCGTGCCTCCCAGGCACCGTCCCATTCCCGGCAACGAGCCACGCTGGGTCCTCGATGAAGACCTCGGCCGTCTTCTCCGGCTCGCCTAGGTACCCGATGCCGACGACAGGACCCTCAACCAGCAGCTCGCCCACGGCACCGGGAGGAACTAAGCGGTCGTGATCATTGGGGTCGACGATCCAGGTGAGGCCACCGACTCCCTTGCCGATATTCGTGTAACCCCTCGACTTCTCCACCGTGTTGTTGATGGTGCACCCGACAGTGCACTCCGACGGCCCGTACGCGTTGATGATCTTGGTCTTCTTGCTCCAGGCGCTCGCATCGCCCGCCGAGATGGCCTCGCCGCCCAGGCCCAGGACCTCCAGCGAGGGCAGGATGTCCGGGTCGAGCACGCGCGCGACCGACGGCGTCATGTGGGCCATGCCGGCGCCCGAGGCCCTGATGGCGCCGCTGAGGTCGTTCATGCGCGCCTCGTCGGTGGGCACGCACACGCAGCCGCCCTTGGCGAGCGTGCACAGGATGCAGTCGATGCACACGTCGAAGGCGTACGAGGCGAACTCGAAGACGCGGAGGCCCTCGCGGTAGCCGACGGCGTCGGCGCGGGGCAGCGCGCCGCTGGTGTAGTTGGCGTGGGAAAGGACGACGCCCTTGGGCTTGCCGGTGCTGCCGGAGGTGAAGATGATGTACATGGGCGAGTCGGGCGGGACGCGGGGGAGGGAGGCCGGCGGGGGTCCGTCGCAGAGGGACCAGGTGGAGTCGGAGACGACGACGACTTGGGCGGAAGGGGCTATCTCGATTGCTAACGACTCTTGCAGCTTGGAGGAAAGCAGTACCCGAGCGCCGGTCTGAGAGACGATCGTGGCAAGCCGTGCCGGTGGCTGGCTGGGGTCCATGAGAACGAAGGTGCCTCCTGCCTTCATGATGGCCAGGACTCCGACCACAGTCCACTTCGACTTCTCGAAGCAGAGAGGAACAGGACTCCCGACGTCAACACCTAAAGACCGGAGATGGCCGGCCAAGTGCGTTGACAGTGTGTCCAGCTGGGCGTTTGTGAACTCCCCGTCCCAGGCACTCACAGAAGGAGCGTCAGAGTGCGAAGCAGCACGCTCAGCGATGATTTCATGCATACACTGCTCGAATTTGGGCGGGACTGTCGCGTTCCACGTCCAGATCTGCTCGAGTTCGCGGGGCAGGGGCCGGAGGATGTCCACCTCCGTGTTGCTCAAGCTCTCGAGAACCACAGCGAGGATGTCGACATACGCCTCGAGGTGGTCCTCGGCCTGGCTTCTAGTCATGGCTGTGGTGCGCCACTGTGCCTGCAGACTCAATTGCTCGTCCAGCGAGCAAACTTCGAGCCAGAAAGACCACTGTTGATAGCACGTCGTGACACCCGTCAGCTTCGCAGGTCGATTCGCGTGTTGGCTCGTCGGAAGTGCTCACCTTTTGACCTAAGCGGCTCCCACTGGTTGCATCACCGTTGCAGACGGGCTCTCCCCTGTCGCAGAAGAACACCTTCTCAAAGTCGCCCAGCTTTGACTCCTTCGCGGCGGCATCGCCCCGTAGCAGCCCGCTCACAACCTCAATGAGCTCTGATATCGAGTTGTTCGACTCCGCACCGGAGGTATTCGCCGAGCCTGGGATAGGGGAGAATGTCTCGGACGTGCCGAGCAGTTGGTGCCCCCATTGGAACTGTATGATGCCGTCTCCCGAATTCCGGTTCAGAAGCAGCAGCCAGGCCAGCATGAGAGCGAGTTCGGGAATGTCCGCCGAAGAACCGACCTCCGTGCCTGATGTGGTCGACTTTGCGGGCAGGACGGCCCTCTTCGCCACTGTGTCGAACTCCCGCTCGACTCCATTCCCATAGGTTGCTCTCCCGGAGCTCAGGAGGCTACCGAGATGGTGTTGTGCGTCTCGTAGGAGCTGCATTGTGCTGTGTCCGTACCCTTTCCTGCCAATCCTTCAATCTGGCGACAATACGCTCTCATCCACCACGACAGCTATGGAAGCATAGCAACACGACTTGTTTTCAGAGGAAGACTGGTCTTCCAAATGCCGAGACGCTCTATTTTGGCTAGTCAAGCACGATATGCCGGTATCAATGGATATAAGGGCCGCTCCCCCTCCCCCAGCAGGGGCGCCGATCGAGCTCCCCCCCCCTCCATGAGACGACCTCGGAGAACCTTTTTGGTGTCATGCCGGCCGGGGGTCTTTCTGGAAACGTTCCATGCCGATGCATCTTCCGACCCCCTGACCCGGGACTCGGTGGCCTATTACTCTACCGCGTGCAAAAAGCCTCAGCAGAGTCTGCAGGCTGCAGGTTCATCGGCCTGGGTACCTGCGCCGATCCTCTGCAGAAGCTCCGTCGAAGCTCCTCCGAATCTGCCCTGAGTGGACATGCGTTGATCATCTCTTACGTACACGGTATGTCTCGACAGCAGCACGCTGGACGCTATTCGTGCTTCACCGCGGAATGGCCTGCTCGAACCCTCCACCACACTACCGGCGCTAGAGTAATCTGCACAGTCTGGACAGTGCCGGGAAAACGCTCGTCATCTCACTCTTTTCCTCCCCTCCCATCAATCACATCATCTGCTTGGCTGCGTAGCGCCTTGGAAAACATTGCAAGGTGGGTGGTATTCCGACAAGGGGCGTCACATGGGGGGTTTTACTCCGTCCACAACCCAGTACGAGGCCAGTACAAGCGACCGCCAGCCGGGTTGAAGCTTGTAATATGCATAATAATACGCCTAAATAATAGCCGTTGCGCCTCGCAGCGATGAAATGAAGAGCCGAGGAGACCGGGTGGCTCGATGAGGACAAGCGAGGGAAGACGGATGAAGAAGCTCGGGATAGAGTCTGCACACAGTGCCGAGCTAGCGCTGCACGATCGTTGTCCGACTCATCATTGCGGTGGAGATGCGCGAATTATCAGATCCGAGACCGCCGTTATCAGATCCGCGTCGCCAAGCCCGCAATCGGGGCCGTTCGCCGGGGTATGGCCCCCTTTGCTCCCCTCAAGGGCCTCGAGGGAGTCTGGCCACGATGGTGGCCCAGCAAGCTTGGCAACAGGGATGTCGTCTCCCGGCAGAAGCCGCGGGTGCTTGCCTACCAGACACGTGTGCTGCATGTGAAGTTACATAGAATGGGTCGCTATGGAGCAGCGGACGCGGTCGTTGTCGTGCTCTGGCTCTACAGATCGTCGGTGGTCGAGACAGACTAGCTGGCAGGACGCGCGGCAGTCATGACAGCAGCAGTATCTTCCGACAAGGAGAATACTTCAAAAGCATCTGGCCCTGGTCAAGACGCAAATGGTCAAGCATCAGTGACAGACGGCAATGAAGTGCTACAAGACAAGGCGGAGAAGGGCGCGCCGGTAAGTCCCTGTCCGGGACAATATCGTGCAAATGTCGGTCTGAGAGACGTTTCTGACTTGATGGGTCTGTATAGCTTCTGCAAGCCCTCTCCAACTACCTGCGACTCCTCTTCTACGGCGCAGAATGGCTGGACTACGTTCTCATTACCGTGGCTACCATCTGCGCAATTGCCGCCGGTGAGTCCAGAATGGATTGGGGCTGCATCTGCCCCGTTGATGCTGGGCGAATGGCTGATCACTGATGGCTCCTCTTGCTTTTAGGCGTGCCATACCCGTTAATGGGTATCCTGTTCGGTCAATTGGTTGACGACATAAACGGAGCAACCTGCGAGGCCGAAGGGGGTGGCAACAGCTTCTCCTACGAATCGACCATCCGCGACAAGGTCTTGAAGCTGGTCTACGTTGCCATCGGCGCCTTCGTTGTCATCTACGCCTATGTCCTGTGCTGGAGCATCGCCAGCCAGCGCCTCGCGCAGCGGCTGCGCCACCGCTACTTCGAGAGCCTGCTGCGGCAAGATCCGGCCTTCTTCGGCAATCGCACGGCCGGCGAGGTCTCATCGCGGCTTCAGGGTGACATCCAGGCAGTGCAGACGGGCACGTCGGAGAAGGTCGGCGTCTTCATCGGGAGCATCTCCTTCTTCGTCACGGCCTACATCATCGCCTTCATCAAGGAGGCCAGGCTTGCGGGAATGCTCATCTCGCTCGTGCCGGCGTTCTTGCTTATGGCGCTCATCGGCGGGGCCTTCATCCAGAAGTTCTCGGGTCGCATGTCTGATGCCGTCGGCGCCGCCTCCTCAATCGCGTCCGAGGCCCTCACACACGTCAGCGTCGTGCAGTCTTTCACCGCGGCACCGCGGTTGGAAGCCAAGTTCGCCGGCCACATGGCCATTGCTCGAAAGGCGGGGATCCAGAAAGCTGCTGCCTCTGCCCTCCAGGCTGGGCTTCTGTACTTCATCGCATATTCTGCAAATGCGCTGGCGTTCTGGCAGGGAAGCCGCATGGTGGCCAAGGCGATATCCCACCCCGGGAGCGGCTCCTCCATAGGGCAGATCTACACGGTGATCTTCATTCTCGTCGATGGTATGTTTAACCTAGTTCAATCGCGGGCAATCGCTTCGGACTGACGGACGATGTTCCCAGCTTGCGTCGTGCTCGGCTCTGTCGCTCCCCTGTTGCCCCTTTTTGGCGGCGCCTCATCGGCCTTCCAGAGACTGTTGGTTGACATCGAGCGTGGACATCCTTCGGAACCGTCCCTGAAAGCTGGCGCAGTCCTACCTGTTGATACACCCGGATCGATCACCTTCAGCGACGTATCCTTCGCGTACCCCTCTCGCCCCGACACGAGCGTGCTCCGCAGCGTCAATCTGACATTTCCCGCCGGGAAGCACACCGCCATTGTCGGCCCGTCAGGAAGCGGCAAGTCGACGATCGCGTCTCTCATCACGAAGCTGTTAACACCGACGGAGGGTTTGATCTCGCTCGATGGTCATGATCTCAGGGACATAGACAGCCAGAGTCTCCGCAGCTTCATCGGTGTTGTGCAGCAGGAGCCCATGCTGCTCAACCGCTCAATCATGGAGAACATCGCCCTCGGACTCGTCAACTCTCCGCACCCGGAACACGCGAGCCTGAAGGAGGTTCTGCACGGACCGCAATTGGCCGAACTTCCTACAGCAGAGCACCATGACGGCGCACAGGCGGAGATTGTGCGCCTCGTCCATCGTGCGGCGGAGCTCGCTGACGTGTCGGCCTTCGTCGACAGCCTTGAGCACGGCTATGCGACGGCAACCGGCCCTGGAGGCGCGCGCGTCAGCGGCGGCCAGCGCCAGCGGATTGCCCTTGCTCGCGCTCTGGTCAGAGATCCAAAGATCCTCCTCCTGGACGAGGCCACGGCCTCGCTGGATTCAACGAGCGAGAGGCACATCCAGGCGGCTTTAGAGCGGGCGGCCAAGCACCGGACCGTCATCTCCATTGCACATCGCCTGTCGACGGTGAAAAATGCCGACAACATCGTTGTGCTACAGGCAGGCGAAATTGTCGAGCAAGGAAGTTATGCAGAACTTGTTGCCCGCGGCGGCGTCTTCGCACGGATGGTGAGCCTGCAAGCACTTGGCTCCGCCCATGACCCTGAGGTCGGATCGGTCTCCAACTCAATCAGCACCGCTTCTTTGAAGATCGACGACGTCCTCGGAGACGATAGCAGAAATGCTGTCGTTCCGGGTGGGCATGAACCGACAAAAGGAAAAGCGGAGGACGCCGGATCGGAGAAGGCGGAGGCTCCGCAGATTGGGGGCAAGATGCCATTCGCGGCTCTATCCAAGGGACTCGCAAAGCTCATCAAGCCCTCGCGCATCTGGCTCGTTCCTGCCTTATTCGCATCATTCCTGGTTGGCTGCACGTTCTCCGCTTCCGGATTGATCTTTGGTTTTACTGTCGGCGAGCTGAACCCCTGCAACAACACTCCCTCGCACATCCTCAACCGGGGTCTCTTCTTCAGCGGCATGCTCTTCATGCTTGCCGTCGTCGAACTCGCTGCCAACGCAATCGCATGGTCCTCCTTTGGCCTCATAGCAGAACGCCTCCTCTACGCCGTGCGGGTGCTGTCTCTGCGCTCTCTCCTGGAACAGGATATCGACTGGCACCAGTCTGCCGGGCGTACCCCCTCCTCCCTGCTGTCCATCATCACCAAGGACTCCGCCGCGGTCGGCAGTTTCAGCGGGTCAATCATCGGAACCGTATTATCCATCATAATTAGTTTCGTCGTGGCCGTGATTCTGTCTCATATTATCGCCTGGAAGATCGCCCTCGTCTGCCTGGCCGTCGTCCCAGTCCTCCTGGCTGCAGGTCTCTTCCAGCTGCGCAGCCTCGCGCGCTTTGAGGAGCGTCACGCCGAGGCGTACGCCACGGCCGTCGGCATAGCTGTCGAGGCCGTCACCGCCATCCAGACCGTCGCCGCGTACTCGCTCGAGGACGAGGTCCTGGGCGGCTACAACCGCGCGCTGCAGGCCCCGCGCAAGGAGATGGTGTTGGCCAGCGCGCGGGCCAACGTCTGGCTCGCCGTGTCCAACAGCGTGGGATTCCTCGTGTACGCGCTCGCGTACTGGTGGGGATCCCATCTCATTATGAAGGACGAGTACTCCCAGAAGCAGTTCTTCATTGTCCTCGTCGCGATGCTGGTCTCTGCGCAGCTGTGGGGCCAGATGTTTGCGCTGTCTCCCGAGTTCTCGCGCGCCCGTGCCGCTATATCGCGCATTCTTGGAGTAATGAAACTTGGGTCGAGTGGGCTGGCGCCTATGGTGACGGTTGGCGGTAGTCCGTCGGGAAACGACGTCGAAGCCACCGCAGAGGTGACGGAGAAGACACCCTCTGGTGCTCGAGGCGTCAAGGTCACACTGGATAGTGTGTCGTTCTCCTACCCGTCCCGGCCAGATGTCAAGATATTAAAGGATGTCTCCATCACAATCCAGCCCGGCCAGTTCTGTGGCCTGGTCGGCCCCTCGGGAGCCGGAAAGTCCACCATCATGGGTCTGATCCAGGGGCTCTACAGACCCACTTCAGGGACAGTCGCCATCGACGGCATCAGTCTTTCCCGGCCCTCCGCCCTCTCAGCTCTTCGTGCCGACATGGCCGTCGTCCCACAAGACCCTTGCCTTTTTGACGGCAGCATCCGCTTCAACGTGGGTCTGGGTGCCCGTCCCGGCCACGACGCTACCGACGAAGAGATCGAAGCGGCTTGCCGTGCAGCCAACATTCACGAGACGATCATCGCCCTTCCGCAAGGCTACGATACCGACTGCGGACCGGGCGCGACGCAGCTGTCGGGAGGGCAGCGCCAACGCGTGGCGATCGCAAGGGCACTGGTGCGAAAGCCGCGGTTGCTGCTGCTGGATGAGAGTACGAGCGCGCTAGATGCCGAGAGCGAGAGGGCGCTACAGAAGAGCTTAGAGGAGGCGGCGAGGGACGTCACGGTGGTTGCGATAACGCATCGGCTGCACACTGTCCAGCGAGCGGATGTCATCTTCGTCGTGGAGGGAGGAAGGGTAGTTGACAGCGGGAAGCATGGGGAGCTGTTGGAGAGGAGCGAGAGCTATAGGGTAAACGCTCAACAGCAGATGCTTCAATAGCTGTTTTTAAGGTAGATAAAAGCGATATATTTTAGACGGATATGGTACAAATCGAGTATTACTACTCAACTCTGCTTCTTAACAGCGTATGGTGATTTAGAATGGTCGCATTCCTCTGTGTTCCTGACTTGCATGTCCTCACAACTCAACTGTTGACTTCCTCAACTCCTTCTCTCACAAACTTTCCAAAGTTATTTACTAACCCCGCCCACATACCTAACTATTCTTTCAACAATATGATAATCAACATAGCTTCCCAATGTACTTACTTCTAAATAGGAGGGGCGCTTCAACCATGGCTTAGTGAGCTGCAGTATCTAGATCGTTTGCCCATCATGCTAACAATACAAGTCCGTGTATTGATCTCAATTTGATACTATGTCCAGCTACATACATCCTTTTCTCGTCCCTCACTTCCGTCATAAGGGTCTTTGTCGACTCAGACTACAATACCCCTGACCTGCTTCAGGTTCTTAATGTTGATATCCCTCCATAGCGCCGCGCAGACCAGCGCACCACCGAGCAGACAGGTGCTCGTGATGAGCATGTACTTCTGCGCATCTCCATATGCCAGGCTGATGCCCTTCCTGATTTCAGTCCCAGGCCTGTACGCCAGCTGAGTGTACAGACTACCGTAGATGTTGTCGATGGGCGCAGAGGCAGGCAAGTATTTCTTCAGAGAGCGCTTGAAGACACTCGTCCAGATGGCTGCCGAAACCGTCGACCCGAGGGCCGAGCCGATGCTGCCAAACAGATCGAGGATGGCCATGATGGCGGCGATGTGCTGATGGCTCGAGGGCACCATCATGGCCATCTCAGCGGCGATGACGATGGGTCCCCCAGCGAAGGCCACAAAGATCTGCGTCATGATAATGTACCCGATGCTGCTGCCGGGCTGGCGGAAGTGGATCATGAGGCCAACGCCAAGGGTCATCAGTGGGACGCCGTAGTAGACCGCCACCCACTTGAAGCGGCCCGACCAGCGGATGAAGACGCCGATGAAGAGAGCAGAGAAACATGAGCCCACGCGGTAGATGTTGCTGATGTAGGTGGCCTCCGTGACGGTCTGGTTCCATACGACCAGGAGCATCGAGGTGAAGTAGCTTCCCCAGACGGCCGAGTTGAAGAAGATGAAGACCAGCATCAGGCCCGCGAAGAAGACGGTGCGGTCCATGAGGAGCGACACCGGGATGAACTTGACGGGGGCGAAGAACTTCTCGTACAGGACGAAGGCAATGATCAGGAGACCGCCGAAGATGATCATGCAGATGATCATCGGCGACCGCCACTGATCTTTCTGGTAGGAGTAGAGGCTGAATGGCAGCAGGAACAACGCCATGCCACCGGCCAGGAGCAGGATGCCGAACAGATCGACCTCTACTGCGTACTTCGCCGCAGATCGGAGGGTGAGCTTTCCGCGGCGTTCCGGCAGCACGCCCATCTTCCTTGCCCTCCAGTGATTCCAGAGGAACAGTATACAAAGAGGGCCAACTACGACGGGAGTGACGATGGCGAAGATGCCAAAGCCCCATCGCCAGCCTGGTCCAGAGTAGATGCTATCGGCCATGGGGCCTCCTATCCATGTCGTGACAATGTAAGGGGAAGTAGCAAAAGCGAGCATCAGCGATCGGTTCTTAAGAGACGATGTGTCGGCGATGAAGATGGTTAGACAGTAGCTGACTCCCTGGGCTCTATGAAATCGTTAATTAGGTTCATCGACAGCCCGGTCAACGATCGCTTACCCTACAGATGAGAAGACCTGGGCGGCGCAGTAGGTCTCGACGTTTTTGCATGCGGCCATCATGACGAAGCCGAGGACCCAGATCAGCAGGGTCAGAGCGAGGCCCTGGGGACGACCCCATGTGTCGAGGATCTTTGCCAGCGGAAGTTTAGACAGACCCCCGATGACACTGGCAATGATAGTTGTCGCCGCCGTCAGCGAGTGCAGGGCGAACGAGCTCGTGACGAAAGGGCTCAGAACGCGGACAACAACCTCCTGCGTCGAGGTGATGAAGTAGATGAGCCATATTCTGCGCGTGACAAGGGCCGTTAACTGGCAGCCCGCTAGAAGGAGGCATGGGGTATCTGCATGCACGGGGTGTTGAGAAGGAGGGCATACATAACATAGGCGGCGACAAGGTGCCATTTGGTCCAGACAGTAGCAGCAGCCTCAACGGCCCGGACGCCGGCCTGACTGTCTTCGGGGACCGTGTCACCGAGCAGGTCGGACTTGGATTGCCCGCCCATTTCTGTAAGCTCCTGAGGCTTTTCGGAAGACACTTCCGGCGCAGCAACCTGCGCCGGTCCGGTGCCAGCCGTGGTGACAACATCGCTAGAGGAACGGCCCATGTTCGGTGGCTGTTATCTCAGGGCCAAGTCTGCAGATGAGGAAGAGACTGACGGGCCTGTAAGTGCAGGTTTGGGGTCGGACGACTGATGTCCAGATAAAGATAAGGTTGTTTTGAAAGTCAAGGGCACTAAGGGACCCGCGTCCTAGGGATAATACGAGCTAAACAATAAGGTATGAACTGCCTCGAGTTAAACGGCCGATGACCCGGCCGCGAGATCCGAATTTCCAGTGTCGGTGCTTTCACAACGCCGACAGGGGCCGGTATAGGAGAGGCAACGACACGCTCTCAAGAAAGAGACCGAGGCAGCGAGGATCCTAGACTCGATTTGGAGGCCATTTCCGCCGGCGCGTCCTGCAGAGTCTGTTCTGTTGGTTGGAAGCGCTCAATACGTTAGCGTAGTCAATGGTGGTCTTGGAAAGTCCTTTGGTGTGTGTGATGGTTCGGGTTGTCCTCGACACAGTGACTCTGCAACCCTTGGCAACTGTGTGGGTTTGCCAAGCTATAGTTGGCAGGAATCGCTGTAACCATCTTATCTGATCAGATGATCAGATAAATTGCTAAGCCCCTGGAATTATCGCCCAGTCCTCTTCAGCGCACACCATCGCGTTCTCGGCAACACGGGCGGTCTTGGCTTCACAGTTTTCCAGGCTAACAAGAAGCTACAGCGAGCGGCTGACAGCGAGAGGATCCTGCGCCGCCGGCCCACCTGAGCTGTGTACACAGTGGAGAGTTTAACCTGGCTGCGCCAAGTACCGCTATGTACCTAGTACTGTGCTCTAGAACCCCCCTGCAAGCTAAGACAGACCTGCCTCTCAGCCCAAGGTGGATGCAGCGAAGATGCCGAGGAAGCATGAGCATGCTTGCAGGAGCAGCGCCTTCTGTGTGTAGATGGACTGAAAGTTGCTCAAGAGCTGTTAACTAGTCTCCATATAAACAATTGGAACAGGCCTGTCTCGTTTTCCCATGCCTCTTTACCCACCCTTTCGCGCAAGACTCTCGGCGATCCTACCCATCATTTTGTGTACGGATTACACCATTTTGCCCTCTATCTACTCACCTGCCTTCTAAGACGTCAGGAGCACTCATACTGTCCTTGAAAATGAAGTTCTTGGCCCTCGTCCTTGCCGCGGCCGGCCTGGTGGCCTCCCAGTCGATCGACCAGTACTTCCCGTCCTGCTCGGTTGACTGCCTGGAGAAGGGTGTAGCCGACGCGAGTGACTGTAACGTCGAGGATGCGTGGTGTATCTGCGTCTACGACACCTACGTCGCCGTTGTCAACGCGGCCACCTCCTGTGTGATCCAGGAGTGCGGCGCTGACGTCGCCACTGGTGAGTCTCATCATGACCACACTAATCTACCACTGCGGTTGTCAAGATCTACTGCTGACCAGGCGTCTTTCTTCCATCCGCGCAGGCGAGGTTCTCCCTGCCGCCGTCCCGTACTGCTCGGCCGCCACTTCCAGCCACGAGGGTACTGCAGCAGCCACTGCGACGCCCTCCTCGACCGGCTCGTCCACTGCCACCGCCGTTGCCACAACCACCACTACTGAATCCGCATCATCGGAGTCCTCAGCATCATCCTCTGCTTCGGAATCTTCCGCTTCGGGGTCGGCGGCGACGCCGGCCACCACTGCCGCTGCGTCTACCGGTGCCGTGAGCACGACGGCTACCCCTGCTGCTGCAGCTACTGCCGGCCCCATCGGCCTGGCCGCTCTGCTGGCCTTTGGTGCTGCCGTGCTGTAAGACTAGAGAGCTACGGCACTCTCAACCTGCGGCACATTGAAGTGCTCGACAAGGAACAACGGCTTTTGTATCTATATGGCGTCCCCCGGCACATCCAGGGATGCGATGGACTACGGCGGATGGAAAAGGTCTAGGGAGTAAGATACCAGATATAGCTGTGGGACAAGATAATATGCTTCAGAGATTCAGAGACCCTAATACTACTAGCATGCCTGGCAATTCTGGTAGTCATGCATTTTACTGTTCAAAAGTCACTTGCCATCTTTCTTTTTCACAACATGTTTCCGACCAGACTGAAGTTTGTGGTCTGCAGAACGGTGCTAATAAAACAGGTCCCCAAAAGGGAGATCAGTAATTAGACCGATCATCAAGATCACAATACATGCTGCTTGTGAGTCAGTCCATCATGCGCTACCTCTCTACTACATAGTACGTCCCTGATCAAGGCTTAGGGCTGTGCCATTCACATACACGAACACTCAAGGAGAGTTGTATCAACATGCTCTAATACTGGCCGCACTTTTATCCGGTCAACTAGGAATGCACCACACTTCGCCGGACCTTGGCACTTTGATGCCTACAGATAAGCGTCTTCGGCACCGGTGTCCCCCCTTCCTAAGCTTCACCCCACTCGCAACGCCTGATAAATACTTTGCGTGCTTGAAGCCGCGGATGATACGAGCAGATATCTGCAGCAGAGATGCCCGTCTTATTGGTGAACTGCTGGAAGACTACTCGGTGCCCAGCGAGTTTGCGTGTTCGCGTCCATGGAGCACGCAATCGCGCCGACGCAGATGGAGGAGGTATAAAGATGCGGGGTGAAGGGATACGGACCTCACGGGAACGACCAACGAGCAAGTACAGACGAAACGCGAGTGATCCTAGGCAGAAGATAAAACCATGGCACCCTCTGCAGTTGAGACAGTAACGACGACTGAGACACAGGCTCCGCCGGTCCCATTGAAGCTGCACTCTACGCTCAACAACGCTGGCGACAGAGGTTACGGGAGGCTCTTCGACCGGAAGTTTGACAAAGAGGCCGAGCAGGGAGAGAAGGGACATTCTGCGGCGAAGGTACGTACTTAACCGCTGCTAGTCGGCGATGAAAGATCGTACCCTGCTGAACCGACATCTGACTTCACTCAGTACCCGAACTATCTCCCTACCTGGAACAAGGACCAGAAGTACCCGCCCCTAGAGCCGTTCGAGCACTACGACCATGGAAAGGACGCCGACACGTCGTACCCTGACCTCCTTCCTCAGGGTACCAAGGTCGTGAACTTAACCCCGACGATTGGCACCGAGGTCCGCGGTATCCAGCTGAGCAAGCTAAGCAACGCCGGAAAGGACCAGCTCGCCCGCTTCGTCGCCGAGCGGAAGGTGGTCGCCTTCAGGGAGCAGGACCTTGCCGACCTCCCTATCCAGGAGGCCCTCGACTTCGGCGGCTACTTTGGCCGCCACCACATCCACCCCACCTCGGGCTCGCCGGAGGGCTACCCGGAGATTCATCTCGTGCACCGCGGCGCTGGGGACAAGTCGGTCGACCGCTTCTTCGAGACCCGTACCAGCACGGTGGTCTGGCACTCGGACGTCTCGTACGAGCAGCAGCCGCCTGGTACCACTTTCCTGTATGTCTTCGAGAAGCCCGAGACCGGTGGCGACACACTGTTTGCCGACGCCGTGGAGGCGTATAACCGCCTGAGCCCGGCATTCCAGGAGCGGCTGCACGGGCTGAAGGCCGTGCACTCGGCCATCGAGCAGGCAAACCTCTCGACGTCCCGGGGCGGCATTCTCCGACGTGAGCCGGTTTACAATGCGCACCCGATCGTGCGGACTCATCCGGTTACCGGCGAGAAGGCTCTATATGTCAATCCATCCTGTAGGTCTCCCTTCAGGATGTAGAGATCCCGAGGTTCTAGAAGAGGATCTTACGCTAACACCCATGCAACAGTTACCCGTGAAATCGTCGGGCTAAAGAAGGAGGAATCGGATGCGATTCTGAAGTTCCTCTACGACCACCTGGCATATGGTGCTGACTTCCAGGCCCGGGTCAAGTGGGAGGAAGGAACCGTTGTCGTCTGGGACAACCGCGTAACCCAGCATTCTGCCCTCGTTGACTGGAACTCCGGGGAGAGACGGCACCTGGCGCGGATAACTCCCCAGGCTGAGCGGCCATTCGAGACCCCATTCAAGGCTTAGACAGGCAGAGCGATGAATAGCACTTTCGTCCGGCTACATTGAGCTGTCTCATATACATTGTGATACATTCATCTCGAGCTACCTCTGCATACCAAAGGTTTCTAGGTATCTAAGCTAGGCATATTGGCGAGCAGCCTTTCGCTCCTTGATCGTCTGTCTTTCGTCCGTGCTCTCCGCAGCAGTGGTCCCCAATTCCCTTGACGAGCCGAGGACATATCCAACTATGACACTGCCCATTTTTCGGCGACTGGAATACGTATATGTCATCGCCGTTATAATCGCAGGTTGCTGGATAATCATGAAGGGGAGCCAAGGTGAATCGGAAACAAGGCGGTCTGGAAGCGACTCTTACAATGAACAATCGGAAGCTCCATTCACGCATCAGCAGTAGAGATAGGATGTATGCCTTATTGCTCAGCCACTTTCCAAGTGGTGCAATGACAAGATCAATTTCGCATCTAGCTTTTAGGCAGGATAGATAAATACAGACAAGAAGACAATGTGTCGAATAAGTTCGAGATTAAAACATGTGTATTCGAAGGGAAGATCGCTGAGGGTAAAAGCCGTTCAAGAAACGATATAAACGCCAGGACTGCCCGTCCTCTGGTGCCACATGTTTCATATGACTACATCGCAAACCGCCCGAACACCAGGACAGCACAAGCCAACTGAACCGCGAGTCCAACATGCGCTGTGTCGGCACCGGCAGTCACGACTGCGGCCGGCTGTGAGGTCGCAGCGGCTGCATGTAGGAACTTAGCAGGCGTTGAGAGCGCGGAGGGGATAGCGGAGACGGTCACTATCTTGGTCGAGATGGTACACGCCTCGGTGTCATTGCGCCATGAGAAGCTCGCGGTACCAGGGACATGGCTGCCGCGGGTCCAAGTGGTGATGGGCTTCGGAGGATGCGTGAGGGTGGAGTTGCGGTGGTGTGCCTTCCAGCCGGTGCTGGTCGTCGATGGAATCCATTCAGTAGTGCTCGCACTACTGTTGTCGTAAGGTGCCTGAGTAGTTGTGCTGGCAGCATCGGGGCTGCTTGAAGCTGAGGTGGATGGAGCGAGTTCGCCTGTTGTGAAAACTGAAGCGACTGTCGTAGAGCCGACAACCAGGCTTGCCTCTGTGGAAGCTAATGCAGTCGATGTAGGGGCAGAAGTCGTCGTCGTCTCAGCCTCGGTCACCAGGCTCGAGGTTACCTCGGCCTGGAGGAGGCTACTTGATGCTGACGGTGAGACTACAGACGCAGCGCTGCTCGAGCTCGTAGTATTGGCGGAAGAACTGCCATTGAGGCTGATGCAAGCGAAAGACGCTTTGGTGCTCGTTGCAACATCCAGGGAGGCGGCCGGCTTAGACAAGTCCCAATCCATACTGATATACGGCCAGCAGATACGGCCATCCGGCATGGTCACCATATCACCAGCAACGTAGGTGTCGGTCGACTCGATGGGGCTGCCAACCTTGGAGCCATCGCTGCCCACCAGCTGGAACTTGGTGCCGGAGAACTGGCCGCGGCAGCCCATCGCGTCGAAGTCGCAGATCGGGTTCGTGATCTCCTCCCATGTCACGAGCGCGTAGTCGGAGTCGAACACTGCCACGTGGGCATTGGACGCATCTTCGGGCCCAGTCGTGACCCAGTTGATCTGCGAATCGCCGTCCGTGTCGCCGACCTCGCTCGATGCCTCGGACCCGACCAGCGTGTACTTGTCCGAAAACACGGCGATGGCAACATGCCGCTCCGCTGTGCGGTTCTCCGCCTTAGTGTAGCCACTGCCCATCCACGTATTCTCGGACAGCGTTGTGGCGCCGCGCGACACCCATGCCAGTACATACTTGCTAGAATCGGCAAACCGCGCAAGCGCGCTGTATGAACCACTCATGCCGCCGAAGACTTCGCCGCTGCCGCCGTTGATTGTGTGCTCGTTGGAGACCTTGACGCCGACGGTTGTCATGCCCTGCCCCTTGGTGTTGAGCCAGATGGCCCCCTGGTCCTCGGCGCAAACGGTCGCGAAGGGGACCGCGTCGGCGGCCTCGATGGCGATGCCGGTGTTGTGCGAGCAGCCCCAGTTGCTCGACGCGCCAGAGATAGTCTTGAGAGCTCCCGTACTGGCATCGACGTACCGGACGGCATCGCCGTAGTGACCTGCCGCGCTGCCTGTGTAGGCAGTCACGACGATATAAGCCGCATAGTAGCCCGCCTCCTCGGAGTAGACAAGATCACCGTTCAAGTCAGGAGAAGCGACCAGGCCGAAGTCCTCCTCGACTCCGGGACCGCCGAGGAAGGTCTTCCAGACCTGTTCCCCGGAGGTATCATATCGGTAGAGAACGGCGACTGGGGTGCTGTCCGCCGGTGCGTCTGTCGTTCCGGTGGGGAGAGCCTCGTTGGTCAAGAGGGCGAAGCCATCATCGTGGGCGACCAGGCCTCCGGCCTCTTTGGCGCCTGTTACGGTCACGGATGTGCCGACCGCCGAAAATGTGGTAGGGTCCACAGGCTGGACAAGGACATCTTCTCCGTCGGAATCAAGGTACGCTAGATAGGCAGTCTTGCCATCTGGAGAGATGGCGAAATTCGTGCGGCGGTGATGTGGGTAGCCGGTCCAGTATGCGGCCTCAACGGGATTGAAAGCTTTTGAAAGAGTGAGTGTATCGACGTGGTTCTCAAGCGAGCTCGAGGATAAGCCCGCAGCAGTGCATATAGTGACAGATGGCAGAACAAAAAGGAGAGACTTGAGAAGAGAAGACGGCGTCATGGCCGCTAACTTGAAGGAGTGAATAGATAAGAAAAGGTCTTAGACGACACCGGTTAAAGAACGACGAATCTCACACTGGAATGACCGAAAGGGCAGCAACCATGGCTCTCGGAAGAGTAGGCTGCGGATAGGTATGCTATAATAGCTGTCAAATATGCTCCGTTGGAGGGCATCTACTCTGTGACGGCGAGAGTTAGAAGCGGAGCAGCTTTGAGTCCCCTGCCGTTGGGAAGGATCGACCACACGATCCACGGAGCCGGGACAAGGATTGAGGGCCATCGAGATGTTGGGTAGCATCAATGCAGGGAGCAGCTCGTGTGGAATAGACAGATCACCAGGGGGCGCCGCGGCATTTCATCAGGGACAGACCGGGGTTGTGGGAACACACTTGCGATAAAGAGCCTCATACGTCTACGTGAGACTCCTGGCTACTGCACCACATTGATCCCAGTGATGGACGACGCTGAGCTCCTTCAATTTATGTTGCTGTGAGGACCCCAGATCTCGGTCCACCGCAAGCGGCTCTTCTTGGTTTCCACCAATAGGCAGAATGGCTAAAGACGCCTGCCTCAACACTTTCCAGGGGGGTTGTCCGCCGCTGTTTCAAAACGATCGTCATGAGCACCTTTGCGGCGTTCACTATTCTTCCCGTGTCCGTCCTGTCGGCTCCGTGCCGCCCGGCGCCAATGAGGCGCTCCTCGTGTTTCTGCAGTAGATGGCCCCTTCATCATACTCTGAGACGGCTGGGCTTTCGGTTGAACGCCAAGAATGGATTCGAGAAAGCATAGGAAGCGTCTGAGCGGGAATGTGAGTATTCCTTGTGTGTACTAACCACCTACCTAGTATTGATACGTGGGGTGAGGGGGATAGGTCCTCTAAAAGCTATCTCCACTGGCGCGCTTCTTACACCATACGAAACTTCGATGATTGGTTTCAAAAGAGAATGATCTTCTCTATATCGCGGAGCGCAGTTCTTCTGTTATATTGGGATTGATACTGTCTTCTAGAGGACATAGATGTACGGTGGTTCGCCATCCACAGAACGATGCTTGCCTTGAGCGACGCGTCTGTTATGGACGAAGTATACCGCCTCCTGGATCATTGCGAAGAAGATACCAACAGCTACCATGACTATCATTGTACGAAGCCCCTTGTGGTAGCTGTGATGGGAGTATTAGTTCGTCATCCTCCCTGACTAAGGGTCGTAGAAGGCTTGACTATCAAGAGGCACTTACAATGGCGTATCACCACCCCTGAAATACTGAGTCCCTACCATCAGGCCACTGATGGCTGACATGACCCACATCCTGCAAGAACCGTACTTTAGTACTGCGGAAGATGCCGCCAGCAGGCTAGGGCTCGACTCACGCTATGGCAATGCTCCTCTCTCTGGGATCCCTGCAGTTGAGCTGTACCCAAGAGTTGTGGACCGGATGATACCCTACCGCAAAGGCGTTGATCGCGGTCCAGAGCCCCCATCTCGACCACTTGCCGACGTGGGGATGAACAGAGTAAGCTACAATGAGCGTGATGAGATAGCACAGCTGGGCTAGCATCACGGACAGCCCACGCTTGTTTGTCTTGTCGCTGAGGAAGGCAAAGGCAAAGGCCACGACAAGTGCGAGAGCCGCGCCAACGGCTGCAAGGGCATTGGCAGCAATACGGTTGAATCCGATGCTCCTGTAGGGATCTGCAGTTAGAACACTTCCAGGAGAACGGGAGGTGGGAAACAGAAACGGGACTGTACATGATGATGGACGGAGTGTAAGTTGTCAGAGCGGCCCAGGTTGAAAAGACGGCAAAGGTGGAAACATAATGCGGCCAGCGCTTGTAGTGTTTCACCGTCTTCCAAACCAGCCGTGGCGGGATTTTCATGCCTCGAGCTCCCTCCTTTTTCTCATCATCATCAATCTCGACACGTCTCTGCAGGACTTCCTGTTCATGCTTCGAGAAGCGAATGATTCCGGGGCTGAGAAGCGGCCGGGGAGTGTCGGGAGATCCAGGAAGAAAGAGGACAAGTAAGAAGGACACCGTTACGGTGAACAGACCCTCAACTTCACTTATCGTTAGCCAAATATGCCGAGCGCATTATTGATCAAGGTACGTACGAAGAAACAGCCACTGCCACCCCGATAAACCGCGTCGTCCGTCTAGTTTTAGAATCCCCGATGCAAGTAGCGGGCTCAGTGCGTTGCCACCAAACATGCCAGCGAATAGAAGCGCCGTGCGCTTCGCCAGCTCCCGCTTCGTATACCACGTTGACAAGGTATACACGGCCCCAGGTATATAGCCACTCTCGCAGAAACCTAATATTAGGCGGCTTGCGAGAAAGCCACCGCGGTTACGGATAAGGAGCTGCAGAGTTGCTACTACCCCGAAGATGAAGACCTGCGCCGATATCCACTTCCTGGGACCAAGCTGGGCGGGTCATTTCATCAGCTTCAAGAACATGGACTATTCTTGAACAGAGGGATGACTAACACGTTGAAGCAGCATATTTGAGGGTATTTCCAAGACGACGATGCCCATGAACATCAGTTGATTTCCGAGGTTGACGGTGGACTGATCGATTTTGATCGCCTTTGCAAACCCGCCAGTAAGTGCACTCCCGAGGTTCATACGGTCCAACTGGAACACTAATAAACCTAGAAATAGGAGTGCCAGGACTGAGGAGTCAACTCTGGGAGGGTTCTGTGTCAGTCACCTAGCCAATGGTGATAGCAGAGTTTTGTTGAAGATCAGGAGAAACACACTTTCGCCGTGCCTTCAACTCGTCTTGCGGTGAGTAGCCATTGTCGATCGTCGATACGGAGAGATCTCCCCGAATCTCGCTATCCGAGCCCTTCTCTGTGCGAGGTTCCTCCATCTCAAGACTTGACTCTTGACAATGCCTGGCAGGTCTCCAGGAAAAGAAGATGGTTCCGGCAACGTGCAGAGCTGCATATCGTCTGATGTCACGCCTAATGCTACCTTATTTAAAGCTGCCATTGCAGAGGAAGATCAAATACCGAGATAGTCTAGGTATCCACCGCTGATTGCACAATGTGTATCCGTGCTGACGTTTCTGCGGCACCAGTTCCTGTCCATCTGTGGGACTTGGACACTATCTACGACCGTTGTGGCGATCACGCGAGATGTCGCCATTCATGCTAGCGTGGCCTGCACCAAACCACCGGGACAAGACACGTTTTCTACCCGGAGTTCGGCGATCTAGCCCTTCGGGATTTGAAGACGGTGTTTGAAACTCAGACCATTGTGAAATCTCTTTTGCGTCTCTCTTCATGTTAGGGCAGTTTGGTATATCTCCTGCAGGCTCGTGGGCGAGCTCCGGATGTGTCTCATGCGCCATTCTCACCCCCATAACTGACGAACTGAAGTGCGCCGAGGATATAACCGAATTCGTCAAGCATGGTCGCAATCAAGCGTGTTGCTGTCATCGGTGCAGGCCCGGCCGGGGCCATAACAATAGACGCCCTAGCTAGAGAGAAGGCGTTCGATCTCATCAGGGTCTTTGAGCGGCGAGAGGCGCCGGGAGGCTGCTGGTACGTCATCACCTGCGTGACCCTTCACGGCTCTTCTTCCTACCTCGGACACCAGACTGAACGCCCTCCCCATGGCAGGATCACAGAAAGGACACCTCCTCCACTGCTTTCTGACTTCGCCGGCCTGGCTGCCCGGACAGTGGATGCACCTGCGCAGCTGCCGGAGACTCTCCCGTCCCAGACTCCGAAGAGCACACAACCTCGGTATAGCGAGTCGTCCGTCTACCCCTATTTGGAGACGAATGTGCACAGCCTGCCGATGGAATTCTCACAAGAGCCGTTTCCGACGGAGAAGAGCGCCCTGTCCATATCTCTGCATGGTCCGGACACGCCCTTCCGCTCTTGGCGCTTAGTAGAGAAGTACGTCCAGGGCCTCGTGGAGCGCAATGGGTACGAAGACTTTGTGTCATACAACACTACTGTCGAGCGAGTGGAAAAGGTAGGACACGAGTGGAAGGTTACACTCAGGAAAGAGGGCAAGGATAGTGACTACTGGTGGGTGGAGTGGTTCGACGCCATAATAGTTGCCAGCGGCCACTACTCAGTGCCGTACATCCCTCAAATTCCAGGCCTTGATCAATTTGAGAAGAGTCGTCCCGGCAGCGTAATCCATAGCAAGCACTTCCGCGGACGCGACTATTACCGCGGCAAGGTGAGCAACATTCGAGAGCAAATGCGGCATTACGCGCAGAGTACAGCCGCTGACGACGGCCACAGAGGGTAATAGTCGTAGGAGCTTCTGTGTCCGCCGCTGACATCGCATACGACCTTACCGATACCGCAACATCGCCGGTCTATGCTGTCGTGAAAGGGCATACGGCGAACATCTACTTTGGGGACGAAGCTTTCAACCACCCTCGCATTAGCCGGCAGCCTTCGATCTCTCGTGTCGAAGGTCGCACAGTATACTTTGCCGATGGGCACTCCGTGAAAGACGTCGACGACATTATATTCGGAACGGGCTACACCTGGACGCTGCCCTTCCTACCGGACGTCCAGATCCGCAATAACCGCGTGCCAGAGCTCTACCTTCACGTTGTGTACCAGCGTGACCCAACATTGCTCTTTGTTGGGGCCGTCGCTGCTGGCCTGACCTTCAAGGTCTTCGAGTGGCAGGCCGTCCTGGCTGCCCGTCTACTCGCCGGGAGAGCAAAGCTTCCCCCTCTGGCAGAGCAGCAGAAGTGGGAAGCCGACCGTATAGCGGTGAGGGGCGACAGTGTCAAGTTTACTCTTATACACCCCGACTTCGAGGATTATTTCGAGACACTACGGGCGCTGGCGGGACCGGGCGAGAAGGGGCTCGGAAGACAGCTGCCTCCCTTTCGACGTGAGTGGTTCAAGGCGTTCCTCGACGGGCACGATAAAAGGAAATACATGTGGAAGAGACTGAACCAGAAGGCTAGAGAGGAACAAGACGGCAGGGCCAGCAAGAGTGATGCCGAGTTTCGGGGTAAGCTGTGAGATCATGTGTGATTGAAGGACCCTATATATTCATTGAGCTCGCGCTCGAAGCATGAAACCAAAGCTCTGCAGGTAAACACAGACCTAGCCTAGATTTCGGCACACTCCACTCATAGAAAAGGAGTTTTGAAGCTTGATCCGGCAGGGACGGTACCAAAAGCATATTAGAATGCGCAAGCTCGGGTCCTAAAATAGACTGACACTTGAATAAAGCATGCTGTCGGTTGTAGCTTACTCTCCATAAGAGCCACAAGTAATCAGACATAACAGAATACATCGTTTCCTTGGAATGATCTGGGATACAGTTGCGAAGATACGCGAAGGATCCCCGTCTTGAGCCACTGACAAACGTGCTAAAACGAAAACAACTGAACCTTAGCTTTCTCAATTCATCCTCAGAGATAACTCAGTTAGAGGTATGAACTTTCCTTCTTTATCAAAAGAAGGCAAGCATGGCATTGGAAGACTCCCGAATGTGTGAGTCTCATTGATGAAGACAATGAGAACAGCTGAGTACGCCAGCGTCGCAGCGAACACCGCCTCTACTGTGTTCGGATATCACGCCGTCAGCAGCCCCAAAGCCGAGGCACACGCTGTGGTCAGCCCCGACTTGGAAGTAGACTTCTTGGTGAAGGACGAGGGGCCGTAACGGTCCAATCGGTAGTGCCTCCTATCAGCGCGCGATAATCCTTGACAAGAGAGCCACGATGGCACAAAGGACACAGCGTGGTCCATAGAATTCACCCATTCTTTTATATGGGCAAGTAGCACCCATTTCAAAATGAAACTCGGGACAAGGGTGTGGCTATCAAGGGAGGCAAAGTTGCAATCCATCGAAGGCTTGAGGAGGAGCCATACCTACCGTGTTGAGAAATGGGGCAGAAGCCGGTGTCTGGGATACTATCCAAGTTTGGAGGCCTTTTCGGGATCGAGGAATCTCCCAGAGTCATCCATACAAGCGGCTGCCATGACCACATGACAGTTAAACGTGCTGCACTTAGCATGGACCGAACTCTGAGCCTCTCCCGTCGTAGGTGGTATATGTTAAGACTCTCGTGGATGAGACTGTGTGCACTGCGGAGTTCCCTAATGCATTACATATAAAGAGTGGTTCAGTTCAATCAGCGAGTCGGGTACGGCGGATTCGTCGTCCTATATAGCTTGACTAACTCTCACGAAGAAGACGCAACAATCGCAAGAACAACGCGGGGTCTAGAATCACATCAAACCTCCGATGCTGAAGCAAGCCTCGGTGGGTTCTATCTGAATTCACCAAAAGGGCGGTGCACCTCGACACTGTGTCATGAGACTGCCACAACCATTTATTCCTCTCCCGCGAGTTTCTCGTTCTCGACTTGTTGACCACGTGCCTCGGACTCAGTCCGATAGTCTTTGAAGTGCCTGGCTGGGACCTTCTTGGCAAACATCTCATCAAGCTCCTCATAGGACCGGCCCTTCGTCTCAGGCTGGTAATACCACAGGAAGGCAAGGCAGGGGAAGCAAAGCCCTCCAAAGATAAAGCCGACCTTTCCCCCGAGGTTCCCTTTGTCAGGATTGAAGATGTACGGCAGCACGAAGCTCCACATGACTGAGATAGAGTTCGCGACGGCCAGACCAATGGCGATGGTCTTGACGCGGAGTCGTGCGGTCGCGGTCTCCGTTAGGCACACGTACGCAGTGGCGCCGATGGTGACGTTGTAGAGGAAACAGTAGATGAGGATCATGGCAATCGCGCCCTTGAGCTCGGCACGCGATCCTCCAACAGCCAGGCCGCCCATGATCCATAAGACAACGGTCAGGCCCACGGTGCCCCATATGGTAAGTCCACGCCGGCCCACTTTGTCAATGAGATACCACGATATCACGTTGCCCACCATCGACAGGACCTGCTGGACAATCTGTAGCTTGAAGGACGCATCGGTACCGTAGCCGGCCAGCTGCATGTAGTAGGTCGAGTAGCCTGCCGCGAAGACAATTCCGCTGAACTGTTGGACGACTAGTGGCGTGATAGAAACGATGGTCCTCCTGAAGTTAGACTTCCGGAAGCATTCCATATATGTCACGCCTTCCGTCTCCTGGCGGATCTGCTCCAGCGTGACCTTGATGTTGGCAAGTCTCTTGACGTCCTCGCCGCTCTCTGCGGTGTAGCCAAGGCGGTGCAGGCTGCGGAGCGCCTTGTCTTCGCGGCTCTTGTTGACAAGCCACCACGGCGACCTGATGAGAAGCGATGCTGATTAGCAGAGAATCTCAGCCCTCGCAGATAAGTGGACTCGGCTTACTCAGGCAAGAAGAACACAAAGGCAGCCGAGATGCCGGCAAAGCCGTATTGGCTGCAGAAGACTGAGCGATATGCCCAGCGGTTGTTTTTGTCGCCTTCGCTGTTGACGATCAGAGCGACGGTGAAGGGGCCGACGGTGTATGCCAGGGCAATCAAACAGGTTGTCAGGCCACGGAGGGCCAGCGGAACGATCTGCCAAAGGAGGCGTGTCAACAACATTATCCAGGCGTCTGGTCAAGACTCGAATTCTGATGGGTGCTCTCATACCTCGCCAATATAGGTGCCCGACACGGCCTGTAAGGTACCGACCGCAAATCCGTTGAGGAATTTGCCGCCGAAGAAGATCTCGTTCGTAGTGGCAACCATCTCCATTGAGATTGCGGCAAAGGAGATGACGAGGGCAATGACGAAAGTATATCTCCGACCGATCCAATCGGCTATCTGAGCTGCGGCCAGCGCTCCGATGACTTGTCTGCACCCGAGATGTGAACGTTAGTAGCCTGGTTATCAACGTGGAAAGGGCCGAGTGGCCTATAGTAAGGCTCAACTTACGATGCCACCGGTGCGCCGCTGAAGGCCGACTGCCACTTCGTGGACAAGACCCAGTTGCCGTCATAGTAGCTGCCAAAGTCCTTGCGGAACTGCGGGATTGCCAAGAAGTTGCCCGAGGCCTGGTTCTCGAAGCTGACCAGCAGGACAGTCCACACCGCGTACAGGCACCAGGCGAAGGCCCAAGGGTTCTGCTTGATGGCTTGGAGTTTACCGATCTTGTGGTCCTCTTGGTTGGTCAGATGGGCAAGTCGCTCTTCGGTAGCACCATTAACAACGGTCTGGTCACCGTAATGCGTGGCAGAGGCATCGATTTCGCTCTTCTGGGTCTCCATTGTCTCTCGGAGCCGGCGTTCCGGTAGATTCCGTTTCTTTGTTATGTCTCAGTGTAGATCAGAGGTGCCGATGTTGTTGGGAAAGCAGACGAAAGGGATTGATCTCCAGATCTTCATCTGATTTATATAATCCTAGGCGCGCCACGAGGCTTCACGATATCAGCCAATGGCCTGGTATCCGGGTGGGAGGGTCCATGCGAGGTCGAGAACAGCATCCCCATGGGGCCCGGCACTTCCTGGGGAAGTCTGGGGCTGGGCGCGCCATTGGGTGCTTCGCATTTCTGTTTTCGGCCGTGCCCGATTGCCCCTGAAAGAGGAGAAGGCCCCTAATCGCCGCACTAGTAAGCACCAAATCTGCGCGCGTGGACAGATTGCGCTACTTTCACGGCTTGCGGCGCCAGCCCCCGGGCGCTTCGGATCTCCCTTTTCGGCGTCGGATCAGGTGAGGGGTCACGCAACGCCAGCCAACATTGAGAAGCTACGCGAGTAAGGGGCGCTTCACATCTCCCTTCATAGCAGGCGGTTAGACCGTACGAATTGCGTCTACGCTGGCGGGAATAGTGTCATGTGTGAGATCAACTCGACGTTGACTAGGAGAGAATCAGGAAAGCAGAAAAAGAAGCGCATTATCGGGAGAACCGGAGGCTTGAGCTTCACCAGATTGCACCCATCGTATGCTCTGACCCTGCTCGCTTACCCCTGAGAATCACGGAGTCCATCACAGCTACAATGGCAGCAAGACAATCGACCGTCCAACGCTTTCCTTCAAAGCCACGTGTGTTTATCATATCTGATATATCAAACGAGCCAGATGATGCAGAGTCTCTGGTGCGATACCTGTTATATTCGAACCAATTCGATACTGAAGGTCTTGTCGCTTGCACATCAACATGGATGAAGACGAAGGTGTGCCCCCAGGACATGGAAAAGATCATCAACGCTTATGCGGGTGCCGTCGACAACCTCAATAAACATGCTCATCCCAGCTCTCAATACCCACCAGCACACGTACTAAAGAGCCTTATACGATCTGGACCACCGGTATGTCGGTTACTTACATTTGCCTATGCTTGACGTTCCTGAGATATTTCACCCTCAACAACTTGCTGATACGCGCAGGTTTACGGTTTTGCTGCAGTAGGAGACGATATACCGCTGAGTGAAGGAGGCAAGCTTCTCCTTGAGAGACTAGAGGCACCTTCTGCTCAGCCTCTATGGGTCCTCTGCTGGGGCGGTACCAATGTCCTTGCCCAGGTTCTCCTCAAGATCCGGAACAGCTACTCCGCGAGCGAGGCAGAAGCCTTACGGGCCAAGCTGCGAGTGTACACGATATCCGACCAGGACGATACTGCGGCATGGATAAGGACACAATTTCCTGACATATTCTACATTTCCTCGGTACATGGTTGGAACCAGTACGGCATGGCAGCGTGGACGGGCATTTCCGGAGACAAATACTATCTCTTTGACCAGGGCGGTCCAGACTTTACCAAGTTGACCAAGGAGTGGATCAAGGAAAATATCCAAATTGGCCCTCTGGGGTCGGCCTACCCGGACTACATCTTCATCCCAGAAGGCGACACACCAACTTTCCTCTACCTGATCCAGAACGGGCTGGGCGTCCCGGAGCAGCCGGACTGTGGCTCGTGGGGCGGACGGTACCGCCTCACCGACATCAGTGAGGCGGGGCCGAAGTCAAGGCACTTCTCCGACGCCGTCGACCACGTCGTCGGCAAGGACGGGAAGACGCATATCTCCAGCCAGGCGGCCATCTGGCGCTGGAGGGACGCATACCAGAACGACTTCGCCGCGCGCATCCGGTGGACGCTGACACCTGACTTCGCCAAAGCGAACCACCACCCAGTCATCTGCATCGACGGGAGCTTCGGCACAGAGCCGGTAGTTGTCCGGGCGGAGGCCGGCTCCCTACTCACCTTCGACGCAAGCGAGACGTACGATCCAGACGAAGGCGACTCGCTCACCTTCAAGTGGTGGCACTACCGCGAGCCCAGCGCAACGCAGTGGGCAATCCAGTTCGAGGTCACAGCCCTTGAGATCGAGAAGCTGGACACGGAGGGCAAGAGGGTGCAGGTCCTGGTCCCCGGGCCAGACAAGTGCTGCGTTGAGCTCATCAGCAGGAAAGCCGTGTCCGAAGGGCAGGTGCTGCACCTGATCCTGGAGGTCACGGACAGTGGCACACCGGCGCTGACGAGCTACCGGAGGATCATGATTCAGACGACGAACAAGGACTTGCGAGGCGGAGGTAAGGGGGCGGAAGCCATTGGTGATTTGCATCAAAGCTAGTACATAATCGCCTGCAAACATTCCGGCCTGTACAGGCGTAGACGAATATACAAACCACGGCCCGATCCTGCCACTCGAAGTTGTGAACACGTTGCTGGCTCCTGCCCGGCCAGAGTACACTTTCGAGTTGTATATCTCGAGCGATCTCCTATTGTTTATTATCTAAGGAGTACCGATAAATAGGTATAGAACAGATGAGGCATTTCTCGAAACTCGCCCCCAGCAACGCCTCTTGCTGTTGCACTCGTCCTCGTATTGTGTAGGTTATCTTGCCGTCCCAGTGCTACCTACACTCGCCGCTTCTTTCTGAAACCTTTAAGTACGAAGCGAAGTGTAAACTGTGATATGAGGAGTGCTTTTCGAGAGACAGACAGGTGTAAGGCAAAAGCAACGGAAAGACATAATTGAACATAGCCCCTCCATACATGTCTGTACTGTAGCCACTGGTGAAGTACCTCTATCTCCGTCTCTAGTATCTATGGAACGCATTGAACGCCAGACGCCTCCGCCATTCTCAATATGTGATCAACCAACACCGCGACGTCCTTCGCTTTGATCGGTATTCTATGTCCGCCGTCCCACTCAAGCAGCCTAGTGCTGTTCGGCTCACACCACTCCTCACGCAAGCGCCGATGCAGTTGGAGACCCGGATCACCCAGACCATGGACGTGCGTTGTAGGAATATGCAACCGCTGGTCGGGCTCCACATGGCCATGAATCGGTTGTCTCGTGTTCCCGAGCCCCGCCAGTTTGTTCCCTGCATCTTCTCGCTCGTTTTCCGCCTCTCCGAAGCGATGGCCACGGAAGGCAAGGTTCGCCTTTCTGATGGCTCTGCTGGTCGTGAGAAATGTACCCTCTATTCCGGTAACAAGCGGGCCGCGTCCTGCAAGTATCACCCCGAACTTGAAGGAAAATCGCGGAACAGCGCCGACCTCCAACTGCAACTGCTGTCGGAGCAGCACACTAGCAGCCGTCTTAGCACCCTGACTGAAGCCCATGATGCCGACCCACGGGCCACTGGCGCTAAGGTTGTCTGCCTCCATAGTAGACTCTATGACATCCTCGACTAGCGTGATGGCGGCGTCGACTTGCCCCATCTCCCTGTCAGGGATGCCATCAATCCACGCGGGCGGTAGCCAAGCACGGTAGGGACCCCAGCCTTCATATACCGAAAGCACGTCCGGGCCGGGCTTTGACGGCAAGGGGGCGTCCGCAAAGCACAGGCGGAAGCGACCTCTGAGGTGGGACGTTATGACTCGGCACTGCGCCCGGAAGATGCGAGCATTGCTACCGCCGCCGTGTAGGCAGAGAATGCGCGGCAGGCTGAGATCGCTAGTTTCGGCGTGTTGGACCATGATTGACAACACACTCGTTTACTCCCAGGCTGAGCGAGTTCGCCTTGGAAAGAATAAATGAAGCAGGGCGGACTGTTCGAGCCGAAGCAATGGCCGGGCAACAGCTGAAGAGACGGGAAGATGGCATCGGCCGAAGCAATACTTTACTCGAGGCGAAAGAGCTTGTTCTGCCTCGGATTTCTCAGATGTTATTCTGCCTAGAATACTATCATGCCATAATCCTTCATGAAGGCTACAAATGGTTCCCTGAGACCTTGCCTGAAACTAGGTACGCCTAGCTGCGACTTTCGCTTATCTCGCAGGACAAGGAGGATATCCGGAGCCTGCTGATGGAAGAGCCTACTCCGAAACTCCGACCGCACTCAGGGCCAGGAGATGAAACCTATACTAGCTAGACAGGGCTCATCTCACCTAAGCCTTCTGCGGCAACATCTTTTGCTGTGAGAGAGACTCTCCGCGCTGCAAGCTCTACGGACTTTCTGCATCAGCTCCGTCATGATCCCCATCTCACCTGTCGACGTTGACCGCCCGTTTCCGACTCACCCCATGTAGTCTCTCACATAGATCTAGCGAGAATGTCAGCATAGGAGGGCAAGTGGCCGAGAACTTGCCTCAGATCTGGAAAGTCCACGACCCTTACATTTGAGTGAGAGAACATACATTGCTATCTTGCCTATGTCGTATCTGAACGCTCCTTATCATGAAGTCGTAACATGATGAAATCCATGCTGCAGTTATTCTGCCGGTCTTGACAGGACTCCCTTATGTTGAAGAAGCAGTACCGGTGACGCGGATGAAGGCCTCTTCGGTGTGCCTCCATACTTGATCTGAGAAGCCATCCTTCCTCATTCCGGCCAAAAGTTCATAGACCTTAGCACTACCCGTCTCCCCGCGAAAGTCAACTGAATACACTCCGCTGCCGAGCTTTCCGTCTGCCCCAGACGCAAGCTGAACGCCCTGGGCTAGACTGACTCCGGCCCCACTTGACTCTTCGTCTAGGGGCGGAAACCTGCCACTGGTAAGAAAGAAGACCTGGCGTTCGCCCACCTCCTCGAATGGGATGTTCAGGAAAGCCCCGATGGCCTTAGAGACGCCAATCATGACAGCCATAGCAGGGCCTTTCGTGCCCCGGGCGAGCCCGGTCTTCACGAAGCCAGGGTAATCATGTATAAAAGAAATGCGCGGTGCTTTCTTGGCTAGTGATTCCAACGCCAGGGTGATCATGGTAGAGAAGTGGCCACGAGCGGCGGCCATGCCGACATGAAGTCCCGGGAAGTCGTCAGTCCGGACTGGACCCTCCTTAGTACCGGCAAAGACCGTCACGACGCGCCGGAGCGAGGTCGCGCGGTCAATGTGCGGGAGCAGGTTGATGATGAAGCGCACGCGCGAGTAGTACGTCAGTGACGCGAAGAAGTGCAGGTCCTCGCTCGTCTTACTCCCGCTGACTAGGGTGCCGGTGCTGATGAAGAGCACGTTGATGGCGGCCTCGCGGGCCCTGATGTCCCTGCAGACGTCGTCGACGTTCTTGAGCAGGCTGACATCGGACTGGATGAAAGTGTAGTCCCCCTGCGGGTTCAGCTGAGTGAGTTGGGCCTTGATGCGTGCAGCCGCCGTCTCGGACCGCCCGACGAAGTAGACACGTGGTTCTCGTGCGCTCTTCACGAACTGCTTTAGGGTGGTCTCCCCAATGCCGCTTGTAGCTCCAACAAAGACTGCAACAAGGCCCGGCGGCAGCTGGCTGGAAATGCGGCTGTTTGACTCACGAATCACCTCAAGTGTGACCATGTTGCTCTTCGAGAAACAGTCTCGGCATCAAGTGGTTTGTCTGATGTTGTCGTGATTCTCAGAGAGGCCCAGGATACTTTCAGCTGCATAGATACGGGAGAGAATACTGAACGGCAGTGGCTTAAAGTCCGTAACAAGACATCTAGATGCTAGAAAATGGGGGATACGCTCTCTTGCGTAAGCGGTAGAGCCGCCGGCACGGTGAGGTCAAGGCGCTCGACTGCGACAGCTGCAGCGCACTTCAGCTGCTCGTTTGGTCTCTGCACGCCAACCACGTGTGAGGACACAGATCCAAGCGCATCGGCAGAGAAGAAGCAGCAGCAGCGCGATCGGAGAAGACGTCCGGAGGTCCTGGAGTTTGATGCCCGACTCCCGGGTCGGCCACACCATGAAGGCCTGCATTACCGAGATCACCTGCACGCCTCCCTGTTCTGTGCCCTGTCGGCCGAACCAGCTGCCTCCAAGAAACGCCCATTGTTTGCCGCTCGGGAGGAAGGATCGAACAAATGAGAGACATGCTGCTGCCACTTGCCGTCACTTACATCGCCTGAGGCTACACGCGATCCGGACTTCTGGAGTTTGTAACTCCGGACATCAGCTTCGACGGACCAATCATGTCTATGAATGCCTCCGGACTCTGGAGTTTTCCAACTCCAACTCCGCCCCACTGGCTGCTCGATTGAAGCAAAGTCCCCTCTTATTGCATATTACAACGTCCTTCTCGTGATCGTTCTTGGACGTTGGTTATCGGTTGGCGGCAGACGGATAGCGGAGGGTTGGGACAAAGACTTGGGATCGTGATGGATCAAAGCGGAGCTGAATATCTGGCCCATTGGTTGTCGTGGTAAGAGATCACCAAGGTGAGCTACAGGAGCACATATCGTGATGCGACTCCAAGGATGCTTAGGGAAGAGAAGCAACATTAAACGCCTGGGCAGTTGCACGACTTTGAGTTGGATTGGCAGGTAGATATGTAGACCGAAGTCAAGAGTATCCGTTGATGCTCCTGTTGAATTGAGTGCAACTTCTAGCTCATACAAGTAGACTACGCAACAAAGATGGGGAGAAACAGATTGACGTGAAATGACCTCAACTCCTTTTCCGATATGATAACTTCAAGATCCGGGCTGCTACTGTTAGACAGCCGAGTCATTCAATGCTGTAAGTGAAGAAGGGAAGGCTCTTCTCAGTTGTGCCGTTATGCAGATTGTACGTGGTCCTCTGTCCCTTCCGCGTCCTGTGGTTTCTTTTCTCTGATGTCGTCCCAGCCCATGAAGAAAGCAAAGAAGAAAGACGGGGTGGCGATACCGGCGCAGAAATACCAGACTCTGTCGAGGCTCTTTGCATAAGCCAGGAGAACACCCCCGAGCGAGGCCGCAGGCACCACGTCCCTGATTCTCGTGGAGCCAGCAGCGATGACCAGAGAGGCGTCCACACCGGGTGCATAATGCGGGATAAGCTCGACAAGACTGTTGGTGAAGATGGTCTGCGACAAGACAATCATCACTGCGGCACTGAAGTTCTGTAGGAAGACCAGGATTGACATGGCTGCCGGGATCTGGTCCTTGGGCAAGCTGTTCTGGACGGCTAGAAACGGCTACATTGATGACGTTAATTGGCGAATCCCTCGTGATTTGAGATAAGATAGAACCGAGGAAGACTCACAACTGCTGTGGCAAGGCCACGACCGGCACCGAAGAGAATTTGGTAGCCGACCCATTGGCCCGTGGGCGTGTGAACCAGAAGGAGGCCAAGCAGTCCGCACCCGACGGCATTGAGGACCGACCCAGCGATCATGAACGGCGTACAGTAACCTAGTTTCTGGACTGCAAGAGAGAGGAGTTAGGATGCATTCACGTTTTGAGGTATGCACACACGCTGCTGGGTGACGTACTCATGCCTCCACTGATGACGCCGAAGACCATCTGGGCCACGATATTCGCCAACACATCGACGCCGCTCTTGAAGGGAGAATGGGCAAGGACGGCTTGGAAGTACAGGGGCAAATAATATGCCGTAACAAAGATTGTGCCTGCCAGGAACGTGCCGCAAATGCATGAGATCCAAACGACGCGCTTCCTCATCATGGACATCGGCACCATGGCAGTCTCTCCAGCATACCAGTCCCAGACCAGCCATAGGATGAAGGTCAGACCTGCTCCGACGAAAAGGCCGATGACCTGTGAACTGTGCCACGTGTACTGGTTGCCGCCGTACTGCAGAGCCAGGAAGAACATGATGGCAGCTGGGGCGAAAAGGACGAAGCCTGGGAGGTCGAAGCTCATGATGGCGTTGTCGAACACGCTATGGAGGCTCGGCTTCTCTAGGTGGTCGGGGACGTAGATGAAGATGAGTGCGGCAGCTACGACACCACCAATAGGAAGATTGATGTAGAAGCCTAGAGAAGAAAATCAGTACGCCCGCCCCCAAGCATACAAACAAGCTGTGAGTTCTTACACCACCGCCAAGTAACGTATTCTGTGAAGGCCCCGCCGATGAGAGGCCCAGCCGCGATCCCCAGCTGGCCGATACCCATGAGAATGCCCATGAGCGCTGGTTGTTTAGCAGGAGGAACGCAGGAGTTTAGTATGATCAGAGCTCCGTTCAGGAGACCAGATCCTCCCATACCGGCGACCGCCCTGCCGACAATCAACATCTTGGAAGAGTGAGCCGCACCGCAGATAACAGATCCGACTTCGAAGAGGACGAGGCATCCGAGGAAGAACCACTTGGAGGATAGGCGAGTGTAGATCTTCCCCGTCATAGGCTGCAATGCTGCGCAGGCAAGTTGGTAGGCGCTACCGTACCAGCCCACGTCGAGGAGGGAGTGGAACTCGTCTGTGATATATGGGATCGCCTGCTCACGGTCGGGTAGTGGTTAGTTGGGCGAACAATTTTCGCACCCGGAGCAAGAAGAGGGCACGTACCGTCGCGAGAATGGTATTGTCCAGCATGATCAGAAAGTAGACCAGGGTTAGGGCGCTCAAGACTAGCACCAGCCTGATGCCACCGATGTATTCCTGCTTATCTGGAGTTGCTGAATGCCCGTCTTGCCCAAAGCCATCCTTGTGCTCAAGGTTATTGGGGCTCTCAGGCGCCTTCGTCTCTTCAGCTGACGACATGTTGACTTATGTCGAGGCCTTGAAATACTGCTTGCAGGAGAGAAGAGGACCCGAGTGATGCAGAGAAGACGTGCGGGCCGGGGAACGGGAAACAGCGCTTGGGATGTAGACAACACGTAGTCAAGACGAGGACGAAGTGGAGGAAACGAAAAGAAAAACAAAAAGAGCGACTGGGAGAGAAGAAGATATGGAAATTAACAGGCGCACAAGTTGCCGAAGCATGTTACCACAAGGTGGTCTCTTAGGCAGGACAAAGAGTGCTGGTTATTCAATTACCGAGTATATACCAATCGCGGGTTAGCAGGGGATCTGAACATCGAAAAGGGGAGAGGCGTGGATCGTGAACGCGGGATGGAACTTTCTGCGCCACAACAACGGAACCAAGATCGTAGGCACGACAAGTGCCGGGCGATCAAATGGCCCAGCGCCTTTCCAGCATGTTGGTTCATATTGGAGTGTTTAGTAATGATTGGATTAGTTCGGATGGATAATTGAACCGCACCGCGTGTCCTTCGCGCCGAACAGACCCTTTCTCGCGCGACACGACGTTGCTATCTACCCTCCTGCGGAGTATCATGGAAAACACCTATCTTGGATTCATCATGGACGACCAGTGGCAGACACCAATGAGTGGAGACGACGAATATATATTAAGGGCTGATAGGCACGGGTCCTGAGAGGCTTGTATATACCAGAACTTAGACCGTGAGGGGTCTCATCACATACAGATATCACCTCGAGTTGAAGGAGTATCTAGGTCTGCGGTGAGCCGATTAGTAGGTGGTCAATCGGATCGCTCGGATCTCTTTTCGAACAGCTCCATTGCCTCTGCCACCATTTTCTCTGTGTCATAATCCCAAATGCGATGGCACCGCTTCGCAAACTCCTCCCCGAATCGTCCAGCATCTCTGCCCACAACAGGATCTTGCCATTCATACATGTGGCCCACTTGCCGACTGGTTTGAACCAGCCATTGTGAGCGCTCATATCGCACGTCGTTGTATACCGCCAGGGCGTCGACGACCCTTCGCGGCGAGCGTTCGGCTGGCACACCCTCACCTGCGACCTTTGCAAGTAGCTCGGCTAGGGCGAGTGCATCTTCGATGCCGCATCCAGCTCCCGCACCGTGGTGTGGGGCAGCAGCATGTGCAGCGTCACCGACGAGACACAGACGGCCCTTTGCATAGCTCGGCGGAGGGTGATCGTACGTGTCGAAGATGGCCCACTTATCTAGCTGTTGAGGAAGCAAGGAGATGATGGTCCTCACATCAGGCCCAAACGCTTCATACGCGGCGATGGCCTCGCTCCTATCTGCCGGCATAACAATTTTGCCCTCGTCGAGCCCGCCGCTCCAGGGCCCGGGGTCCGTGACGAAAGTCACAACATTTAGCATCTTGCCTTCGGCGACTGGGAATGTGAGCGAATGCCCGTCGGGGCCGAGGTACATGATGCGTGTCCTCGTCTTGCGCTCCCCCAGAGCGGCACGGGCCTGGTCCATCGGGATCAGACCGCGGAAGGCAAATTTATGGGTGTACTCGGCGGGGAATCCAGCGCCGAACATGATCTGTCGTAGCTGCGACTTGATACCATCGCATCCAATAACTGCATAGGCGTCAATAGATCCCCCTTAGTCTACAGGCGCGTTCTACTCACCGACGTCGGCCTGTGCCGTAGATCCATTGTGGAAATTTAGGGTTACCCTGCCGTTGTCGTCATTCACTGACTCAACGCGCTGTCCGAATCTCAAAGACTCGGCCGGGAGGAGCTCAAGAAGTCCCGCGAGGAAATCGGATCTACGGCATCCTTCGAAGCCCCTCTCTCCAAGATAGATCTTGAACATGACATCAGCCTCGTCGTCATCACCGTTTCCTGGTCGACTGCCGGACGAGAGCCCGTTGACGTATCGAAAGAAGTCATCTCCATTCTGGACTGCGATTTTCTTGAAGTGCGCGTGTATACGAGGGTCAAGGGCCTTCATCGCGCGTTCCGCATTGGCAGTGAAGCCGATCCCTGCCCCTAACTCACGGCTTGCGGAAGCCTGCTCATAGACGGTGAAGTTCACATTGCGGCGAAGCAGCCCAACAGCCAGACTCAACCCTGTAATGCCGCCTCCGATGATGGCTACGTCGAATTGACTCTGCTGCGAATGAATGCCGTTGCTTGTCATTTTTTTGGATGATAACAGAAAGTTGAACAAATGATAAGATTATTCTACATCTGAGGTGGGTAACAGCTGGCAACTCTCTGGAGAGTTACATGACTGCGGCAGGGTTTTCTATCCCAGCAGTGCTGTCCGACTTACCCGAGATCCACGAAAGAATCTCGAAGAATAAGTGGCAGGATCAAAATGTGCGGCCGGAGTCAGCTTTTGATGACCCGGACATGGGGTTACGAAAGCTGGAAGGTGGTTCTATGCTCCCTGATGCTCCGTCTGACTTTATCTATCCTACCGGACTTCAGGAGTTCGGAGTATTTGGACAGGGTAAAAGTCTTCTCTACCGTGCTGGCATTATTTAGCATTGGCCTCAGTGTCGTGAGAAATAGTCACACTGATTCTGAAAGGCGTAGGCAGAGAAGCACAGCAACCAGGTGGACTCGCGAACATCGACAAAAATGGAAACCAACGCAAGTCGATTCCAAGATGTTATTGGTCAGTTCCCCCAGCTCAAGTCGTACAACCAAGGCTTGATGATCTGCGCCCTGGACGACGCTGTCCGCCAGGAGTCGGTAGTGACAGCACTGGAAGCCGCGATTTCACAGATCGTGGCGAAGATCCCATGGCTTGGTGAGCAAGTCATTCACGAGGCAGGAGATCAAGGAACCTCTGGTGGATTTACGACAACACCATGGCCTGAGGCCGCGGGGCCTGCCAAGTTGCTCTATGTCAGAGACTGCAGGCAGCTGGTCCCATCCTTTGACGAGATAGTGCGAGCAGGAGGCCCTGTCTCGATGCTTGACGGCAGCATTCTATGCCCACTGCCAGGGTTTCCCCTCAGCTACGATGAAAGGAAAATAGGACCTGCACCGGTTGTGGCCGTTCAAGTCAGCTTCATCAAGGGCGGCGTCATTATCAATTTCTCCAACCAGCATAACATGATGGATGCCAGTGGTGTTTTCGCTTTTGTCGCTTTGCTATCTATCGCCATGCAAGGAAATGAGATTCCTCAGAGTCTCGTTGACCAAGCGAATCTCGACCGCTCAAAGGTCATCCCACTGCTAGAAGGCGGGCAGCCTGTGCGCGACCACAGCCACCTCTTCATCAAACCGTCAGCGCGCCCAACAGGATCATCTCCGGGGTCTCCCGCGAGATGGGCCTTTTTTCGACTATCTAGAAGCGGAGTCGCGGAGATTGAATCAGCCGCGTCAGATACGTTGGATTTCGATCCAGCCGTGTCATACGTCTCCGCCAACGATGCTCTCTGTGCGTTCTACTGGAAGCGCCTGGCTGCGGTGCGCCTCGGAAACCGCAGCGTGGACCCGGCCGCAGTGTCCAAGTTCTCGCGTGCCATAGACGCAAGATCTGCCGTTGGTGTACCGTCCGGATACATGGGCCAGATGGTGTACCACGCGGCCACTCGTTTCACGTACGGGGAGCTTCTCACAGACGAAGATTTGACCCTGTCAGCGCTCGCATCGCGGATGCGTGCCGACCTCAACGAGTCCAACACCGAGTGGGCGGTACGAAGTTACGCCACGTTTTTGACTGGCGTGCCGGACAAGTCGAAACTGGTGTATGGCGGCGGGATCAACCCGGCCTTGGATATCGGCAGTTCGTCCATGTCTCAGGGGACGTCCGGGGCGCTGAATTTTGGAATCCTTGGGAAGCCGGCACTTCTGCGACGGGCTAATCTGACACCGGTTCCCGGGATTTTGTATTTCTACCCGCCAGAGCCGGACTCCGGCTGTTTGCCTGTGCTCGTGTGCTTGAGTGAGACAGACCTGGAAGGCCTCAAGGGAGACGAAGAATGGAGTCGGTATGCGGAGTTCATTGGTTGATAATCTTGGGTATACAGTCATGCAGTCGGCTATTCTGCTTACCCCATACCTGCTCTGATCACCTGTAGTTTTCTTTACGGCATTTCTGGACTTCAGTCATTTTGATGGTCCGGATTGTTGCACAAAACTCCTCGACCCGGAGTTTCGAACTCCATCGTAAGATCTGACATTCTCTCCAGTGCGACGACAGCGGAAAATGCGACTGAAAAGACCCACGTAGTCCACGTCTGCCAGGGCCGTGTAGGGAATGCTCAGTGATATTCTTGTCTGGCCTCATAGACTTCGGCTGAGGGGCCGGTCAAATCGTGTCTCACAATGGACTCTCCGCGTGTGCTTCTGACCGGTGCGTGCTGCATTTTTCAATCCCTCCCACCCCCACCAATTCCTCTCCTTTACGCTTATTATCTGGCGTGAGCATGGGTACCTGATTCTTAACAGGAGGAAACGGCTTCATTGCTTCACACATTCTAGATGCTCTTTTGCAACGCACGTACGACAATCACTTGAATGCTCGAACGAACTCGCTCAATCGGCTAACATATTGTCAGGTTCTCCGTAACGGTGACGGTGAGGTCTGCGGACAAGGGATGGCAACTCCTGTCAGCATATCCAGATGCCACACCAGCGAGGCTGGCCTTTAATGTAGTGGAGGACATTGTGCGCGATGGTGCATTCGATGAGGCAAGTACCGCCTACATATGTAGAGGTAGTGGGAAGTTGGCGATTAAGGCGCTGACGGAAACCCCAGGCTGTCGCGTCAGAACGATTTGACTACGTTATACACACGGCTTGTCCATATCATTTCAACATCACCAATCCAGTTGTCGACTTCATCGATCCGGCGGTCAAAGGCACAGTGGGAATTCTCAAGTCGGTGAAAGACCATGCACCCACAGTGACGCGTTTTGTGCTTCTGTCATCTTCTGCGACGATCCTCAATCCCTTCAACCACTCGAAGGTATATGACGAGAGCGTATTTGGCGAGACGACTTGGGAAGAGGCAATTAATCCTCGGCTATGCTACCGTGCAGCAAAGGTACGACTGCGCTCATTTGCAAGTCTGAGCCCGCTTGCTTCGTGCTTGAAGGCGGCGTTGAGTGAGCTTCGGCTAACCAGTCCTGAACAGATCTTTTCAGAGAAGGCAGCATTTGACTTCATGGACAGCTACAATCCTTCCTTTGACCTCGTCGTCCTGAATCCTCCTCTTGTGTTTGGGCCTGCGCCCCGGCACCTGAAATCCCTTGACTCTCTGAACACTTCCAACCAGCGTATTCGAGATTTAGTGCTGGGGAAGTTTCAGGAAGTGCTTCCCCCCACAGGGCCAGTTTATATATTTTGCGACGTGCGGGACGTTGCCGAGGCCCATGTCCAAGCTCTACAGACTCCCGAGGCCGGTGGGCAGAGGTTCTTCATTGTTGGTGGGTACTTCTCGAACAAAAAGATAGTTGATCTGATTCGGCAGTTGCGGCCCGACCTCTCGCACAGGCTCCCAGCCAAAGAGACTCAAGATGATATGCCTCAGGATGTGTACGGCTGGGATAACTCTAAGTCCCGCAAGGTTCTTAACTTGAGCTATAGGGACTTGGAGACATGCGTGAATGATGCTTTGCAGTCTTTCTCAAAAATTGAGGACATGCAAGTCTCAGACTAAAAGAGTCGCGACAGTTAGAAAGTAGATATTCTATGTTACGCCTAACACAAGAAAATCAGTCTAAGCGAACATGTTCGCCCGAGAGTCTCGATATCAGTCAGGTCTTCCATTGTACAATGCCCGTGCCATTAATCCAAGGCAAGCGGGGTAATGCAGTAAAGACACAAGGCTCCTGAGTTAAAATGCACCAGCCTCCTGACTCGACATACCTCACAGTCGGCACACATTCATCATTACCTGGGTGGGCTAGGCGGGTTTCAAACAACTGGAATTTAGATCTATCTCTTAACGACAGCGGTAAGATCGAAACGTCAAATTTATGAAAGTGATTGCAGATAGAAATCGATCAGCGCAAGAATCCACTTACCCTCCAGGCGTTAATGTACTTCCTGACGACTCCGTCACTAACGCCCTCCTCATGGGCTTTCCTTAGCGTCTCAGAGTGCTCGCAACTGTGCTCTGTACGCAGTAAGATACCGCCACATGACATGCGTTCGAAGTCCTGCTCCAAGAAATCAACGAGCTTGGCAGCCGGGTTGTCTCGTTCGTCTTCGCCCGGGTACGCCCTCACTCGCCTCGTCCATTCTCTAAAAGGAATGACCCTCTCCATCGGTATCTCAAGCGCCTTAGCAAATACACAGATCATCTCCTTCCAAGACTTCTTCAGGCGTGAATCAATGTGGTACACTGGGAACGGCTCCCCGTCATAGAACAGAAGATCTCCACACGTGCCGGCGACATCATTGACAGGGGTCCACGAGACGGGACCGGCCAGGTCCGGAAGTGCACGGAGGGTCTGGGCCGACTTGACCATGAACGAGAAGTGCTCCATGTGGTTCCAGTATCCGCTAACGCTAGATCCGGCAACCTGTCCCAGGCGGACAACCATGGGGCGGAAGAGGTCGGGGTGGCGGTGTAGGGTCTCGTCAAGAATGCGCTCGCACACAAACTTCGCGTCGCCATAGCCGTTTGGCAAGACGGAATCAATGGTCATGCGCTCCTCGGGAATCTCCGGCGTGCCTTTATGCAGGGGATAATGGCCCACGGTGGCGATGGAAGAGATGAGCTGGAACGTCACCTTCTGATCAAGAGGCTGGCGGTTAGCAGAGACGGCGGCCGCCAAGTCAACGAGATTTCTCATCGTCTTGAACTGCGACTCGAATCCCTTGATAGGTCTCTTCCCGCTCATAGGCCACGCGTTGTGGATGATGTGCGTTACGTTCTCGACCAGCTCATCATACTGCTCCTGGGGCAGATCTAGCAACGGTTTCGCCGTGTCGACCTCCAACACCTTGAGCTTTGAGATTGTCGGAGCATCAGCAATTATCCCCTTGGACTCCAGTGCCTGGAGCTGTCGCGTTGCTGGGTCCATATTGCTGCGCCTGTTGAGACAGTACACGCTTTGGACGTCTGGTAGGCTTGCGAGGTGCATGACCAGATGACTGCCGAGGCTCCCGGTTGCACCAGTCACGAGAACAGACTTGGCCGCACTATAAGATGAGCTATGCTTGCTGCCTGGAGTTGTCTCGGGGACACTGAAGTCTTTGGATGCGGTCTCCACGTATCGCTCTACTGCTTCTCTCCGGGACGTATGGTTTACCGCGGGAACCTTGGCTGCTGTTGGAGATGAAGACGCGGGTAGCAGATTGAGCCTTGGGCCAGATGCCAGAGCTATGAATATCTTCTGGATTCCAACCTCGGGAGATTGCCCATCCGTCCAGTCCACATGCCCGAAGCCCACAGACTGGAGGACGCGTTCCCAGTGGCGCTCGTTCGCGATTGCATGAGTCCGTCCGTCGTCGAAGAGCCACCAGCCCTCAAGGATTCCGAAGATGATGTCGACCCAATACAAGGTCTCCGTCATCTCGAGCATCATAAGAAATCCATCTGGTCTTAGGAACTTATGGATGTTCCTCGCAGAATCGACAAGAGAGTGGGTAGCGTGGATGGCGTTGCTTGCTATGACGATATGCTGAGAGCCGAACAGCTGTGGATCCGACGGCGGCTTTTCGATGTCGTGCACGGCGAACTTCATAAACGGATACTCCTTGAACCTCTTGCGGGCAGCGGCAACGAATGACGGAGAGAGGTCAGTGAAAGTGTACTGGACTGGGAATCCTAACTTGGCGAGCATGGGTACAAGCCACTGGGTCGAGAAGTTAGCGGAAGGGCAGCGGCTTTTGCTTTGGAGGGACGCGAAGGATGGACTTGCCTTGGTAGTTCCGCCGGTGCCTGCTCCCATTTCCAGGATATTGAGAGTGCCACCATTCCACTCAGGCTTGGAAATCTTTTCCGTAAGTCTGCGTAGGAAGTCTGACATCTGCTGGTAGGACAGCCTGTTCAACAACGAATCGCCGTAGAGTCCGGCGACAAGATCTCTCCCGTTCTCGTTTCCGAAAATCAACTTGATGCCGTCAGCCTTCCCGGACAGGATATCAGCGATATGCGATCCGGTCCAGTGAGTCAGCTGGTTAGCATAGCGGTGGTCAGGGAACTCCCGTAGTAAATCCTCCAAGATCGCCTCGCTGCTCTTTGAGGGAGTTGCGATACCGGTCCGGACGATGCGGCCGTCAACTAGGTCGACGATTCTGGTCTCCTCCAACAGTCTATACAAGTATTCACACAGTCTTCCGTGTTGTGACACATGAGGAACACGTTGCAGTTCCTGCCCCGACACAGCTGCGGCAAGGTCGCAGCCTAGGGCTTTGAACGATTCAACCGTGAGCGCCACGCAGAGGTTAGCCTGTTTTGGCATGACATTTTCGAGATATCCTGAGCAGCGATGATCCTCAATGAAATGATCGGTGCGGGCCTTGGACTCTCCAAATGCTTCAAGGATTGCTGATGACGGAAGCTCCAGAGGGGCAGGGGTTTGAGAGCCATTGATGCCATTGCTAACCCCAGGTTCTGTCACAGCAGAAATGTGTGTCGAAGGCGGAGTGCCAATACCGCTGGATATGGAGCTCTCAGTCGTCGTGTCTTGTCCATCCTTGCTTGTCTTGTTGTCTGAGGTGGAGGAGGCCGAAGAGGTTCCCCTGGAATCGCCACCGTCCTCGTCGGTTACGCCTAAGGCGGACCGGAGACACGCAAGGAGGCCAGGGAGATCGACCACGTGCATCAGGTCGTCGGTGTTCAGGCTGCAGCTGAAGGTGGACTCGATGTCTCGTGCCATCTCCATGCCCATAAGCGAGTCGATTCCGATATCTGCCAGATCTGTGTCGTCTCGAATTTCACCCGGTTCCAGTCCAGAGATCTCAGCAAGGACGACCTTGAGCTTGCCAAGGAGATCTGGATGTTTTTCATTCGGGGCGTCTGGGAGATCTGCGCTTGTGGTTGTCCCGATCGGAGCAATGGACGCGACTACGTTTGATTGCGAATGCGGCGACGGGTGGACTACAGGAGTCGAGTCTTCAGTGATGCTGGGCGAGGATCGTCCGGGACTGAGCCTAGCCAACAGCTTTGACATGGAAAGCTTCGACACTCTAGCATAGTTGATGCCAAGAATGACCTCGACGAGAGACCCAGAGACATCTTCAAACACGAAGATGTCAGTGAGGAAAGAATTGCCCGAGGCGTCACGGCTGTGTTGAGCCAGGATGTTCCACGAATGCAACTGATCGCCGTCCTCTTGCTCGGCCTTGGTCATCCGGGGGGATTTCGTCCATTGCTCAAAGCCGTTGGCTATAAACATATCCTGATCGTTTTGGTTCGCAATGCAATTAACCCATATGCCTCCAACCTGGCTAAAGCAGTCGCCGAGCAAGGGATCAAGCCAGGTCTCGCGGCTACGTCTCCGTACAACCCGGCCAGCGGACTCACTTCGGCGTCCGACGAGCTTCTGAAGGCCAAAGAAGGCTGATCCATAGTCGACAACGTCAGAGAAGACCTTGTAGATGCTTCGCCCTTGGATAACATCGTCGGCATCGTGGCTGTGCAGAAGATCCAGGCACCGCTGATGGCTCACCAGGCGCTCGAGCCGGTCAAACTCGGTGCGGTACTGAACATTCTTCGGATCTTGGAAGTAAACTGCGCCAATCACATGCGTGACGGCTGCACTACCATCCTGCGCATTATTGCTGAAGATCCTGAAGCTCCAGGCGTGGGACGTTGCGCTTATGGGCTTGAATTCCAGGTAGACGGTCCTCATCGGGTTTACGCAGATGGGAGACTGGTTACTGACGTCCCGAATCTGTGGTTGCAGGCCCTCCCGGGCGATCTCTGGGTGGACACTCATGATTGCCTCTACGGCTAGGTCAATCTGAAGAGTAGCGGGACAAATGGGTGCCGTCCTTGCGATGACGTGGCCCGCCACGATGTCCTGGTACTTTTGCATCTCTGTGTTAATGCGAAAGCAGGCATAGTCCTGCTTGTTGTCTTTGTAGCCCAAGAAGGTGTAGAGCATCTTCGTTTGGCTTTCTGGTACGTCAATGTGAGAGAGGATCTGCTTCGGGGGTGCCTTGAATTCGAGCCAGTGGCGCTGCTTGTCGAATTGGTATGGTGGAAGGATTAGAGAGGCGTACTCATACGAATGTGACTTGGCATGCAGCCAAAAGTGTGCCCGGGTCCCTGTTTTCCAGAGACTCATCGTCATGTCAGTGAGCTGTTGAGGGCCCTGACCGCTTGTGATATTCACGGGTACGAAGTTATGAGCTTTAGGCGTATTGAGGGCTCTGCTCGCCATATTGGTGATCGTGGAGTTTGACCCGGCTTCAAGCCAGACAGCTGACGGATACAAGGCCTCCAGGCGCTGGGCAGCGTGGCTGAAATAGACGGGATCACGCATATGATCGGCAACGTATGCTGATGTGGGCTGTTCCGTTTGATGGTTCCTGGTTGCCCTTTCAAGCGGGATCTCAGAGGATGTGAAACTCAGGCTATGGCCTAATTTCTGCAGGTCCGTCTTGAGATTATCGACCAGAGGCGAATGGAAGGCGTTGGTAACGTTAAGTCTTTTGTACTTGATTACAACACCGTCCTGACGACTGGAGATTGCAGATTCGACAGCGTCAATCGAGGTCGTGGATCCGGCTACTGTGAAGCTCCTCGGACCGTTGAAGCAAGCTATAGAAGCAGCCCCGCCGGCTGCTTTCACAATGTTTTGGACGTCTTGCAAGTCCGCCTCCACGGCCATCATTGCTCCCTTATCGGCGCCCCATGAGTCCCTGATGATCTTGGATCGGCCAAAAACCATTCGTAGAGAGTCTTCGAGTCCCAGAGCTCCCGATACGCAGAGTGCTGTGAGCTCCCCGAATGAATGGCCTAACACGGCCACTGGTTGGACTCCGCTCTCAATCCAACTCATTGCACAGGCGTACTGCATTGAGAACAAAATCGGCTGCAGTTCCGAAGGATTCTGGAATGGCTCTCGTTGAAAGATGCCTGGGAAGATACTTCTGGCACCGATACTGCGGCAGACCCGATCGCATTTCTTCAGGTAATTGCGCAAGACTCTACAGCCGTCGTAGACTTGCCTGTCGAGCCCCACGAAGGTCGAGATCTGGCCTCCGAAACAGAGAATGACAGGGCGCGGTGCTGGTAGAGTTATGAGCTTGCTCTTGTCATCTTCTATGTCTGCTAGGCTCTGGTCGAATTCGTCCAATGACTTGCTAGTGAAGATGAAGGCCGTCTCAAGAGACCAGTTGGATTGACGAGCCATATTGAAAGAAAGGTCCTGTAGACTGAAGTCTTTCGCAGCGACGGCCCTCTTCTGGGCCACAAACTGGCGGAGCCGTTTAGCGTAGGACCTAATACTTTTTTCATCTATTCCCGAGATCCAAAAAGGCAGTTTGGAGAATGCGGAACTTGCAGTCACGTCGTTCGATCGGGACGGTCCCAGTCGCGGTGCTTGCTTGACGATCATAGAAGCGTTCGAACCTGACGCTCCATAATTATTGATCAAGGCGGCTTTACAGCTCGCCTGCCAGGGGATGGCTTTCTTTACAATTTGCATCATGTCTGATGCGGAGACGTTGATTGAGGGGTTCATCGTATCGAAACTTGCCTGTGGAGGAATGGTTTGTTGATGAATCATGAGGAGCACCTTGATGAGCGAAACGACGCCCGAGCTTCCTTCTGTGTGCCCAACGAGGCCTTTAACGGAGCCAAACTGGATTGGACTTGACGATGCGTTGTCGCCTTTAGCGGTAGAAGAAAACGCCGAACGAATACTCTCGTACTCGGCTGGGTCACCAACTGGGGTACCGGTGCCGTGGGCTTCGACATACGTTATTTGATTCGGCGCCAGGCCAGACTTTTTAATGACAGTCTTGAAGAGGTGGGATAGTGACGGCACATTGGGTACGAAAATAGGGGTGCAGTTTTCATTCTGGTAGACGGCAGTCCCAGGAATGACACCGAATATTTGATCCCCATCAGCAACAGCCCGTGACATCTTCTTGAGAAGCACCGTCGCAATAGCCTCGCCCCTACAATACCCATCTGCCTTGGCATCGAAGGGCTTGCATTGACCCGTTGGGCTCAGAAAGGAGGCTGCGGCAAGGTTCTGGAACCAGAGTGGTGAGCTGATGAAATTTGTGCCTCCTGCTAAGGCTGCCGAGCAATCGCCATTGAGAATGGCCTGACAGGCTTGATGGATAGCGACGGCGGATGCAGAGCAGGCTGTGTCAATGGTAAGTCCGGGGCCGGTCCAACCAAAGTAGTGACTGATCTTGCCGGCAATGAAGCTTCGCAAATTGCCGGTAGCCGAGAAGGCATTGGGAGGGTGGTGAGAGACGTTATTTTCGTAGTCAGTGGCATTCGTGCCGATAAAAACTCCGATTTGACGCTCTTGCTCAGAACGAGGCTTCTGGAAATAGCCTGACATGGTGACCGCCTGGTACGCATTCTGCAACAGCAATCTTTGCTGGGGATCCATCGAAACAGCTTCCCGTGGGGTCTTCTTGAAGAACTTGTGGTCGAAGGCGTCGTAGTCGTCGATAAGATTGGCGAACCATTTTCTGCTATTATCTGGCTCAGGCCTGAAGGCTGTCTGAAATCCGAACCGCGGATTATTGGATATCTCCTTGTGCTGAGACTTGCCTTCTGCGAGGATATCCCAGAAGCTCTCTAAGTCTGAAGCGCCAGCTACCTTGCAGGCCATCCCGATGACCGCAATGTCGTTAGCACCAGTAGATTCAGGTTGACCGTCGAGTTCCCCAAAATGTATCACTCGGGACTGGAGCTTCTTCAGCACAGTGGATGGGACGCATCGCTCAGGCCCAAAGGAAATGACATGGAGGTCTGTTCCGTTCGGTAACGAGGATATGGCTCCTTCGAACGTCTCAATCCAGTTAGAGTGGTCCATCAATATAGCCCTCAGAGCGTCCTCGTGAAGTCCTCTTCCACTTTGCGTGGTGCTGATATTATCCCCTGTGGCCATGTGTATGGGTAGGACCATGCTGGTAACATCCGGGAGTTGAAAAGAGGGATAGTCGTGGCAGAATTGTAAGAGAGTCTCAAAGTCCGCCTCATGTAGTCGGTTATGAAACCGGCCATGCAAGCCAATCTCATTAGCGGTGATTCCGGCTGCGCTCAGCTTATCCTTCAGGCTGAGCAGAGAGCTCTTCGCTGTCGTAACGGTTGCTCGGTTGTGGTCATAAGATACGGCAATATACGCCTAGGTTTTTTTCTCTGTTAGATGTGGTCCAAATGTTTAGGTGGAGTCCTCTATTCTCACCTCAGGGAACTCCTGTATGATTCTCCCAAGTTCAGCCTCTGCTTCCTCATTTTTCCACGCAGTTGCGAGGGAAACAGATTTTCCCATAGCATCATCCAAATCCTGGGCATCAACAACTGCTCCAATTGCCATAGCCAAGCGTAGAGCGGCTGCTCCATTATCACAAAACTGAGCTCGGTTTCGGCTGCAGGCGACTGCCGTTGCACTGAGAATACCCAAACAGAAACCCAAGGTCGATGAATTGCGTGGTGGACTGAATGGTGCAAGTCCATTGACACTACCCTCTGGGTCATGCAGAAGCTGGCTGTATTCTGAGAGTTGTGATATAACAACCAACGGACTGAGAAGGATGTTTGGGAGCTGAAATTCTGCGTATTCTCTCAAGGTTCCCTCATGAACCCACTCAAGCAGGCCGTTGAGTTGAGACTCTCCGTCGATCAACTTCAGCTTTGGTAGTCGGTTTTTGAGAGCTTGCCAGTAGCTAGGCAGATCCTCGACAACATCCAAGATCCACCGAGATTCACGACTGCTCGAGATGTATGAACGAACTCGTTCGAAGTAGTCTTCTCGAAAAGAGAGAGCTTGGGGCCCGAATAAGAGTACTGTGTCCCATTCCGACCCTTCATTTGACGGGTATTCCAGCATTGTGTCGGTTGATCAAGTCTGTGAGGTGGGTAGCTAACCGTCGTTGGTTGAGGAAAACAATGGCTCTTGACAAATGTCCTATAAAGCTTTTTCGCTGCATGAAGACAGAACCAAAGGTGAGCTTAATTCTCTACTGCTTGAAGACTGTTGGTAAGAGGCCCCAATCTCGAGGTACCAGTCAAATGGCCGAGTGAAGGAACGCGGTTCGGACGCTGAGGTTCCTTCTACACGGAGTTGAGATTAGAGGATCGGTATATTGCTCGAAGTCGAGGGCCTTCCATTTCCGGAGTTCATGCAGGCCGCCTGAAAGAGCAGATCTCACATAAGATGCGCCACGCTGGAGCAATCCTCCAGCCAACTCCATTCCGGAGTTCAACCCGGAGTATCTCTGAGGCTACCCTAGATGCCTTTCAATTACTCCGTTATCAAAGCTCAACAACATGGAACTCTGGGATATCAATAGAATTCGCATAAACGGAACTGGATTAGTGCGATTAACGCACTTCCTTGACTTCTGGGCGCCTGCCTAGTGCCCTTGGAGTAACACCGTGCTTGGGTATGGTTAAGAAATCCGCTATGGTCCTACGGCCGCATATTAAGAGATACACCGCGCGCAATCACCAACTCTTAGTAACTGGAAGCCGGCCGAAGGCATCTTCATTTGTCAAGCCCATTCAAGGTTCTGGAAGAGATCGGATCCCGCCATGACGTCCGCCCCTATTGCCGTTATTGGCATGGCCTGCCGCTTTGCTGGAGGCGTCGACACTCCTGAGAAACTCTGGACGTTGTGTGCGGAAGGCCGCAGCGGTGTAAGCAAACTCAGACCTCACCATTGGCGGTTTCTCTACCCTAAATCGACACCTGTGTCAGACAGGCTTGGAAATTCCGGATTAAGGGGGAACACGCAACCTTGCTAACTTGGGAGCCTTAGTGGAGTGAAATTCCAACCTCGAGGTTTAATGTCGACGGCGTATACCATCCCAATTCCCAAAAGACCAACACCGTACGTGTCTCCTTCTGAGAGTAGAGGCCCTGGTGTCATGGAAAGGCTTAGCTGACTTCGTACTACTCCATCAGCAAAACGTCCGCGGAGGTCACTTCCTCTCCGAAGACCCCGCTTTCTTTGACGCCAGCTTTTTCAGTTTGCCATCGGAAATCGCATCTGTACGTTCAGAGATCGAAACTTATGAACTGCCAGAATGGGGAGAAATCTTCTAAACAACCGGAACCGGGAATAGGTCATCGACCCGCAGTTTCGACTTCAGCTAGAATCAGCGTATGAGGCCTTCGAAAGCGGTAAGCCCCTAGAGATATACAATTTGACATTATGGAACGTATGTGGCTAACGTATAACTTGCCCGATTTCAGCGGGTCTCACGCTTCAGGATGTTGCTGGCTCCAATACTGCTGTCTTCGCTGGTGCTTTCTTCCGCGACTATGCCGAAGGCAACATACGCGATCCCGAGGCCCTGCCTCGCTACTACCTCCTTGGAGTCGGTTCCGCTCTGGCAGCGAACCGAATTTCTCACTTCTACGACCTGCGGGGTCCAAGCATGACCATCGATACCGGGTGTTCAACGACACTGACAGCACTCCACCAGGCGTGCCAAAGTCTCAAAATAAGCGAGGTACCTTGCCCAGATTGTCTAGATGGAAACCCTTCCATTCATACGTATTTCGATATTAACACTGCAGTAGTGTGATATGGCCATGGTTGGTGGTGCTAATATCATATTGAATCCTGATATGTCCATAGGTCAGCATGAACAAAGTCTCGGATGAACCCCTTGCTATGGTGAAATATTTGCTAACCTTCATATCTTTCTAGTCATGTCATCTTTAACGTGCGTTATACCCCAGGCTCCATACTCATATGGTGATCTCTGACAAACGGAAACAGGCTTCTGTCGCCCGATGGCAGGTCATACGCATTTGATAGCCGTGCTAACGGGTATGGACGTGGTGAAGGCTCAGCCACGGTGCTTCTCAAGCGGCTGGATGATGCCCTGCGTGATGGTGATCCCATCCGTGCGATCATCCGGGAAACAGCAGCGAATCAAGACGGGAAGACAGAAACCATCACGACCCCGAGCGGGGCAGCCCAGGAAGAACTAGTTCGCGCCTGCTATCGCAAGGCTGGTCTTGATCCGGCCCAGACAGCATATTTCGAAGCCCATGGGACAGGTACCCCAACGGGGGACCCCATCGAGGCCAAATCCATCGGCTCGGTCTTCAAGGACAGTCGGTCCGATGGTCAGCCCTTGCGTATCGGCTCTGTGAAGACAAATATCGGTCACACGGAAACATCCAGCGGTTTAGCAAGTATCATCAAGGTTGCTCTTGCGTTGGAAAATGGCCAGATACCCCCGAGCGCCAATTTCGAGAAGCCCAATCCGAAAATTGACCTCGATACGTGGAGGCTCAAGGTCCGTTACTGTGAAAGACCTCTGCTGTGTCTGGCTCACAGAGACGACTAACGCCCTTTCGGAGTAGGTGCCGACCAAGCTGGAGCCTTTTCCTGAGATTAGCGGCGTCTGCCGTGCCTCTGTCAATAACTTCGGTTACGGCGGCGCAAATGCTCACGCCATCATGGAGAGATATTCATCCTTTGTCGCCTCCGGCGAACCGAAAAGTCGTTCCAATGGGCATACTAACGGTCACACCAATGGCGACTTGAACGGTCTTACCAACGGCAACGGTAACAGCCATCAAGGAGGCGTTGAAAGTACTGGTCAGCCAAGCAGCAGCCGACCACGCGTCTTTGTCCTTAGCGCGAAGGATGAGCAGGCCGTCAGCAACATGGAAGTAAACCTAAAGAACTATCTCACAACTTCAGTCAAGGCCAAGTCCAATGAAGCCGAGTTTCTCGATGATCTGGTCTATACACTTGGCCAGCGCCGTACTAGGTTTCCATGGATTTCCACCGCGTCGGCACACAATTTATCAGACCTTATCTCCATACTGGAGTCGAGCAAGACAAAGAAGGCCCGGACCGCTGAGAAGAAGCCAAGGCTCGGTTTTGTGTTTACAGGACAGGGTGCCCAGTGGTACGCAATGGGCAGAGAGCTCATTGCAGCATATCCAGTCTTCAGGGATTCCCTGACTGAATCCGAAGGTATACTGAAAGGTTTCGGATGTCCCTGGTCACTCATGGGTGAGTTAATACCCTGTCCCGAGCGACAGAACTCCGCAGCTAATGGCACCTCCAGAGGAGCTGACAAGGGACCCCGAAACGGCCAGGCTTGGCGAGCAGCACTTGAGCATGCCAGTCTGCGTCGTCCTGCAGATCGCCTTAGTGGAGTTGCTCTCATCTTGGGGCATCAGGCCTTCGGCGATCTCTAGTCATAGTAGTGGCGAGATCGCATCGGCTTTTGCCGCGGGCGCTCTGGACAAGAGGAGCGCCATCGGCGTCGGATATGCGCGTGGACAGTTTGTGCCAGACTCCAAAGGAGGAATGATTGCTGTGGGACTTGGCCACGAGGCCTGTGATAACTACATCTCGCGAATTACATCAGGGAAAGTCGTGGTGGGATGTATCAACAGCCCAAACAGCACCACAATATCGGGAGATGCGTCGGGCGTCGACGAGATTGAAGAGCTGCTCAAGGCCGATGGGGTATTTGCTCGGCGACTCCGGGTCAGCACTGCGTATCACTCGCACCACATCTCCGTCTTCTCGAACGCCTATGAAGCCTGGATCCGTGACAAGGTAGCCCCGCGGAGACCAGAAGGCTTCAGTGTCAACGATAACGAGCTGGACTCCATTTTCTCTTCACCAACCTACGGTCGGCGTGTATCATCTGCCAAGGCCTTGCTTGATCCTGTTCACTGGGCCAGAAGCCTATCCAACCCTGTTCAGTTCGTCGATGCATTCAAGGAGATGTGCCTCGGCGAAGGGGACTCATCTCTGGAAGTGGATCACATCATAGAAATCGGGCCTCATTCCGCTCTGGGAGGGCCCATTCGAGAGATAGTATCTCTGCCAGAGTTCCAAGGTCGCAAGCTACCATACAGCCCGTCTCTCGTGAGGAATACCGACGCTACAGTCACGACACACGCTCTTGTTTGCGACTTGTTGTGTGCAGGATATCCCGTCGACATGGAGGCTGTCAACTTCCCTTTCGGGAGACACGGCATCAAGGTCATCCCTGACCTACCGCATTATCCTTGGAATCACCAGGTCAGGCACTGGTGTGAACCTCGCAACAACAGGGCCTTGAGGGAGCGAGCGGAACCCCCGCATGACCTGCTCGGCTCCCTCGAGCCTGGAACAAATCCAGAGAGCCCAACATGGCGGAATATGATCAGGGATTCTGAGCTTCCTTGGGTACGAGATCACATGGTGCAATCTAACATGGTCTATCCCGGCGCAGGGTTCATCTGCAGTAAGTGCCAATCCCTTTCCCTTGAATTGGCCCCAAGGCTCTTCCCGGAAGGTGGTTACTGACCAATCCTCTGAGTATAGTGGCCATCGAAGCTGCTGCGCAGTCGTGGAATACCGCAGGTAAAACAATCTCAGCCTACAAGTTTCGCGACATCGAAATTCTCCAGGCTCTTGTCATTCCCGATGATTCAAGAGGTGTTGAAGCTCGTCTGGAGCTGCGGCCGTGCGGTGACAAAGCCATATATGCCAAGGGTTGGAAGGAGTTCATCATTTCCTCAGTCACAATGGAGAACAAGTGGACGGAGATCTGCCGCGGACTTGTCACAGTTGAGCTCGGCGATCAACGGGCAATGTTAAACAGCGAGCAGCTTGTTCAGCCAATGGATCTGGAAGCTTACAGGATCAGGATCTTCCCACCGGACTTGTACGCCGGGATGCGGTCCGTCGGCATCTTCCATGGTCCTATCTTTCAAAATCTGAAGTCCATTCGAGCTCGTAACGACCAGTCCGTGGCAATCCTCACCGTGCCCGACACTGCTGCTGTCATGCCATACGAGTACCAGCGACCACATGTCATCCATCCGACAACACTCGACACGGTGGTTCAGAGCGCCTACGCTGCTTTGCCGGAGTCCCGGTCGAACAGCATGCAGCAACCATTCGTACCCAGGTCGATCAAGTCAATGTGGATATCACACAGCATCAGCAAGACTCCCGGCCATACGTTTCGATCTTATGCTATTCTGACCCATAAGACAAAACAGAATGCTCAGACGACACTAACGGTGCTTGACGATGGAAACTCGCCTGTCATACGGATGAATGGGCTCACGTTGCAATCACTGGGTACCACTGCGACACCCCCAATAGAGCGCCTCTACGAGAGCGAAAAGCTTAGCATCGCAAAATGGGCTCCTGACATAACACCCACGCCCTATACATATTTAAAGCAAGAGCTCAAGTTGCCGACGACCGATTCTGAGATGGAAACTATTCTGGATCTCAAGCGAGTCTGCTTCTACTTCATTCAGGACGCTCTCAAAGCTCTTGCCGATACAGAAGTCGCTGGGTTCGAGGGGCACTTCCAGAAGTATTGCAATTGGATGAAGGTGCAGTCCGAGCTCGCCCAGAGCAATAAGTTTGCAGCGGACAGCTGTCAATGGGCGAATGACCCAGTTAGGTCTAGGAGGAGGCTCATGGCAAAAGCAAAAACTGCGAGTATCAACGGCGAGATGGTCTGTCGGCTCGGCCCGTCGTTGGTCTCGATTATGAAACAGGAAAAGACCCCGGAGCAATTGATGCAGGGAGATTCTCTTCTTAGCCGATACTTTGTTGATGCCCTCAGGTGGAACCGGTCTCGTCGCCAGATAAGTGCTCTGGTGCAGCACCTTGTCCATAAGCTGCCCAGGGCCAGAATCTTGGAGATAGGAGCTGGAGCAGGCGGGACGACAAAGAATATTCTCAACGTAATCGGGACTGATGGTTCCGGCTGGGGTCCACTGGCAGCAACCTATCACTTCACGGATGTGTCCTCAGCGTCATTCGAAGCCGCACAGGAGAAGTTTAAACCCTGGAAGAACTTGGTCCAATACAAGAAGCTCGACATCGAACAGGATCTGTCTAAGCAAGGGTTTGAAACCGGTTCCTATGATCTAGTTGTCGCCTCGCAGACGTTGCATGCGACGAAGGCCATACGGCACACTATGGCCGCTGTTCGGCGCTTGTTGAAGCCAGGAGGCAAGCTCTTCATCGCAGAGACCACTAGAGACCCGGTGGACATACCCTTTGTCTTCGGACTGCTACCCGGCTGGTGGATAGGTTAGTCTATCTTTAAAGTACCTTTGGCAATACGCACGAGTGAAGTACTGACATTCGATGGGTAGATGGCGAAGAAGGGAGACGCTCTAGTCCTTCTTTATCGGTCTCAATGTGGGACGGTGTTCTGAGAGATTCCGGCTTCAGCGGTGTAGACCTTGAAATGCGCGACTATGACGATGATGAACTGTACGCTTTGAGCGTTATGGCCTCGACCGCATTGGAAGACAAGGAACATCCGACGCCGGCTAACACGGCCGTGCTTTTAGTCACAGCCGACACTGAGGCGGACAAACCTCCACAAAGCTGGATTAAGGCGTTCGCCGCTGAGATCGCCGGCATCACTGGCAAAGAACCCACTGTGGCATCACTCGAAGAAGGAGACCCTGGCGGCAAGCAATGCATTTACCTGGGTGATCTGGCCGGCACATCGGTACTCAAGGCACCGACCAGCTCGCAGTTTGAAGCCGTCAGACGTCTCTGTACCGCCTCTAGAGGGCTCTTGTGGGTTACTAGAGGAGGGTGCATTGGCTGCGAAGACCTCGACTCGTCTATGGCTGCAGGACTGTTACGTTCTGTCAGGGAAGAGTATGCAGGCAAGCAGTTGGTTACCTTAGATCTGCACTCGAGTGCTGCAGATGCGTGGTCGGAGAGTTCTATTGCACATCTGATCCAAGTCTTCAAAACGGCCATCGGTTCAACAAGGACAGAGGCGGATCAAGAGTTCGAGTTCGCGGAGCGAAATGGCACGCTCTATGTACCTCGATTCTACAAGGATGTCGAGAGGACTCAGGCTGCCTTCACCGATGAGTCCAGCGGCGCTCAACGCGCCCCGGCTAAGGAGCACTTCCGCCAGGAAGGCCGAGTACTTAGGATGTACATCGGCACTCCTGGCCTTCTCGACACAATGACATACAGGGATGACACCGATTTCGTCCACGGTGCCCTCCACCCAGATTACATGGAGGTCGAGCCGGCGGCTTTTGGCGTCAACTTTCGCGATGTTATGGTGGCCATGGGGCAGCTTGGCACCCAGACGGCCATGGGCTTTGAGTGTGCCGGCGTGGTGACCCGCGTCGGCACCAATGCTGCTGCTCAAGGGGACTTCAAGCCCGGGGACAGGATAGCAACAATGCTGTTTGGGAACTACGCCAGCCTTGTGCAGATGCCATACACCAACGCGGCGCACATTCCTGATAGCTTAGACTTCGAGACGGCAGCCTCGATACCAATGGTATTTGCGACAGCCTATATTGCCCTTTTTGACACAGCCAGGCTGAAAAAAGGTGAGAGTGTCCTGATTCATGCTGCGACAGGAGGTGTTGGCCAGGCTGCTATTATCCTGGCTCAGCATGTTGGTGCTGAGATCTATGCAACGGCTGGTACTCCAGAGAAGAGAGCACTATTGATCGAAAAGTACGGGATCCCCCCCGGACATATCTTCTCGAGTCGCGATACATCTTTCGGGGGCGGCGTGCGCTCAATAACACACGACAAGGGCGTTGATGTCGTTCTCAACTCTCTATCAGGACCGCTGCTGCAAGAAGGCTTCAACTGTCTGAGACGCTTCGGGCGCTTCGTGGAGATTGGGAAGCGCGACCTCGAGGTCAACAGCAGCCTAGAGCTGGCTACTTTCAACCGCTGCGTTTCCTTTTCGCACATCGACCTCTCGCAGACCTCTTTGTATGATGGTGCTCTTCTCCATCGCACCATGAAGGAGATCATGCGACTCTTTAGTGAAGGCCACATTCGAACGGTCACACCCTTGACAGTTTACCCGCTGTCTGAACTTGAGAAGACTTTCCGCCTCATGCAGGCTGGTAAGCACGTCGGAAAGATCGTCATCGCAGTGACCCCCGACGAGCTTGTACCGGTGAGTTCCTTGGCTATGTCTACCGCCCTTCGTTGCAGGACTTACTGACGGTACGAAATCAGGTTCAATCCCAGAGGCCACTAGCAAGGCTTCGATCTGACGCGTCGTATCTGATTGTCGGTGGCGTCGGGGGGATCGGGCAGTCTGTGGTCCAATGGATGGCCGAGCATGGTGCCGGAAACCTCATCGTGCTTTCTAGAAGTGCAAGTAGGGATGGCAAGATAGCAGCACTAGAGAAGGAGATAGCCGCATTCGGCACCAAAGTGAAGGCAGTCAGCTGCGACGTCACAGACGAGTACGAACTGGTGAAGGCGTTGTGGCGCTGCCAACGGGATATGCCACCAATCCGTGGTGTGATTCACGGGGCAATGCTTTTGCGAGTAAGTGCTTTCTGATCAGACTGGTGCCCAATTTGAAGCTATGGGGGGTGGCTGACAATGTCCTTCTAGGACTCGATTTTCGACCAGATGACATATGAGAACTATCAAGCAGCCGTGCGGCCAAAGGTCCAGGGGAGCCTGAACCTGCATCGAGCCTTTGATGGCATGGAGCTGGACTTCTTCATTATGCTCTCTTCTATTGTTGGCGTCATGGGTAATCTCGGTCAGGCCAATTACTCGGCTGGAGGCAGCTTCCAGGACGCACTTGCGACATATCGAAACTCACGCGGCCTGGTGGGAGCTTCAGTCGACATCGGCGTCGTTCGCTCGGTGGGCTACGTTTCGGAACACAGCGACACGGCCAAATTCCTTATCGACATTGGCCACAGATTACTGACGGAAGACGATGTGCTCAAGGCCATTGGCTACGCAGTGGCCTCCCCATACTGTGGCCAGATCATCCTTGGTCTGAACACGGGCCCTGGGCAACACTGGGAGAAGACTTGCATGGGTCGCGATATGCGTTTCGGCCCCCTGCGGTACCGAGAGACGACCACTCAGGCTTCGGCACCATCCGGTGGCGCAGCTGACATGGGCGCTAAGATTTCCCAGGCGACCACCCTCGAAGACGCAGCGGATGCAGTGGTGGAAGGGGTTCGCAAGAAGCTCATGGACATTTTCATGCTGTCGGAAAGCGAGGTTGACGTATCCAAGGGGCTCTCAGACCATGGAGTGGACTCTCTCGTGGCCGTTGAACTGAGGAATTTGTTGGCGTTGCGGGCCGGAGCCGAAGTCTCCATTTTCGAGATTCTGCAGAGCCCGTCCATTGCGCGCCTGGGTCTGCTAGTGGCCTCGAAGAGCAGCCATATTGACCCATCTCTTATTCCGGTATAACACTAGAACGGTACGATTATAACGAAGTTGCGGCAGGTTGAGAGTGGATTCGTAGTTTGACTCAGTTGCTCAGATAGATTTCATTTCACGTCATTCGCGATAGGTCGTGTGTCTTCCTCCTTTGCAAGCGATTATCCGCGATATCTTCTAAGATCTGGAGATTTTCAGGCCGCATGAGTAGCTAAAAGCAACCAGCAACCCCTCAGAACGATAGCATCCTCCGATTGGCGATTGGCATATGAAATTGAGAACAATATGACAAGTAGACCATGATAACTTCAACCAACACCGTCTTATATAGCCATGATCGTCTTTCTAGCCAGACTATCAATGCAGGCCCAAACTCCGCACAAATACTCGCCGGCCAGATTTGTAATAGACTGTCGGTTTCCACCTGCGAAGCACATTATCCATCAACCACACGAGTGCCGGATATGGCCAGCCATGGTGGACGTAGGCTGCCCAACCGACGAGATTCTCCGCGCCTACACTCTCTAGCAACACAAGGCTGGTCCGTCGGGTACATAGAGCGAGATCGATCGTCCGGTCACTTCCAAGGGCAGACTTCCACTCCTCGACTAGTATCTCGGTCCATTGCCGAGCGTGAAGTAGATTGACGGGCCACAGGGTAGTCGTGCTACTACTTATCGCCCCAGTGAACATTACCGCCGTGTTGAGTCTCAACATGTCATCCCTTGGGGCTGCATATTGCACACGAAACCCTAAGTGGATGATACAAGGCACTAAGAGGCAGGATCAGGAAGCTATGACACGGTCTTTGCGGATTGTTGTCATCGTCGAACACGGCAAACAAGGCTTTCTGATGAAGGCAACTCTCAGCGCGTATCTGTACGGATGGCGCGGTTTCTTGTGCAAGTTCGGATCAGGCAGTCTCGGTCGTGACAGGACGTACGCCGCCTTTCAACCCAACGAAAACGCAGTGAAGCCCTTAACGGATGCTCTCTTGCAAGACCTTTTATGGGAAATAACGTGAAGTGCTCTGCCGCGTCCATCTCTCGGGTCCAAACGACGGAAGACTCTCAAGGGTCACACAATATTCAAGAGGAAAATAATCATCATGTAGAAGACGATGCTCAAGAGGCAGAACCAGGTGATGAGGTGCTGTCAGATCAACCCTTAACGATAGAGGAATGGAACGTATAGGGGTGAACTACACTAGACTAGGCCGCCTCAGGAGGTTTGTTGGTTTGCCCTCCTTGTGATCATTGGTAAAAGTAGAGAAATGCAGGTTGATTTGTCCTAAGAACAATTATTGTATAACAGCGTCTATAACCATAATATATACACCCGTCCTCTCCACCCCGCCCTGGCGCATGGTTATACCAGTGCTTACTGCTTAGCTTATAAGCCTCAATACCTATCTTTCTATGTTCTACCTATAGGGGACCCCATAGAGATTTCAGCAATCATCCTCTCAGAAATTCATTCCTCTAGTCCCTGCAACTTCCGGCCTCTTACCGTATTTGAAGTTGATGCAATGTATATCTGTGGCGCAAAGTTGTATAATGGTGTACATTCGGCGTGTGCTAATTACGTGTTTGGCCTCACTTTAGGTCAAGTGGCTGGAGTTGGCGGAAGTCGTCTAGATTAACTACAGTATAGAGTTAACACGCCACAAGAAACTCCGTGGTATAGACAGAAATAACACGGACAATATTAGAAGCTGCTCATTAATTACTCGCCTGCTCAACCCTGCACTAGATCTGGAATGGTGATCTGGCAAGTTTGATTCAGACTATCTTAGGCTACGGGCACACTCTGCTGGTTGTGAAAGACATCATGCGGGTCCACGCTTGCCTTGATATCCTTGAGCCTGTCCAGATTTGAGCCCCAGTAACCGACCCTTGCAGAATCGCTGTTCTCTCTAGGATCGACGTAGCCAGCGTATTGTGGGTAATATGAGGCGGGATGTCCACTGGTGATGACAGTGTTCATACCATCGAGGAATTCGAATGTGGTGTCGCTCACACGGCCGCTTGTCTGGCCATACGTGAGCATTACAAACGTCATGTCGCGATGTGGCATGGCTGTAGCATTCGAGGCAGTATTTCCTATGGCACCGCCAAGAAGCTCGAAGTTAACTGCCCAAAGCTGCGTACCGTTCGTGGTGGTCTCGAGGTAGTCAAAGAAATTGTCAGCTACATCTCCTGGGACTTCAGTGTCCGCCTCAAAAGCGATACACTTCGCATAGAAGTATGCCGGGTATGCCAGGCCACTCTGGATGATTTGTTCATACCATGCGACTGAGGCCACGTTGTAGTCCGTATAGACTTCTGAAGAGACTGAATCTGGTGGCGCCGTAGAGAAAAGGCTCTCCAAATCCAGAGCGTCAAGTTCTGCCTGGGTACCGAAGTAGGCCCCAGATACTGAGATGTAACCGGGATTGACGGATAGGGTAGACGACATCTGCCATGGCGCATCACCTTGGTAGACCCAGCCCTGCCAGGCCTTGAAGATCTTCGCTCTCGTGCTAGAGTTAGCTGCCGTCCACCCCAGAAAGTAGCTGACTGTTGATGGCGGCGCCGGATCAGTTCGGAAGACGAACTCGGTCACTGGAAGAGTTAGCACTCAGCAGTGAACCTTGTCGCTCCAAGTGAAATTACGGAGACGAACCGATGCCGAACGAAGCAGCCGCACCCCTTATCGCAAAAAAGAGATCAGGGTGCTGCGTTTCCGATGCGCGGACGATGGAGGAGTTGGCGAGGACAACTTCTACCTCGACGATGTGGTCAAGCGTGTATCCTGACATACGAGTGGTCGCTCCTACGCCTCCCACTGTCGCATGTCCACCAATCCCAATGTTTAGGCTGATACCGTGTGGGATGCTGCGCCGACCCGAACTGTACAGATCCCCGTTCAACTCCTCCAAAAGCATACCGGCGCCTACAGTAGCTTGGAAAGTTGAGGCATCTAGCGAGAAGGCCTTTAGGTTGTCCAAATGGATGGACAACTCGCCAGTCGAGGACCCTGTGACAATTGCGTTAGCCATGCGGTAGTAGGCCTTACTGAAAGAACTGCTTACCGTAGTTTCCATAATTGTGCCCCCCACTTCTTGGCTGCACCTTGACGCCAGCGCGGACCGCACAGGAGACTGCGGCTGCAACCTGTGCGGCAGTTGTCGGAAGGACTACTGCAGCCGGTACGACAGGAATATCCAGATTATAGGGCTCAACCGCATCGGTGTAGTTCTGCTGACTGGGAAATGCAACTAGGGTTGAGTTGCCTTGCATTGCGGCCAATAGGCACTGGGAGAAGGTGCCAAGGCCATACATATTGGCTCAAATGGAGGGGCACGGTCGGATACAGGAACATTTACTCACCCAGAACGAACGCCGCAAGGTGGCGCCGTCCTTCTTATCAACTCCCGACCGAGTCAGACTCGCATGATCATACTGCAGTGCATCGAGATCTTCAGAGCATCTCGGGTAAGTCCGTAAGTCCGGGGTGAGTTTAAACTCCGGTGCTGATGTGCGTGTAACTAAGTGAGTTCTGATGTCCGTGCTGATTCTTCTGAACTCCGTGTCAGTTAGTGTCCCCCGGAGTGGTGCTAATTCCAAGTAATTCATCGTTCGGGAGGGGGAATTATTAGAATCGAGTCGCTTTTGTCATATTACTAAAGGCATTAGATACTTATCTCGAGTCTCGTCACTGTTGTTAGTTGCTGTCACAAGGAGCGGCAATCCAGCACTAGGAACATGTTGTTCGTTCCGGTCTTCACCATCCTACTTGGCGCGACGACGGCAGCAAATGTAGATAACATATTTCGTCCTTTTGTTTCCAACGATACCGAAATCTTACCCTTCGCAGACATTAGCAACATATCAGATTTGAGTCAGAGATGGGACGTCCTCTATGAACCAACGTATCTCGGGGCCGTGAAACCCGCAGGGGAAAAAGACCTCCAGGCCATCGTGAGATTAGTTCGTCACATAGGTAAATCGCAAGTGCTGACAGTAGCGATGCTAGGTAAAAATAGCGTCCGCGAGGGGGATTCCATTTCTTGCAACTGGTGGGGGACATGGAGTCTCAGCGACTCTTGACAATCTCAGAAACGGTCTCGACATTGATTTGGGCAACTTCAAGTCCGTTCACCTAGATATCGAGCGCAACAGACTGACAGTTGGTGGCGCCGTTCACTTTGGGGATGTAATCGATTTGCTGTACAATTCTTCAAGGGAAATTCGTGAGTCGCTCCGAGAGTGGATCACAGATGGTCTGCTAATGAGAGAAAGCCATTACCGCCTCACCATGCGTCGGTATGCTGGGCGCCACATTGGGGGCCGGAATCGGCATCATGCAGGGCATTCGCGGCCCATTGCTTGACTCTTTAGAGTCTGTACGGCTGGTCACAGCATCGGGACAGATTGTAACGGCTTCAGAGGGTGAAAACGAGGAGCTCTTCTGGGCTTTACGGGGCGCCGGTCATAACTTCGGTATCATCACCTCTGCGACCTATCGAGTCTACCTGGCCACGAACGATGGTCAGGTCACCAATGCCGACTTTCTCTTCCTTGCTCCGCAAAACGGCTCTGTCTGGAGTTATATGGCGTCACTGGATGATACTCTTCCCGCCGAACTGGCTTTCACATTTTTCGTGTCAAGGAATCCTCTAACACCGAACTCAACTGTGGTGAGGCGATTGCTGCTGCATGTCCTCAGTCCGCATAGAGCTAACATTGGAATGGCAGCCGATCATTGCAGTCAATGCGGCGTATTTTGGACCCCAGGCAGAAGCCCTGCCACATCTGCAGCCTTTGATTGACCTGGGTCCGGTAATGAGCAACATCTCCACGGTCCCGCTGAATGAAGAACTCGGCGCGCAGTTCTTCGGGATAAGTGCGGGAAACGGTGCTTGCGACACAGGTAACATCGTTAATGTCTACGGTCTGGCGCTGAAACACACCGATGCCTCCGCTTGGGAGACGCACTTCAATGATCTTACTAGCTTCTTCCACGAGTACCCCGAATATGAAGGACGAGTGCTCATCCAGCGGTTTCCCAACCAAGCAGCCGTCGCTGTTGCCGACTCAGCTACTGCATATCCCCACCGCGAAGCCAAGATTCATCTGTAGGTCCTAAGCCCCACCCTCGCCGCCGCAAACCCAAAGGTACAAACACAGGGTGTTGCGGCGCATAGCGCAACCAGCTGACATGTGTATCCTTTGATAGGAGCATGGAGGGTTGGTACACTAATCGAAGCCTGGACGATGCCGTAAATGCATTCCTAGACGCATCCCGCGCCAAGTTCCAACAGACGAGCGGGTTTTCGGAACAGGCGGTCTACGTCAATTACGCCCATGGCGACGAGGGTCCTGTGGCTTGGTATTCAAGCAGAAAATTGCACAAGCTCAAAGCCTTAAAGACGCGGTGGGATCCGACGGGGCTGTTCAACTGGTACAATCCCATTGCTTGATTAATTAATTTGCGCCAGGCTGAGCAACACAGCTTGGCTGTCAGCCATCGAACACGCGCCACAGGAGTACCAAGTTATATTGCCTTCTCAACGTTCTTTCAGCTCTTTGTAACAACTCATTCTTCGTAACACAAGACATTAACCCTTCTGACCTCATATCGTGACACCTAAAGCCAGCAGGATCTGCCTCCCCGTACGTATGAGCCGAGCCTCATCCTTCCTGGCGAGGCTGGCCAATCTCAAGAGCAAGTCTCGATTGACTTGAGAAGCCCACAGAGGATTGCGTCTATAGATAGGTACCGATAGGGCGCAAAGCTGCCGGTGATCCGCTACGTACCGAGTTTGGCACGACGCCGGCGCTCCCTTGGGGCAGCAGGATGGGCCGGGCCGGGTTACGCACAGATCTTAGCGTGAGCGGCGCTCTGGGCGGCGCGATAGGACTCAGATCTTGGTCTGCAACAAGACTGTTCCGGCTTATTCCATGCAAGCCAGGGATGCCCGATCAGTACATACACTGTAAGCATTACATTAGCGCTCACCACCCTCAAGGGAACCCGTTGAGACTCCTTCGCGGGCTGGCAGTGCCGGGAAGTCGTGGCGATTGGCTTGCGTCCCGGGTATAATTATTCCGCCATCCGATTCGCCCGATTCCGCGAAGGCGCGCGCGGGATGGAGTGGCGACTAGAAATAATGTCACCATACATCCCGGCCGTTCGCTGACAACCTCGGACTTGACCTGCGGCACCCAAGACGACCTCAGCTGTGCCGATCACCGTCCGATCACCGCCCGCGAGCCGTCCAACCCTGAGTTTAGATAAGCTGTCGTGGGGCGCCGTCCAAGTCTGCTTGCTTGCTGCTTGGCGGCCACGACTCGCCGCCGTACTCAACCATGTATGCCCGCAGCGAGTCTCGCCAGCAACCCGGATATGCCTGTGAGGGTGAGTAGCAGTCGGCCATGCCATGTCCCGTGCACTGCGGGTCCGTTTCCATCGAGCCGGGTAGTGCTAACGCAGCAGCTTCGACCAGAGTGCCGCAAGAAGAAGCTGCGGTGCGACAGACAGCGGCCTCACTGCGGGGCCTGTATTATCGCCGGCGTCGCCTGTCGGGTCATCGACCGGCGCATGCCTCGTGGTCCAAAGAAAGGCAGCTTCGAGGCCCTTCGCAACCGCATAGGTGAACTGGAGCGACATCTCTCTAGCATCCAAACGTCCAGCGCCATCACCGCAGAGCCCGTCCAAGATCTGGAAGAGTTTGAAGGTAGGCACGCATCTGCCATGCACGCCTGAGAAGCTTCACGCCCCGCCTTACCCCTCAGGGACCGGCTGCAACCTTATGAGCAGTTGTCTGTATCCATCGGTGAAGGTCACGATGCAGGGACCGTTGTTCGGTGATTGCAGTTACTCACACTCTATGCTCTCATTCACGCACAACAGGAAAATTCTACTCTGCTGACTATCCCAGTATTGAACTGGGAGGCTTCAGATGAAGGCCAAAACGCAAGGCTCTCAGTCTCGAGTTCGAGCACTACGAGGGACCCCCAAAGCGCTCTTGCAACCCCGACTTTCTCCAACGCGACGTCGACTAAAGCGAGCCCAACACAAAGTCTACCGTCATATCACACTTCGGTGTGCGACGACTTGCAAATATCCGATCTCATGAAGGCTGACCTGTAAGAGCTGACCACACCAATGGCGATGCCCCTCAGAGGCATTAGGCAGTTCTGCGATTATACTAATCGTCTGTCAAGGACTCAGCTTTACTTTGACCGCGTCCATCCTGTAGTTCCAATGTTAAATCAAGCCAGAGTTGCCCAGTTCTCCAGAGACTCGAGAGCCATGAACGAATACCGGCAGTGTTTACAGTTCGCCATGTGGACCGTGGCAATAACGTTCTCCAGCCAGTTCGGCCACCTTCGGGAGCCCATGTACTCCAGAACGCGCGCTCTTCTCGAAGCTCTCGACAACAAAGAGTCGGACATGAGAACATGCCCAATTGAGCAGGTGCAGTCGTGGATTCTACTGACGTTCTACGAGTTCACCAAGTGCAGTTACCGGCGGGCATGGCTAAGTGCCGGTCGCGTCTTTCGTCTAGTGCATCTGGCTAGACTTCATAACCTGGACAATCCCAAATTTCAATCAATCAGTGAACTCGAGATGGACTCAATCGGCAAGGAGGAGAAGAGGCGCACGTTTTGGGTTGCGTACTGCCTGGACAGGTTCATAAGCGTCAGCAATGGCGCGCCAATGACCCTTCTGGAAGAAGTCGTGAGTTGAGATCGCCAGATGGCCGGTATGAGGACAGCTCACTGACTTTCTGTTAAGGTATGCACGCGGCTCCCGTGTCCTGATATCGAATTCGTAAACGGGCCCTTAACGCCAGGGCCGTTTTTATCCGAGGTCATGGCATCTGCGGACCCGCGGGCCTACTCCCCGCTCGCTGAATGTATCATCTTGGTGACCATCTGCGGAAGGGCCCTCGTGCACAAACAGGTCACGGATGTGGAGGCACTATACGGCAACTCACCTATAGAGTTTGCGCTCCGGCATGACTGGCTCGACTCTCTACTAGTTACCCGGATGAACAGCCTGGAGGTCAACTACCCGCGGGCTTCATTAGCCAGCGACCCCATGACCATGTTCGCACATCTGGTGGCCCGAACAGCCATCATATATCTCTGTCATATCATGGAGCCGCTCTCCAACGATATACAGACGTCACCCTTAGTCTGGAGCCAGCAAGACCGTGGTGTGGTAGCGGCCCAGGAAATCTCCCGCCTGGCAGGGGAGCTGGAACACCTCGGCTACTTCAAAGCGCACACTTTTACCCCCCTCCCTATCTATTTGAGCGCAGCCAAGCTTCGGTCCCACATAGAACGCCGGAAATCGCAGCTTCAGTCCAGCCCAGGCCTTATGCGCGAACTGGAGGAGTCCCTGCAGGCCTCTTTAGATGCACTACGGAAGCTTGGTTCGGTGAACAACCTGGCCACCTATTACCTGGAGTTGGTGAAGGCTAACAAGACTTCGGAGATATGCTTCAGGTTGGAGTAGACCATATAAAGGTAGAATAACACCGTTAGAGGCTATAGAGTTTCCTTTCGGTCCCAATCACCAGTCAGCCAAAACGCTGAGCGCACAGCGCTTGCACTCTTGTGGCCAGCCCCCCGGAATCATGGGTATGGTCCTCGTCAATGTACTCTAGCTCCATGAGATATCTCATGTCCAACTTAGCCATCATTGATCATGATGAGCTACTTCAATACTTGGACGGTTTTGAAACTAGCTGTAGGCTAGAACATTGCTACACAGAGTAGGTAGATGATTGAACATAATCGCCACCACTCAGTTCAGGCCCTTCCCCTACAGTGCCAAGCTCTGCTTCTGCAAGATTAAGCATTCAAAACGGAAGACGCCAAGGCATTGTTGCCGGTAACCGCCCGGAATTGGCCCTGAAAGGCGCTACAGCGCGGGATAGATCGCATTCAAAGGATGACCCTGCATATGCACGCAGCAATACTCCGTAGTGTGCCACTTAATTATCAGCGCGTCGAAGGAATCGGTGCGACCTTCCCAGCTGAGGTTAGATCCCTCCCTCTTTCAAGTGCGGCTGTAGTTCCTCAACAACAATCATTCAATCAGCGTCGACGGTTGAGGTCGTGCGCATCCGGAACCGGCGAGTACGAGCCGCCGGACATCTGGAGTTTGACGTACGGCCCACAACTCCGCGACACTCCGCGCAGACTCGGGCCATCATTGCAGCCTTCTTAGACAAGCTTACTGCCCTCGAATGGCTCAGCTTCGCACACCGGCTGCAGGATGATGCGACCCTGCCGATCCTCGCGGTACCTTGCTGAGCCAAGTCTTCCCAGCCTGTGTAGATGCTGCGCCTTGTACACGTAGTACGGGTGCGAGGCACGAGAGGAATATGTCAGAAATGCTACCGAATCCGACGGACGAAGGCCGTGCCGCGAAGTTACGAGACCGAAACATGCATATTTGATGAGTTCTCCATGAAGCCCCGCATCGGAGATGGGTCGTATTAAAGGATGCGAGGATTTCTGTACGTAGGCCATCCTTTGAGTGATATCTGCTTACACTCGCGCAGTTTAGCGGAGACAGTGAGATGAACGATGAATAGCTTGGCCTCGCACCGGAGTCTCGGATAACTCCAGATCATCATGGCGCGTCATCGAGAATTCGGGCAGATGCCTCTCTAGAATTGGCGAGGGTGGCATCGGCTACTGTTGACAATGATGGCTTTTACTAGTATATCTCACTCATCGAACTGCTATTGTTGAGCCCTCGACACTCATGTAAAACCGAGGCACAACTGGCACGTCATTTGCTGGTTGCGTACTATTTCAGCTTCCTCTATCTGGGCAAAAATGGCGATTGCTGCGCGGCCTGCATCCTGGTGGTGGAAGGTCACCTTATGCTGGTGTCTGACTAGGCTTCCTGTGGCATCCACATCCCCGACAGTAAAGGATGGCACAGTCTCCTATCTCGGAACGGTGTCTGATGGAACAGAGGCCTTCCTCAACATCCGATTTGGTCAAGACACCGGAGGTGAGAGGCGTTTTCGGAATCCTCTTCCATACTCGTATCCAGCGGGTACCACCGTCAACGCCACGGCTGCAGGGGCGGCGTGCCCACAGGTCCTAGGCAATCCCGTTCCTTCCTTCACCGGGATCTATGGCAATGTCACCGAGATATCGGAAGATTGTCTCAGTCTGCGGGTGTCCAGACTGCTTGGCACTAAGCCCAGTGCCAAGTTGCCAGTGATGGTGTACCTTTTCGGGGGCGGATACGCATTTGGCTCTGTCTACGACGACACCGCCTATGACCCATCTGGACTCGTCAGGGAAAACGCAGCCAAGGGTCTGCCTGTAATATATGCTGCCATAAAGTGAGGCTTCTCTTCATCCTGTATCAAGCTAGTCATGATGGAGACTAACAGCAACCGTTGAAGTTACCGCAATGGTTTCCTTGGCTTTGCAGGTGAGTGCTTTATTGCACACCCGTGCCTTTGACGAGATTTATCTCGCGAACGCCGGCATAGGAGATGTTAATTTTGCTGGTGCAGCCTCGGACGCCCTGCGGAATGAAGACAACCTGAATTCTGGACTGCTAGACCAGTATCTTGGTCTTGAATGGATCCGCGACCATATCGAGGCCTTTGGTGGCAGTAAGGACGACGTGACGATCTTTGGAGAAGATGTAGGATGGACAAACGTCCAACTTCAACTCATGGCTTATGGTGGAAAAGCGAAGCCCTTATTTCACAGGGCTATTCTCCAGTCTGGGCCTACCCCGAGTGGCACGGGCTTGACCGCAGGTTTATCAGACACCCACACAGCGCAGCTGACTGGTATTCTCAACTGCACTTCACCAACAGGAGATGGCCATGCAGAGTTGACATGCCTGAGGTCTCTTCCCCTATCAGTAATCAACACGGCAGCCGTTGAGTTCGGCCTAGCCTTTGAATCCCTCGCAGGACTGGGTACCTTTCGACCTACTGCTCCGTCGCCGTTTATCCCCGATGCGCCATCGCAGCTTCTGAGTACTGGCCGATTCCGTCAGGACGTGGAGATACTCATAGGATGGAACGAGAACGACGGGACCGTCTTCGTACCCTCGACTATCAACAGCACGGCCTACTTCTCCGCTGTCGTTGCCGCACTGTTCCCGGGCCTTTCCCAGTCGAATCTACAGACCCTGGGAGACCTCTATCCCGAGGACGCGTTCTCCGACTACCCCTCTGAAGGCATCGACCGGAACTTCTTCCGCGCGGCCCAGGTCGTGCGCGACGCCAACTTCGCGTGCCCCTCCCTCCGCCTGGCTGCGACCCTCCCGCCATCCTCCGCCTACGTCTACGCTCTTAACGAATCCGTCTTCACGCTCGGGCACGCCTTCTACAACCGCAGCTTCGTCGGCATCGACCACTTCAGCGACATGCCCTACGTCCTCGACTACGTGGCCAAGGCGCCGTACTCGAGCGTCGCCAGCCAGGCCGACTACGACATGGCCGCGCACATGTCGGGCAGCTGGGCGGCCTTCGCGACGCACGGCCACCCCACCGCTCACTACAACGCCAATAAGACCTTCAGCGACTGGCCGTCGACGGGCGGCGGCGCCTGGCTTCGCGTGCTCGGGGGCCCACGGGACGGCGCGTCGTCGATCGGCTCCACGTACGGTGAGGAGCTACCGGCACGCTGTGCGTTCTGGGGCCAGTCTGACGTTCTGGCACAGACGTATGCATGAAGTAGTCTTTGGTCGTGTCAGATCGGGCAAGATGAAACTTTGTAGTTCCTGTAATGAGAAGCAAGTAGCCAGAGTAACGGAAGCCTAGGTAGAGTCATCTGTACAACACAGGACTGCTTGGGGACAACATGGTTAATAAAAATGTTATTCGCATTGAACTACGCCTTAATAATCATCAGCTAATAGTAGCCATATGAAAGTAAACTTAAAAGAAAGCCCATAGTAACTGCCGCGAACACCTTACAACGACAGCCGCTACACGCACTTACTTGATCTACACAGTCGTAACAAACTCATAAAGCTCGCCGACCTAGTTCTCTGTCTGCTAGTATTGCTTAATCACCTGTTCAAACCATTCGTCACATGTTTCTTCAACGTCTGGATGTCCCAAAATATCCGATAGAGCTGGTCCGTCCCCTTCAGTCACATAGTCCTTGAGCACTGGTTCCTCGGGGCTTCGGGGTTCTGGCGGACAATTGCACGTCAAGGCTGGATTGTCCTTGCATCGTGTGTGATCTTCGTACCAGGCATCCCGGGCCTTACTCAATTCCCATTTTTTTTGCACGTAGGCTTTATGTTCCTTGATGTATGTTTCGATTTTGTCCAAGTCGATATTACCTTTGTACTCGTACCACTTCCTTACAATTAATCCCAAAGACCAGCAGGAATCGTCAAGCCTGAACTTCGAGGGGATGAGGTCCTTCAGTCCGACCATATAGTCGAAGCAGTGAACATGGTAATAGTGTTTGGTCTTGGCCCAATACCAGTCGCCTTGCACGCCATCGAGGCGGATACGGTAGTCATTCCAGATGAGGGCCCGGCAGTTAGCCTTGGCTTGGACGTAGAGGCTGTCGTCTCCGGCACGACACTTTGCTCTTTGAGAGCGGGACATCTCGAGGAAGGCGGTAATCTCAGGGTCAGACTCGATCTCGCGTCGCAGTTGAGCGCCGTCTTCCATTAGTCGCTGCGAAGGCTTGAGGTTGTGACGCCGCTCGGCCTTGTCTTCCCACTCCCACATCTTCTTGTAGGCATCTAATTCGCTGCGAGCTCCTTCCACCTGCTTTAAGAAAGATTGTCTACAGCGTTGTTTCCGAGCAGTAGCGTCTGCTTCGTCTGATGGTGAGCGAGATCGGTCCCGCTTCTTGGTGGTTCGGTGTTCGTCGGACTGGACAGTTTCCATGGTTTCGGTGGTGGTGTTGAAACGGATGAACCAATCCATAATAATGAGTTGGTTAGAAAGATAAAATACTTCCTTTATATATGTACCTTAGGTAGATACGGAACCCACGCGCGTGATTCCGAGCGGGGTTTTATTCGCTTGTTTCATCTCTGCGGCGCGGTCTTTGATCCCTGTGGCAGCAGGTATTCCTGATTCCCCCTCGCGGGCATACCAAATAGGCAGCTGGTCAGCCCCGGGCACGGGACGCCGATTTGCTGCAGACTTATCAAATTTATGCGTTTGGAGGCTATGGAGACATTCAGTGTAAGCGATGAATCACCTGAGCGATGTGAAATAAACACTTCGTCAAGGCGTGTAGGTAGGAGAATATTTGAGATTGCAATGGCTCTCGTACTCCATGGGCGACTTCGTCATCCTCCTTGCCGGCTCTGGCTACCTCTCCTTCGCTGATATTTCACCACAGCGGCCTTGGCCCGACCTGGCTGACGAAAGAAGTCCAAGCATCGTCGAAGCCAGCGCCCCTGATCCATGTCACGCCGCCCGCCTCTGCGCCGTCGATGACCATGTTCGCCATCCTCGCCCAGTCATCCGGGGCCACGAGCGAGGACCCCCCGGGTGACTGTCTCGCCATGTCCCGCTCCGCCGCGGCGAGCGCGCGCACCATCTTGGCGACGTGCCCGTCCTCGCTCAGCCGGAGCGTGCGGTCGACGACCGTCGTCCAGGGGTTAGGCCCAGGTACCTTGGGCGCATAGTCGCGGATGTCCTCGCCGTGCAGCGCCGGGCTGCCCTGGGCGCAGTAGAGGAACAGGTCGATGCGGGCCTTCCACTCGAGTATGCGGGCGCGGACCCGGCGGTCGATCCACGCCGAGCGTGCGTACACCGTCGTGAACAGGTTGCTGTTCACGCCGTGCATGAGGATGAAGTCTATCTTGACGTGCCGGTCGGCCCGCTGCGCTGCACAGGCCATGTAGGCCGTCGCGGTGGTGATGGATGCCGCTGCCTCTTCGAGTTTCTCATCTGTCGGGTCGGGGATCTTCGCCTTCGCTGTGAGCTCCGCTAGGTATGCGCCCTCTTTGGCGATCAACCCCTTCGTCGTGGCCGGGTCTGTGTACTCGACTGCCGCTTTGATCCGGTCGTCATTTTCCAGGGCTGCAAGCAGATCCGCAAATGGCGCCGGTCCCTTGACAGACTTGGACTTCTCCTCGGCGGGCAGTAGAAAGTCACCTTGCCAGGTGATGTGAGATGCCGTCTGGGCAAGCGCCTCGGCGACAATGGCCGGCTGCTCGAACTCGATGCCATAGCCGAGGTGGATGTAAGGATGGAGATAGCCGCCGAAGAAGCGCACGAACATGTCCTCGGCAATGGCGGATCCCGAAAAGAGGTACTTGTTGACCGTGTCCTTCCAACCGTAGGTGTCAATCTCGTCCTCTAAGAACCTCAAGAACTCGGCGTAGTTTGAGACGCCGGTGTGAGCTTTGGGCGTGAGAGAAGCCCATAGCTTGGCGTCGTCCGACGCCGCAGCGGACCTGATCTGGGCCAGGATTTCGTCCGACTTCTCTAGATGTGGCTTGATGGGCTTGGAGCGCAGCTGCTCGGCGGCGTAGTGTTTGCGTATTGTTGAGGCAGACGCCCCGAGTCCATAGAGGGCGAGAACCATGTGGACACAGTGATTGTGCAGGCCCAGCGAGTTTGTTAGCGGGCTTTTCGCCTACTCAAGGCAGTGGGAAGTCTCTTCTCACATCTTGCGTGTCCGTAGCCCAATCATTATGCTCGTGGTTATGGTTGAGCACCTCATTGACCGCAACCGCACTGGCGGCGGTGACACCTGGTATGACCAAGCGGCCTTGACCAGGCACGATCTCGACAATACGACTGGACGCGACCATTTTTTTGAAGTTATTTCCGTCTTTGGGCTTAAAATGAACTAGCAATGAGCTGGAGATGATGGGGAAGCTCGATACCAGCGACCTTGGGAAGTGTTTTCATTCAGGGGGGATGGTTGGTTCAGTAGTTGAGCGTGGACGGTGGTTGCCTCAAACAGTTGAGACACCAGTGCATAGAGGAACAAAGTATTTGAAATGGAGAGAAGCTGATACGCAGCTAGAATGGCGACATCCTTTACATCACAGGACCTGTAGGCTGACGAAAGCAGATTTCCTGGACGCATCGCACCTGATCCATTCGATGATTGATGCGGGGTCATCCGTCTAACGTCAGAGGCTGGCTCCTGATGTGGCACGATCCTGCGATGCTATGATAGGTAAGGCAATGAATGGTCTATTGGATCTCGAGGCTGGCTCTTTGCGGGCCCGTAGTGGCTCGGAAGGAGAGATGCTGCTGAGGAATAAGACGGATCTGCTGGTTGAAATATGCCATGGCACGGAATTTGAAGCAGCGAAAGTCAGAAAGCCTCCGTGGTCCTAACGATCTTGGAAAGTTTGAGAATCTTGTGTGTCTAGTTAGACATAGTTCAAGCCCGTCAGTCATCAAAGAGTATCCCTTTTTGCCCCGTAAATGTGATTTTTCGTTTCTTCAGTGGTTACTCAGAAGCGAATAGATGATCGGTTAGCACGAACATCTCAATTGTTCCTCTCAGTTCCTGCAATACTTGGCGAACAATGCCTCCCTTCACCCATGAGTACCTCCTATCATAGTCAGCATCCACAGAAACTCCTTCGACATCTTTTCTCCTACTGAAGTGGCCGCCCATCTCCACAGTCGCTTCGGTTCTACTTTTCCAACTCCGCCTCGTTCCCAGCAAGCTCCGTGGACCCCTTTCAAGTCTTACTTTCCAAACTCTGTATCTCCGTCATCGTCCGCTGCTGCTGGTCCCGCTCGACAAGACTCTTGCTCCTGCCGCCGCCGTGCTTGCCCTTCTTCTCCTTCTCGTCCGCCTCGGCCACCAGCTTCTTGAGGTGCTCCAGCCGCCGTTTGCACAACTCCGCCGCCTCGACGTGCCGGCCCTGCGCGGCCAAGAACTGCTCGAAGTCGCGCAGCATCGAGTTGGTGATGTTCTTGTCGCGGCCCCAGCCCTCGGCCACCGTGACGGCCTCGCGGAACGCCGCCTCCGCCTGCTCCAGCTCGCCGGCGCCCCACCGCACCTTCGCCATGGCGCAGTGCACCATGGCGAGCTGGTACGGGTCGCGGTACAGCGCGTCGCGCAGCCCCTCGTCGTCCAGCACGGCGCGCAGCTCCGCCTGCGCCTGCGCGTGCTCGCCCTGCGACATGCGCCAGTCGGCGAGGTTGATAGCGAGGTAGATGCGCAGCACGCTGGAGGAGGGGAGGCCCGAGGCCTCCGGGGCGTGCGACTCAAACCAGGCCCGCAGTCCGGCCTCCTTGTTGCCAATCTCGTGCGACTCGAGCAGGATCCGGAGGTAGTCGTAGTACAGGTCCGCGATGAGCTTGTTGCCGGGGCCCAGGCGGGAGGCGAGGTCCTCAAAGGCCAGCTGGCAGATCTGCTGGACCACTTGACTGTAGTCCTAGGGAGCGTCGATCGCGGAGATGCGCTCCCAGACCATGGTGATGGGGCGGGTCCTCCCGAGGGTGATGCGCAGGAGCTGCGGCAGGTACTGCGACAGCAGCGAGGCGATGTCGAACCGCTTCAGCTGGTGCAGCCGCGTGAAGAGGCGCAGCATCGCCGTCAGGAAGTCGGGCAGGTCGCACCGGATGATGTACCCGATGTCGGCGAAGGACGGCGAGAGCAGCTTCAGAATCTCGGGGCTCTCACCGATGTTGACGGACCGTGCGACGATGAGGAAGGACCGAAAGACGTCGTGCAGCACACTGCGGGCGCGCTCGCCGCCCGCGTGGTCACGCAGTCGCCGTTGTACTTCCACTCCAGCGCGCCGCTTTCGAGGTTGCCGCGCGCGTAGTTCTGGTAGATGGCCAAGATCTCCTCGGGCACCCGGATCCGATCTGGCGAGCGGACGATGTCCGGATCAGGCGTCGACTGGAGCAGGCCTGTGACCGGGGAGGGGGACGGTGGCGGGGTCCGGCAGACTAGTTCGTCGCCGGCGCCGGCCTCGGGCTCCTCTCCGGATTTCATGCGGGCGCGGAGGGCAGGGTTGCGGCGGAGGTATCGTAGGACGTCGTCCATGTTAACCTCCTTCTGGCGGATGTAAAAGACAGACTTTTGCCCTGCTGTTCCCGCTCCTGCTTGAGACGCAGCAGCGCAATCACCTCGTGGGCCTTATTTTTCTTGTCTAGGCCCCAAGCTGTGATGCGACGCTAATACATCTTCGGTCTGGCACGAGGTGAGTATCTGGATTCCTACCACAGGTTTCGCGAGGGTTGCCCAAGGCGGGCAGTTGCAACCAACTGAGACTTACGTTGCTTGAAAGTGGTAATCTCTCTCCATGATGGCCATGACTTCCTTCAGTGGCCGGCTCTCCTCGCGATAAAGCGTGGAGATCCTCGGGCGATGCCTGACCCAGTCCGCGGGTGTCGCCCACTGGCTATCGACGGGCATGATTGGGACAACGAGGCCGGGCCTGTCGATGGTGATGTTGATGGATATTGCATCGCCAGGGATGTCGGGCGAGACGAGGGAATCATCGGACGTGAGGGCGGCCCCAAGCGGCGCATCCTGATGGAGAGACATGTGTAATAATTAATACTGCCTGAACTGGGCGCAGGAGTGGGCAGAATGGGCAGAATAGGCCTGTCAGGATCGTCATTCCGAGCATGAGGCTGGAGGCTGGACGGTCGGACGGATCAACCTTGGATTTAAGGCTGTCGTGGCTTGTCGTGATGGTGTGGGTGTGAAGCTGCTGGGGACATTTGTGGTCTGTGCCCGATCTGGGCGACTGACAAAAGTCCCCTGCAGGCTGCAGCAGCTGTCGGGGGGGGTTATTGGCTGTCGATAGAATGGAGGCTTTTGGGGGATGTTGTTGTCAGTCGACTCCGCATCCAATCAATGGCCGCCCGTAACATTGGAGTTCATGTGGTATTCTTTAGCCTGATCCTGAGCGCCGTCTTGACCAGCGTGGGGGTGAGAGGGAACTTGTAAGTTGCCGATCGCATTGCTCATCTGAGTGAGCACGGTGTTGCTCAAAAGAAATCAGTTGTGGGCTTGCCGTTCTCATCACCTGAAAGCCTCTCTGGGAGGAACTTGATCTATTGCCCATGAAGCGTTGCCAGAGACTAGTCTCCGACAGCCGATTGCGTGACTGCGTGATATCTGGCTCCTCATGTCGTTCCCATGCGGTCTCTCTATAAGGTGTGCCGTAAATGAGATCTGACTCGCGGAATGAGTAATCGTGCCAACGCGGACCGAGAGGTATTCTTTCTCGCGAAGGCGGAGTGTCAGAAGAACTAGAGCTGTCCGTTACGTCTGAAGCGGAGGCTGGAATTGGAACAGGAGTGCCTCCGCGGCCGACTTCTTTGGATGCCCCCGTGCCTTGTGATGGAGAACTACTACTCTGTTGGTGGGAAATCCCGGTGGCGCTGGAAAGACGACTCAATGAAGATCTTGGAGGGCGATAAAAGCGAGACGTAGATGAGGGATCAATCCGGGGTGCTTGAAGACTGGCCGCCCGCCGATGCTCGTCGCCCTCGAGTGGCGTCTCGCTGTCTATGAAATATGAGAGATTGGTGCGGGAAGTTTGACGCAAACGTAATTGGCGAAGGTTGAATATCTAGTATTGCGAACCCGTCAGTGAGTGATTTGCCCCTCTTGCTCGACTCTATACATACTTGCGGTCTATCCTGCTGCCTCGGAGCATTGAAGCACTCCACAAGTTGATGTACAGCAGGTGTCAAGATTGCGAAAACTATCACTGCGGCATGAAGTAAGAGGATGAAATATGCCACGAAGCTCATCGTAGTGAAGGATGCGACGCCGGGAAGGAAAGTGATCATGAGAGCCACGGATGTCAGTCTAGCCGCTGCGCAGATGGTACTGGTCGAGAACCAATCGCTCTGCCGGAGTGTGGCCATGAAACCCATGGAAATAACCTCACAGAGAATCAAGACTACAATTTGAGCGACGGCAGAGATCTGAAGGCCGCCGATGGTCGCACCGCGAATAAACGCGAGGACAAAAAGTACCAGCACAAAGTTGTCTTCCTGAAGCTGATGATGAGAGTCCGTCACTGGCAATGACTGATAAGCCTTGGACGGTTCAAGCATCAGCACACCGAGACTCCGCGTAGGTAGTTGACTCAGAAGCCATATGAAGGCAACTGCAATGGCGACAATAAATCCAACACTTAGTGAAGTGTGATAAGCAGGCAGGATCTTAGCGTTGTCGGCCTGGTATGCAGATAATGTGACGAGTGGGAAAAGAAAATACGATAACACAGCCCGAAGTACTTGACTGGTTATATATCGAAAGCCGCCTTGATACTCCTCATATTGACGGATCTGATGTCGATTAAGGAACCAGTGTAATTCGATGATAAGGGCAATGGCCACAGCGAGTAGCGCTATCATGATCACCATATTAAGCCAAAGTTCCATGGTCATCGGTGCCCCGACAATCTGCGTCATGAGCTCCAGGCCGAAAGTGCCGCCGTAAGAGCCATTGAATTCGTAGATGCCGTCATTAATGCTTGGATATGTGGCGCCGCCCGTTAGGGCGTTTGAGCTGCTGAAGAGAGAAAACCAATTCAGGTGACTGACAACTGGCTGATAGAATCCCGGATACTGAAGACTTAGACTTCCCGTGAGGAAGATAAATTGGAGGTAAAAGAGGCAATTACCAAACCCCGGAAGAATAAGCGTGCGCTTGTCGCCTACATCCTCGTCTTCCTCACTTCGTCTTCTGAAAAGTGATTGTAAGCTGGCGCTAGCGAAGACGAGGAGGAATACAGCCAGAAGTGTGTATCGTAGCGCTTTCGAGATCGAGGTTGGGATTTGCGGACTGATGTTCGCTGATAGACAGTCCACCTCATCCGACTCATCCTGTCCAAACAAATGTAGGTTGATGTGAAAGGTCGATAACGGAAAGAGAACACCAAGGTCTTTTGAGATGACCATATCGAGACCAGATTGGTTGAAATCTGAGCTGGTCCTGTTCCTGCCCAGCATCGAACACGTTACGCTGGGTCGTACCCGATCTGTGGTTGCGCTGCCGAGCATCTCCGTGTCGATAACGACTGCTGCGATCCCGCGAGCCATCATCTCACAAGCATCTCTAGTGGTAAAATCCTTGCGTAGGCTCGCAGTCATATTCGTCACCGAACCGATCTGTTCAAGACGTGCTGACAAACTCCAGCTCCCAGGTAGCCACGGTGACTCGGTAGGATGTCCATCACAAGCCTTCCACTGCAGGTATGCCGACAAAGCCGGCGATACCAGTAGCCCAAGAAGACTTAAGACGGCGCGCATGACAATAAGGAAGCGCCGCGTGTTGATGATACAGTGAAGAAGGTGGATGTAGTCCCAGAGGAGAGCATGCAAGATTATGGACCTCAACTTGTCTAGAATTTTTAACGTCTCCACCTCGTATTCCCTCACCCCTGACTAGATTCCTCCTGGACACCTACTATAGTAGATGCGAGCCCACTTCCTGGCAATTGCTACTGTACCAAAATGCTAGTTTCGGCGCTAAGTGGACGACACTAGGGCCTAGGTACTAGGTAAGGCCCCTTCAATATAATTCTGAAGGATGCAAAAGAGTGAGTAGGCTACAAGGGTTTCGCTTTTTGGACAAAGTCCGTCTCGACGAGCCTGAACTTTCTCGTTAATAATGTTTCGATTCCTGAAGACATATGAGGAAGGTAGATACCTGAAGGCAAGTAGTTGTCTTTCGTGGGAAAACACCGTACCTCGTTTGCGGGCGTCTTACCAAAGTCCGGTATGCGCCGGCCGCCCGCCCCTAATCAGCTTAGAGAGGCACCGACCGCCCCCGGGTTCAACGACGTCCGACGACCAGGCCTCGGGAGGCCGTTTGCCCCACACACCTCTTCGTTCATTGCCGCCGTTTCGACACAACTCCATTACTTTGAGTTCCGGGAGACGCCATGCCGATGTACCTGGGCAATATCGACCTGTTGACAGACCACGACATCAACGTCGATATTGACACATACTGTTAAAGAGACGTGCGTGAAGTACTGCCTAGTGGGCTAGGAATTGGTCTTCGACGGTATTTTATGATCCTTCCCCTTAGAACTAGTCCTCGATAGCCATTCCTTCAGCTTGTTCACGTCGGTCCTTTCATGCACTCTTATCGAGGCTTGGGACAGGTTGTCATCTTCATCATCGTCATCTCTTCAAATCGTCTGGTCGATTTGCGTGAGACCGGAATTTGCCTGCAATTACCGGGATCCGCTTACGGTGATCATGGCTTCTTATAGCGGAAGGTCCAGGAACACCGGTTGAATTGATGCAGTTCCGTAGTAACGTTACCTTCCCAGAACACAAGAGCTGAGATTATCGAGGTGCGGAGTTTCTTGAGATGATTACCAGTACACATTGTGATTGAAGCAGCGCATCGACAGCGTTCATACAGACGCACTACGCATCCTCCCTTCGTGATGTATCTTAGCAGTCATTGGCAACGCTTCTGCCTCCAAATCGGGCTAGGCATTGCCCATGCATCCGCTGCTTCGCTATTATCAGGGCCTGGAGATTTCGCAGTTATTCCTGCCTGGGACATCCAGCAGACATCCCAAGTAGGAAACACACCGCTCTCTACCGTGTCCCAACCGGGCTTTGACACATCGTCGTGGTCTCACATTGATACAACACGATGCACCCTCATCGCCTGCCTAATGAGGGTGGGAATATTCAATGAGCAAGCTCTTTTCTACTCGGACTATCTCACACAAATCAGTCAGGGCGATTTCCTTCAGGAATGACTGTACCGGCATGAGTTCTCCCTGGATCCCAGTCCTGGGAAGCACTATCTGCTGCAGACCAACGGTATCTCATCCAAGGCGGACGTGTTCTTCAATGGACATCATATTGCGAACAAGTCCTTCCAATCAGGAGGCTACGGCGGCCATACGTACGACATTTCGGAATTCGTCGGGGGAGAGAATGCGCTTCTTATTCAGACGTATCCGACCGACTACAACTACGACTTTGCACAGGGCTTTGTGGACTGGAATCCTTATCCGGCAGACAATGGGACAGGCATCTGGAGGAACGTGACTATCAAGGAGACAGGGCCGGTGGCATTAGGACCGCTGAGTGTTCTTACTTATGTCCCTGTGCCGGTCGAGAAGCACAGCGCTGTTGTAACTGTAAGGGCGAACGTGATGAACCTTGAGAACACGACGGTCACATTTAGGGTCGATGGCCTGATCTCTGAAGAGGCAGGAGGCATCCCTCACAAGTTGGAAGAGTCTTTCACCGTTGGACCTCTTGGCTCGACCGTCGTCGCTCTATCATTGACTCTAGAAAACCCGAAGATCTGGTGGCCAAAGCAGTGGGGTGGCCAACCGCTCTACAATGCACAACTGTCCCTACCAACGAAGGGGGCATTATCTGACTCAACAGAGGCTGTTTTTGGTATCCGAAACATCACGTCCACTGTCAACTCCCACGATGACCGCATCTTCACACTCAATGGTCACCCCTTCCAGGTGCTGGGTGGAGGTTACTCACCCGATATTTTCCTCCGCTGGGATAGCGCGAAGTTCGCCGCCCAGGCGCAATACGTGCTAGACATGGGCCTCAACACGATCCGTCTTGAGGGTAAGATGGAGCATCCCGAGCTGTATGAAATCGCAGACCGCATGGGCCTCATGGTCATCCCGGGCTGGGAGTGCTGCGACAAGTGGGAGGCCTGGAGCTACAATGATGAGCTGTCCGTGAGCCCAGTGCCGGTGTGGGATGCCGACGACTACGCGACGGCAAACGATAGCATGAGGCATGAATCTGCTATGCTGCAGACGCACCCAAGCGTACTGGCGTACCTCGTCGGGAGCGACTTCTGGCCAAACGATCAGGCAACAGCCATCTATGCCGACGCGCTCGCGGAGGCCGGGTGGCAGACCCCTATCGTAGCCTCGGCATCTAAACGAGGGTATCCCCAGCTGCTCGGACCCTCGGGCATGAAAATGGACGGGCCATACGACTGGGTGCCGCCCAACTACTGGTATGACCCAGAACCATCTGCGGACCGCCTCGGCGCAGCCTTCGGCTTCGGGTCTGAGCTGGGTGCCGGCGTCGGCACGCCAGAGCTGGGTAGCCTCCGCAAGTTCCTCTCGGAGGACGACCTCACAGACCTGTGGACGAAGCCGAACAAGGGTCTGTTCCACATGTCCACGGCTGTGTCGCAGTTCCACGACCGCAGCATATACAACGACGGTCTGTATCACCGCTACGGCGCGCCGATGAGCCTGGAGGACTACGTTCTGAAGGCGCAGATGATGGACTACGAGGCGACGAGGGCACAGTTCGAGGCGTACTCGGCGATGTGGAGCGCGGAGAGGCCGGCGACGGGGGCGGTCTACTGGATGCTGAACAATGCGTGGCCGAGCCTGCATTGGAACCAGTTCGACTACTATCTGCAGCCGGCCGGGTCGTACTTCGGGACGAAGACAGGAAGCAGAATAGAGCATGTGGCGTATGATTATGTGGCTAAGAAGGTGTACTTGATCAACCATTCTCTCGATCGTGAGGGACCCAGGACGGTCAAGGTGGAGGTCTTGACCATGAACGGCACGGTGATGTCGAGTGACACCATCTCCGTCAGCACGCAACCCAATCAAAGCATGGCGGTAATTGAAGTATCAACCCTGGCGGCGCCGGGGGTGGTCGTGTTCCTCAAGTTGGTCCTGCTCGACGGGACACAAACACTCAGCCGGAACGTGTACTGGGTAGCACCAACGCTCGACGCCCTGGACTGGGACAACTCGACGTGGTACCACACGCCCGTCACCAAATACGCAAATTACACCGCCCTCAGCCGGCTCAGCGCCGCTAATATCTCCGTCTCGGCTTCGCAGCCGTTGTGCGGCGGAAGTGCGCGGGCGGTGATGCTAGAGAACCACTCGCCAGTGCCGGCGTTTTTTGTGAGGCTCAACCTCGTGGATGCACACGATGGGGACGTGGTACCCGTCCTTTGGTCGGACAACTACGTGACACTCTGGCCCCACGAGAAGCTGGAGCTGAAGGTGAGCTATATTAGCGGTACCGCTGCGACGATCCAAGTCAGCGGGGGCAACGTGGCTGCAGCGGAAGTGCGACTTCCATAAGACAGTGAAAACCTCAGATTCCTCTACTTCGACAGTGCTTAATCCGCTCGCTCGTGGCTGATTGCCTACCTTGCCTTAGCTGGTGAGCAGTATTGGATGTGTGGGCTGACAAAGACTCTCAACCCCGGGACGTAGAGCCAGAAATACCTAACACGACACGTATCTGGTAACAGCATCTATCATGAAACCCTAGCTGGGATGCGACAGGCTTATTTGGAAGCTCATGTTGAAGTTGTTTCAACCTGTCCTCTGGGACAAATGGTAAATCCCCTTCAGACGCTTGCTCGATTGGACATTTCGAGCCGGCTTCGTATCCTGTGGCGACTGCGGCAGATCAACGGCGACGGAAGCCGGGAATTATGGGCCCCGGAGCCAGATCAGGGGCGGGGTGTCGGAACGACTGGGTGTGGATATGAATGTACTATCCCGTCCCGCAGACATTGCTTGATTGCCCAACAGGGAGCAGTGACTTCTACCAAGAGTCTGCAATCAGTGGGTGTCTAGATTGGCAGATTGGCCATAGCTGTTACAGTCGCTGTAATCTGCCTGGGCGTCATCAATCTCATGTGTGAGAAAATGCTGGCCTCTGAACGGCCTGAACCGCCGCGAAGCCCAGGGGGCAGATGCGCCGATGCGATTATCTCGAGATGACAGGTTTCCGAGGCCGCCCTAGTGGTCTCTCGTCAAGCCAGCCAACACTCCAGGACTCCTGGAATCCGAGCTGCTAGCCCTGGGCGCAGCCCTACATACCACTCAAGCCATACTACACTTACTGTACGGTTAGTGTGCGTAGACTAGTCCTGTAGCCTGGAATGATGGCTTCATCCCACTACAGTGGCGGGGCTGGGAACAGGCTATGACACCTATGACCTCATCGAATCTCCATTCTCCGGGGCCCGTCCTCGATCTCGGTCCAGGGTCTTCAGTGCTCTCGTGACATCTGGGTCCTTCGAAGCAAAGAGAACATCGATGGTAACCCATCCAGCCAGCCAGCCAGCCAATCGAGGACTCAGCATTGATTGAGCGTGATATCTGTCCGGATCGAGACTTCTCCCACGAATCGACCTGCCAAGCGGCCGTCCGGACAAGCTGCTCCGAGACCTGAAAGCACAAAGCGCCGCTGAACCCCTGCAGGATGCCTTGAGGCCCGACTCGTTGTTCTCTCAGGCTAGTTACAGCTTTGTTATCCTCCATCGATAAGCGTCAGACGGCCCCTCCATGACGTCCGGCTGCCCCAACCGATCTCAGCTTGCTCCCGTCAGATCGGCCATCAGCCCGCCCTGACCAGGCTGGCTTCCTCCCAGCAGCTCTGCTGCCCTTTGTGCTTGCCACCTGCTCTGCCGGCGCTACGGTGCGCCAATGTAAGGGGGAAAGGTGTGGAGAGGCGTTGGCCTGCAAGTACAGTAAAGCGCGTCCATGACGCCTCGTCTCTGGGCTCCGAGAAGGCATGTCTCGCATGGCGCGCCGTCGACGCATCGGATGTCTTCATTCGGTTGACGCTTTTAATATTGACTCTTCCAAACAAAACAAATCCCCCTTGTCCGTTCCTGTTTCCACAGTCTCTCGTCTGTTCTAGTGTACCGTACCCTGGCATAGCCACAAAATCAGAAGCCACCCTTTCCACTGCCTGAAGGTCTCACGGCAGCCTCCCAGGCAGATTGACTGCTGCCCTGCAAACAGGAGTGTAAGGCCACAGACTGCATGCTCAATCCCATTCACCCGCATCACGTTGTGACATCACGACTCGCCGGACGATTATTGCCGCAGACAGTCAGCAGACTTGCGGTTTATCTCTCCTGCCACATCTCGTGTCACGTTGCTGTCAGGGCATCGAAATCCGCGAGCCAGCTGTCATCGAAATCCTCGCCTGTTTCTCCGCGAGCGATAACGTCACGGAAGACATCACCTCACGCTCAAGGTTTGGCGATGCCTCGTCAGAAGAAAAAGGCAGGGGGCCATCCAGAAAATGCGGGCTCACCACAGCTTCCATTCGAGGCGAAAGCCGCATCTGGGCACGGAGCAACGGAGAACGTGAGACCTCCGAACCTGCGCAGGTCTAGTCGGCGAACAACGGCAGCCCAAAACGAGATGCAATCAGACAAAGGTGCCGCACCCGGTATCGGGTCGCAGCAGGACAGCTCTTCGGCATCCTCCGCATCGTCCCCGGACGACCCCCAGGCCATGGCTCCAAAGGCTGAGCTCTATGGCAACCGCAGCCCCGGGCAGGTCAACGAGGCCATCGAGAGGCTCGTCAAGATGGAACGCAAGTTCCGGCGCGCGGTCAAGCGGCAGAAGCAGCAACTCGAGACGAGTGTGATTGAGTCGTCCAAGGAGACCCCTGGCGGACCTGCGACTGCCCGCGTCGTCGGTGATAAGGCAACCGAAAAGACGACGCTGCCGGCGAATCCCACAGACCGGTCGATCCTCCCAACGCCGGACGGAGACGGCGATGATGTTGCGGGCCAGTACATGACCGCCACGCAAATTCCCGAGGAGGACATGGAGGACGTGGACGAGAACGTGCTGGAGAGCACCGAGAACCTCGAGGTCGCAGAACGCGGTGCTAGCAGGCCTCCCCCGGTGAATAGCGACTATCTACCGCTGCCATGGAAAGGTCGTCTAGGCTATGTAAGGACTTACAGCGCTCCGGTCGCCCTCTTGGGGGCGGTTGTCGCTCATCAGCTGACCTGGCGCAGGCATGCCTCAATACTTACCTGAGGAACGCGAAACCGCCCGTGTTCTGCTCACGGACATGCCGGATAGCGTCCATCATAGAACACAGGCATCCTCTGCAGGATCCCTCTCAGCCAGAGTCGACCAAGAACCGTCCGGACAAGACCAAGCCTGCGGACAAGGCTCTGGGGATGAAATTTGTACAGCAGCTCGGGCTCACCAACGCGGCGGACCTGGTCAAGATGCTGAGGTGGAATGACAAGTACGGCATCAAGTTCATGCGTCTCAGCTCAGAGATGTTTCCCTTCGCGAGCCACCCGGAGCACGGCTACAAGCTTGCACCGTTCGCGTCCGAAATGCTCGCCGAGGCGGGGAAGGTCGTCGCGGAGCTGGGCCACCGTGTGACGATGCATCCGGGACAGGTAGGCTCACACTTGCAGGCCCCTGCAAAATCGAGATCGCCCCTCTAGAGGGTCTTGCTTGCGTGCTAACGCTTCACAGTTCACCCAACTCGGCTCCCCCCGCAAGGAGGTCATCAACGCCTCCGTCAGGGACCTGGAGTACCATGACGAACTGCTCAGCCTCCTCCGCCTTCCACCGCAGCAGGACCGCGACGCCGTCATGATCATCCACATGGGCGGCACGTACGGCGACAAGACGGCCACTCTCGACCGCTTCCGCGCCAACTACAACACGCTGCTCTCAGACTCCGTCAAGCGGCGGCTCGTCCTCGAGAACGACGACGTCGCCTGGTCGGTGCACGACCTGTTGCCCGTGTGCGAGGAGCTCAACATACCGCTGGTGCTGGACTACCACCACCACAACATCGTCTTCGATGCCTCGCAGGTGCGCGAGGGCACGCTGGACATCTCGCGGCCGGAGCTGATGGACCGGATCGCCAACACCTGGACGCGCAAGGGCATCAAGCAGAAGATGCACTACAGCGAGCAGGTGGCGGGGACGACGACGCCGCGCGACCGCCGCAAGCACGCCGCGCGGGTGCGGACGCTGCCGCCGTGCCCGAACGACATGGACCTGATGATCGAGGCCAAGGACAAGGAGCAGGCGGTGCTGGAGCTGATGCGCACGTTCAAGCTGCCGGGCCACGAGCTGAGCAACGACCTGGTGCCGTACGAGAGGCTGGACGAGGATCGGGCCCCGCCGCCCAAGAAGAAGCAGGCTGATGGGGGAGGGAAGAAGAGTAATAAAAGGAAGAGGAAGGGGGCGGTAGCGGAGGAGGAGACGGATGTGAAGAGGGAGGAGGACGAGGGTGGCAATGGCGACGGCGAGAAACAACCTGAAGAGACGGGAGGCAATGAGAAAATCAGCAAGGAAGAGTTTGGCATGGGTGGCCCTCTAAATAGAGTGTACTGGCCGTTGGGCATGGAGGAGTGGTTGAGGCCTAAGAAGAAGGAGAGGAAGCCCAAGATGAAGGACGAAGAAGGGGAGGAGGTATGAGGAGCCGCACACCCCCACGACCTGGCGCGCGCTTTCATTCTGTCTTCACTTCTAATCCGTTAGCATGGTCGCTCAGGCGCCGGCCGTGTCTCCGTTCAGGGGATCTTGTACTATATATGGGGTTTCTGTACATGAGCGATCTTTACGGCCTGGACTGTTGATGTTCTGTACGATAGAAACGGTAAACCATCCACCAACATGGTATGGTCAGGGCAAGACGCACCGCATGCGATCTTGAGCAACTAGGTGTCCTCACTTCAGACTGATTCATCCGTCGGTTGCTAACTCGCGTCAACCCCGCAATATTCCCGCTTCGAAGACTATCATGATCCGCAACCTCGTGATAACTTTGAACCGAGCTAAGAGCACGATGAGGGGAAAGTTCAGAGGCCAAACAAGGCCTCACTGTCACCATCTCCGCCTTCAGCCCCGCCCCCGCTCATCCATCGCCGGGGTGGTGATGGGATAACTCGCCGCCATCGGGCCGTACCGGACCGGAACCCCCTTTCCTGTTTGTGCGGTACTCGTCCGTTTGGCCCGCTCCTCAAAAGTGCTCAGACTTCAAGAAGTTATTAATCGGTCCTAATCTACTAAGTATTACGACACTCGCCCAGACATTATCAATCCTGTCCCTTCTCGTACGAGTGTTCAAATTTTCAATGTAGCTCCTTAACAGTACTGGTAACCCATCATAGGCACGCTATTCTAAGAGTTCGAGCTGCCGCTTCTCGGCACCATGGTTATGCCCACAAGTCGATTTGCAACGTGTGAGAGCAATGTAACAGTCGGAGTCTACCCCATGGGGAACAGAGGCCACGCCTCTCACTATATAGCGCGAGGTGGGCGGCGAGCCAACCACTCATGCCGGCTCTGACATTCCCAGTGACTTGGTTCACAATGCGCCTCCTTGCGGTTCATCACGTCATCACCTTGCTTGTCACCCTTGGTGGCATGCAAGGGGCTACTGCCTCATGCAAGCCGAAACTGTCTCCAGGTTGGCCGTCATCATGTGATACAACGTATGAATGGACTCGTTAGAAGCTGACAGAGTCACAGCCGCTCAGAGCCTCTTCGACTACTCGATGCAGGTCCAGGATTCGCGGTGGGACGATTCGTATAAGTACATCTGGTACCAAGACAGTGGTGTGTACCGCATATGTTGAACTCGAGGCCTAGATGAGGGGCATGAGCTCCTGAGACTCCTGCTGACCGTTGATAGGACCATGGTCTGTCAGGTTTACGGCTTGGTACACTGCCGGACTCCTTTATCGGAACGAAGGGAACGACGTAGAGAACGCAAAGGCAGCAATTGAGAACATGTGCGTGGGCCCGTGAACTGATTTTCTGCATCGGATTCTAATCGTCCCCAGTCTGACTTGTCAGATGGACTCGGACTATGATTCTGCCTGGTATGGGACTTGGAAACTGTCCCCTGACGCCCCAGATCCAACCTCCGACTCGCCACTGTACCCGCCTGAGATATACGTAAGTGCCTCATGATCCAAGCTCAACCAGGAGTCTACCAATGCTGACTGATCCGAAAATAATATAGACCACATATGATCCGAACTGGAGGGAGTTTGTGGGGTACGTCTCTGATAGCCAAGAACAGTCCGGTACCATTATCTGACACAACTCAGCACGCAGCTTGTCCAGGTTGTCGAGCTTTTTTCAGACCTTATAGGGGCCGACTTGGTAGGGCATATCGAAGACGCCCTTGAGATCTCGGCGGTGGGCGAGATGAGGCGCAACGGTACCTATCCAACTGATGACAACTTGATCCTCGCCTACTCCAACCCGGGCCTGATGCGTGCCCTCACCGTAGGCTGGATCGGAGCACGCCGTGGCAATCAGACGTTCATCGACTTTGCCAACACACAGGGCGCAGAACTGCTAGAGCTCTTCAGGGCCAATGGTTCAAACACTCTCGGCGAGTATAACGCTCCTAATTACTATGGCATGGACGTCTGGGCCCTGGCGGCGAACATAGCCTACGGCCCCAGGAATGCCACCATGACGAAGAACGCCGAGTACATCCTCACTGAGTTGTGGAAAGACGTCGCGGCGCACTACAATCCCTACCTAGGCAACCTCGCCGGTCCCTATGACCGCGCTTATACCCGTGACATGACGGAACACTCGGCGATCCTGTCTATGTACTGGTGGGGCATGTACGGGAGAGAGTACGGACCGCAGCCGCCGCTGGGGGAAGCGGACCTGCTGTTCGATGTAGCGCAGGGAGCGGCTCTTTCTCTAATCATGGACACCGTCTCCCAGTTTGTCTCCCCGGGGACAGCAACGGCGCTCAAAGCCAAGGGGATTTGGTCCGGATCGCGCCTCCTGACCAAGACCATCCGCGAGTCACTCGAGACCGACACCGTCCGGGTCGCTACCTCTTGGATCAGTGCTCCGCTCATGATCGGAGGCCAGAAGTTGGCCGAGGAGGTCAACCGCGGAAACCAGTTCGTCCCTGCGATTGTGCACTGGGCCTCGGACCCCTCGCACACCCCTTATCCCTACAACGGGTTCTTCTTGCTCTACCCCTCGGCATCAACCATTGATGCTGTGGCGAGTCCGAACCATCTAAGTGTGTCATACCCAAACACAACGCAGGAGGGAACCGATATCTTCACCTTTGCTCTGTCGGGTATACCGCCGTCATGGACTCTGGGCGGCAAAAGTGTCACCGGACTCGAGGAATTGCCTTGCCTTGAGGTGAATATCTCGGCGCCTGGACTGATGAAACAGCCGGTCACATATGGGTCGCAACTAAGAGATCACTGGTACTACAATATCTCCTATGCTGTGCCGGGGGACTTTGAGGGCGTTCCTGCCGTCAACATGTCTATAGAGTATACTTGCTAATGGACTGTCTTGCATGATGATGAGTGATCATGTCTTCTAGAAGGAAGTATGTCTCGGGTATACTTGAAATTGAGGCTCCTAGTTCGTGGAATGGAAGAACTGACGCAACGGGGTCTACTCCGTACGGTACACAGTTGACTTGCCCCGAAGTGGCAACCCCCCGGCAGGGAGCTTTAAGAAGCTAAACTGGCCCCGGTCAACTCAAATGTCGGCTTGGCGGGCCGGGCGGTAAACGGGAAGGGGCACGGGCTACCCATGCTAAGGACCCCTGAACGAACCTGACTCCCATCTCGCAGGCATCTTCTTATATGTAACAGTGCTGTCCGCCTTTCTAGACAACTAGAGCCGGGTTCCTGCTTGAGCGTCATGACCCTCTTTTCCCCTTCCCCGATGGGCCGCAAGTGAAGAGAACGGCGCGCACTTGTGCAACTGATGCAGGCAACAGGGATCGGGCTAGCTTGGGTCTTCGTGCTTGCGAGATGCGTCGAGTGCTGCCTGAAGATGAAGGACGTTGACGATGAGGAGCGCGATAGCTGTCCACCGTGGTGACGGTATGCCCTTTTCTGGTCGACGAAGCACTGTAGTAAATGGAGTCTATGACCGTGCTAATTTGTCACTATCCTCTAGTCAAATTCGTGTCTACGTACACTATACTTCTTAGGCCTATGATGATGGCCTTCAAGATACCGCCCCTTCTTCATCGTTATCTGCCTCTTTCCCTCCCACAGTCGCGCCGTCAGCGTCCCTAGTTGGCTCGTGCTTGTACAGCGTCATGTTGATGCACATGACGAATAGCCCGACGTCGTATGCGAGGCGCAGAGCACCAGCCGCCACGAAGGCGATCCAGAACGAGTCGTTCCCCGCCAGGAGGCCGGTGATGGTCGGCCCCACCGTGCCCGACAGCGTACGCAGCATGCTCGTGACGCCCATGATGGCGGTCCGCTCCTCGGGCCGGACCACGGCGGCGATCAGGGCGGCGCGCGGAGCCTGGTCGAGGCTGTTGAGGCCTATACGCACGAGCAGCAGCGTGTACGCGAGCGGGATCCCGCGGGCAGCCGGGAAGAGTAGCACGGCGGCCGAGCTGGGGATGTGGGTGAAAACCATGGTGTTGACGAGGCCGATGTGGCGGGCCAGGGGGCTGGCGAAGACGCTGACCACGGCGCAGAGGAAGTACGCTGCCGAGAAGACGTCGCCGAGCGACGACTTGGGCACGTGGAAGGTCGTGTCGAGGTAGTAGCTCGTCAGCGACATGGAGACCATGCCGTCGGCGAGCGTATCGACCATGAAGAGGAACCAGAGCACGTACATGGTGCGGCGTGTCTCGGCGGATATCTGCGCTAGGCGGCCGCTCTTCTTGGGCGCGGGCGATGTTGAGTCCTCGAGACCCGTCGGCGTCTCGTGATCTGGCGCCTCTGCCGCATAGTCTGTCATCTCTGACGAGTGCCGTTCTTCCTCGTCTTCCTCGTCGAGCAGTCCCTCTAGCTCGATTGGCTTATCGTCGGCCGCAGGTGGCTTCAGCTCACACTTGTCGCTCATAAGAAGCACAGACACCATGTTGACGGCGCCCATGACGCCGTAGACCCAGAAGCAGGCGTGGTACGCGTCCACGAGCTCCCAGCCGCGCCCGCGCAGGAGCTCAACGAATCGCCCCGACATCTCACTGCCCACGGCGGAACCGAGACTCGCCGTCATTACGTACCAGGCCAGCACATCGGCGCGGGTTCCGGCGGTCGTGAGGTCTGACAGCACCGACTCCTCGACGGCGCGGAAGGGCCCGAAGTCGCTGCCGGTGGCGCTGACTACGCCCAGCACGGCGGCGGCCAGGAGCAGCCAGTAGCGCTCGCACAGCGCGAAGACGGCGCCCGAGATGATCATAAGCGCCGAACCGCCGAGCAGGGTGCGGCGCCGGCCGATGGCGTCGGCGACGAAGCTGAGTAGTAGCGAGAGGGCGATGTCGCCGGTGAGGGTCAGCGTCATGAAGAGCCCGATCTGGAAGTCGGAGAACTGCAGGGCGGCGAAGAAGAGCGCGAGCACCAGCGACACGGAGCCGAAGGCGAACATCCGGCAGCTGCGGTTGAGGATGATGAGCCAGGCATCGCGGCCAGTCGCCCGGACCGACCGGAGGCCGGACTCACGATAGGCGCTCTGCACGGCAGCTTTTAGCATTCTGATAGGCGTCTGTAAGTTACGGTATATGCCGCATGCCTAACCCCGCGCTGCGTTGTCCGGGGCTGTACGGGGCTCTACGGAAGTATGAAGCATAGGTAAGAAGAGATTTAAAAGGCGGGAACATGTGAGTATTTGCAAGTCGCTTCTCCGCCCAGCACCGGCAACTCGCCGGATGCTCCCGGCCCCGCTAGTTATGCGCGATCCCCTTCGCTGTATGACGACATGCTCACCGCCCTTCACTATTTCCAGATCACCTCCGCAGTGGCACTTGACCAGTTGCCCAATCTAGCCCAGTGTTGCGCGGCGTAGGGCGCCTACCGTGGTTTAGCGGCGGCACCGGAGCCGATCACGGCAGACTCATCGTCGGCAATGGGGTGCCCGGCCTTGGCAGTCGATACTGGCAATGGAACCTTTCGCAGATACTGTCTCTGCGAATGCATACGTCCTGTTCTGGCATGGCAAAGGTACCGCGGAGTTGGAAACGTAGTTCACGCGTGTTCTCATAATCCGCCTAGGTAGGTAGTTGTGGGTTTTCCACCTTGAGTTTCTCACATTTCTCCCCAGCGCTTTTAGGCTAGGGTTTAGGCCTAAATCTTATAACATAGCTACGGCTGGGCATGTTTTTCTTCAAATCCAACGGCGTCACGGCTTTGCACTAGCGCTATGCCCGCTCAACCCTCTGTCCTCCTACAACGTCTACAACGCTATGCGTGGCAACGCCGAGAGGTGTATGAGTAGAGATGTTTCCCGAAAGAGAAGATGAATTCCAGAACATGGCCTCGTCCTACCTACAGAACTATTTTGGGGGCGTTCACAAGGAGACCTCGATGTGTGCAAGTTGAGCAAGCCTTGCATTCATTGATGCCCCATCGCTATGAATATGGAACGAGCGTGCATATTGACTTACGGATACCCTACGCCTATCCGCCTTGGACATTCTATTCACCCTTGGAATAGCATCTCAAAACCGCATATACCCGAGGGTACACGGGGCAGTGCATTAATATGATGTCTTCTGAACCATTGTCCCAGCCCATCATGTGGCAGACACCTAATCAGTCAAGTGTTTCCTGTAGAGAGCTGATCAAGACCAGCAGCGTCAAAACTAGCTAGAATCGCACGCCTTAGACCTCCTTGAAGAAAGTCTCACCGCTTGGAACATTCGTCTCGTGTATCCACGTCACAGACTGAATTGGACCTTGCGCGGGCCCACGAAACTTTACCAACCAATACATAGGCGGCTGGTCCACCCAGCGCCCTCTGGAAACGAGATAGTTCCGCGGCCTCAGCCAGGTCCAGGTGTTATTGTGGTAATGCTCAAGCTCGTACATCTCGGACTCCAGACCTTGCAGCGCCCAGAAGAGCCGGCCGCCTTCAGCTTTTATGTCAACCCTGAGGTACCGCTGGCTGTTCCAGTACGTGCCGGCGTACGCAATGAGAGGTCTCGGAGATGTGATGGGCATTCTCTCCTGTTCCGGGGCGGATGCTGTGTGGTGATGCCACTGCAGGCAGCGAGCGACGCATTGCTCGGCTAAGTCAATATACTAAGGAGATGCGAGTTTGAAGAGCCATGGAGGCTTCCTGCCCGAACTGGACGATGTACCTGGCTTGATACGACGCGCATCATGCAGGAGCAGCTTTACTCCTCTCCATCGCCGAACGACCGGCTCTATAGTTCTCCACGGATGCGACGTCTCCGCGGATTAGTTAGTACCAGCACAGCCCCTGTGCCGCCTCTTCGGCCACCGGCCTGGGACAGATCAGCGGGACTACTACTCTCCGCATTGTCTAACCCCGGCCGTGGAAGTGGGCCACGAACAGGTATCGAAGCCCGCTAGGCGGGGAGAGATCATCCACAGAACGAGCTGTTGGGATTTATGCCATTTACTCCATCGCGCCTCATCTACTTACTCTGACAACCCAAACAGGCACTACAAGCGTAGATAGCAAGATAGCAGTCAACACTATCCCTAGCGAGACAAACTTAGTAACAAGCCGCATGGGCATATAGGTGTCCTTGATACTGTGGGACGTGTCCCAGTTGTATCAGGTGCCTAGGTCTACGTGGCGTTCACGTCCATCAGCCTACCTGAGTTGAAGAGGATGCGCCTCCAAGAACTCCTCCAAAGTGGAGAGTTTCCCTCTCGCATTCTCCGCAGCCCAAGCAACCAACTTCTCCGTGTCCGGCCCGTAATACCCAAACTCCTCCCCATAACTGAGTGCCTCCACGAATTCGACGAAGCTATCGGCCGTAAATGGCAGACTCTTCTTGAACTCCTCCGTCGACACCTGTTTGTAAACGATCGTCTTGCCCGTGGCCCTGGATAAAATAGCGACAATTTCATCTCCGGTGTATATCCCACCTGCGGCGCAGAAGGTCTTTCCCTCGTATTTGTCTGGCTCAGCAAGGATGGCACCGATGAATTTTCCCGTGTCCCCAATCGCATCGATCAACGGTATCCGGCTCTTGGAGGAAGCGAGGCGGGTTAAGGCCCAGGTGCCATCGGGAAGAGGCTGTGGTGCTAAGTAAGGTATGTCTTGGAAGTTCTCCATGAAGAGTCCTGGCGCGTAGAAGGCGCTCTTGATGGGGAGGCTGCGGATGTACTGCTCGGCTTTTACCTTGGCGTCGAACGAGATGACCTCGGTATACTTGCCGCTCGACCTCCCTTGGACCGGCGGCATAGTGCTGAAGATGATGTACTCGGCGCCCTTTTGGACGGCGACGTCGGCAATGGTTTTGGCGCTGTTGAACTCTACCGCCACACCATCGGGGGTCAAGGACGGTGTGGTCATTGCGAAGACGACTTGCACGCCGGTCAAGGCCGCCTCGAGAGAGGCCCGGTCGAGCACATCGCCCTGGACGACTTCGACTCTCTCCTTGAGCTTCTGGGCCTTCTCCGAGTCCAAGTGGCGGGTGATGGCTCTGATCTTGTATTGACGGGAAAACTCTGCGTCGTTTAGCACGTAGTTGACGATGGAACTACCTTGCTGGCCAGTAGCGCCGAAGACTGCGAGGACCTTAGCCATGGTCTATACCAGGGCTGAAGGATACAGAAGGTAGATTCCACGAATCTCAATTCTTCCCTGCTAAGTATTCTCGGTTTCAAGATATCAAATAACCTTCTGTCGCGATCTGTAAATCTTGTTATACCTGTTCTATCACGGTCGGACAAACGTAGGCTCCTTCGCGGTACGTTTAATGCCCGAGCTTATAAATCCTTGATCTGGGGAATGGCACCATCCCCGGGAAAACGGTAGAACTGATCCCCGTAGTCCGCTATTAGGTAGGTCAGTTAGTTCTTATTTCTCGAGCACGCATCGTGTGTGATTTACCTATCCAAAGGAAAAGATCGCTGCCCAAATCGCGGCACACGTACGGGCGTTGTAAAAAAAAAAAAAATTACGCTCCAGGAATCATGCATGGCTCACCTCTCGATGGGGCTCCTTATCTTGAAGACGATGGCCTCGAACACTTTACTTAGTTCCGCAAAGTGTGAGGGGTCCGACAAAGACTCGGATATGGATGATTTGGCAGGCCCTGGGATCGCCACGTCCAACAATGGACGGGAGGCCAAGGTCTACAGTTCCGATGAGGACGACATTGATGGTTCCGAGCAGAGTTAAACTGGAAGTTGACCCCTAATGCAGCTGTATCTCCTATGAGGCTGAGGCTCGCTTCTGACGCATCTATATCCGCATCCAGGTGCTATTTCTGCAAACACACTTCTTGTTCTCCACATCTTACCCTGCTTCATGGCAACTTCAACTCTCTCATGCTTTATTTAATTGGGGAGGTTCAGCGGGCTGTGTAGGACTACTAACTTTGTCCGTCTGGTCTCCGATTTGAGGGTCAACCGCTGTGGTCAGCCTTAAAGACGTCGTAAATGTGGATGTCGCCCAATAAGCACCACAGTATTCAAGTATTCAAAAAGGGCAAGGACTCCGGCGTACCTGTTTCCGGGATCTGAGATCATGACCCTGCCACGAGCTCGTCACTGTCGAATCATCTCAGCTTTGCTTTTGCTGATGGCACAGGAGCATGGTCTATATGTATGTATCAAAGAGTAGTCTCAAGCACCTGCACCCTGGCTCGGGACATCCATGTACAAAAGGCAAGGACAAGCGATTGTGTACCTATCACAGACTGTGACAGTATTGGGTGCTCAACCTGGCTTCCTTCGATCAGGATAGATGTGGAGCTGGTTGAGTCTACAGTTTACATAGTAGCACAGTCGCTGCATACGTGCAGAAAATAGTGGTCAATCTATAGACGCTGCAGGTGATATTTTGCGTTGGCGGGACCAGCATCGGCGCATAGAGTCTGGGCGGTGGCAAACCAACAGGGCACCTCCCTGCATCAATGGCGGTTCCAGGATGGAGCTGAGGTACGCGTGGGGGTTGGCTCCAGCAGGGTTTCAAGCAGATGGTGAAGAATTTTGCTCGGTGAGAGATTTCAACCCATTTCACGTTCTTTGTCACTGATACAGTCGCGTTTCTGCTGCCACCCTGCTCCCCTATCTCCTATGCGAGTGACGCCAAAAGAGGCTCGATGCGTGTCGATCGAACATCTCATAATTTAGGGGAGGTTGGTATCTGTCTCCGACGTTACACAACATGATATCATCGAACGCCACACGTCGCTGCTGCCTTGGGATGCGAGACAGCAGACGACTCGTCTAATGCTAAGTGAACTGCTAAATCTCGCAAAGGTAACCTGGCATATCGATATCTAAGCATAGTACTATCTTACGGGACTGCAGGGAATGCTAGGTAAAAGAGAAGAAAAAAGGGGAGAAAGGGGGTGGGGCGTAATAGCAAAATTTGGGCAGCTAATTATCATCTCCTTTTCCTGCACACCATCCCTCTCGATAACCTGCTTCATTTGGCCAGGCACACGATAGTAGAGGTGTCTAGGCCTCGCTTGTATGGATGATGCCGCTGCTGGTGAAAGTCGATCGGCGCGTCTCGCAGGGATCCCGACGGCTTCACGCCCCGATGCTTCCCTGACGGGGTCCCACATCGCGGACCGCACGCGTTGCCGCCGGCTTCTCGCGCCTGAGAGCAGCATCGCGCAGAAGACCCCGACCTCCTAAGCGGCGAGCGGTGCGTGGCCGCGGCCGGCCCCCGGAGACGACGCTCCGGGTCTGTTTCCAGCGGGCCGACGGCGTCGTTATCATCCTCGGCGGCGCTGCCCTCTGCATCCACCTCGTCCCCGGTGCCAAACGCCAGGCCCAGCTCGGTGAGGCTGTAACCCGGCCTTCCGACGTGCATGCAGTTTGTCCCCTTGTCGAAGTAGAGCGAGAGGGGTGTGGAGTCGACGAGCCGGTAGTGCTGGGACTTCTTCCACTTCTTCGACCGCTCGAGGAGCAGCGACGTGGACTCCCCACTCCCGACCCGGGTCAGACTGATGCGCCAGTGCCCGCGCGTCAGCCTCCCCAGGTGCAGGACGTCGTACGTTCTATAAAAATGTAGCGGCTCGTCGTTGCCCCCGGTGTGGCGGAAGGGGTCGCACACGATCTTGGCCTGGTCCAGGCCGGTTGCGAACAGATCTGCCAGTTGGTCGTGTTCCTGACCGGGGGAGAAGGGCGTCGGAGTCAGCTTCTCGATCCGCATACGGGGGATGACGGGGCGGGGAGATAGGCCACCGTAATCAATCTGGGGTTTAAAGAAGCGTTATCCGCTAAGGCTCACCTTATCGAGTAAGAACTTGGCCGTGTCATCCCACATGTTTTCGGGATTGCTGTTGTAGTTGACGTGCTGCAGCTGCTGGATGCCGAAGGCGGCGCCTCGGAGGAAGAAGTCGTCCTTGCTCACTGTGTTGCTGGCCGCGTAGGCAGCTCCCTTGGCGATCTTGACGTGTCTAGAAGCCACCAGCTTGTCAGCAGACTGGATATAAAGTCAGAAAGAAAACATCACATCCCCTGGGGGCTCCTCCACTCGCCCCGCAGCGTGATTTAGAAACCTACTCGTCGCTGATGTCGAGAGTGTCAGTGAAGACCGGTTTGGCTAGCTCAGCCTTCCTGCACATCTCCTTCAGCCTCTCCTGCAGCTCCTTGTTCCTGCACGTTCTGCCCGACACGACCACCATGCGATCGAAGGCGCCCTCGATCTCCGACAGGCCCGCGATCCGCTGGGCGGCCATCGCGAGCGGCCGGCGCAGCGCGTCCTCGAAGCACGCGTTGACCTCGTTGGCCTCCAGTGTCACCGACAGGGGGCCGTTCCGGTCCTCGCAGAAGAGCGTGACGGCGCGGTCCTGGCCAGGGCCCGCCGTCAGCTTCTTGCGGTTGAACTCGTCGAGGAGGATCTGCCTGCTCTTGGGGGAGAGCCCGACCATGCGCATCCGGCGGGAGCACAGCTGACCGACGTTGTACTCCCAGTGCTCGCTTCCTCCTCCCGCGCCTAGAAGGTGCCGCAGATGGTCTGATCAGCGACCGGCATGGCTCCTTGTCTGCGTCTCGGGGAAATAGCTGGGGGAAATTGGGTGCGGAGAGTGGTTGATGTACTTACCGAACGTTTCACCAATGCGGTAGAAGCTGACGGTCTCGTCCTCGCCACGGACCACGCTGAAGACGCATCCGTTCTGAAGGTCGTGTCAATCAAGCCAGAGCCGACTATTGTTAGAGACAGCAACGGGATGCGCTTACCATATTGTGGCCACCGAAATCCAGAAACAGGACCACGTACTGGCCGTCATTCCCCAGCGGCAGCTCTTCGATGTGATCCCTAAAGAGGTAGTGTGCAAGGGCTTCGGTCTCCGTATGGAAGCATACCTTGTCGGGCTCGTGCGCGAAGACCTTGGCCACGATGTCCCGATACGTGTCCTCGAAGTCCAGGTTCCACTGTGCGGGTATCGACAGGGCTATAGTGTCCACCTGCAGCTTCCTCCTGGTGCAGATGGCCTTGACGTGCCGCTGGATCGTGGAGAAGAGCTGCCTCAGACCTTGGTCCAGCCGGTCGCGGAACTCCGGGTCCTCCTTCAGGTCCAGCATGGGCTGCACGAGCGCGTACTGCTGCAGGAGCTCGTCGGAGGCGTTCGCCAGCACGTAGAAGGCGTACTTGAGCGAGATGGACCGGCGCTCAGGGTCGGGCTCGTCCCCAACGTACACGGGCCCGTTGTCGTCGAAGGGGTGGCAGCTCGTCGAGAAGTCGCCTTTCTCGTAGCGAGAGGAAAGGTTGTTCCGCTGTTTGTTCTCCACGATGACTTGGGACTTATCTCTCGAGCACCACAGGAAGGCGCGGGCACTGGTGCTACCGAGGTCGATTCCTAGGATCCTGGTACCACGGGCGAGAGACTGTCAGTCATATGCGAGTCGTCCGTCTAAGATACAACAGTCAGGCATCAAGAGGCATCTATTTAGGTACTTACACGGATTTCAGTTCCATGGTTGTTCTTGATCAACAGTTGTAAAGCTTCAAGCGCAGCAGACGACAGGGGAACACGAGGCTTCAGTCAGGATCATGACCGGCCCTATTCTCATATATCGCGCCCCCGAGGTCGGGCAGAGAGACGGCCGACTATCCGCACGGTCAGATCACTCACTCCCTCGCCTAGCCCTCTGGTATAGTCCTTGCAGAATATGGTCTGTCCCTGCAGCGGTGCCGTATTGGAGACTAAAGGCCGCAGAATTCTATTTCTTATCAGGGGGAACCACGCGGACTATGCACTTACACTTGCCATAATTTGCACTCAGAGGTACACCGTACACCAACTCGTATACTGGCACGGCAGAGGAGACGGTTACAGAGCGACGAGATGTACCCCCTTGCCCCTTCCCAGGCAGCGTGCATGGCGTTTGTTGACCGGACAGGGTCAACAGGCGCGGGCCCACTGTCAATATTCTCGGTCAGCAAATAGCCTTTGCCTCTCCTGGTTAGGTCCGCTCCAGGGGGGGGTTCAGCTCGACTCCGGGGAACGCCAGGCACTTCCCCGTTCCTCTTACGCGAGAAACCGGCGGCTCCTCCTCCTATCGACAGCCAACATGCTTGGGAAGAAGAAACAAGGGGGCGTGGGGGTAGCCCGCCACTTTGAACGACACTCACCGCAGGCAGCTAAGGCCCTTGAGGCCTGGAGGCCTACTGTGATAGTGGCAATGCACATATCTTGCTTTTTTCTTGGGAGTGCATGGGGGTTCATCGTATCCGCACTCCGACCCTGGCGTTGTTTATGTACCGTCAGGGATTACCAGGGTTAGGCGGGCCTGACTCTGGTTGTCTAGATCTCTCTTGTCGGTCCTCTCTTTATTGCCCTGTGGTTTAGAATGGAGAGGACGGTGCTCTGGTTTTCTTCGAAACGAGACAAGAAGCACTGCCTTGCTTTTTCTTGTTCATTTCGCCCTGAGGTATTCATTCTGTGTCCTAAACCAAAGCCAGAGCGTGTACAAGCAGGGAGTCTCGAAGCCGTGGCCAACTTCGATAGACCTAACCAGCACCGACTGTTTCCACTAAAGTTTTCCACACAATGGCCCACCGCGGAAGGAAGCTGCTGAAGAAGGACGTTTCCAAATGCACTGAGGCGAAGAAAGAAGAGCAAGAGCAACTCGACTTCGACGCCTGCAGAGCTCAGATGGAGGACGTCATGAGGGCCCGCGAGAAAGCTGACTCCGACATGCGCGACCAGCTCGTCGCACTGGTCGAGAGCTATAAGTCCACCTGCCAGGGCTTGATGGACTCCAGGGCGGCTTGCCTCCAGCGCATGTTGGGGTCTTCGACTGCCGTAGCCAGAAAGTCCCTGGATGGCGACTCATGCTACCCCCTATGGGTTCCGGACCGCGCCGTGTTCGCCAAGAGCGGTGTCGTCGTCTTCTATACCCCGGATCGTGATGGCAAGTCCGACACAGATGGGGCTGCTTCGGAGATGGCTGCGCCGGTGGTGAGCCTTTCCGTTGGCGAATCTCTTTCGCTTGCTTGTCGGAATACCTAACAGTGCCACAGGATCTTTCAGAGTCCCCCGCATGTCATCTTGACGACCTCCATAAAGAGCATCGCGATTCCTACCTGCCGGGTACGGAACAGGGCCGCACGGGGGCAGAGCCACCACCTATAGATCGTGCTACTCCGGGAATAGCGATGCAGAGGACTCTCCGTTCGAGGACTAGCGAGATCGTCAATCCCCTTGCCTCCCGCTCCCTCCGGCCGCCCACAGCCCGACGCCAGCCCACACTGCAGCCTCCCATCAAGATAACCGAGTTGCGCAAGCTGCCGTACTGGGTGTTCGAGTACCGCTTCAGCCGCGGCCTCTCCCTGTGCACCCTGCGGTGTCCCTCGCCGACGTGTAGCGCGCCGGTGTTCAGTAAGCACCCCCTTAAGCGCAGCCGGGCGGCGAGCCACCTGAAGAGCTGCGGGGTGCCTTTCCGGAACGAGCGAGACATCATCCGCAAGTATGCTCGAGTCGGTTAGTATACCCACCCCCTCCCCCCCAACCCCTCTGCCTCTTCACCTATGCACGCCTCGCCCCTGTGGTTTGTGCAGATTTTGCTGATTGTTCATTTCCTGCGATCCAGTGGTAACTGGTCGCCATGATCGAGAAGTCACCCTTTCTTGGGCTCGGAAGCACAATGCTACCCTCCTGGCCTCCAATGAGCGGGGTTTAGAACAGGAGAACCTCTAAGCTGCGCCGACGGTGCTGGAGCTTGCCGGCATCTCATTCGCTCACAGTATATGCACTATTTTGGTTAAGAAGTCGAGATTGCGAGCTAGAAAGCTAGGGAATCGATTGTATCGCTGGGAACTGAATCGTCAAGTTATACTCTGACTTGGCTGGATCGATGTTCGGGGGGAGACTTCTTATACATGGCACGCCCGCGCACTGTGCCTACGAGCTGCTCTTCAGATTGCTTGCTGGGCTACCCGACGGGTGCTCGGCATCTCATCCGTGCTTGGTAAACCTGACAAGGCATCGCTTGACATCGTTGCCCAGCAAGTAATCAGTCCAGCGCGATCAAGTCCTGGAGCAGGTAGTTATCGTGAACGACCAGCCTTCCTGTCCTCCAACCTACCTGACCCTGGTCTGGAAGTCAATGGCCTTGAGCAAATGATAGAATCAAGAAGCCGAGGATACCGGTCGCTCTCGGGCTTCTTGCACCTCCCATAACGTGCATAGTGTATCTCCGGGTTGGCTCAGATCGGCTTCTAGCTTGTGACCATCCTGAACGCTGGCGGACCCCCGCGATAGATGACGGTATTGATGCCGGGGCAGTGGGCCGGGTTCGTCTCTCCCCAGAGCAGGCCATTGATGCGGTAGGCCCCCAACCAGCCTTTTTCGTATGTGCTTCAAGTCTCCCGGGGCCACAGAGATTGCTAGGAGCGGAAGCTCGCTTACGCGTAGATCCCTTTTGTAGGAATACTTGTTGGGTACAGCTGGGGAGGTTTCTGAATCAAGGTTGTACCAGTTAATTATCGTCATACCTAAAATCTTAAGGGGCCGAATAATACCATGTCAGCGGGAGCACCCGGGCGGAATGCAAAGAGGAAACGAAAACAGACCGGCAGACACAGAACGCTAGTGTCGCGATGCTACGGAAATGAATCATTGACAACATCCAGACTAAGATCTTTGACTGGCACATGCCCATTGAGGTTATCGGGCTTATACTGATTTTTTGTTTCCAATTCCGAGATAGACTTCTGTATCCAACCTCTGTGTATGTATAATATCTCGAATGGCTCAAGGCATAAATCATCATTTCTGCGTGGACTCTTGATTACTTACTGCTGAAAGCAATCCCGTGTCATCCTCTCGCTTTTGATCGATCCTTTCCATCAACTCTCGCTCCACATGTCTCAGAAACCTTCATTTATCTTCGTGCCCGGCGCATGGCACCGCCCAGAGACCTGGGACAAGGTCATCTCCGAGATCCGCAGCAGAGAATACCGCTGCGTCGCCGTCGAGCTCCCCTCCACCACCGGGGATACCTCCGCAGGATTCGGCGGCGACGTTAAGGCCGTCCAGGACGCGATCCGAGGTGAGACGGCTAAGGGTCGAGACGTCGTTCTAGTCGTGCACTCCTACGGTGGGCAGGTAGGCAACAGCGCGGTCAAGGGCTTCGCGCGCAGGCCGCATGACGGCTCCTCACCACCACCTCCCGAGAGCGCGTCCGGGCGGGGGCACGTCATCGGCCTCGCCATGATGGCCACCGGCTTCACCGTCACCGGCGTCGGCTTCCTCGAGGCAACCGGCGGGAAGCCGCCCCCGCAGTGGGTGGCGGACACCCAGAACGGCGTGGCCACCATCGTGGTCGACGCCCGCGATATGCTGTACCACGACCTACCGGAGGAGGAAGGGAAGCTGTGGGTGGAGAGGCTCACGACGCAGTCGCTGAAGGCGCTGGCCGAGGGAGGGGAGCACGCATACTCGGGCTGGAGGGACGTCCCATGCTGGTATTTGCTGACGGCCGAGGACCGCGCGCTGCCACCGCAGGTGCAGCGCATCTTCGTGGAGGCGGCGCAGGCAGCGGGTGCCGACGTCACCCTGCGCGAGATCGCGAGCAGCCACTCGCCCATGCTGAGCAAGCCGAAGGAGACGGCGGAATTCATACTGAAGGCTGCGGACGGCTTCGTCGAGAAGAGCGAATCGACGTAAATCTCTCGAAGTGGTCCTCAACAGGGTGCCTGGACATGGAGTTGCAAGTAGACGGAATCGGGCGGCGTTTGCAGCGTGTGCGCAGGATTGGCATGAAAATGTATGGATATAACGAAACGTCTCCTCTCACGCTATAAGGTTGGCCTAGAACAGTTACATTCGAATCCGACGTACGAAATATATAAGATTAACAGTCCTAACCATACCTAAGTGGGAGTATTCCCGTTTCTTAGTCTAGTCGTGTAGGTAGGTCAACATGATGAAGCAAGCAAACAGCGGTATGAAGTGTGAAACTAGACGCTTGTGTAGTGCTAGGTGCTCAACGGGCCTCTCTAACTTTACGATGAGGAACTAAGTAATACCCAGGACATCCATGGTACGCAGAGAGAAAAGGAAATGGTACAAGTTTCCAAGTAGGGAGAGAAAATAGCGGCTTTACGGATGTTTTGTTGCAAGATACCTATGTGCAGGCTGGCTGGAGGAGGATATCTGTTAACTACGGCGCAAGTCTGGCCTCTACTTGAAGAAATTACGCAGGTGTAGAGATGTTAGTAGTATGGCTGCTCTGAGAGATTGTATGGTGGTCTTCGAGAAGTAGTCATCGCCTTGTAATCGAGGCGCGAACCTTAGCAGCTTGAAGCTCGGCTGCTCGCGGGTCGAGTGAGATCGCTGTCACGTCTGACTTGTCCAGATCCTCACCTTCCCTTCACTTTCTGCTTAGATTCCTCTTCTACTATCATCTTCTTCCATCTGAAGTTTTCTCTCTTACTCTCTCATCTTTGTACATTTCCTAACGTTGGAAATCTCCCAGAAGAGGAAACTCACCACCCAACAGCACCAACCCGTTTCTTACAGATCTCTCCATCTGCACAACAAGTCGCCTGCAAGTCTCTATCTTTCTTCACCAACAGACCTGGAGAACTACGCATATAAACACAACGCCATGACGGACAGCAAGAAGACCAGTCTAGCCGCCAAAGCGGACCTGACCAAGCGCGAGGTCGAGATGCTCGTCGCAATGGTCCTGGCTGCCAAGGACTTCCAGCCGCAGGTGAGGCACCCTCGGTCGGGTTCCTGTCGGCTTCCCCAGCACCGCCGATAACTAACGCTCCAAAATCGACTAGATCAACTGGGGCAAGTTCACCACGTACATGGGATATAAGACAATCCACTCGGCCCAAGTCAGCGTCGTCACACTGCGAAAGAAGCTTCGGGCGCTGCGAGCTGCCGGACCGGACGGCAACGAACAGGAAGCTGCGACAGCCTGGACTCCCATAAACACTCCCACTCCACGAAAGCGCAAGACCGCCACCGCCGAGAGCCCTTCTACGCCATCCCGTGCGCAAAAGAGACCAAAGAAGCAGGGCAAGGACTTCGCTGACGGTGAGGACGACGAGCCTCGTGTGAAGTCGGAGATCGAGGATGAGTGCTAGATCTGTAGTGTCTTTTGAGGATGGGCCTGTCCAGAGATTGCTATGACATTTCTCATAAATAAGTGCTACGTTCGGACACTTTTGCTTCCATTTTGTCGCAGAGGACGAAGAGGAGAATGCGCAAATATGTCACGTCACACGGCACACGAATTATTCTCGAGTGGCATCGAGCCCAGGAAGGGAAATACGGACTGTAGGGGTCTTACCAGTCTAGATAGTATAGGTAACAATGAAAGACTGTACATCGGACTGTCCTTCATCGGATCTTGAGAGCGTTTCCACTTTGGTTGTGTGATTCTGAGAGTTGTGTACCGCGTCCGACCTCTCCATTTGCCAGTATGCGTGGTGCTTTGGCTCTCCTTTTTGCATACAGGTGCCTTTGCAGTCGGTGATAGCCTACCGGTCTCTAACATAACGCCTGCTAGACTCGCACCGTCTCATCGACACTGAACGGTGGGCAAGGCGTCTCACTTTGAATCGGAGGACTATGGGTTCGACCTCATTGCTATCACTAGGAACTCGGTTTCCTCGTTTTTGCTCTCCCATATTTGAAGAGTATTGTAGCCGCAACGATCTTTATGCCGAAGTGTCCCATACTCTTCATGACGTTCTTCTGGGGCGTCGTGACACGCTCAGATCTTGAGTTTCATTTCCCTACAGTGCTCCGATTACTTCCTGACTAGACGTATTCCTAGACTTTTCGACCCAGATTTTGACATGTCAGACATCAGTGTCACTTGTCAAATAGGTATCCACTGAGTACACTAATTATCATCGTGATATGGCAATGGCCGTGAGGACGTCTGTCCCATCAAACCGGCTCGGAGGCTTACCCCATACGCATATTTAGCCGTCAGGAAGAAGCACGTATTGTGGAGGAGCGGCGACACCAATCGTCCAGTTCGCCCTTAATATAAATTGATTGTCGACAGATATTCGTCGTATTGCACACTATCTCGGGCAAAGTTCGAGGACCGATGACTTTGCATTGATAACGCCATCTGCATCCAGAAAGCATAAAATATTCAAAGATACAGGGATGTCCTTTCTCATCCTTGAAAATCCTCTTGTCATCCGACGCTCTATTCCTACGGCGCGGGTCTTTTGCTTGGATAGAAACACACACCACCTATTACCCAGTATGCGAGCATCACTTAGTCTGTTGGGTTTGCTAGGCGGGTTCGCTCTCAGCCGTGCCCAGACGACGGGCAAGCTAGGCGATGCTGTGATAGTGACCAACAACCCTCCGGGTGTTGAATACGCGGCGAAGTTCACCGGATCCATTACTGGCTGGGCCAATGCCAGCTCTGCCGCCGGGGGCAAGGGGGTGAGCTTCAACATCAGTGTCTCAGGTCTGCCCACGGAAAAGGGACCATTCAGTATGTCAGGGTTTGGCCGCATTGATCCTGCATTCATCAAGTTTCTAACCTGTAAAACTTCCTAGAGTACCACATCCATGTCAATCCAGTTCCGAGTGACGGCAACTGCACGGGGACGGGCGGGCATCTCGACCCTTTTCAAAGGGAGGATACGCCGGCGTGCGACAGCACCAAGCCGGCGACATGTGAAGTCGGAGACCTCTCTGGAAAGTATGGGACAGTTACTGGTCCGGTTGCTTTGAAGAGGTAGGGCCGTCCCAAGTCTCACCGCTATATTGTGATAGCGTAGCATTGTGACGTGGTAACGCTGATAGGGTTCACAGCTTTGTCGACCTCTATACAGCCCTCGTGCCTACCGATGTCGCATTCTTCGGAAACCGCAGCATAGTGTTTCACGATGCGAGCTCGGCTCGGATCGCATGTGCCAACTTCACACTTGTTGAACCCGTTGAATAAAAGGAAGCCCGCAAAGGCTCTGCGTGCAACAACTTCTTTATCCTGTTGGTTCAAATAACCACTTCCAAAGCTAACTGGCTGTATCCAGCTTCTTCTCCAGAAGCCTGGACTTCGCCTTTCCGGGAGCATGGTCAACGAGAATGGAAGATATAAACAGGAGGTTTAGAGCCGTGTACGCTAGTAGAAACCATAGGCCAGTAGGTATCATCATACATGCAATTCTCAACACAAATCAGATGGAATCATGAGTTGCCCGACTTCATAGAGTCTATAGTTGGCAACTACCAGTTGATAGTCCCTCCACAGAACAGTGACCATGGGATTAACGCTGAATCACATAGTGAACCCTTCGTCGGCCTGGAACATTCCTTATCAACTGCCAAGCCAGGCCGATGGTTCAGCTCCAAGACAATATGGCAGGCTAGTAAGTCTCCAGGCGCGCTTTTACTCTCACTAGTTGAAGGCCAAGAGCTCTGGATAACCGCATCTGTGATAGCGAGCGTCGTCAGCCAGATGTAACCCCGTATGCCTGACCCTGAAGCTGTCAAAGCGGTAGTCCCCGCCACACGCAGGGATCCCCCGATCCTCCCCCACATCTCCAGGTCCTGGTACTGTCTATTGCAAGCTCGTGTTCGCCCCCCACTTTTTTTCATTCCCCCGCACACATCGAATCTCAAGATGACCAA